>CM069868.1:1224104-1928203 GCA_036172795.1 Pelodytes ibericus
AGTGTCTCAGTAAAGCAGCATCTGCACCAAAAAAGATTTCTCCCAAATCTTTGTGATTTTGACATAGACTATAGAATATATTTTGTATGTTACTTTGCAGAAGTTCCATACTAAAATTATAAAATACTGGAAGAAACAATTTGTTATATATAATAAACTGGTGTGTGTGTTGGTGGGAGGGGGATTACTCCTTGTTTAAGTATGTCTCACTCCAACGTAGTTAGACATTAAAGAATATTTAATCTGCCTTAGCAAAAACAAAGATTGGCTCACATACTTAGCTCGGAAGTTATAGTATATACCTGTCTAGATATTCTCCCCTCCTTCTTCCAATGGGCATGGAATGTTAAGTTGAAGGTAGTATTTTATCCAACAAAAATATAGTAAATGCTAGACAACAGCTAGGGGCACGCTCCTATATAAATATAAATATAAATATAAATTTCATATCCTAAGTCAATGAAGCAGCTACCATCTGGTGGGGTAACCTTACGCATTCCACATTACATGTGCTTATTCACGAGGTCTGAGACAGACAAAATACACTACTGGAAAGAGTCCTGGATAGTAAATCATGGGTGTGCTTGTAGATAGGGATGCTGATGGCCCTCATCAATGGTTTGGAAATTCCTAAACACGGCATGGGCATTGTTTGTTTTTTTGTATGTGTGGATAACTTTTTGCTATATGTTTTTTAGTCATATCACACAATAACCACAATCACCACTGTTTTTTTTGGCCAGGATTCACTCTTTTTAAATTGTTCTTTTACAGTAAAAAGCAATACACCGCAACAAAAATAATTTTCACTAGTGGAAGCCGTTCTCTGTAATCCTCCTTGCTGTTTGCGTACTCATATCCCATAGTCAGCAGCATGACTGCCATTACTTAATATTCTTTACACCATCGCGTATGCAAGTATACTAGAACGACGCTGCAAAACTCCCCAAATAGAACAACTGAACAAGAATCATGACCAGCAATCTATATAAAAGCATATGTCACAATGTAACCTCAATATCCAGGCTAACGGGAAACCCAGAAAGAGCAAATAGACACCACATCCAATTATGGGGTAAAAAGGCCACAGTCCCAATTTCTTTTTTAGAAATGTTATGTTACTATAGCTCATCATATTGTTCTGAAACAAAGATATTCAATAAATGTGACTTAAAAAAACAATTTATAAAAAGAAGAAAAAACACATCAAGCGAACATGGCCAATGAATCCTGATTCCAGGACATAACTAAAGGCCCTCCCTGCACCTGAGGTTTAACATAGATGTCCTTGTTCACATTCCTTGATTGACTCCCACCGTTCTTGAGTCTTGCTTACTACCCACAGTTTGTATCACTTTAATCCTCAGAGTAGCCCGGCAGGGTTCTGCCAAGGCTGTGGCAAGAATCACTGAGCCCCCCCAAAAAAAACTGAAAAAGAAGAAGGGAGGGACAACACATAGAGAACCTAATTGCAAAATGGCTGCTTTGTACAACGCCGCTAATAAACTCCTACATTACTTCTCCCCCTGCCCACTCCTAACCAATGCCTACTCCAACCAACTCCTAACCAATGTCCAGCCTAGCCCTACTCAGCACTCTACAAGGGTTAGCCTCCTATGGCTAACCTGCAGGCTATAACCTATCCATGCCAATTTATCCTCTGGCTGGCAGCTGCCATCCTTCCCTGGGAAGTAGGCAGTCCTGCTCCTGTCTTTCTCTGTTAGTGCTTGGTACTCCTCTGCTGATCCCATATAAACACTAAGGGTCTCTCTACACTGGGAAAGAGGGACTGTGCTTGTACAGACCTCAGTCACGCGGATAGGCATGGGCCCCTGCTTTAAATGGCTGTGTGTACACTGATACTGTCAATATATGACAGCCTCCTAACAAACTCTGCCTCATTTCTGAGGCAGAACCAAGAGTAAATATACATGTCAGATTTACTTGGTAGAAGGGGACACTATTTTTTTTAACCATTGCCTTCCTTTAAGTATAGAAATTTTAGAGTTAAGTGTGTACAGCAAACCTTGTACAAAGTGGAGCTATCAGCAAGGACTTTCTATTGGTTTCGATGGAAATTGTTACACTTAAAGGGTCAGTCTAGTCCCCAAACTCACTTTGGTGCAAGATGAAGATCACTGCTTGTATTGTGCACAGGCCTTTTCCCCAGTGTGATTTGATGCAGGCATTCTGCATAAATCACATTTGTAATATTTGACTCAAGCCCTCCCCAGTGATTACTCAGCATGTTTACTGCAGGTGCGGCAGCAATGATTATATAGACACTGAGGATATCAAGTTTTGTTTCATATAGTCACTTCCTGTGCTCCTCAAATTGAGTCTATTGTGTGGCCTATGAGTGACCTTACTCTTGTACACAGCAGAATCTCTTAACAGTGAAACACATTGTCTGATGACATCACTACATATTATATCACTTAATATTTGGAAGATTAATTTTGGGCACTAGACAGTCCCTTTGAAGAACTTCAGCCCAGAATTGTTCTTTATATCTAACCCTGTTGAACCCCTCAAATTTATGGGGGAAAACAGGCCCGGAGCTCCACTCAATGAGATGTAAATAGTTATTTTATTGGATACAGAAATAATAAAATATTATTTGATGGATATGATCCTGGCGAGAATGGCAATATTTGCATAATCATAGAGCCCGTCTTACTGTCCTATCCTAAATAAATCAGTAAGAGAGGAGAGAGTATAGTATCCTGGCATTGGTGATTTGCCACCATATTTATTATTACAATCTTTTACATTTCATCTGAAATAACCCTTTTTGTTCTACCTTGTGAATAACAAGCAGGAATTATTATGCAGATTGCATTCACTAACATTATTTGCACCAAGGAAAAGAAAATGCCAAAGACTGTAAGCAACATTTGAAATAAAAACATTATAATCAGTGTACTTTCTTTTATTCTATGTCAAAGATATTTTAGGCAGATTATTTGGATCTTTGGTTGTTATGGGAACAGAAAGAAAAAAAAATGAAATCACTGGTGTAATACAACATTTTTATTTTTTCCATCTAGATTTAAGTTAATATTTAATGGAATACTGAATTAAGAGATCCCCTTATTGGGATAAATTAACTTCCCTTAGTGTTTGGAGGAGACACTTGGTAATCTGGCCTGTATACTATGACTTATTTTAACCATTTAAGAACGAGGGATTTTCCAGGGCCAATGACCAGAGCCGATTTAACGTGATCATACAAGTTTTAGGTTGTTTTTTTAAAAGACAGTTAGAGCTTTCTTTGAATACAATATTCATAAATACATATAAAAGGGGGACATTTTGAATAAAAACAGTTGTTTTCACCGTTTTCCCAATAATTTTGAACACAGCTAATACAACAATGACACTGACCCACTTAGCTCAACTAACTACCAAGCCCCCCCCAAAAAAAACAGAAAACAACATTGGCCAGTACGATGTACCGGTCAGAGCAAACCGAACCACAGCACAGGCATGCAGGGCTTAACTGTAATTGAATTAATATATTAAAATAATATAATCAATATAGTTAAAAAAGAGAAAAAACAAAGGAGGAATAAAGTAGGAAGGAAACTGATCACGATCACAAACTGTGATCAGCAAGGGTGTGAAAACATTGACTTTGTCATCTAATTTGCATGTGATCGCGGTTTTCAAGTAGAAACCCGTGGATCGGGGGCCAGGAACATATCCTCAGGGCATTCAAATTTAAGGGTCTACCCAATAAAGAGAGAATTGCAGGGAATTAAGATAGAAATTTCAAACTTTAGGCCAATATAGCTACATTGGAAAATCTCTCCAATGCAGTTGGCCTTCAGCTTGTAATTCCCATCTCAATTCCCTTCAATTATATCTTTACTGAGTAGACTCTTTATTGATAATTCCTTAGTGAAGTTGCTGCTGACTGATGTAAATTAATGTATAGAAACATAGAATGTGTCGGCAAATAAGAACCATTCGGCCCGTCTAGTCTGCATAATATTATAAATACTTGCATTAACCCCTGGCCTTATCTTATATCTAGGATAGCCTTATACCTATCCCATGCATGCTTAAACTCCTTCACTATATTAACCTCTACCACTTCTACTGGAAGACTATTCCATACATCCACTACCCTCTCAGTAAAGTAATACTTCCATTAGTCCCTGGCCTTATCTTATATCTAGGATAGCCTTATACCTATCCCATGCATGCTTAAACTCCTTCACTATATTAACCTCTACCACTTCTACTGGAAGACTATTCCATACATCCACGCAATATCCCTGCAATAGATACTTTGTTATCATCATAAAGATGAAACCGGTAGAAAGTTAAATCTGAAGAAAGGTTTTGGGTTTGCTAGTGACACCTACAGGATGATTAGGAGATGCAAACAATTAGAAATTGGCAAAAGAGTTAACCAAAATGTCCACCTCCAGAAAAAAGCTAAATTATGTTTCAACCCTATGTGGCAAGATTCCTCATTTGTTGTGTCTTATTTTATTTCACCAAAGCAAAACAAAATGTTGACCGTATCGGTCTTGGCAAAGACCCATAGGACCAAAATGTTGCTTTGTTTTTGTGAAATAAAAGAAGTTGCAATGAATTTGGAGTACTTAGTACCTTTACTGAATTGGCTGGAAGGGAGGGGCAGGACTGGTCTTTAGCTTTTGAGAATTTGTGATGCCAAGCCAGTCCATGAATCTAGTCCATGATCCTACAAAAATGAGGCTCCAAACAAAGCACAGTAATGCTACAAAACAAAATCTATTTCAACTTACTAAAAAATCTCCCATTTTAATGGCATCACTTCTATAACACTGTGGGGAGCAGTATGGCAGCTTCACGTAGTTCTTTAAAATATTTTTGTAGATTCCTTTGGTTTGATCTCTACATCAGATATGTGTAAAATCAATGTACATATCTTAGCTAAACTTGACAAAGCTTATTTTTGGAATGTTTGTTTGGGATTGCCTTGAGTAAAGCTATTATTCCCTGTCTACTAATAGTTTGAATGCTCCAATGACTATAATAAAGAAATGGAAAGATACTAATAAATAAAATGTTGGAATCTAAAAATTGTTCAATTAATCAAGACAAAAACTACTCTACTGAGAGTAGAAACAATTCTTCTGTTCCTGATAATTAACTGATGTCTAGAACATCTCACTGCTACACTATGCATCATCTAATTAGTCTTAATTATTTGTTTCTGCTCTTATGTATTATTGCAGGTGGAATGTAAATAACGATGATACTAATTGAAAACTGCAAGCAATTAATAAAAGGGTGACCACAACGGAAAAAAATATAGAACATTTTTAAGATTACACTTTAACGAAATTGAAGAATTGACTGCCTGAGCACAAGGCTATCCTATAGATCGAATCAATCCAAACCTTTCCTTGATGGCAGACAGTATGAGCCATTTAGTTCTTATTTGCTGGCACAATCGTTCTACTTCTATGTGTTATGGACAGAAAATATCCACAAATCTCCAGAGCTTTACTCATTCATATTAGTGCACACATTATACACACATCGTGCCACAAAATAGCAGTGAGAGGAGAGAGAGGAATGACCAATGTCACAATGACACAATCATTCACTGAATCAAGGGACGACTGTTGGCAAATAAGTAAGTTCTGTGTAATCGAAAGATTGCATCAAAAGTACATGTAAAATGTAAATGATTTATGATACTAATAAATTATGTTTAAACAAACAAACAGAAAAAACATACTGCGCCTCAAAGTGATAAAGTGAGCAGCACCTGAACACGTTTCACTACTAGCAAAATATGTGCAAGCAAACAGAGTACAGTGAACTTGTGCGCTGGAACCAACACTAGGTACACTAGAAAATTACCCTTTTCAGTGAGACATAATCTCTCAGGTATTAAGCAAAGGGAAACAAAACAAAAAGCAGTATAGTGTAGTATATCTTAGCAATATATCCTAAAAGTGCATAAAGTATATAAATTGTGCACTCACATGTACCTGAGCAGTAATCTGCTCAGGAATAATGACATTGGGGAACCCAAATAAACAGGTATGTTCTGTCCGGCAGCTCCAGGAATGTAAATCACATGGGGAGAGAAGGCAGGAATGCAAATATAAATACTTTAATCGAAAGCAATAAAAACAAAGTAAGATCTTACATTTAAAATCGTATTAAAAGTCATTGATGAAATGTTCATAAAGTAAAAATGCTTTTTCTCTGCAGTCCCCTCCTCTCACAACGCGTTTCACCTCTTCCTCGCAGCTTTCTCAAGTGTCCCATGTGATTTCTTCTTATATCCTGTCGCTTCAGTTGTTACGTATATCAGCAGTCACCCCCCTCCGTTTTCTCTCTGACGGATCCACATCTGAAAATGTGGTTCCCCAGGCCACTGACCTGTTCTGCTGCTTCAGGAAACAAGTTACCACTGTGTGTACTTAGATAAACTTTGTTTCAATATCTTTGCTCCTTGGCATGATGCTGTTTGGCATCCTGGTCACCTCAACAAAACTCACCCACATCAACACAGAAGTGGCCCATAAAACAACAATGCATCAGTGAATATAATCTGGACCATTCAAATGTTTCAATTTTAAAGCTAAATTTAATTTCTAATTAGGATAGATTGGTTTGAAGTATAGAACAGTATCAGAGCATGATCAATCCCCAGGGTGCCACGCACAGCTTCAAGTCCCACACTGCTGGCAGAGCCCATCAGCCTGAATGGTTTTCCAGCTGTATACATGAATAAAGATTTAATCTGTTGAGTATCACTTATCCAAAATTTCTTGAAACAGAACTATTTTGGAAAAGAGGGAATTTTGGATAACGGATCATTTTCACCAATAAGATATATTAAAGTATCTCAGCTCTCCTAAAATACAGTAGTATCAATAAAAATACTGTATAGACCAAATATATCCCTGTTACTGTGCTGCAGCTGTGATGTGAGACACCGTCGGGAACCTGCCGTTAGCGTGTCAGGTCTGCACACGTGTCATTGTATTACACTTTGTGGGCGTGGGAGAATCTGAGCATGCATGGAAAGGCTATATCACAGCTTAGGGTGGCTGCACACTGAATACACTGTTGTGCGCTTGAATTATGACAGGTGTGTGCAGAATTTGCAACTTGTGGCAACATTCTAAAAAATGTTTGGATTACTGATCATTTTGTCTAAAGATTTTTGCATAAGGCACGCTCAATCTGTGTGTATTTTCCAATCTCCTCAGTAACAACCAGCAGACTATTTGACACGTTTTGGCCTGCTGTCCTTAGTTGTGCGCTGGATTGGTTTGGATCCTCTGTCTATACAAAACATTATAACAAAACAAAACATTTTCAGCAATGGAGCAAATTTATTAACAGTCTTAATGACTATATGAAGGAAAGAAAAGTAGTAAGCGTTATTTCAGCATACTGACTGCTTCATGAGTCCAATCCTGCGCAAAAATACACCTGTTACTTGAGAAGACACTCATTACGTGGTAATCTAATACATTTATGAATGGAGACTCTGTCTCCGTGTAGTGAAAGCCAATAGTAAACGTTCGGTTCAGGGTACAGGGTACAGGGTCAGGTTAAAGTTTACTCAATGATAAAGAATAGGGGGCGGACCGAACATCGCAATTGTTCGCCCGCCGCGGCGAACGCGAACACGCGATGTTCGCCGGGAACTATTCGCCGGCGAACTATTCGCGACATCTCTAGTAATAACACATTGAATTCAAATCAAAGCTTTTCACGTTAAAATGCATCATTTCTTTTTTTTTATCTTTCTTTTTTAATCCTTCTAATGCATTTGTGCAGTGCAGTATCAGTCTTCTGAAGTGAAAGTATACAAGAAAAGATACACAGCCTAATGACGACACACAAACCTTCCATAAGGGCTGAACAATATCTCTCAAGCTGACCACTGATAACAATAATTATTCCCATTATCCTACATTTCTGGCAGATATATATTAATAGGTTAGCGCCTGGAATATCCTGGTCTGTGATATTACCAATATCTATATTGAATACGGACATGTTCACCCACTACAGACAGAAGGGATCTCTGCTTACGACATCTCACTAATGTCTCTTTGGAATGGAGATGCATGCTTTCCCTTGACGTGTCATGTCAGCACATTATTGATAAGACTTTATTATTCCGCAACACAGTTACATTAAACATACATTCCTGACTAAAGGTTAGTGAATTGAATGCAGGGACCTGTGACAGGGTGACCATTTCCTCGTTGATCTCCTATCTGGCATTTCTAACATGTTGGTGGAACACAGAGAATAAAGACAGATTGGAGAGTTAAACAAGCTTTAATTGGCTTTACAATAACCAATATTTTGTTATTTTTTTCGCACTCTGTCTCATGCATTTAATATTTTCAGGTCATGGGACTCGTTTCTGAAAGATTGATTCAATAAGAACAATCTGCCGTTGATTATCTGAAATGTAGCGGTGCTGTAAAAATAGTAGGTGGAGCCTGATAAGGAGTGGTTGGATTTGAAATCCTTTTTCCATTGGACGAGATCTGGAGGTCTGTTGCACAGATTCCTCTAGCAGACCACGCGGTTCAAATCTGGCACCTTCTCAATTGCTTTCATAGAGAAAAAGTGATAGTCGATAAAACGGCTTACAAATTAGATAATTAGATAATTATAAAGTTGTTTATGTTCTATAAAAACCAAGTCTAACCTTTGTAGAAGACTAATGTATTTCAAAATGTGGTACATCTATAAGTAATTGGGCTAAAGTGGAAACATACCTTACCATCACTAGGTCTAATAAAAGGTCACTATTCCATGTATCCACTACCCTCTCAGTAAAGTAATACTTGCATTAGTCCCTGACCTTATCTTATATCTAGGATAGCCTTATACCTATCCCACACATGCTTAAACTCCTTCACTGTATTAACCTCTACCACTTCTACTGGAAGACTATTCCATACATCCACTACCCTCTCAGTAAAGTAATACTTGCATTAGTCCCTGGCCTTATCTTATATCTAGGATAGCCTTATACCTATCCCATGCATGCTTAAACTCCTTCACTGTATTAACCTCTACCACTTCTACTGGAAGACTATTCCATGCACCCACTACCCTCTCAGTAAAGTAATACTTTCATTAGTCCCTGGCCTTATCTTATATCTAGGATAGCCTTATACCTATCCCACACATGCTTAAACTCCTTCACTGTATTAACCTCTACCACTTCTACTGGAAGACTATTCCATACATCCACTACCCTCTCAGTAAAGTAATACTTGCATTAGTCCCTGGCCTTATCTTATATCTAGGATAGTCTTATACCTATCCCATGCATGCTTAAACTCCTTCACTGTATTAACCTATACCACTTCTACTGGAAGACTATTCCATACATCCACTACCCTCTCAGTAATGTAATACTTTCATTAGTCCCTGGCCTTATCTTATATCTAGGATAGCCTTATACCTATCCCATGCATGCTTAAACTCCTTCACTGTATTAACCTATACCACTTCTACTGGAAGACTATTCCATACATCCACTACCCTCTCAGTAATGTAATACTTTCATTAGTCCCTGGCCTTATCTTATATCTAGGATAGCCTTATACCTATCCCATGCATGCTTAAACTCCTTCACTGTATTAACCTCTACCACTTCTACTGTAAGACTATTCCATACATCCACTACCCTCTCAGTAAAGTAATACACATCAAACTAAATAAAATTAAAATATCAAATTTATATTGCCATATATAAAAACATGATATGTTTTTTGCATCAAACATTTAGCTATTATAAGTATCAGGCTCAAAGAAATACACATAATTAAATTAATTTCAGCAGTCAGGCTCTGTAACAGTAAAATGCTTTGGTAATTTTTAATACGATTAGCCTAAGGAAAACAATTGATTTCCCTATTAATCAGTTGACAAGGAGGACACCTCAAACTTTTCTTTCTAGATAATTTCATTCGTTTATCATCAGTGGAATGAAGACAAATCTACTTTGTGAAATGTAAAGTAAAAGCCAGACTCCTGTACAGGGCTCAGCACAGCACTGAAACAGCTACAAATATGGGATAAAGTTTCAAAGGAGGTGTTAAAGAGTTGAGACAATATTCCATGAGTCCATGGATCAGGGATTGGACTAGACTTGGACATTCATTTTCGGATGAATGGATATTTGTCTGAAAACCAATGCAAAGCTGGATGAAAAAAAAAATGAATGGACAAAGTAAAGTCATTCATTCATTTCATTCCATCAGAAAATCAGAGCTCTGTGTTACAGACCTCATAAGATCACTTTGGTGGTCTGACTAGCCGGGCTCCACAGAGCCAACCAAATCTGTAATCTGCACCAAAAATGTGGCTGATGTAAGGTGAAAACAGACATTTCGACAAACATTTTAGCTCCTAAAACCACCATAAAATAAGCTGAACTCCTCTTCCCCCAGAAGTCCATGGAATGACTTCAGCTATTTCCGTAATAGCCTTGGTCCTCACAAAATATGACTTGGTCCTCCCCAGCGACGTCTATGGGGAGAACCGAGGCTTCACTTTCAGGAATTCTAATCATACGAATGGAATTCTCAAACCAAAAACAATGGACGAATTTCATCCGAACCGAAAGCGGCAATGGAAAAATTTTATTTTGTATGAAACTACATGAAAATAATGTTATGTGAAGTCACATAGGACATCATTAAATTGTCTTTCACAAACTCCAGTAAATATTAACCATGAACAATATTATCTACCCCTGCCTATTGTCCCATACACCCCCTCCACCCAATGTCAGCATTTGTGTATCAGAATAATATAAACATGTCCTTTGTGATGCACCTTGATACATTCTTCATCAATGAGACACAGCAAGATGACCATTTATCAGCTTCATTTACCATAAAACATTTGCAAAGAAGTGTAATTTCACGTCTTTCACAGCAATATATCAAACCACCTCAATTGTCTAGTACCTTTTCAAATAGTAATTACCATAAATACATATTTATATATTATTTATGTTACGTTTTTTTCTTTCTTTTCTGTAAAATCCCTACCTGCAATGCAGCATTATCGCAGAACATGCAACTCCTACAGGTTTTAACTTGAATACTTAAAGTTGATATCTTTAAGGATCAACCAAAAAGATTATAGAACACCAGGCTTGTGTCTTTTGGATGTTTGTGCAAAGCTGCACTCTTTCCGGAAGAAGAACCTTCCATTGGAAATAGCAAACGCTAACTCTGGAAAGCAATGAATGAACCTGACGATGGGCATCATTTTATCTTGACGAACAAACAAAGTAAAAAGATGGGTGAATTGGATCTGTGATCGCAATCTATGTTGTTTGGCAGAAAGCAGATGGTCATAACTAGCTTTCCACTTTCTTCCATAAAAAAATATAGCAATCTGTAAGCTCCAGGGATTCTTGCAAAATCATGACAGAAATATCTTGGCACTTGTCCTTTTCATCTATTCCCTTGTCACCTATTTATATATTTTACTTGGATTTCAATGATATTGCTACTAGATGCACAAGTGAAAAAACTAGTGATTAAGAGCTCTGCATAGCTCCAAATGCGTCTAGTGTTTGCTACTGGTTCATTGTTACTGCCGTCACCCCCCTTGTTGTAATAAACATATTTTTTTTTCTGTGGGTCCTTTTCACTGTGGGTCCTTGTGATCTTTTAGACCCTTTTTGTCTGTTTTCTGTTTTCAACTACGTATTCCTTTATGATGAAAAGCCTAGTGACCTAGTTTGAAAGTACATATTTACCACTGAAAAGTAGTTCATTTGCATATGAAGCCACGAGTAATGTCATAAACAGGAGACATGTTTCATTTGCTTTCAATTCTGCTAACACAATATATAGGTCATTTTTTGTATATTGTGTTCTTAATATTCACAGTATAAACAATGTGTAGGTGACAGAGTCACTTTATCCAATGATAACATCAATGATAACAGTTTACGCAACATGTGTACAGAGCATAAAAATACAAACATTTCAGGTGGTGATTGAGATGTGAGGCCACATCATCTGATTAACCAAACCTATATTGGAAATTATCCTGGACGTGGGAAATGGAGATTTTGAACAGTGCTGTTGTAGTGGATATCTGTGTAAGTCATGAGTGGTTTGCTCAATACGCAGAAGAAAAAAAAGAAAAGGAATAGACAAACATAAAGTCTGTTATTATGTAAATTATGATTGAGTTTAAAGACACAGTCCAATCTTAGAATATGCCAGTACACAGCTGCTACATACATGTGTGTCCGAGCTTTACCATTAGTTTCATTTGGATTCAAAGCATGATCTGCTTACAGTGTTATTTATTTCTGTTGCAGTCTAACAGCTGGAAAAAGCAAAAATCTTCTGGAGTGAAAAAAAAAAAAATCAATATGATTACCTTTATGCCACAGGGTTACATCAGGAAACAATATCCTAGCCAACAACTTTAAGTGCTGTTCTGAGATAATGCTGCATTGCAGGTAGTGATTTTAAAGGAAAACAAAAAACAATACCCATGTCATTATTAAGAATTCAGGAAGCACGTCTCTGTGACACGATGTAACAAGGATTGCTTTAAGGTGAAGTATTACTGTAGTAATTACCAGGAACATATAATTCTGGGTTTCACAGACTCTCTTCTTTCTTTTCTTCATGCTTTTGCAGAGAAAGAGAGATTGAGGTGTTGCAATTGTTTCTGGCAGAACACAAAAAAAGACAAGAAAAACAGGTTATTAATCTTGCAATTAAAAAGTTGAGTGCAGAATCGTCTGCACTGTTTGTTACAAATTTCCCAGCAAATGCCTAAATTATGAGAGCAATATGTTTTAAATGTGTCTGTGCTTCTGACATCACCTGTGGCACAGTATACAAAATAACTGGTTTTCAATGGGAAAAGCTTAACTTGCCAATCAGGCCACAGGTGATGTCATCAGCAGGAGTCAGATCCACAAATACATTTAAAACACAGTTTTCAGGCATTTGCTTGCAATGTAGCTTACACCATGGGTTGATGTATAAACACACACAGGTTTGTTGTTATTTCTAATCTACTTATTATATATTTTCGTCATAGTCTTGTTGACATGTTCTTCTGGAATCTCTACTCAGGGTCTCTATTATCACACATGGTCTGACTTTACAATCTGGCTCGACAAAAAGAAAAAAGAGCAAGGTATGGGAGACCACCATAGGAGACATGTTTTATTTTGCAGACAACGCTGCCTGGGCCACTCACAAACATGTTGAGATTAACTGACTTTCTAAAGTATCTACGCAACAAATAGATAATTACAGGGAATTTCAAACTTTAGGCCAATGTAGCGGAGTTGGAAACATTATCCAGATGAAGGGGAGAATTGTTCCAACATAGATTTGGTCTTAAGTTTGAAATTCCCATCTCAATTCATTGCAATTCTCTCTTTATTCTTGTATAGCTTGTGAAGAGTTCTTTCTGATGATATGTATCAAGGAGATCAACATTATGGCCCAGAATGTACAATTCCTAAACATTTTCATCAGTGATTATGTACTAGAGGAGGTTTTTCTACCTCAGATCCACTATCATGGATCAGCAGTAGGCTGACCATCAGCACAAAAGTCCCTGCCAATTGTGTGTGTGTGCTGAGCCCTCTCCTCTATCCTAGTGAAATGGGGCACAGGATGCCTTACAAAAAAAAGTCTGAATGCCTTACTTATGCTCTGCCTCTATTGTATGCTTGGGCTCACTTGCTGCTAGAACATGCTAAGATCTCCAGAATGGTCACCCTTCTCCATCAGCGCTGTCTTAGTTGTATCATAAGTATTTAAGCAAAGTTAAAATATATTAGAGAAATATTAAGAGTCAATCATTAAGAAACAGTAATGGCCCAAAAGCAAAGTTTATATATTGGGCTGCTGCTGTTTCAAAGATACTCAATCTAAGGGAAATTAAATAGGAGACCAGGAAAAAAGTCCAACCCATGTAATGCAGTCATGGCTAATCTTGGAACTGCAGATGTGTGGGGGCAAATTCCTTTTGGGAACCACATTTCCCATGATGCTCAGTGAACCTTAGGCATAAAGCATTGTTATCAGTAGTCTGGTCCTACACAATGTATATTTAATACACAATGTAATCTAACTGCATACTTGATATTTATCTCACATTTTAGTGAATAGACCCTTACATTTTCTACAATGTTTCTATTTTCTCATGTCTTTAACTAGACCCATTCTTTTTCAAGCAAATTTTATTCAACACTAGAAATGGCAGTATTGGTGCTATCATACTAGTGAGTTAGTGGACCTTCACAGAGGTAAACAGTATGGTCAGCATACATAGTCTAGATGAGAGGCCATACGTTCCAGACATCTGGTATGTGCACCACAGAATGGGACTGTTCTTTGATCTGCTTTCAGAGTGGCTGTTTCATGGCGGACCTTTCAGCTGCTGACAGTACAGCCTAGTCGATTCCTCTCAGCGGGCTGAACTTACGGTTAGTTTTATGGTTCATTTTAGGTTTAGTTTTAGGGTTAATACTGGGATTAGTATTTTGGATTATGGGTGTGGCTGACAGTTCGTTGTTGAAACAGGCATGTTGAACTGCTAGCGCACTAACGTCTGGGATGAAACTGTCGAGGGGAAAGCACAGAGAAGACCAGTCATAGTCCCTTGTAGCAGGTAGGATTGCGCTCAGAGCACACCACACTGTCTGATTTCATATGGTGTCACATAGCTCTGTCCCTTGTATACTCCATCCCCTTTATGTCTTTGGACTGGCTGCCACAGTGTGGCAAGTATGCTAACTGAGGTAAAGGGGACAAGGGGAATATAATGAGCGTAAAAAACCCTAAAACCAACCCCGGGCACAGGCAGGACTTCATTTAAAACAATAAACCTGAAAGTGAGTTGCTATATTTTAAAAGGACTTTTAGTATTAAAAAAAGTATGTGAGCTAAGTTTAAATCTGTAATTTGGTTTTATGGCACCCAGGAGATTTTGAGGATTCACAAAGAGCTTTCTTAGAATGGGCTATAAAGTATATTTATCAAAATAAATGTCACACAATCAAAAATTATATGGGATATAAAGGTCATTGGTACAAGAAAACACAATATGTCATGTCTGCCTTTAGGATCTAAGATAATACCCTGCTAAAGAAGTCTTACAAAATATGCTACCATGGACAGATATCCATACATTAATATATAACAACCTAATATGAAAAAAAAAAAGTTAAATGGCTACTGATAATGAATTTCATTTTCTATGCTCTCTAAATCGATGATGAAAAGGTTTTTACCTTTTCAAGGTCATGATGGGTAATTGATTTAGCAGTCAGTGCTGTTTTAATGGGGTATATACATCCATATTAATCAATTTAAGTTTGTATCACTGAGATAGAAATTGTCATCTGGTTAAAGCTTCCCCAGTGACCTTTAGGGAAATGTACAACCACTGATTTTTAAAACAATATTTAAACGATAAACACCAACATTATCTGTAATGAATATTAACTATATTTGGAAGCTTTACTTTTATACCCCAGTTCTTTATACCATGTAGTTAAGATGTAGTATGATATCACCACATATATCTCTCGATCAAGGTGTTCATTTTGTATAGAAACCGTTTTATGGTTAATTTGATACATGCTAAATAAGGTAAAGATCTGACACTTTCCTACATAAAATTGCCAGCTGGCAGCTTTTAAGACCAATAAAATATTAGCATCTATCAAAAAGGGACATTGACTCATGGGACGAAGATATTATTCTGCTTCTTTACAGGTTCATGGTAAGAACCCACCTTAAATATGCGGTTCAGTTCTGGATGCTGTTTCTATAAAAATACATTATGGAACTAGAGAAAGTGCAAAATCTAAAAGGGAATGGAAAATGGTTGACGAAAAGCTGGATGAACAGTACAAAGCGGTAACCTTGATCATTGTTTTACATGCCTTATTACACTTGTGCTGACTCTCAGTGCATGCATTTTTGTGAGTGTGATCTTAATAAATAGTTTGTTTACTTATTATATTACGGTGTTACACTATATTCCCTGAGTCTCTGTGAAGACATCCAGAAATTCATTCCAGGCATTCATATGGTGTTAGTTTTCTACTAGTGTCCATGGGATATTGAGAAGTCCTTGACATTATAAGTAGAGTATATTTCTGTTTTTTGTTTTCTAAATATTTTTGGAAACGTGCAAAGGGAAAGAGGTCATGCGCTAAGAGAGAGGAGATATAGTCTACGACAGCGGAAGGGATTTTTTTATGGTAAGGACAATAAAGGTATGGAATTCGGTGCCTGAAGAAGTGGTGCTAGCAAATACTATTTTTTTAAACAACAAGAAAATAAAAGGCTATGCATATTAGTATTGGCATTAATATTTATTTAGTGCTTGTTGATCCAAGAAGAATCTGTTTGCCATTTGCCAGTGAAAAATTGCTGAAATAAGGTTTGTTTGCCTTCTTTTGGATCAACAGTGGTAAGCGAGGAATAGGAAAAGGGTTGAACTTGTAACAAGTCTTTTTTTCAACCTAAACTATTATGCAACGATGTACAATTAAAAGACCCATATTACAATATATATGTATATGTTTAATAATAAAATATGTAACCAGGAATAATGAATTGTGATATTCTCTCTTTTTCAAATAAGTCTGGAGGACGTAATTTTTTTTTTAAATAAATTACAAAGAGGACACATCTTTCCCTATATCATAGTGCTAAGCTAAAAATGTCACCTAAGCTGATGATGGAACTAATCCAATGAGAATAGAATCATAGAAACTAATCCAATGAGAATAGAAACATAGAATGTGTCGGCAGATAAGAACCATTCGGTCCATCTAGTCTGCACAATTTTTTTTTTGAGTACTTTTATTAGTCCCCCGTTCCCGGTCTTATAGCTAGGATAGCCTTGTGTCTATCCCACGCATGCTTAAAATCCTTGACTGTGTTTACCTCTACCACTTCTGCTGGAAGGCTATTCCATACATCCACTACCCTCTCAGTAAAGTAATACTTCCTGATATTACTTTTAAATCGTTGCCCCTCTAATTTAAGACTATGTCCTCTAGTTGTGGTAGTTTTTCTTCTTTTAAATATACTCTCTTCCTTTACTGTGTTCCGTACTGTTCCGTAACTATTGGTAGCAGGGGCTCATTCATCGGTTCTTCCTTAGTAAAAAAGAAGAAAAAAGTATTTAAAATGTCTGCTTTCTTTCTGTCCTCACTTACCAAATTTCCTGTTTGGGATAACAAGGGCCCAACATTTTCTGCCTTTAGTTTTTTTACATTTCTATACTTATATTATTTTCAATTTGTAATAAAAGCTGATCTTCTCCATCAATGCTAATATTTGGTGGCTTGTAGCATACACCTACAAGTAATGTGTGATTCTTTTAAGTGTCTATGCTAATCTCCACCCACAGTGTCTCCACATCAGTTCCAGTTACATCATGTACACCTTCTTAAATACTGGGCCTTAATTTAGGATTTACATATAGACAAATCCCTCCCCCTTTTCTATTTACTCTGTCCTTTCTAATAAGTGAGTAGCCTTGTAAATTAACTGACCAGTCGTGGGTCTTATCCCACCACGTTTCTGTGATTCCGATTTAAATCCTACTGTTCATCACTTACCAGTATCTCCAGCTCACCCAGTTTGTTTGTCAAGCTTCTTGCATTTGCTAAAATACATTTAAGATTATTACCCATTTTCTGTTTAGTTGACAAACACTTAATGTGTGCAGGTTTAATTGTATGTACCTCCCTATGATCTATGTTAACCCCATCACTGCTTTCCTCCTCCTTTCCCATAGCTAGACCAACCTTCCAATCTACTCTAGCTGCCATTGCTTCATTTTGATCTTGACCCTCCCCCCTAGAGCCTAGTTTAAAAGCTCCTCTAACCCTCTGGCCATCCTCTCCCCTTATACTGCACCCCCTCATCAATGAGGTGCAGCCCATCCCGTCCATGGAGTATATAGCTGTCTACAAAGTCTGCCCAGTGCTCCAAGACCCCAGGAGGACAGTGGCGGTGAGGCTGTCTTTCTACTCAAGGATTAAAGCACCTATTCAGTACATTTTTTGTCTGTTACGTTATTATTTTCCCTCTGGACCTTCACCGATCTTATCTTCACTTTCAAACATGTTTCTGTTCGGCGGAAGCACCGAACGGTGAAGCCACAGAGGAGTGGGAAACTACATACAATCAACAAGGTGGGATCCCTTTTTCCTTTTATAGTTTAAAAGCTACTCTAACCCTCTGGCCATCCTCTCCCCTAATACTGCACCCCCTCATGAATGAGGTGCAGTCCATCCCATCCATGGAGTATGTAGCTGTCTGCAAAGTCTGCCCAGTGCTCCAAGACCCCAAATCCCTCTTGCTTGCACCACCTTCGTAGCCATACATTATTCTCCCTAAGCTCTTGCTGTCTCCCTGATCTAGTGCGTGGTACTGGTAATATTTAAGAGAATATTACTTTGGAGGTCCTTTCATTCAGCTTATTTCCTAGTTCCCTAAAATCATTTTTTAAGTACCAATCATTAGTACCAATGTGTACTAAGACCGCTGGATCATCCCCAGCCCCTCCCAATAATTGGTCACTTTAGAAGCTGCTCACCTGAATTCACCTGGCTCAGGAGGATACTATTTTAAAAAATTGTGCCCTAGTAAGGACCCAGTTCCTCTATGTATTTAGGACTGATGTGTATGTATATTAATTACCCATGATAAAGCCTAAAGTGAAACATGTGGGGTACATCTTATTCTTACAAAGGATGCAAAGCCAACTGAGCGATCCAAAAGTTATGTAATATTTTATCTAATGCACCAATTGGAATATTCGTTCATTTCATTATATTTTCTGTTATTAGAGATTTGCATCTCTGACATTATGGTTTAAAAGTCTGTTATTGAATACCATCTACTCATATTTCCAGTTATCTATCTGGTTTTATTTTTCCTTCTTCTCTTTTCCGCTCATTAATTCAACTCTTCTGGCTCAATGACCACTCATTTATAGAAATTACCGGTATATTTGACTGATAAACCACTTAAAATACATGCCAACCAATAAAATTGTAGATTAGTATTGACAATAATAAAAATCTGGGATTTCCATAATGTTTTTAACCCTATGATAATCAAAGAGCTTTACAAACACATTTATACATGTTCAAACTGCTGCTTTCATTTTGTTTCTGGTCTTAATATATTCCAATTGATTTAAAAGTAATTTGATTTGTGTCCATGAAGAGTTAATTTAATGAAATAGTATAAGTGTGTTTGTTCAAATAGGGCAATTATTTTTGTCTTATCCATTGTTATATATTATTAAGATATCTTAATAATGTAGAACAATGCCCTCTCTTGAATAAATAGTTTTCAAATTGATATATTTTTTCTGGGGGCACTGGGTAAGAACTGACACATATTTTCTAATATCCATTAATAGAAATGAGATGAATACAAACTCTGCTACAAAGGATATTGCTCTCGGTCATTACAATGTATTGTATCATCGCTCTTCCTGAAAAATCAATGGTTGTGGAAGACCATAATATCTGAAAATGTGATACAAAAGAAAAGAATGTGATACATAGACTAAAACGTGTGACCTCTTGTCCTTTGTACTTTTCTGTAATGAGCGGGTCTTTAGAAAGCCCTTTTTATGGGCACTGCATATATGTATATATCATTATCATATCTGCTCTAAGCACAATAAAATCCCAGCATGGTAGTACTTGAATTTAAAGTGCCTAAGGAAGCATCTGGTCGCTGTAATATTTTAGCGAGTATGGTATTATTTAATGCATTTACTGTGAACCTGTGTGCGTTAGTCGTAGGCATTTGCTAAAATGGCTGCCACTGAATCTAGCATAGTATCTTGAATTTTTCACAAAAATATAATTATTATACTGTGAGAGTAGAGTGCAATGATTGTTCCTTTGCAAAGCAATTTTAATGAGCTTTTAAGGAGTCTTGCATGAGAACCGTTTGCTAACAGAACAATAAGAGAGAAAAAAATGCAAATGTGGCAGTAAGTCATTTGCAAGTATTTAAGATCATTAAATAACAGAAAAAGCCTGAGAAATCAACTGTTAGAGAAACTATCAGCAACAAATGTGTCATTGAGGTTAACGCTTTTGTTTTCTAGTCTTATTTGTCAAAATGCCAAAAGGAGTTTTAATGTCTAATACAATTTTAATGCATCTGACATGTGGTATCAGGGATTAGTAGTATTTTTTGAAGAAAATTATAGTTGATGACAATATAAACCCTAAAATGTAAAGAAATGTCTACTGAGTTTTGCTCCCGTAAGTAATTCCCAGTGACCTTGGACTGTGAGGTAACGCTGACGCCTGCTAAAGTTGTAGATATGTAGCCCCATAGCTAGGGCAATATTTTAGAGAATTGTATCCCAGAATACATAAGAATCTGGAGAATCGAGCTTTTAAATCACTATTTATTGGGTTTCTCATATCATTTAAAACCCAGAAATGGGATGGCGCAGCAGATGGAAAAGTAAGCGGGAAAGTTCTACATAGTACTAAGCAACATGATAATAAAGTGGAACGCATGATTAACTTGTATTTATTATCAACACAATCTAGCTATATCTCCACTACTAAAAGTAAATATTATCACAGGGGAGCAGATGCTTGTTTTCAATAAAATGAAGCACCATTCCTTTCACAGGGTTCACATTTTATATCAGGCCATGTTGTCCCTTTAATTACCTTGGCAGATAATAGAAACCTCCCAGTACGGTGATGCAGGCCCCACATAATATAAACACAAGTAAGCTTTTTTTCTAGCTAAGAATTTGTGCTTAGAAAGAGTTGAGATCGTTGGCTTTGGGGAAGCATTTTATTCACAATGGTGGAAATTACTAGATGTGCCCTTAGCTGTCCTTATGAATTCTGTTAATCAAGTGAATATGCAACAATAGCACAAATTAATCAAGTAGGAATAGCTGCAATGGGCTTATAATATGTGCCGAGATAGGACAATTAGAAAATGAACACTTCTGAGTGAAATCCCTGTGTAAAGAAACAAGTCAATGCTGTGAAGACTAATTCAATTATGCTCCGGTTACCATATTATTTAGAATTCATTGTTTCGAGTTATTGCTGCAACTCTTCAGAGATAAGATGCTATTGTATCAGTTTTAGTAGGTATATAGTATAATATATCTGTGAGGGTGCATTAAACAAGGGAAAATAATGGGGTAGATTTAATGCCCCCCTCCCCCCCTGTTATGTTACAAACTGGCAGGAACGCCATTAACGGGGGCGGGTAATGCTATTATGGCCCCGTTATGTTACAAACTGGCAGGAATGCCATTAATGGGGGTGGGTAATGCTATTATGGCCCCCGTTATGTTATAAACTGGCTGAAATGCCATTAACGGGGGCGGGTAATGCTATTATGGACCCCGTTATGTTACAATCTGGCAGGAACGCCATTAATGGGGGTGGGTAATGCTATTATGGCCCCCGTTATGTTACAAACTGGCAGGAACGCCATTAATGGGAGTGGGTAATGCTATTATGGCCCCCGTTATGTTACAAACTGGCAGGAATGCCATTAATGGGGGTGGGTAATGCTATTATGGCCCCCGTTATGTTATAAACTGGCTGAAATGCCATTAATGGGGGTGGGTAATGCTATTATGGCCCCCGTTATGTTATAAACTGGCTGAAATGCCATTAATGGGGGTGGGTAATGCTTTTATTGCCCCCGTTATGTTACAAACTGGCAGGAACGCCAGTAAACGGGGGTGGGTAATGCTTTTATGGCCCCCGTTATGTTACAAACTGGCGTGAATGACATTAACATGGGTGGGTAATGCTTTTATGGCCCCCATTAAAATGATCCATGATTTCCATGGAAGTTTGGAGGATCTGTTAAAAATGGTAGAAGCACTGTTCTGCGTGGTAAAAATGAATGGTCAAAATCCTGTAATTTTTGTGCTTAACAGAGCCAATATGTGCACATTTTAATCCAGCAACAATGTTGTAGTTGCACAGTTTATATATACATAAACAGCAATTCCAGGACGGCCATGTTGTTTAGAGCCTTGGCCTTCATTCACCTTGGGTCTGATGAAGGATGTTCTAACCCATCTAACTCAAACTTCTAAACAACATGATAAGGAGCACAGAGGGCTCCATGAATTACTTTAGTTTTCATTCTTTAATTAGAGCACTTCTTTTTAAAAATAAACATTTAAATATGTGTCGATTGTCTTGTAAGGCGTATAATTCTACATAATAATATAACTTGTTTTTTTTTTCAGTAGAAATCATTTTTATTTAAAAACAACAACACAATATAAAAAAAATAAGTGTAAAAAAAAAACAAAATGAGTGAGCGAAGCCAAACAGCAGGTGTTCGGAGATTTCCTATTCTATCAGCTTTAAAACAATAGTGCCCTTAGGCACATTTTAAGGTTACGTTTCTATCACATTGACAGACGATGTTTTATTGATTCATTCTGCTTCATATCTTACTGTTTATGCTGCCAGGTATGGCTAACGCTACTATAGTTACAGTAATAGAAACATTCTTTGCAGATTTAAATCATAGCAACATAAAGTCTGGAGAAAACATCTATCTTTTCGCCTGTTGCTGTCATGTTATAGAGAAAACATAACTTTTGCTGGTGATATTTCATTCATCCCAACACTACTGACTTATAAGTGGTTACTTCACTCAACAGTAACCTGTAGTGAACAAAATCAGGCCAATAATGGTTGAGCTGAAAAAAAAAAGCAAGTTGGGGAACGTTTCCAATTTTTCAATACACAACAGTTTTACTGCTTAGTGGTTTTGTGCATATTTTTACTAAATATCCAGAAAATGAGCACAGAAAATCTACTTACCTCTGTTGAACCATTTAATAAGCAGGGGTCCCTCCTTCAATGAGACATTTTGTTAAGAGTTTTCAGAAGTTTTCTATAAATGGAATTGCGATATAAAAAATTGATGATTTTGGTCATTTGCTCTGATTCAGCTCATTCAGAAAGCAGTTAGAATGTCTCCAATGTATGACATCACCATGTGGCTTGACATGCAAATTACATAAAGGTGTGAGTTTTGATATCATGTAACAAAGTGATGTCATAAACATGAGACATTCTAGCAATATTTGAATTTGCAAAAATGCATAGACTTTTATTTTTATTCTTTATATTCAGAGTACCATGTTTTAAAAGTAATATCCTCTTTCCCTGCTAGAGGTTCTGAAACAAACATCACTGGCCATTGGGTTTATATTCATCAATAAAAAGTGTTTTTTACATTGGTTCATATTTAAAGAAAAAAACAAGTTATTGCTTCACATGCTCATGAATTGTTGAACCAGAGCATCTGTACTGATCCTCTTGCAAGTAAGCAAAAGCAAAGAGCAAGAACCTTTGAAGGAGATTCATAAGAAATGACTGCATGCATTTGTATATAAAAAAAAAAAACACCTGGACAATGTACAGGCTTTTCAATAACAGACATGCCAAGGTTAGTTTGATGCATGGTTTGTCTATTAAAGCATGCACATATTTCAAGAAATATGTAATTTTTTTGCATTGGTATAATCAATGATAATTCAACAACTGCAGAATGGAAACTGAGAAAGTTTTATTTTTCTTCCAAACCTAAAAATATGCAGTTGTGCAGAGATGTATCTTCCTCAGTTGACATAATCAATTGATTAGAGTATGAGGCTGCAGCTAAATCTGGATAAAACAAGATTTCATTGATCACTGGAATGATATCTGTTCCGCTGGGATCCAGAAATGAAATAATACAAACGAGCAGGAAAGTTGTTTATTTGTTCAGTAACACAATTTATTTACATCCTGGAAAAACAATGTAATCATTCTAGAACATTTGATGCTAAGTATTTCAACTGGGAATTAAATTAGCAATTACACAACAATAGTAGAAAAAAAAGTACAGATAAAAACAATATCCTGAAACTTGGTGCATGGGAACTAAAAGCGCAATATGCTATACTCAGCAGTCAAAATATTCATTATATTTGTTCATTGCAATTAAATAGGACAGTAGATAGTGAGGGCAGAGAAGAACCGGTTCTTTGATTTTGGTTCTTGAGAAGAGTCTAATGCACATCCAAATTGTTTGTAAAGGAATAACTCATCCACAAACTCCTCTAGCAGCAGAGGTGAAATTACATGAACTCCAGGTGTGAAAACCATCAATTCCAGTAGAGCTGAACGCTCAAGCTGATTGGTTGGAGTACTTTGGAACTGATAATTGTGAACAAGTCTTCTACTGAGTCAGACCAAACATTCAATGAATGCCATCTAGAGATCTTTTTTTTTTTCCATTTGCAAAGGATTCTGCCTATTGCGTAGAGATCGGTAGACAGAACTCTCGTTTTCACCACATGGTGAGCACACAAAATGTCTGCATACTAGTGGTAGGCACCAACATTGTACATTTATACTATACTATGGTATCCAGTGGTGGATTTTTTTCGTGGCATGGTGCATCTCAGTGGAGAAGACTACCTCCCTGCATCATGCACACAAGCTATATACTAACATCTACTGGCACTTAGAGTTGTCACCTACCTGAGAGATAGGATTCTCTTTTAATAAAATCAAGTTACATTTATCAAGAAGCAAGTACTCAACTTAATCTGTATCAAGGCCAAAGAGCACCTTGTCTTGTTAGAGCTAAACTAATACTTTTGTTTGTATTATGTGTTCTTTCTTGAACATTAGGGGTACACTTTATTAAACACTTTCTTTCAGAACTATTTTTACTATTTATTTTTATTCAAACAAATAATATACAATTACAAGAATAAATCTGGTTCTGTCTGGATGAAACAATGTACCACACATCATTAAAACGAAAATGTATTTTGCAGCATAGAAAATAAAAATATTATTTTAATTTACTTGTATCTTCTCTATTTATTGTACATATTTAATTTATTGTTTTAATGTAATTTAAAAAATAATAATACTTATTGTAAAAAATATTTATACAAAGCCTCCTGTGGCCACTGCAGATATAGATTATATAACATAGCTTCAAATTAGTATAGAAACGAATGGAGGGATATTTTAATAAACCAGCTTGAAATTCCTTTTGTTTTTATTCATGCAGAACAGGTTTAAGATACATTATTTGGGGAAACTCCATTCTTGTATTGGGGTAGTTCCCATCTCAGGGGTAAGTGCCATTGTTTACTTGGCTTTGTGATGGACAAGAAAATGATGTGCTGTGGACCTTCAAAAACTTTGTATGGACTTTTTGGCTTCTCTTGTTTCTATAACATTAGACCACTAACAGGTGTCTGTACTATTGGCATGGTGGCTACAGAGATTCAATGGCGTAATCTTTCTGAGGTAGATACAATGGATACCAGTACACTGGGTAATAGTAACTATCCTGGAAATGGGGCAGTAGTAACATCCCTGTTAATTGAGAGGATATCTTAAAATGGCTTTTCTGGTTAAATAATGTGTTTCATAATCCTTTTAATGATATTATATCTAACGTGTTGCTTGAAAAAGACTCCTGAAAGTAGTGGCTTATGTATCTCGAAGATCTTTCTAGGCAGAGTAATCAAGACAAGGGCTTATAAATCAGGTGCTAGAGGATCAGCTGCCTAACCCATGCTTTGACAAAGGGTAGGGCAGTGAGATAAAATTGTTTATAGTGTTGGGGTCTGGTCTCTGTGATCAGGTTACCAATACAGGTTCCACATCACTGATTTAATCAGAAACACTTATAAATCTTGCGTACATCAAGGCTCTGGTTGGATGATGTGCACGTTCCATCCTTTAGTCTAAATTGTACCTCTAAGTGTGACCTTAATAAATCTATTATTATTTTTCTAGTCATATCTGATTGAATAAGTCATTTTATTCAGGGACTCAGGGACACATAAGAAATGCATCTTATGGGTAAAAGAAATATTTTAGACTGGTAGAATATTTTTCAACAGTGACCCTGAATAAACTAGGACTGTTCAGTAGATTTTTGGTCCAAGGAAGAACCAACATCTAAATGTCTTGGTAGAAACTTGTGTTGCTGTTTATTAATAGCACAGTTAATAATTATAATAATAACTAAGTATTTTACCATGAAACATTGCAATGAGATATTCTTTCATTTTTAAGTCCACCTTGGGGATATTTTTCTCAACATCCAGGTATATTACATAATTTAATATTACTCATTTTATTGGAAGGATGATAGTCTATAAGAGCATGATTATAGATTATTGATGATATGAGTAATACCTAAGCATGATGTAGACTTTTGAGTAATATTCCTGACAAGTCTAATATACTGGGCTTATATCATTTTATAAAAGCAGGGAAAAGAAAAATGTATGTGTGCTAAGCTAGTTACAGGCTCAAATAATATAAATGTATAAAATGATGCTTACCAAACAGGTGTGAACATGCTGCAAATACAGTGTGATTGGCTGTTCAATATATACAAAAAACAAAGACTGTCTGCGCTTCTCACCCTAATAAAGTTGGCAACAAATATAATATAAATGAGAGGTTTTGGTTATATGAATTGGCCAAAGCATAATTAAGCTCACCCGCCACGTCAATGCACACTCTCAATAAGGTGAGAACCTAACATCACCTCCTATCTAGTGGGCACACAAAGCATTTTATACTGCGACCAAAACCTTTTTAATGTGTTGGAAGAGGTGCAATTAAACCTCCTCCCAATTAACCCTTTAACAGCAAGCTGCAGCCAGACAATGAGGAGCCAACAACTTTAAATATTTTTTTTAGATTATTTTATGTTGGTCGAGCCAGCTCCTGCAACTCAATATCACTTATAGAATATATTCTCCAGTTAAATTCAAATCCTCCCCCACTACATTATAAATAATCAAGTTACCACATCCGACAGTTAACCATAAACCACTAAATTCTAACATTTTTTATTTAGCATTAAAAAACAATTCAGTTACCCTGCCTTTATTGTAATGAAAAACACAGAAACCTTACAGGCTAAACAGTGATTAAAGGGCATGTTTTTCCTCTTGTGGTGTGTAGCTGGAAATATAATGAAGATTATAATGAAGGTACAATTCAGTGAGTGGGGAAAAAAAATGAAGAACAAACAAGAGATTAGTAATAGCAGTGGACCAAATACAATCTAGACAATATTGGAAATTATTAACACCTGGCTGTTAAGTAGATTACTTCAAAATTAGGGACTAAATTGCAGTGGTGTGTTTTGGTAGAACGATGGTAATGAAAGTGAAGCTTTTATAAAAATCACACAAGTTCTAATCAAAATTCACTCTATATGCAAATTATTTTCTATCCCTCTCTGTATTAATTAGAATGGCAAGAAAAAAAGGTATAGGATCCAAAGGACAAATATGGACTATGGGAAATCTAAGTTAAATATTAACTTGAACAAGTGTACTCTTTACATCTATCTAAATCGCCATACAATGTAGAGTTATTAAATTAAAATGTAGTGCATTCATGTGTGTTATTAGATTCATGTCCAGACTTCATCTTTCCATTTTCAAGCTGGTTTAGAGTCAGAATAATAGTTATATTTGCCCATTTTTTTTTATTGTGCTGCTATAGATTTTGCAGTTGTTAGTCCTTGTATATTTTTCTGAACCCCGCATACGTCAGAGGTTGTGGTCTCAAAAGGAAAGAGCCATAGAGTGGAACCATATAGATGCACTATGCATCTTTGAAACTGATGAGTAACATCGAATGATATCTATATATTATATGTGGTTGTGTTGTGCTACACAAACAAAGTCTGTGCATGTGCAATGCTAAAACAAATAAAAGGTTTTATGACGGATGGAGGGACGTCTTTCTCATTTAAACATAGAATATAGGTATGATGCACACAGTTAGTGTGCTGGCATTTTATAACTATATTTATTTTCTATACTCTATATGGTTTCATGAACCATTATGTTCTTACTGGTGTGGTTTACATTTGTGGTGATATTTTTGCTTCCTTAATGATGTACTGTCGTAACTATACTGTTGTTAAAAGTTGCAATCTGTTGATACTTGTACTGCTAATGTCCTATAACTACTTCAGTACAATGTTTTTATACATCCATATAATCTATATAAATCTAGAAAATATATTTGTATATATTTGTGTGGTATAAACCCCCACACATTGGGTTTTATTTAGTAAAAAGTAAATCTTAAATTGAGATACAATGCATAGGTCAAAATTGTCAACGTATTCAATGACCTTAGACTGGTACCATAGACTGTGATAGAATACTTAAAGGCCACTGATAAGTAGTATCTCTGGTCATTTCATAGAGCCCAATGTAATAGTTGTATTTAACTTAATTTTTACTAAAAACCATAGCTACATTTTAATAGTATGTGTTTATTGGGTTAGTAGCTTAACTTTTTTGGATACTAAGTAGCCTTACCATTGTTTGTATTGCTTAAATCTTTATATATTACTCATGAAATGATTCATATATTGTCCCTATCTTCCTAAATTATTTACTTTTTCAAATATTTCCTTTTAGTTTAGGAAATATCAGGATAGGACACGTAACATTCTTCGATATTGGGATTTGGACATAGCCAGAAAAAATGGTTCAGCCAGACTGTAAACTAATTACTGAATGCCATTTACAAGGATTTAGACTGATAGTCTGACTTACCAATAGGGGTTACATACAGGGACAAGTGTCAATATAAGGATACCAGGGTCCATGGAAAGGTACCAAAGAATATCACTAAATTGCCCACAAATTCTTTCTTTCCTTTCTGGTTTCTTTCAGTGATATCTTCTAACCAAGGTACAAGGCAAGTGAAGCTGCACACTCACTGACAAGACAAGAGTCGAGAACGAGATCCTCAACGTTTCGGCACTGATGTTTTCTATTAGAGTCGTCCACAACATTGGAATCTCATGCTTCCATGTAGACTCTTGTCTTGCCCGTCAGTCCTTTTATGTGGATACATATTTCTTTGACTTTTCTGTTATTTGGTGATCTGTGAATTGGTTGGCTTGTTCTACCATGGGCATTTCTTTTGTGATATTGTATCATTTACATTTGCTTAATGTTATTTTTATATTTTGGTATAGCTAATAAAATTGATATATTTTGTATTATACATGTCAATGGTCCTTCTGTTGTATTTATTTCTGTATATCTTCTAACCAAAACATGAGAGAAACCAATTTTAAAAATCATTTAAATCAGTAAAACAGGACTGCTTTATTATTTTTGAAATATTGGAAGTTATCCTTATTTAACACATTCTTATTAGTTATTTGATATATTACTTAATAAACAACACAAGCACTTTAATATATAAAATAGCTAAATTCAAGGTCAACAAAATATTCCCCCATTTTCTTTCGTGGAATAGAACACACATGATACAATTTACCAATTGAAACTGACTCTTCAAATATTTTTTTACAATATCCATCTGATTTTATTATATATTATATCATGTCATGTTTCACTGGCCATCCCACAGATCATACTGGACAGTGATGGGGAATGTGCTGGTGAATTATAGAAAAATAATAATAATCTGATAAAAAAAAGCTGCTAAAAAATATCTTCGTCAAGCGTATTTTACTTAATATGCATTAGAACAGAAACGTTGAATTTTACAATGGTTGTGTGTCGACCGCTGGATGAAGGAATAAAAAAAATGTAACTGAGGCTTTTAAATCAGTTCGCTTTTAAGGAATGAATTACAGTCCCTACTATAAGACAGTATTACGCTAATAGCTATCAGACGAGTAATGTATTTGAAAGGGCATAGAAGCTGTCTAGGCCTCTGATGGCTCTTTGTCTTACTTTTATTAAATACTTTATCATTCTAGAAAACACCTCTGAGTGCTTCAGAGCATAACAGGCCTTTTGTTAAAATTCCTCCAGACATCCCTCTCCATATTTGTGTGGGTATCTGCGGGTTTTAGCAGAAGATTTGAGGGATACGTTACAAAATATACTGTTCCAGTTTGAGGATTGCAACGTGATGAATTACCTTTAATTATACTACGAGTTTCAAACAAACAAACCCATTGATGTTGTGTGCAGTAACCACACACCATTAATCACATGTATCCAACTAAATACATAGGTAAAACTCCTTAGAATAGGTTTTTTTTGCTTATGTCATGATGTGAAGCCATTGTGGCACCAGATCTCACTATTACTCCTGCAATGAAGCGTAAGTTAGCAAAATCTCGGGACTCAAATTGTGATTCCGCTAAGGTCGCATGGTGAGTCTGTGGATCCAAAGCCAGACCCCTTATTATAGCAGGGCAAGATTGCCAATTATCCATGTGAAATGAAAAATACTTGTTTACTCCAAAGGTACATTACTTGTCTACCAGGTTTAAATGTCAGATGTTATTTATGCAATTGTGTGGCACTGTATTATATAACAGGGTAATTTGAAAAATAACTCATTCCAAAATGTTAACTTTCAATATATTGGTCCTGTTCTGTGAAATTGATTACTATTTAATTAACAGCGTTCGTATGCGCCAAGGGGTCTGTGTATGAAGTGAATGTAGAGGTGATCATTGTTGCTCTCCTTGCATATGTTTACCCAGAATCCTTTGCAGCGGTGATAGCACTGTGGAGTTGGGATTTCCATGGAAAAAACAAGTCTTTTTAGTCTGATGTGTAGAGTAGTGTTTGATAATGCCTCTGCTATCCATTGCATTTCAGTGTTTTTTGCCATCACCATAACCTATGTTGTGTAAGTTAAATGTCTAAATTGGCCATTAACTATGTTGCATAGAAACCAAGGTTTTCTCCCTGGAATTGATCTAAGGGCTGATACCCTGTTTCCGATGTATTTCTGGTATATTTGGGTGTTAGTCTTACAGAAAACCTTAACATTTATACTAATTTCAAAGTATATAGCAAGGAAAATAACACTGGTATTGTCACATTTTCAAGTTCTCGTAATAATTTAGTGGTTCTCATTTTATCTACCTCTGTATTATAAAAAGCTGAGTAGACCCAGGAATCGAGCCTGTACCAATGAAAACTGAACATATTCTCCACTGACACCCAATAAACTGCTTTCTCACTGACTGTGAGGCTACCAGTTGAAGAGGTGAATAGCTAAGCACCAGCAGAGCTCACTCCCCGAATAATCACTGGAGAAAGTAAGTGTCCTAGTGCTTGATTTGTGCTTTACTATATTCATCATCTCTTCCAATAAAACATAATAAAATATGAAAAGTGAAACACCAGGAAAGGGTAAAATCATTAATAGTTTTAAAATGTTGGTATTATTCCCTCTTCAAATTAATCCTGAACTAATTACCATATATATTCCGAAAAACTGCTACGTAATTTTAATAATCTGTGCAATATTGAACTTAGAGAGAAGTAATACCAGACAGTGGTTATGATTAATTTAAAGCTCCAGAAAGTTCCTGTCATTGCTCTTAGTAACAAACTCAAAACGTGTTCTCATATAAGAGCTTTCCAAAAACACTTGGTGCCCATTAAATTACTCTTTTAATTAAGGAATTAAGCTGTAAGATTTCCACTGCCTCTGAGCTGTTTAGATTTTTAAAAGGGGATTAAGTTGCATGCGAGTCTGACAAACATATGAAATAAGGCTGGAGATTTCTTGACATCATAGTATTGGTTAAAAAAAATAAAAAAAATCAGCTTTGCTTCAATATGATTGTTTTTTTCGTAGCTAAAAGGGTGAATTGCAATTTAAAACAAAATGATAGCAGGGCACACATGTAGCAAACCAAAGAGTTATAACTGATAAAATTTTCAGATTTGCCAGGACAGCTTAATTTTTGGGCTCCTGTATCATAAAATTCAGGTTTGTCACAGGCTAGCTACTGCCTTTAAACTGTATGTGTCTGTCAGACATACACTGTATAAACACTGGCGAATTTAGTTCCAGGCGGCCAGTATAAACCTAGTAAGGACACATCATGTGCCGTTGTGTAACCATGCCCCCTTTTGACTCCCACTGTCTTGCAATCCCTGGTCACAGGCCTTTAAAAGTTGGTAGGTATGAACATTGAATTAAATTCATCTGTGAAGTATCAAAGAGAATGCAAAAAAAAACAATATAGCATTTTTATAACCCAATAGTATTTTACCCAAATTTCTCGAGTCTAAGACAGCTGATCGCGGCTGCTTCATAGCTGACAGTTCAGCGTTGCAGTTTGAACGCTGAACTGTCAGAGAAGAAAGTCAACACGGCTGCTTCATGACAGTTCAGCACTGAATTTACAAACATACACCCCCCAATAAATTAACCCCCCTAAAAGTAACCCCGAACCCCCATACTAACCCCCAACCCAAACACTAATACTAACACTACCCCTGAACCCTAATACTAACACTAACCCCTCAAAGAATAATTTAAACATTAACCCCCCTGAACCCTAATACTAATACTACCCTCCTGAACCCTAATACCTAACCCCCCGAACCCTAATACTAATACCTAACCCCCCGAACCCTAATACTAACACTAACCCCTCAAAGAATAATTTAAACATTAACCTCCTGAACCCTAATACTAATACTACCGTCCTGAACCCTAATACCTAACAACCCGAACCCTGATACTAATACCTAACCCGCCGGACCCTAATACTAATACCTAACCCGGCTGAGCACGTCAATTGTCGCGACAGGCTTATAGAATTCTCTGGAGCAACCTATAAAATCAAAAGCCCCACTATTTTCATCTTCACAGGGCATTATAGATCTGTAATAGTAAATGCCATGCAGGCAAAGAAAGGTCTGTAAAGAAAACACAATCGTAACAAAATCTATTTACATTTTGTTTAGTATAACTAGCAAAACAAAACCTCTCCCCAAAGAAAATACAAAGATAAGTGAGCTTTGCACAGTGCCTCCATAATGTCTTTATGATTTGATTTCATAATGCTAGCACCTTATTCTTTAAAAGGCAGAAAGCATGCAGGACAGCTTCCTTCTGCATTAAATTCCCATTGCTGTCAGTGTAATAGGGGAATACTGCCAGGCTGCCTTCTCTCCACATATAAAATAAGGTCCAAGCTGCCAAAATAATCTTCTGTGTACACTCGAGTAATCTTGTTCAAATGAAATATAACCCTTACGTGATTAGTCAGTGACTGAATACTAATTCAAGGCAACAAGTGAAACGATCTCTTCTTGGAGAACATTTTGGAACATGTTCACCATTCCGGAAAGTAATGTGTGTTATATGGATGTAGGAATACAATTTGTATTATATTGATATGTTTTTATTTACATATAACATATACAAACATATTTTATATCCAATTACTAAACAAAAGCCTATGTTACCAAAATAATGAAAAATCTCCCGTTAGTATTGCAGAAAACTACAATTTGAACTTAAATAATTTACATAAAATAGTTAGTGATGGCTATAGAGAGTTAAAACAGTGAACCTTGGGGAACTGAAAAGAAAATATAAAAAAATAGACATTTATACAGGTCCGAGACTAGGGACAGCTGGCTGCAGAAATGTTGTTTGGCACTGTCAGGGGGTGATTTTATTGCCTCTCTCCTTCACAATGGTGAACATTTCTATCCAAGCTCCTTTTCTATGAAAAAAACACTCTATCTCCATCAATACTTGCCCCAGTGTTACATTGCCACAATGTCCCCACAGAACTTACCACAGTGTCACAATGCCCCGTAGCCCTTTTCATAGTGTCACACTGCCCCAAAGAGTTGTCACACTGACTCAATGTCCCACAGTAATTGGCAAAGTAGCACATTGCGCAACATAGCTTATCACAGTGACACATTGTCCCACAGAATTTGTCACATTGTCACAATGTTGTGCACAGCTTTCCAGAGTATCACAGTGTATTACAGAGATTCACATTACCCTACAGATTTTTTTGTCCCACTGTCAGCACTTACTGACTATAATTCAGTGTCTCATTGTACCATTCCAATTGCCCTATTGTCACATTCAGCTTACCCTAGTGTCACATTCAGCATCCTACAAGGCCTGTACATATGCAAATTAAACATTTCATAATGAAAAACAGTTCATTTGCATATCAGGCCACAGGTGATGTCATAAGCATGAGACTCCACAGACACGTTTATTAAACATTTTCTCCTAATTTAGGCATTTGATGCAGTTTTTCTAACACAATGTATAGATCATTTTCAATCATTTTTTACTCTCTACATTCACAGTACAACAATGTTTAGCTGAAACAATCCCTTTAATATATGCCATTTTCACTTCTTTTTACTTTAAAACAATTAAAGTAAAAAGAAGTAAAGGGGGGGGGGGGGGGGGCTACAAAATCCCTTCTCCAAAACAGATATTAGCATTTCCCATAGCTGTCATATCCAATGTATTTAAATGTCAGTGCATCTAGTGCAACGAACAATAGTCACATTTTGAAAGGCAATATATGTAATAGTATGCAAATGAAATGTAAGTAACATTTCAAGTATTTCATATAAATGCAACACTTGACTCTAAAAATCACCAGTCTTTGTTCTAAAAGAAAACATGTATTAGAGGAACAGATATTTAGTCTTTAAAGTAGATCGACCAGCTTATTTCAGAAATGTAAATGTAATCAGCCAGTTAGCAGCAGTAATTTTAATTAAAATACTCTGAAATTATATGAATGTAAATCAGATTACTGAGATTGATTGAAAAAAATATAGACAAATTACATCTCTTTGTTTACTATATTCCCCTTCTCTCTGTTATTCAAGCCAACTAGATATTACCTTTTCTTTCTATAGCTGCTCTTACCCTGTGTGTGTGTTATATTATACATTGGATTACATTACCAATTAATTACATAGCAGGAAACAATTATTTAACTTAATTTGATCCATCACCAGAATGGATTTAAAACATATTTATTAAAACTAATAGTATTTGGCACTTTTGAATTTTTTGAAAGATTATGGGTCATTTTACCACTGTAAAGTGGAGTGTGGAGACTTCTAGGACAAATCTGCAATTTTGTCGAAGAAATCTTCTCTTCGCTCTAAAGCTTCACCAATTGCCTTCTCTCAGAGTGCCGACGACTAACTGAACTCCTATCCATTTTTCTCATTCTAAGGTTGACCCAATCAGCTTCCACCATAGGGAAGGTTTAACCCATGTCTGTCTTGTCCTTAGATAACCTCTCCTGTTCCTTTAAGTCACCATCTCTGTCTCTTATAATCTGACCTAAACAGCATCTATCAAAAGGGAGCAGTAACTTATGAATACCCTCTCCTAAACTCACCTCTTGTCTCCTAATATTTCGTGACAAGCTGCCAGAGCCAACTGGCTGAATAGTAGAAAGAACTAACTTAACAAGGAGAAATCATCACATGTCACATACTTAAAATGGCTTCCTCCTCTGGAAAAGATGAGAAACAGATACTAGGCGGATCATGGATGAAAACAGAGGACATGAAGATACCACCAAATAGTGGTGCTATCGGCATGTGTGCCTAGATATAAAGCAGACTCCTGACAAATTTTGGGAGCTTGTGCCACCTCTGCCAGATTAGGAGCTTCTAGTTGTGCTGATGCTCTGTGCGCTGGTGCAATATGTAAACAAAACCGGTTCTGAATAGTGTCTGATTAGTGTCTGATTAGTGTCTGAATAGTGTCTGATTAGTGTCTGATTAGTGTCTGATTAGTGTCTGAATAGTGTCTGATTAGTGTCTGATTAGTGTCTGAATAGTGTCTGATTAGTGTCTGATTAGTGTCTGAATAGTGTCTGATTAGTGTCTGAATAGTGTCTGATTAGTGTCTGAATAGTGTCTGATTAGTGTCTGAATAGTGTCTGATTAGTGTCTGATTAGTGTCTGATTAGTGTCTGAATAGTGTGTGATTAGTGTCTGAATAGTGTCTGATTAGTGTCTGATTAGTGTCTGATTAGTGTCTGAATAGTGTCTGATTAGTGTCTGAATAGTGTCTGATTAGTGTCTGATTAGTGTCTGAATAGTGTCTGATTAGTGTCTGATTAGTGTCTGAATAGTGTCTGATTAGTGTCTGATTAGTGTCTGATTAGTGTCTGATTAGTGTCTGAATAGTGTCTGATTAGTGTCTGAATAGTGTCTGATTAGTGTCTGAATAGTGTCTGATTAGTGTCTAAATAGTGTCTGATTAGTGTCTGAAGAGTGTCTGATTAGTGTCTGATTAGTATCTGAATAGTGTCTGATTAGTGTCTGAATAGTGTCTGATTAGTGTCTGAATAGTGTCTGATTAGTGTCTAAATAGTGTCTGATTAGTGTCTGAAGAGTGTCTGATTAGTGTCTGATTAGTGTCTGATTAGTGTCTGAATAGTGTCTGATTAGTGTCTGAATAGTGTCTGATTAGTGTCTAAATAGTGTCTGATTAGTGTCTGAAGAGTGTCTGATTAGTGTCTGATTAGTGTCTGATTAGTGTCTGATTAGTGTCGGACACTGTTTGGTGGCAGTCCATCTCAAGCAAAGTGTCGTAAGTCATAAAAAGATGATTACACCTTTTTGTACCGTGTACAATGTGGATGTTTTTATACATGGCCCCCATTGTGTCTATTCCAATGTAAAACTTGATTAAATAGGCTCATCAAATATATATATATATATATATATATAGAGAGAGAGAGAGAGAGAGAGAGAGAGAGAGAGAGAGAGATTTCTATCTGTTCCTCACGGAGCAGTATCACCGTAGTGGAAGATCTATTCTCACCGGACGCATTGTTTACCAATAGATTTACCTAAATCAGCATTCTTTTTGCAATCACAAGTAATTAAGAGTTAGCCGCAGTAAAAGATAACGGTTTCTATAAAATAAACAAAAGTTTGAAAAATTACTTAATTAAAACGTTCTTTATCTTCATCACACGTTCGCAAACATTGATTATCATAAGCCAGGAAGCCCATGGGATTGGAAACAGTATCCAAACTGCTACTTAATTATCACTTTGGCATCAAGCAATGAAAATAAATAGCTATTTATCAGTCTAATATCCTATTGGTTTTATCTAGTTCAATTTAAATGTTCTTGAGAGGAAACTTGTTTGTTTTCTATTGGTTTGAGCTTATTTCATCGCTCGCCTGTAGCTTATTTTCACCATGGGCATATTGGCTTCTGGTATCTGAATGTGAAGTCTTATTTGCATCTATTATTTAAGATGAATGCTTTTTTTTTATCCGTGCATTTATTAAAACTGATTATCATAACAAGTAACAGATATTTACTGACCTATGTTTCTGTTTGTCTGTTGTTGCCGATCCGTTCTTTATTTTCTAAAGAAAACACAGCAGTTTAATATTTCAGAGACTGCCAAACATGCCAATTCTTTTCTAACAAATGGACTGAACTTTGTTTTGTTGGAATTAAACAAACTAAAACAAAGACTTCTCTCAAACTGTGTTTTCAGCAAAACTCCTGTTTGCCAACACACTACTTTCATTAAAATCTAAATACGTTTTACTTTCAGTCCCTGTTACAGTCTGGTGAAGGATTCACAAGCTCATGGCTGATACAGGATCCTGTAAGAAGTGGTGGGTTATTTAGTCTCTAACACTGTAACATTCTGCCAGGTGTTTCCCACACAGGGTGGAAGACTCGGGTGCGGGGTTTAGACATTAAAGAGGGAAGAAACCCTCTTATACCTCTGACTTCAGCTAGGTAGGGCTGAAAGGTAGGCAGACAATGTAATAGAACAGCAGACAGTTATTCGCAGCAGAAAGATGATAGTGCTCAATGAGCACTGCTCATGTTGTCGTTCAGGTTGTTATTGTCATTAGCAATGCGTTACAATGCACACAACGTAAGCTGAATTGTAGAAATTGACCTAACTGTTGAATTCTACAGATCAACATGGAATCCAAATGACCGACTGGACAAATTCATTTAGCTAGTTTCTCATTCGGTGAATTGGCTTTTGTTTGTTTTTTTGTGTGTTTTTTTTGGCATTTATTATACGGACGAATGGATGAAAGAGACATTTTCCACATTTCCAAATGTACATTCTTCCGAAAGCTAATAAACATGCCTAATACAGAGCACTGCTACAAATAAATGATAAAAAATCCAACAGACTTCTGCTGCCATTATTCTCATGTAACAATGAATTATTCCTCACCATTGTGTGGTCTTTCCCAGGAGAAGATACAGTCAGGAAGTCCAGGCTCTGATTTACAATGTTCACAGCCAGCATTCTTCCCATTGATCACTTTTCATGCAAGGATCCCTTTTGTTGGATATTTGACTACTTAAAATGTTGCCATAGAAGTGTGATGATGGATTTAGATGGTTTGGTCCATGGTCTGAATATACAGAGCAGAGCAGATATCAGTCATAGCGTGATCTAAAGGGAAATGGCAATGGTAGGGGGACAGTGAAAGGTGTTAGTTCCCTTTTATGAGTTAACCTATACCTACTGATGTGATCTTATTTATCATTATCATTAACCAGACCGTGCAGTTACCTAGCGGGTAGGTCATGATTTAAATGGACTCTGCCCCCCGAACATTGTTTTTACTGTGAATGTGGAGAATAAAACATATCTATACATTGTATTAGCAAAATTGAAAGCAAATAGGAGTAACGTGCATTACATGTGTCTGTGGAGTCTCCAGCTTATGACATCACCTGTTAGTTACTGTGTCTACATTTACTTAAACCACACCCACTTTTACCATTTTCCTGAGTCCTGCGTCCAAATTCTTTTATTTCTTGAAACCCTACAGCAGAGAAGGGGTGTTTGAAGTATGTTTCTATAGGGGCATTAGGTAATGTTAAGCAGACACTGTTTGCTACATTCCAGTTAATGCTACTAAGAACGCAGTGTTCTTCCTCTGATGATTTGACGTGCGTGTGCAGGGCCGGACTGGGAATAAAAACCAGCCCTGGAAATATTAGTATACCAGCCCCATAGCATTACGTCACTATACCAGCCCCATAGCATTACGTCACTATACCAGTCCCATAGAATTGCGTATTTATTTTCTTGATCATAGAAGGGCAAGCCATGCATTTTAAAGCACATTTGAAGAGAGTATTATCAAAGATAATGTTATCTATAAATATCAATATATGCCCCCAGTATGTAAACAAGGTTATAGCGAACATACTGCCCTGATATGTACCCCATGCACAGGGAAACACATAGCCACATGTACACAAGGTTACATGAATTGCCCTGTGCAGGGCTATATATAATCAGGGCATTGTGTGAGCTATAATCTTGTGTACATACTGGGTGGATATATTGACTTACCCCAGCACCCAGACTGCACTCACAGGACTTACCCCAGCACCCATGACTTGTCCAAGAATTTACCCCAGCACCCAGACTTCACAGCAAATTTACCCATTAATATGCCACAGGTATTATGTATATTAATATGTCAGTGTTAATTTGTCTATTAATATGCCAGTATTATTTTGCCCATTAATATGCCGGTATTATTTTGCCATTTATATGTCACAGCCAATTTGCCAGTATTATTTTGCCATTAATATTCCAGTATTATTTTACCATTAATATGCCACAGTCGATTTGCCTATTTTTATGTCAGTATTATTTTGTCATTAATATGCCACAGCCAATTTGCCCATTAATATGCCAGTATAATTTTGACATTACTATGCCAGTGTTAGTTTGTCTATTAATATGCCAGTATCATTTTGCCAGTTAATATGCCACAGCTAATTTGCCTATTAATATGCCAGTATCATTTTGCCATTTATATGCCAGCATTATTGTGCCATTAATATGCCACAGACAATTTGCCAGTATTTTGCCATTAATATGCCAGTATCGTTTTACCATTAATATGATACAGTCAATTTGCCAATTAATTTGCCACTGCACTCTGCCACTCACACATTCATAATTAGGAGGCACCACAGACAAATTTAAAGGGCAACTGTTATGATATTTTACACATTAAATAAAAAATACATATATTCAGTAATTAAGACTTCCGTTTTGTTCAATAAGGTTGAAAGTGAGATGCATGTCTGAGATGAGTGAGATGGGCTGTCACTGTGCCTCGCTAGCACACACTGGAGCAGTTAGAGCCATAGTGCAGCTAGGTAACAGCATCACCTGCATATAAATGTGCCTTGAGAGCTAGGCACTTTGATAGCCTGCTCTATGTATTGGTGTTTTTAATTGCACGTTGCATTGGGGTGAAAAAGTGAGTAAAAAAGTGCATCATCTTTATACATAACTTTGGTTTTCCTGTGAGACCGTTATACAAGCCCCTCACCCATCCCAAGCAATTAAAGACATTATGGAGTTAGGCACAATGTAAAGAAGAAAATATTAAACTCAATTTGCAACTGACGAATAGTAGCCAACGTGTCACGCTTCCATTTCCTTCTCTTGAAGGTATTATTTGTACTCGTTATTATGCTCACCCAGAAGTGACCCTGAGCCATTGTGGTCATATGCTTTTTTAATCAAATAGTACACAAATACCTCTATATGCTTACACTCTGCCACTCAGACACTTGCACTCTGCCAATCAGACACTTGCACTCTGCCAATCAGACACTTGCACTCTGCCACTCAGACACTTGCACACTGCCACTCAGACACTTGCACACTGCCACTCAGACACTTGCACTCTGCCAATCACACACTTGCACTCTGCCAATCACACACTTGCACTCTGCCACTCAGACACTTGCACTGTGCCACTCAGACACTTGCACGCTGCCACTCAGACACTTGCACGCTGCCACTCAGACACTTGCACTCTGCCAATCAGACACTTGCACTCTGCCAATCAGACACTTGCACGCTGCCACTCAGACACTTGCACTCTGCTACTCAGACACTTGCACGCTGCCACTCAGACACTTGCACGCTGCCAATCAGACACTTGCACACTGCCACTCAGACACTTGCACTCTGCCACTCAGACACTTGCACACTGCCACTCAGACACTTGCACACTGCCACTCAGACACTTGCACTCTGCCAATCACACACTTGCACTCTGCCAATCACACACTTGCACTCTGCCACTCAGACACTTGCACTGTGCAACTCAGACACTTGCACGCTGCCACTCAGACACTTGCACGCTGCCACTCAGACACTTGCACTCTGCCAATCAGACACTTGCACTCTGCCAATCAGACACTTGCACGCTGCCACTCAGACACTTGCACTCTGCTACTCAGACACTTGCACGCTGCCACTCAGACACTTGCACGCTGCCAATCAGACACTTGCACACTGCCACTCAGACACTTGCACTCTGCCAATCAGACACTTGCACTCTGCCAATCAGACACTTGCACGCTGCCACTCAGACACTTGCACTCTGCCACTCAGACACTTGCACACTGCCACTCAGACACTTGCACACTGTCACTCAGACACTTGCACTCTGCCACTCAGACACTTGCACGCTGCCACTCAGACACTTGCACACTGCCACTCAGACACTTGCACACTGCCACTCAGACACTGCCACTCAGACATTTGCACACTGCCACTCAGACACTTGCACTCTGCCACTCAGACACTGCCACTCAGACACTTGCACTCTGCCAATCAGACACTTGCACACTGCCACTCAGACACTTGCACTCTGCCACTCAGACACTTGCACACTGCCACTCAGACACTTGCACTCTGCCACTCAGACACTTGCACTATGCCAATCAGACACTTGCACACTGCCACTCAGACACTTGCACTCTGCCACTCAGACACTTGCACTCTGCCACTCAGACACTGCCACTCAGACACTTGCACTCTGCCAATCAGACACTTGCACACTGCCACTCAGACACTTGCACTCTGCCACTCAGACACTTGCACTCTGCCACTCAGACACTTGCACACTGCCACTCAGACACTTGCACACTGCCACTCAGACACTTGCACTCTGCCAATCAGACACTTGCACTCTGCCAATCAGACACTTGCACTCTGCCACTCAGACACTTGCACTCTGCCACTCAGGCACTTGCACACTGCCACTCAGACACTTGCACTCTGCCACTCAGACACTTGCACACTGCCACTCAGACACTTGCACACTGCCACTCAGACACTTGCACTCTGCCACTCAGACACTTGCACACTGCCACTCAGACACTTGCACACTGCCACTCAGACACTTGAACTCTGCCACTCAGACACTTGCACACTGCCACTCAGACACTTGCACTATGCCACTCAGACACTTGCACACTGCCACTCAGACACTTGCACACTGCCACTCAGACACTTGCACACTGCCACTCAGACACTTGCACTCTGCCACTCAGACACTTGCACACTGCCACTCAGACACTTGAACTCTGCCACTCAGACACTTGCACTCTGCCACTCAGACACTTGCACTCTGCCACTCAGACACTTGCACACTGCCACTCAGACACTTGCACTCTGCCACTCAGACACTTGCACACTGCCACTCAGACACTTGAACTCTGCCACTCAGACACTTGCACTCTGCCACTCAGACACTTGCACTCTGCCACTCAGACACTTGCACACTGCCACTCAGACACAGCCACTCAGACACTTGCACACTGCCACTCAGACACTTGCACTCTGCCACTCAGACACTTGCACTCTGCCACTCAGACACTTGCACACTGCCACTCAGACACTTGAACTCTGCCACTCAGACACTTGCACTCTGCCACTCAGACACTTGCACTCTGCCACTCAGACACTTGCACACTGCCACTCAGACACAGCCACTCAGACACTTGCACTCTGCTACTCAGACACTTGCACTCTGCCACTCAGACACTTGCACTCTGCCACTCAGACACTTGCACACTGCCACTCAGACACTTGCACTCTGCTACTCAGACACTTGCACGCTGCCACTCAGACACTTGCACTCTGCCACTCAGACACTTGCACTCTGCCACTCAGACACTTGCACACTGCCACTCAGACACTTGCACACTGCCACTCAGACACTTGCACACTGCCACTCAGACACTGCCACTCAGACATTTGCACACTGCCACTCAGACACTTGCACTCTGCCACTCAGACACTTGCACTATGCCAATCAGACACTTGCACTCTGCCACTCAGACACTTGCACACTGCCACTCAGACACTTGCACTCTGCCACTCAGACACTTGCACACTGCCACTCAGACACTTGCACACTGCCACTCAGACACTTGCACTCTGCCACTCAGACACTTGCACACTGCCACTCAGACACTTGCACACTGCCACTCAGACACTTGAACTCTGCCACTCAGACACTTGCACACTGCCACTCAGACACTTGCACTATGCCACTCAGACACTTGCACACTGCCACTCAGACACTTGCACACTGCCACTCAGACACTTGCACTCTGCCACTCAGACACTTGCACACTGCCACTCAGACACTTGAACTCTGCCACTCAGACACTTGCACTCTGCCACTCAGACACTTGCACTCTGCCACTCAGACACTTGCACACTGCCACTCAGACACTTGCACTCTGCCACTCAGACACTTGCACACTGCCACTCAGACACTTGAACTCTGCCACTCAGACACTTGCACTCTGCCACTCAGACACTTGCACTCTGCCACTCAGACACTTGCACACTGCCACTCAGACACAGCCACTCAGACACTTGCACACTGCCACTCAGACACTTGCACTCTGCCACTCAGACACTTGCACTCTGCCACTCAGACACTTGCACACTGCCACTCAGACACTTGAACTCTGCCACTCAGACACTTGCACTCTGCCACTCAGACACTTGCACTCTGCCACTCAGACACTTGCACACTGCCACTCAGACACAGCCACTCAGACACTTGCACACTGCCACTCAGACACTTGCACTCTGCCACTCAGACACTTGCACTCTGCCACTCAGACACTTGCACTCTGCCACTCAGACACTTGCACACTGCCACTCAGACACTTGCACTCTGCTACTCAGACACTTGCACGCTGCCACTCAGACACTTGCACTCTGCCACTCAGACACTTGCACTCTGCCACTCAGACACTTGCACTCTGCCACTCAGACACTTGCACACTGCCACTCAGACACTTGCACTCTGCCACTCAGACACTTGCACACTGCCACTCAGACACTTGCACACTGCCACTCAGACACTTGCACACTGCCAATCAGACACTTGCACACTGCCACTCAGACACTTGCACACTGCCACTCAGACACTTGCACACTGCCACTCAGACACTTGCACACTGCCACTCAGGCACACACTTACACTTTGACACTCACTCACACACTTACACTCTGACACTCACTCACATACATTAACCTGCAGTCCAGCAGCTTCCTCTCAGGCTGCCCGCACCGGAATCTTCGTCACCTTCCTATCCCTCTTCCGCTCAGCAGGCTCTGGCGTGGCTGGCCGAATTTCTTAAAGGGCCGCGGCCGGCCGAATATAAAGTGGTGCGGCCGGCCGAATATAAAGTGGTGCGGCCGGCCGAATATAAAGTGGTGCGGCCGGCCGAATATAAAGTGGTGCGGCCGGCCGAATATAAAGTGGTGCGGCCGGCCGAATATAAAGTGGTGCGGCCGGCCGAATATAAAGTGGTGAGGCCGGCCGAATATAAAGTGGTGAGGCCGGCCGAATATAAAGTGGTGCGGCCGGCCGAATATAAAGTGGTGCGGCCGGCCGAATATAAAGTGGTGAGGCCGGCCGAATATAAAGTGGTGCGGCCGGCCGAATATAAAGTGGTGCGGCCGGCTGGCCGAATATAAAGTGGTGCGGCCGGCCGAATATAAAGTGGTGCGGCCGGCTGGCCGAATATAAAGTGGTGCGGCCGGCCGAATATAAAGTGGTGCGGCCGGCCGAATATAAAGTGGTGCCGCCGGCCGAATATAAAGTGGTGCGGCCGGCCGAATATAAAGTGGTGCGGCCGGCCGAATATAAAGTGGTGCGGCCGGCCGAATATAAAGTGGTGCGGCCGGCCGAATATAAAGTGGTGAGGCCGGCCGAATATAAAGTGGTGCGGCCGGCCGAATATAAAGTGGTGCGGCCGGCCGAATATAAAGTGGTGAGGCCGGCCGAATATAAAGTGGTGCGGCCGGCCGAATATAAAGTGGTGCGGCCGGCTGGCCGAATATAAAGTGGTGCGGCCGGCCGAATATAAAGTGGTGAGGCCGGCCGAATATAAAGTGGTGCGGCCGGCCGAATATAAAGTGGTGCCGCCGGCCGAATATAAAGTGGTGCGGCCGGCCGAATATAAAGTGGTGCGGCCGGCCGAATATAAAGTGGTGCGGCCGGCCGAATATAAAGTGGTGCGGCCGACCGAATATAAAGTGGTGCGGCCGGCCGAATATAAAGTGGTGCGGCCGGCCGAATATAAAGTGGTGCGGCCGGCCGAATATAAAGTGGTGCCGCCGGCCGAATATAAAGTGGTGCCGCCGGCCGAATATAAAGTGGTGCGGCCGGCCGAATATAAAGTGGTGCGGCCGGCCGAATATAAAGTGGTGCGGCCGGCCGAATATAAAGTGGTGCGGCCGGCCGAATATAAAGTGGTGAGGCCGGCCGAATATAAAGTGGTGCGGCCGGCCGAATATAAAGTGGTGCGGCCGGCCGAATATAAAGTGGTGCGGCCGGCCGAATATAAAGTGGTGCGGCCGGCCGAATATAAAGTGGTGCGGCCGGCCGAATATAAAGTGGTGCGGCCGGCCGAATATAAAGTGGTGCCGCCGGCCGAATATAAAGTGGTGCCGCCGGCCGAATATAAAGTGGTGCGGCCGGCCGAATATAAAGTGGTGCCGCCGGCCGAATATAAAGTGGTGCCGCCGGCCGAATATAAAGTGGTGCGGCCGGCCGAATATAAAGTGGTGCCGCCGGCCGAATATAAAGTGGTGCGGCCGGCTGGCCGAATATAAAGTGGTGCGGCCGGCCGAATATAAAGTGGTGCGGCCGGCAGAATATAAAGTGGTGCCGCCGGCCGAATATAAAGTGGTGCGGCCGGCCGAATATAAAGTGGTGCGGCCGGCCGAATATAAAGTGGTGCCGCCGGCCGAATATAAAGTGGTGCCGCCGGCCGAATATAAAGTGGTGCCGCCGGCCGAATATAAAGTGGTGCGGCCGGCAGAATATAAAGTGGTGCGGCCGGCAGAATATAAAGTGGTGCGGCCGGCCGAATATAAAGTGGTGCGGCCGGCCGAATATAAAGTGGTGCGGCCGGCCGAATATAAAGTGGTGCGGCCGGCCGAATATAAAGTGGTGCGGCCGGCCGAATATAAAGTGGTGCCGCCGGCCGAATATAAAGTGGTGCCGCCGGCCGAATATAAAGTGGTGCGGCCGGCCGAATATAAAGTGGTGCCGCCGGCCGAATATAAAGTGGTGCCGCCGGCCGAATATAAAGTGGTGCGGCCGGCCGAATATAAAGTGGTGCCGCCGGCCGAATATAAAGTGGTGCGGCCGGCTGGCCGAATATAAAGTGGTGCGGCCGGCCGAATATAAAGTGGTGCGGCCGGCAGAATATAAAGTGGTGCGGCCGGCCGGCCGAATATAAAGTGGTGCGGCCGGCCGAATATAAAGTGGTGCGGCCGGCCGAATATAAAGTGGTGCCGCCGGCCGAATATAAAGTGGTGCCGCCGGCCGAATATAAAGTGGTGCCGCCGGCCGAATATAAAGTGGTGCGGCCGGCAGAATATAAAGTGGTGCGGCCGGCAGAATATAAAGTGGTGCCGCCGGCCGAATATAAAGTGGTGTGGCCGGCTGAAATTAAAGTGGTGAGGCCGGCAGAATATAAAGTGGTGCGGCCGGCAGAATATAAAGTGGTGCGGCCGGCCGAATATAAAGTGGTGCCGCCGGCCGAATATAAAGTGGTGCGGCTGACCGAATATAAAGTGGTGCGGCCGGCCGAATATAAAGTGGTGCGGCTGACCGAATATAAAGTGGTGCGGCCGACCGAATATAAAGTGGTGAGGCCGGCCGAATATAAAGTGGTGCGGCCGGCCGAATATAAAGTGGTGCGGCCGGCCGAATATAAAGTGGTGCGGCCGGCCGAATATAAAGTGGTGAGGCCGTCCGAATATAAAGTGGTGCGGCCGGCAGAATATAAAGTGGTGCGGCCGGCTGGCCGAATATAAAGTGGTGCGGCCGGCCGAATATAAAGTGGTGCGGCCGGCCGAATATAAAGTGGTGCCGCCAGCCGAATATAAAGTGGTGCCGCCGGCCGAATATAAAGTGGTGCCGCCGGCCGAATATAAAGTGGTGCGGCCGGCAGAATATAAAGTGGTGCGGCCGGCAGAATATAAAGTGGTGCCGCCGGCCGAATATAAAGTGGTGTGGCCGGCTGAAATTAAAGTGGTGAGGCCGGCAGAATATAAAGTGGTGCGGCCGGCAGAATATAAAGTGGTGCGGCCGGCCGAATATAAAGTGGTGCCGCCGGCCGAATATAAAGTGGTGCGGCTGACCGAATATAAAGTGGTGCGGCCGGCCGAATATAAAGTGGTGCGGCTGACCGAATATAAAGTGGTGCGGCCGACCGAATATAAAGTGGTGAGGCCGGCCGAATATAAAGTGGTGCGGCCGGCCGAATATAAAGTGGTGCGGCCGGCCGAATATAAAGTGGTGCGGCCGGCCGAATATAAAGTGGTGAGGCCGGCCGAATATAAAGTGGTGCGGCCGGCCGAATATAAAGTGGTGCGGCCGGCCGAATATAAAGTGGTGCGGCCGGCCGAATATAAAGTGGTGCGGCTGGCCGAATATAAAGTGGTGCGGCCGGCCGAATATAAAGTGGTGCAGCCGGCCGGCCGAAATTAAAGTGGTGAGGCCGGCAGAATATAAAGTGGTGAGGCCGGCCGAATATAAAGTGGTGAGGCCGGCAGAATATAAAGTGGTGAGGCCGGCAGAATATAAAGTGGTGCGGCCGGCCGGCCGAAATTAAAGTGGTGAGGCCGGCAGAATATAAAGTGGTGAGGCCGGCCGAATATAAAGTGGTGAGGCCGGCAGAATATAAAGTGGTGAGGCCGGCCGAATATAAAGTGGTGCGGCTGGCCGAATATAAAGTGGTGCGGCCGGCCGGCCGAATATAAAGTGGTGCAGCCGGCCGAATATAAAGTGGTGCAGCCGGCCGAATATAAAGTGGTGCGGCCGGCCGAATATAAAGTGGTGCGGCCGGCCGAATATAAAGTGGTGCGGCCGGCCGAATATAAAGTGGTGCGGCCGGCCGAATATAAAGTGGTGCGGCCGGCCGAATATAAAGTGGTGCGGCCGGCAGAATATAAAGTGGTGCGGCTGGCCGAATATAAAGTGGTGCGGCCGGCCGAATATAAAGTGGTGCGGCTGGCCGAATATAAAGTGGTGCGGCCGGCAGAATATAAAGTGGTGAGGCCGGGAGAATATAAAGTGGTGCCGCCGGCCGAATATAAAGTGGTGCGGCCGGCCGAAATTAAAGTGGTGAGGCCGGCAGAATATAAAGTGGTGCGGCCGGCCGAATATAAAGTGGTGCGGCTGGCCGAATATAAAGTGGCGCGGCCGGCAGAATATAAAGTGGTGAGGCCGGCAGAATATAAAGTGGTGCCGCCGGCCGAATATAAAGTGGTGAGGCCGCCCGAATATAAAGTGGTGCGGCCGGCCGAATATAAAGTGGTGCGGCCGGCCGAATATAAAGTGGTGCGGCCGGCCGAATATAAAGTGGTGCGGCCGGCCGAATATAAAGTGGTGAGGCCGGCCGAAATTAAAGGGGTGAGGCCGGCCGAATTAAAGCGGCCCCACGGTAGGCGGCCTACCGGGAATTTTCCCGGTATCCCGGTAGGCCAGTCCGGCCCTGTGCGTGTGCATGATATGACCAAGGAGAATGACCCTGGATCCAAGACGTTGAGATCTTGACAAAGTCCAAGTGCCAACACAACATCCATACTTACTAAATCTTTCTGTTTTTATTGATCTTTTTGAGGGCATGTTACGACAGAATGCCATAGATAATTCCGTTTTGTTTGGATGGATACATCTCCAAATCTTTGTGGAACCAATGTTGGTAGAGGGGCATAGACACAGGGGAGTGGATCACGTAATGTATTGTGAGTCACAGGTGTTTAATCATATGCATCATGGGACCTTCTCCTTCTCATGCAAATATGTCTATTTAAATTTCCATTTTCATGCACAGATTGTGTTATAGCACAGTACCGTACAAGGTAAACCCCTACCTTCGTTGCCAGCAGCTCAGTCATTGTTCCACCCCATTATATTATAGATGTGTAATACATTCTCCTTAAAGTTAGGCCTTCTTTGAGCTCATTGCAGACTAGCACCGAATGACGGAGGATGAACAGATGTAGAGTCTAGAGTAGCAGATTGTCTGCCTCAAATGTTCCATTTCATTAAGCACAAGGCTGATAAGTTCTTTTTTATAGTCAATGATGTCTATGCCTTCTGGGATAGGAAAAAACATTTTTATTTTTTTTATTTTGTTTTGTTAGTTTTTTTCTCTTCTGTTACAAAAACAAAATAATTGAGAAATTTGCTAGGATTCTGTTTGTGGAATGTATAGTTTTTCGTAACAATTAATATGCTTTGTATTATAACACCGTATTTCGGAGGTAAGAAGGTCATTTTAGATGTCGTTCACCATTGTGTTTCTTCTGCAATACATTTTACTGTAGAAAAATTTACATTGTGTGCGTTTTCATTAGATTAAATCCTAAAATTGTATTAAGGAGCACACTGTGCTGCAATCTGTGCTCTTTTGTAGAATGTTTACCTTTATAAGTGCCAGGTTTATGTGTATGCAACATTAAACTGTACACACATTAAGATTAGAACCATAACTTCTGAGTGTCTTGGGCGATGCCATAATTTTCATTTTGACTGAATGCAATGTAAAAATAAATTGGTTGCTCCGAACCGAATTTCGTCCATTGACACTTGTTTTAGAACACATTTGAGACATTATCTTTTTTCAGGAATTCCATTTGTGTGTATTAGTATGAGCATGCATTAGTGAGTGTTATGTGTGAGAGTGTGTTTGTGTGTATTAGTGAGTGTTATGTGTGAGAGTGTGTTTGTGTGTATTAGTGAGTGTTATGTGTGAGAGTGTGTTTGTGTGTATGTAACTTGTATGTAACTACTACAACAAGAGAAAATAATATTAAATTATAGAGGAAAATGTTTAAAAATAATATCCGGAAGTATTACTTTACTGAGAGGGTAGTGGATGCATGGAATAGTCTTCCAGTAGAAGTGGTAGAGGTTAATACAGTGAAGGAGTTTAAGCATGCATGGGATATGTATAAGGCTATCCTAGATATAAGATAAGGTCAGGGACTAATGAAAGTATTACTTTACTGAGAGGGTAGTGGATACATGGAATAGTCTTCCAGTAGAAGTGGTAGAGGTTAATACAGTGAATGAGTTTAAGCATGCATGGAATAGGTATAAGGTTATCCTAGATATAAGATAAGGTCAGGGACTAATGAAAGTATTACTTTACTGAGAGGATAGTGGATGTATGGAATAGTCTTCCAGTAGAAGTGTTAGAGGTTAATACAGTGAAGGAGTTTAAGCATGCATGGGATAGGTATAAGGCTCTCCTAGATATAAGATAAGGTCAGGGACTAATGAAAGTATTACATTACTGAGAGGGTAGTGGATGTATGGAATAGTCTTCCAGTAGAAGTGGTAGAGGTTAATACAGTGAATGAGTTTAAGCATGCATGGAATAGGTATAAGGTTATCCTAGATATAAGATAGGGAACAGGCTAATAATTAAAGTATTTAGAAGATGGTGCAGACTAGACTGGCCGAATGGTTCTTATCTGCTGACACATTCTATGTTTCAATGTTTCTATATTGAAGAGGAAATTAATCAGACACAAAATCAGATACTGATCTAATTTTATCTTGCATAAACACCATCTCTTCTTATGTGTTAGCTGCTTAGAAAACTGTGCCTTGGCACTAGCAATATACATCAACCGTACTACCCATCACATTTTATTAATCAAATCTGATTTTTCCTTTTCAGATTCTACCTTACTCTACCCTAATCATGTAAAAAACAAAACTGACTGCTGGCTACTCCACAAATCCATTAAATACAAGCTAATTATAACACCTTTATATTAAATCAAAAAAATCTTTTATTTTATTCAATTAGACCATTATTTTTTTGTTGTTCTTATCATTTTTAAGTAGATTATGTTAATGAAAATTGTGGCCGGCTTGTCTGAGTCAGTTTTTGGCACACCAGTGTCAGGAGTGGCAGACAGAAATTGGCATTGGCAGGCAGTTGTACATTGGATCCAGAAAATAAATAAATAAACAATTGAGAATGGATGGAAGGTGCTTAAGGATAACAAATAGACCTAAGCTTTCAATATTGGAAGACTAGATAGGGCCATTTGGGCTTCATCTGCCAGCACAGTCTATGAGGATTCTGGATAAACTGCTGGTCTGGGGTAAAGTTGTAATATTAGCGCAGACAGCAGAAATATCTTACTACATATAGAACTTTGCACCACAATTGATCTTTAAAAACAACTCCATCTTTTTCTTTAATTTTATTCCACAGGCAGCAGTATATTTTTTTCTTTATTCCTTTGCTATTTTATTTTTTTTTACAGTGAGAGCAGTAAAATTGTGGAATATACCAGAGAACCATAGATGACTTTAAAATGCATTTTGAGGTTTTTTTTTTGGGAAAAAAACAGATAAACATAGTTGTAATAATTAAACATTTATTCAAATAATAGCATGTTAGAGTGAAAAGGGAATGTCCCCTATTTACAGTCTCAAACTGAAATGTGGATTTGTTTATTTTCTTGCAACTGACGCAAGCTTTTTGTTAACATTTCTTTGTTACTGTAAATTCATTTAGAATTGGAATGAAGGAACCAGTTGGTTTTTGCTGGTCATTGCAATCAGTGTTTCTGCTGATAAAGATGATTATATAATAATAATAATAATTTCATTTTCAGTATGCGCTATATTTCTGCATGCTTAACATAGAATGTGTTGGCAGATAAGAACCATTCAACCCATCTAGTGTGCCTAATTTTCTAAATACTTTCCTTACTCCCTGGCCTTATCTTATATCTAGGAGAGCCTTGTGTCTATCCCATGCATGTTTAACTTAAGTAATGCTATGTCTATAGTTTAAGATTTCAGTAAAAATACATCAACAATCTGCTTCTTTTTCACTCAAAAAATACAAAATTTATAAAGAGAAATTCTCTGGTAAAGTTTAAAAAGAGGAGCAATCTCCCTGGAAAACAATGGAATGTTCCTGCCAAGTGTGCCATTTTTAGAATGTGCTCAAACGATACAGATGTATGTGCTATGGATGGACATTGTTCCATGGAAGGGTACCCATTCCATCTCATTTGTACTAGTACGAAACCTTGTCCTAATCTTGACCCTAAAGTCTGCATGGACCAGAAATACCAGGCAAGTCTACATTTCATGAGGATATGTCAACCTCAAACGTCGTAAATGACAAGCAGTCTAGACCAAGAGAATCATCAAGTCTACAGGAGAACGTGTACGTGTTTTACCAACCTAAACAGAAGATCTGCTCTAAAAATAACACGCCAGTATTGTAATTTGTGTTTCCATGACATTAATTTATAAAAGGTGATTTGTGCTAACATGCAACCAGCTGTGCTGTTAATCTCTGTTTCAGAAACAAACAGATCTTGCTCATGTACACATACTTTGGGCAGGATAGTCCTGATTAATGGATGTCGTCCCATGGTGCTGCTTTGTTACCCCATTGTCAAGTTTCTCGGGGTCAGTGGAAGTAATACATTCTGTGCATACACAGTGTTTGTTGGCATGGAACGTGCCACTAAGATGCACAGGGACAACTATGTGGCCGAGCAATGCCAGAACCATGTATGGGCACCACACTTGACATGATCCCATCCAATGCCACACTGCCCAACATCCTGATTATGGAGGCAGAAATGTCTCTATATCTAATGCTATTTATTCCTGACTCAAACCTAACAGATTAAAATTATCCCTCAAATTTTACAGATGTGGTTAAAACCCATATACCTTAGGGCTTGGACAGAGACCCTAAGAAACTGGACTCTCCATTCCAACTTCTAGACTGTTGGCAGCTATGAAATAAACATATATTTTACAAGTTACAGCAAAATAAACTAAACTGCATATTTTTTTCTGGGTTTTCAATTACTATACACTTTATATAATACATGCACATTCTAATTAATTACTATTAAGATCCCCAGTCTCCTGTTGCTGTTTCTAAGTAAGATGTGGTTTCGCAAATGGTGTGCATATTTTAGCAGAAGCATAAACTCCTCTCACACTACAAGCGTTTGCGTACTTCAGCGCTTCTATTCCTAGAAGACAGATCAGCTGATGCTTTGGAAATGTGCACAGTTACTTGACCATCTGGTGTTGTACAAGCTGAGAGTTTGCTATAAAAAAATCTTTTGCTTGAGTGTTTCTCTTACCCAGGATTTTCCAGGAGAAGCAATTCACCAACATTTGGGCATATTAACCTGTTAGGTCCAAATAAGTTATTTAATTTTAATAAATTATTTTTTTATTTATAATTTATTTTCTATTGCACATATGTTTTAAACTCATAAATGGACATTTATATTATTACATTCGCTGTTAACAAATTTGTGTATATAAATAACTTACAAAAAAAGGGTGATTTATACTTCGCAAGTATTCCATCTCTGTGTCATGTAAAATTTCTACATATCAATATTTTGTGCATTTTTTAATGAATCTTATATGGTGGAATGTGATACGACCGCCTCCATTCATCCTCTATCAAACAATCATTCGCACTTGCATTGCGTCCTTGGTGAATAAAAATAGAAAGAAAGGGGGAGGGGCTCGCCAGCCACGCTAAAGTCAAGGGGTAATAAATCCTGCACCCACTGAGGGCTCCCCAACCAAACCTGCCCTATACTATTTCCATGGTTCCCATATTTCCTGAAAATCATCCAGCTGAAACTTTCCTCGAATAAAGCCTTCTTCCATTTTATACTGATAATCAATTTGTTGAATTACTTCTCGCCAGGCAATTAAATATTGTGTCTTGAATTTAAATTAATAATCCAAGAATTACAAAATAATAACATTAGCTATGTACAGTATATGTATATACATTTGTTCATAATAATTTCTATTATTATTTGATATATAGCACTAAGATTCCAACACACAGAGGGTTGCTCTTCATGTTTCTAATATCTGTAAAATTGCAAATGAGTAATATAAATTATTATTATTAAAATAATAATAATAATAATAATAATAATAATAATAATAATAATGTATTCACACAGCAAAATATAGCTTGCATTTTTTTCAGTGGTTAGGCACCAACATTCCTTATGGTGGACATTTACTGGGGCCTGTGACAACAAATGTAAACTCCCTGTAACTTCTATGACGTTTCAGACATTTATAATGCCTTTTGTGCCTGTTTTATACATCTCGACACTTCTGTGTGCGGAATTAGAAACCCAGACACAAATTAGGATCTGACAAGCACTTGGTAATTTGTCTATGGGTTGCACCAGCACACAGAGTGCTGGATCAACCCAGTAGTGCAGGACTGGTTTTACAATCAATAAATGTGGCAGAAGCAGCACTTGAAAGCTATAGTGCCCGAGCCAGAGGCTGCACCAGTCCTCCCAAATATAAATGAAAACAGGTATCTCAGCACTGACAAAGTGAAAAGGATTTTATTTCAAAAAAACTTACAGCGACTTGAGAAAGACCCATTGGGTCAAAACGTTGCCAGTTTTTTCAGAAAAAAATCCATTTCACTTTGTCAGTGCTGAGATACCTGTTTTCATGTATATGGCTTTACACAAAGGCTCAAATGGAAATAGTGACATTATTGGGTCTTTTCACTAAAATTATACTTTGGAGGTCGACTTTCATTTTGAGACCAAATTAAATTTGCCCCCCCGAGTCATCTTACAAAAAGACCCAGTTCAGGTGCCGAATATGGCTTAGCATATAAAGGAAAATTGACCTCCAAACCATTGCCAGAAACTGTAGCCTTTAGAAAAACTATTCTTGGCAGAAATATTTCAAACCAATAGTGACTGTTTTGTCCATATACCACAGATTGTGGCAATGGCCAACATTTATAGTCTTTCTCTTGTGTCTCCATAGGAATATAAAATTAGCCTCGCCCACCATTTTTTTAGATGATAATCTGTGTGAAAAATTATAAATATCCACTGATGCTCATTCAGAATACATTGGACCAAGTTCAAGAGATCTTGCTCTTCATATTGGTAAATACCCCCAACTCATCTTCAACATCTGCCTCCTCAAGCCTGGGAATCTTAGCGGGACTTCTTATCAGCGACCAGCAGTCCTCAAAGTTTTATTAGCAGAATATATAAGCAATTTTTCTCCAAAGTAGGCAATATAGCCCCCTATCACAATGAATGACAACTGGATTTGAGCATTTTCCATTTTTTTATTTATTTTGGCAATTGTTAACTTTATCTGAAACAGCACAATGTAGAAAGATGCCGAAATTAATCAATACCAAAGTTTAATTTAAAAATAAAATAATGATAAAGGGTACTAAACAGTTTCTGTAGGTATTGAAGACTTTTTAAAATGTCTTTGACTTTCTTTCATTCCTTATCCCTTGTTTTTCTGTTCTTTCTTCTTCCTTTGTTTTTTTTAGTATTTGTTTGAAGGTTTAAAACGTGTTCCAAATAATACCTTTATTTTGTATTGACAGTAACCTTCATACACCATGTTATCTTCAATGAGCATTGTCTTCCTTTCCTTATTTAGAAGAATAACCTCACAACAGAAACATGCTGTCTTTCAGGATACTGTGTGCAATATGGAAACTAGTATCAAAGAGGCGCTGGAAGAAAATGGATAATAAAAGTCGTGAATCCAAACTGCATATTTGTCATCTTTACAAATTCACAGTGAATATCAAATGTTTTATTTATAAACATTAAAATAAAAGGGTAGCTGAATAACCAGTGTTTATATAATAAAAATGATATATTCCTGTGCATTAACATTTCATATGTTGTTTATACTGCACATTATGTACTTTTTCATTAGTTATTATGCTCTTTCATTAGTTATTTTGACATTATTAAAAAAAAAACATAGTATAATAATATTATTCATTTAAAAAATCAAAACAAGGAGTTGTTGAAGCATGCATCCGGACTGATAAAAAAAATTGACAAATAAATGCATATTAAAACTAACACATTAAATATAAATATTCATTTGTATGTTGTAGAGTTTTTTTTAGTGTTTGTAATGCTAATCATGAAAACATTCCTTTGCAATACTTTTCCTAGGGATTGATTCAGCCCACCGTAACATCAGTAGCTCAAGTAAAAAAAAAATCAGAGTCCATAGCATATGTTGGGATATAATTCCACTGAGATGAATGGGGATAGTAACCTGTTACTGTTCTTCCCCTCCAATCAAAAATGAATAAATAAAAGTCAGAAATACAGTTACTAGTTTCTGAATGGAGATGCTACTGTACATGATGCACATGATGATAAATTGACCAAAGTGCATCTGCACTGATCTACTTGCAAGTAATCAAAAGCAGATGGAGTTATCATGCAGGAACCTTTGCAAGATATTCTTAAGGGACTCCTGTGTGTATTTGAATGCAGAAAGTCCCTCCATGATGTTTAGGTCAATCACAAACAGTTTAGCAAACCTTAGTGTGCTACCTGGCTTGTCCCTTCATATCACATTTCTCCAAAGTTAGAGGATCTAGCACAGACAAAATTACGCTTTCACTGATAAGTCTTTCAAGAACCTCTTTCAAGCATTGCACAAACTGCTGTTCTATATAGATAGTAAATTTGGCTAAAGAAAACCAATAGAGACCAAGGGTAAAATAATTCCATCCTACTTAAATATAACTATCTGAAATTAATTCTACGTAGCTTATTCACCTTATTGTAATCTATCCTAAATAAATATATTCATCACCTGATGAAATGCAGGACACTTGGCATCCTCTGGATATGGAATATATTGTGAATGAATCCAAATACTTTTCACTGGAAGAAAGTAAAAAAAAAAAAAAATCACTGTAACAAAGTAAAAAAACAATGATAGGTCATTGCTGTAATTAGAATTCAAATCCTCTGTTGTCTTATTGTGCATGATATATGTCACAATGCTGCATGTGTTGTTTATTTGACATTTAATGAGTATGTGTGCTTCACTGCCTGGGCAGAAGCCATCTTCAATAACAAAGGATAAGACTGACACCTAACAGCAGGAGCAGAGCTGTGCGACTTTCAGCCGTTACTCAGATACCTTCATTTACCAAGAAAGATAACTGAAAGACTTGATTTTGCCATTGATACTGGCGTCCACACATTAATTATAAAACAGCCATACATGACAGTAAGGATTCGCAATCAGAATTTTTTTTTTTTTTTTTTATCACTAGTATAAACGTTTTGGAAAGAAAGGAATAATCTGGCTAATGAGTAAAAAAAGCTATATATATATATATATATAGAAAACTATTGATTGGGACTTTGGTAATTCTCATGGTATCACCATGTGTGTCCCAAATAGCTTATTTTGAAATCAATAGACGCTGATTAATTGTTCCCAAAATCTTTGCAAAGAAGCACAGTAGGTATACCAGGGAAATTGTACAGTAAAAACCATATGGTATCCTATAACTGCTAAGCTTTTAACTATAATAAATTACTGGATGGGCAGAATTTCTCTCTATGCAAGTGAAAGTTATTCTGAAAATTAATTTGCCAAACGTTTATATTTCGAAATTACACTGCATTTTAATAAAAGTTTTTACTTGTAAATCAGATAAAAAAATACATAGAAACATAGACACATACAATGTGTCTGCAGATAAGAACCATTTGGTCCATCTAGTCTGCTCAATATATATATATATATAAAATCCAAAGTCTGATGCACCCAGCTTCTCGTAGATCAGGTCTCTGCCTGGGTGCTGTGATGAGCCACACAAAAAAATCCAAACAAATTCCATGCCCTCACAGGAGTTAGTACAAATGTAGTCGATGCTTTAATCAATCAGTAAACATAAACCTTGGTCTTGATAAAGGTCCACGGTGTGGACCGAAACATTGATAAGGTACTTATGTTAGAGTTTATTTCTTGTGAGTGATTAAAGCATCAACTTTGTTTGTACTAAGTCCCGTCAGTGCATGGAATTTGGTTATATATAACATTTCTGCTATGTATTTCTGGGGTCTATTCAGTAACATTCAAGAATAACTCGAGGAGGTCGACTTTGGAGGTTGACTTTTTTTTTAAATAGGTCAAACTTGACCTGCAAAACTCAGGTCTGACTTAGTCTCCACCTCAAAAAAATGTTAGTGAATACCATTTTGGAAGGTCGAGATGACACCCAAGAGGGGGGGTGAATCTGTTCAAGTTTGGAGCTCTAATCTTGACCTCCAAATTCGAATTTTAGGCAACAGACTTCTAAGTATTTGTATATTCAGAGTGTGTTTTTTTTCAAAGCACAAGTATTTTTTCACCTCGCACACCACTGAAGAGGTTGTTTTTGTCTGGCACAAAATGCCTTTTGCCTTATGTATTTGTTGTTGATGTTGCTACGTTTCATTTAATGTAGTCTATATGTGTCGTTTTCTGTTTTTTACTATTCAGTTCTTGTACCGTAACATTTTATTTTCAATAAAGTTCCTTCATTAATCGCCCTTCAAACAATATTACATTTGTGAGCGACAGACATGGGAAACAGCAGCAGCCACTTCTAGAAGTGTTGGCCTCACAGTCAGAAGCAGTTTCTTTATAGATCACTTCTGTGATATCAGAGGAATACAAACACAGTAGTCAATCTCTCAAACATGCTGTGAATCTCAGAAGATAAACCAACAGTAAAGTACATTTGCCACCACAGCAAGGGCAGTCGGAGCAGGCTCTGGGTATCTCCACCTTGTTGTTGTTTCAGAGACTAAAGGCAGGAACAGTGTTACATAGAAACAATGATGCTCTTTAAGTTAGTAATATGCAGCTTTCATCTGTAAGTGTAAATTGTGTGTTTACAATATTGTCAAGGTTAAGACTGTTTATACGTCTATTTATCTACACGGATTCCACCGTCTCTTCGCAGAGTGGCCTTGTACACAGCAAAAATGTGAAAGTTCAAGACATTTATGCCTACTTCTTGTTTCACACTGATTTAACTGTGCCAGAGTCTCCTGGGGGGTTACGTTTCATGCTAGGAAAATTATAGTGAACAATCTCTCTTGGACAGTAGTAAAAGGGATGTGTCCTCTTTAAACTCCTACTGGATGTTATAACTTAGTATTTTTAAGGATAACATAAAACAACGATTTTATACGGTCAAGGGAGATACCAAAGAAAAATATTTGAATATTGAACAAAATAAAATGCTTGATTAATTGTCTGTTCAACGTAAATATTTTGGAATCCTGTTACACTGGATTAAGAGTAAAGGGTAATAAAAACTTGCGAAAAGCATGATTGTTTTTTTGTTTTGGTTATGTTTGTAGATTGGTCACACATAGTCCGAAAATGGTTGGATGCTTTTTATATATATGGAATGTAAACAGGGTTATCACAAGTAAAATTAGGTTAGGTTGATCCAGGATGCGTTCGACTGCCTTTAGTCAAGAAGGATATATATTTTCGGGGTGTATATTTGCCTTCCTCTGGATCAAGACATATGAGTGTTTGGCTGGATTGAACTTCATGTCTTTTTTTAACTTACTTTTCAGTGGAAAATGGAGAGGAAAGGTTTTTATTTGCTTTCAAGGTAATAGTAGAATGTACTTTTAGTTCTTTTAGGTTAGAGTCTGAGTCATAAGCAAACATAACTTAGGAAGCAAGCAGTATAAGAATAGACACCAAGTCTTAAGCCAGTGCTAACAGAAGTACCAGCCAGTGAACAATAAGTACTGGCAAAAGAATCATAACACTAGATATTAAGATATTTGTTAGAAAGGTAGGCGAGTTAGAGAAGGTTTCCAACTATTCACCCCAGTTTACTAGTTAGTCGTCAGATTCGTGTGTGCTGCCATCTTAACAATAAGTATATGGGAAACTATCATCTCTTAAAAAAAACATGGAGCATCTCAGTTGGTTCTTTTTAAAACATGTATTCAATTCCTGCAGGCTTTGAAAAATACATCTCACCACTGACTGTTACTAACCATGTTGTTAATTTTAATATATTCCCTGTCTCCCTCCTGTGCCAGGATAAAAACATATAATAACTGTGTTCCTAGGAGAATAAGTGAACACAATGTGAATATGTTAATGTTAGAAATGCCATAAAAATATTTTTAAAGGAATGTTTCCACCCAGACGTGTTTTTGTATTGTGTACATGTTATATGTTAACTACCCATTTGAAAACAATTTAAACTTCTCCTGTGGTTTTGAAAATAATTTTAAAGAAGCCTCTAATTTCAGTTACATCAGTAAATGTCAGTATACAGGAGGGTTACTGGCTTCCTCTGCCACAGTTTTCATGCTTCCCTTTTTTCGAAAAAAGAGTCTTCGTTAACTGTTACTGTGGAATCAACCTGTCTCTATTGAGCTCTGGTGTTTCCAGTTCTTGATATGTAGGACTGGAGTGAGGGATGGTTTTTACCAGCTTTGTGTGCTGTGATGTAACATGAAAACATGCTACCTTACTGTCCTGCTTTACTTGGGACAACAGCGATTTGGATGCTGTCCCACCGTGTTTCTTGTGTCCCGCTTTTTCAGGACAGAGGTAGAGCTTGGGTGAACAGGAGGATTCAGGACTACAATCCCACACTTCTCATGTCATTCTCTGGTGTCTGAAAATCATTGGAGAATAGCTTCTGTGCATGTGCAGCATTATGCTTCTGAACTCTCGAACGCCATCTGCCAGCATCCTGATTGGCCCAGGGGCAGAAATTGGGAGGTATACAAAAAGGAGGGCATAGGAAGATAAGTAAAACATGCTTCTATAGCAACACCAATAACAAAAACTGATCAGACAGATGACATTATTTTCATATACGTTACAACTCGATAAGGATTAAAATTAAGATTCCTTGTTTATAGCATTATCGGTCACTGTCTCTGCCCAAATGTTTCCTTTCATAAAAATTATTTAAAAAAAAAAGTAAAAATTCACAACAGACGAAAGGAAAAACATATAGTTTAGCAAAGTCTCATCACTTTACAAATGAGTGGTACACTAGTTACATAATTGCACACACAGGAGATGTTCTGTAAAACAACCAAGATACATCATGCTCTATGTTCTAATTTATTGAAGTGGACTATTCACTTGAGTTAATGATTAGTATATCTGTGAATTACAGTAGACAAAAAAATACTTTGTGGATTGGCATAAAAATACAGAGAAATGCAAACGAAAAAGGGTTTATGGGTCTAAAACCAGTCCGACATTTTCAGTTTACTTGTCAAACCCATTCAATTATTGTTATCTGTAGTGCAGATAATAGAAACAAGCATCCAGCCACAATATTGGTGCAAAGGCAGTCACTGTTTTTATTGGGTGCAACGGGTCACGGAGGTTTTGGTGATCTCTGCTAGAGATGAGAGATTCAGCCTCTCAGTTCATTTAATTTTGCAGTTCTAAGAAATAGCTGAGCAGTTTGTGTCTTAAATAACCATTTCCAAACAAGAAAGCTTTGATCATCGCATTGCAAGAAAATCGGAAAAATATAGGACTGAAATGAAGGGGCACAAGGGATCAGCAGGTAAAAGCAGTAGTAAAAATGAACTGTTACAATATAAAAAAAAGTACAATCAATAATTCAGTGTATAAAATGTCAATAAATTCACTATTTATATGTGTGTAATTGTTTTCTTTATTTTTAGCAGACTAACCTGGCTTTTATTCTTGTAGTGATGTGTCTTTTCTTAACAGTATGCTTCCGTCCAATGAACATATTGGTGGCATCATACTTGTATGACATTCCCAATTCTGATGTCACCATCAAGCTATTATACAATTTACGTCTAATCTCCACAATCAATGCAGTTATTACCCTGAATATAAATTATAGTGTCTACTCAAGGCACAGAGAATCGATGAGAATTGAGATCTGAATTTGAAACTTAAAGCCAAAGTAGCTTTGGATGCAGTTTCACATTTGGCTGCATTGGATCATGTGGCCAAAAAGATTGAAATCCCGCTCTCCATTCCCTAAAATTTTCTCTTGACTGCTTCCTCACACCAAAGACTACCCCTGCCAAACCCCATTAAGTAAACACACACAAACTGTTAATGGGTAAGGGCTTGGCCACAGCTTTTATTAACAATATCCAACCAGCAGATTTCAAAACATTTAATGATCTGCTAGCTGCAAAGCCATCAGTCTCGGCAGACGGCTGTCCCAAAGAATACACCAGAGCTCTAGTCTCCTGGTGACATCATCGACCGCCAGCAAGAAATAGCTCTCCTAGACCAATGGGGTGAACTTCAAGGATACTCCAACCAGCACTGGTGAGGAAACTTACCGCTGTGACTCAGCTACAATTCAAGAGAAAAGACAAAATAACAGGGGAAGGGGGTCATAGAGGTGCTAGGCCCGTGCCGGGTTTTGTAGGTACACAACATTGTAACAATTTTAACAATATTAACCAATCAGAACATACGTTACTTATGCCTTACCAAGCATGTGCCAGCAGCCATGTTTATCTTCCTTACGGGTGAAGTGGTATTCTTTATTGAGTAGGCCCTTATATAAATAGAAGTAAATCTCACTAGTAAACAGCTCCTAATAGGGAGCGATATTAAAGTTTCATGCCTTGATGAATTTTTCTCAAATAAGGGACTTTTACTATTTTTGGTATTCTTAAAGGACAGCTAAACTACATTTTTTCTAATATCTTAGCACAGGTGAAAAAATGAGTTGTCCCTAGTCTAATGTGAAATGGTCATCTACTTCTGACAGCACCTGCCAGTTTATCTTTTCGCTGGCAGCTGCCATGCATCAATAGGGAGCAGGCAGCCTGGTTTGGTCAGTGACTGTCTCTCTCTGCTAGTGCATTTTTTGCATAAGATCAGCAGAGGAGACCTTAATGTTCAAGGAAGCAAAGTTTAATTGTCCTTTCAGACATTTCTTTGAAATGCTATCTCTTATTACTCCTCTATGAGGTGCGATGGCAAGTAGAAGCAATAGGTTCTCGTCTGTGAAATAAATGCTCTTCTCATGGACATCCTCAAATTGTTTTCTTGTAAGGATAAGCCAGGGATGAATTTCCAACGCATGGCACAAGTATGATAGAGGTTGTGGCTGCTCAGGTCCATACCGTGCTCCAAGCAGTATACCACCCCAAAAGAACCTCTTGCTACCATGAAATAATCTAGCTAAGGGACCAATTGACACATAACAAAGAAGGAAAGTAACCCTTTTTGAATATTTTACATTTAAATACGTATTGATTCACAGTCTACTAAACATCTTTGGAAATCTAAAGAATTTGACATTGTTAATCATTTCAGAATGACAATCACCTCCTATTTTATAGTTGTATGATACAAATTCTATCCACACATCAAAGGAATCCTTAGAACTGTATGGTGAATTCTTATCCTAAATCTATAATTCATAAAAAGAGAACGTTTCGCAAGTCAACTACTTTGACTGTATATTTATATATTTAAATGTAAACATGACTAGACAATAATTTGGTGAAAATGTTCTGTGAAAACCCATCACTCATGATGTAAACGTATGTATTAAACACTGTGCTTATAAGAAAATGGTAAATGAATTCCCAAAACTTATTAAAGAATAAACTGAAAGAAAAAAAAGAAATCACTTGACTTCATGCAACTCTCTGAAGAAATCAAGATGAAAAAGAGGATGGAATGAAGTGAATTACAAATGCAGGAAGAAGAAAAAATATCTATAGTGCGATCTTTCTAGGCACCTTATGTTATTAAAAAAAAACAGTTACACAATGTCTTACATAAACTTTTTGCCATATCAGCAAAACTAGAAACATTTAGTCTATGTGTACATTTAAAAAAAGTTATGTATTGCAATTACAAAAATAGGATAAACATGTATACTCAAGAGAAAAATGGACTGTGGGCTCCATACACCAGTAGTGCAAGAAAAATGACACCTTAGTAAAAGTTATAGATTTTATTTTATTAAATCAACTCAATATGCGGCAGTAATAGGCCAGGAAATGGTGCCTCCAAACCCAGGTAGCTCCGATGTGCCTCCAAATATGTCCGCAAATCAGACATCATAACCAATTCCACATCAATATCTCCCAACACCGAAATCATCAGAAATGCACTGAAACAAAGAGGTACCTCCATCCTTCTCATTGATTTCTATGGTGGGAAATTGTACTTATTTTGGGCCATCTCTGGAGCATCTTAGCTTTTACGAATACAGCCGAAAGTCCTCCAGCAGAAGTCAACAGGAGAACTTTGGCTGTCGCCAAATTGCAAACTATGCTTGAATTAAACAATTTCTTGCAAAACAAATGGTACCTTAGTAAAAGTTACAGACTTTATATTATTAAGGTGCCTTTGTTGTGCTCCTGGTTTATGGAGAGCTCATTCCGGTTTTTCTTGTGCATATGTTTGTTTGACTGGTTGAAGCCCCCATGGGAGTTGCTGCTTATCTGACAGAGGAGCAGTGCACACATTTGTTTTTTTATTTGAATCAACAGAAAGATTATCAAGTCATTTTTTGTTGTTGTTTGTTTTATTTTTGCAGCTATATGTTTGAGGTCAGTCTTTCTTTCTCACCCCAGGCAATATGTCATCACAAACTGCACTAAACGAACCACGTCTTAGTCTGAAATATAGTGCTCCAGGAAGGAAACAAAATGGATAAATCTAAGAACTCGGAACGCTCATTATTTTAGTCTCACGGTATCAAGTTTGCTTTGGATTCGTGATAATCTTTTTTTTTTTTTAGCACATACAAATAAAGATTCAGTAGCTCTTTTGAAGAGCATTGTTAATGTGTAATATCCATGATGTCTTGACAATGTTACTGTCATTAAATGAATTAAAGGTAAGTGCACTGGGTGGGCTTTCTGTGATATAGTGCTAATGACACAATACTTTTTATTGCTGATTGAGAGTGATTGTATAGCTACCCACTCAAACAGCCTCCAGCAGTAGAAAATCTCTCTAACTGTGGGTTCATTTTAATGACTGGTAGTGCTAATCTTGCAGTCTCCTTCGAGCACTTTCTCCGACAGAAAACATGAGATGGAAACAACGTGTATTATTTTTTTTTTATTAGGTTCAAGTTAGAGGAATATTAATGTTTCAAAATGAAAAAAGCTGTGTTACTGTCATTTTTTTTTATTTTTCAACAGAATACTATTCTCCCCACTGTCTAAAAGAATCAATGATATGTGGAAGATCTTTAAACAGGAATAAACCCTGTTTGTTTTTCTTTTAATGAGTCCTAAGCTTATTAAAAGTCTCATTTGAATGGCTCACTAATGGTGGATAATTTAAAAGACTAGAGAGTGTCCATGTCTGAGGAGCAATATGTCCCAACAATGGTTGGTGTTTGATTGGTGTGTGCAAGCCTTAATCACGCACAACACAACCAATCTCTTGTCGGAGGTGTGGGAGGCTGGAAGTCAATGACTGGATTCCATATGAGCTTTTTTTTTAAATCACTCTTAGGTTTTGTGGGATTAAAACATGGTATATGGGGTTTAGTCCCACTTTAAATTTTTTTGGTTAGGAGTAAACACCATCATTGTTCGTGTTTGGCATTTACTGGATTTTGTGATTGATTTAATGATGTTCTGTGGACCTTCAAAGACATTGCCATGGACTCTGTTATCTGTGTACAACATGTTGTCTATTCCTGTGCTTGGTTTAACCTTTTTTTTCCAGATCTGGAAGTCTATTCTGTCTGTGTCAGGTGAGAGAGAGACACTTAATGAAGGGTCCGTTAGTTTTATTTAATTTATGTGTAGATCAAAGTGTAAAATCACATTACTACTTATTGTTTGCCCAGGATCTTCATGGGAGGTCGAGCTCTTTTTGCATGTGCAAATATTCCAACAATTTGGTTAATTTAAAACACTATTATCTGGGAGAGCCTTTTTAATTCTGGATCTGTATGTATGTGCAATATTGGCAAACACATCATGTATGGAGTTTAATAAGTCCCCAAGTAGAGTTGCAATTTTAATAGATATTGCATTGTCAATACATTACTTATAGGTATGTAGATACACTATCAAACCTTACTTGATTATGTATTTCATTTGCAGAATGACTTACCTGATGATGATATCAGTCTAGTCTATGTCATCAATGCTAATTTAACAGTGGCTTTGGGAATATTCTCTGGGATTAGGGATCAGGCCGTATTGATAATATTTTAATTGTGTTCAGTTTGATACCAACACTGTGACTGTTGTCAAAGAAATTGAAATCTTAAGGAAGAAAAAAATGTGCTTCTCTTCTGGTTTATGATAATTTAATCAGACGGTTGGACTTCGAGTAACATGAAAATCAAATTCTGAATATCACATGTAACATGTCATGCTGTGGGTACTATCTGATGCTGTGAGTACTATCTGATGCTATGGGTACTATCTGATGCTGTGAGTACTATCTGGTGCTGTGAGTACTATCTGATGCTGTGGGTACTATCTGATGCTGTGGGTACTATCTGATGCTGTGGGTACTATCTGATGCTATGGGTACTATCTGATGCTGTGAGTACTATCTGATGCTATGGGTACTATCTGATGCTGTGAGTACTATCTGATGCTATGGGTACTATCTGATGCTGTGAGTACTATCTGATGCTATGGGTACTATCTGATGCTGTGAGTACTATCTGGTGCTGTGGGTACTATCTGGTGCTGTGGGTACTATCTGATACTGTGGGGACTATCTGGTGCTGTGAGTACTATCTGATGCTATGGGTACTATCTGATGCTATGAGTACTATCTGGTGCTGTGGGTACTATCTGATACTGTGGGGACTATCTGGTGCTGTGGGTACTATCTGGTGCTGTGGGTACTATCTGATGCTGTGGGTACTATCTGGTGCTGTGGGTACTATCTGGTGCTGTGGGTATTATCTGATGCTGTGGGTACTATCTGATGCTGTGGAAATAGTGAAAGGGTGCAGAGAACCTGGCAAACAGAGGAGCAGAGGAGGTGGAGTGAAGATGGTGATAAGGGGAACCAAGTGGAAATAATTGTCTGCTATGAAATTAACACATACATTTTTATAACAATGTGACTTTAACATTTATCTTAAGAAAGGTAGGTCATTTTCAAATCAAAATAGTTTAACCCATTTATTACATCATTACATCATCAGTTATTATAGCTTAAAGGAATATTAAATCTTGCGTCCTGGAGAATTCGAGACCATTCTTTTGTGATGGTTGTGTTATCAGATGTTTAAGGGTTTTGGTTGCTGCAGTCACTGGAACCCCAAATGGAAGGAAGTTAAAACCAGTTATCTTAGGATTTCATGAGAAATAAATTGATTTGAAAAGTCCTTTGTGTTGGAAATATTCTTTCTCTTTCAGCATCGTTGATTCACTGCCTGATATCATGTTAAACTGACATGACACGCAGAAATAAGAATGAACAATGTAATCTTCTCTTTTCTATATGTTACACGTCCACTTGGCCACTGTGTTACTTTATAGGTCTGAGAATTAAAGAAATGATTTCATTCATGATTCCAGCGACATTAAAGGTAGCTTTACAGGACAACAGTCAGACTAAAGGGAAATTATTCTTAATTCAAAGATTACATCAAACATAGGGAGTTTAAATGGAAATGCGTTAATGAAAGAATATAAGTAAAGCACTGTACTGAGCTCTCTGTGCTTATATAGCACTACCAGCAGGTGAACATATTGGGTCAGATAGGTCAGGTTTTCCTTCATCTGACCCAGGATTCAAAAAACATGTCCGCCTCCTGATAGAGCTATACAGAGCAAAGATTGTAAACAATATGTCTGCCCCTGATAGAGCTATACAGAGCAAAGATTCTAAACAGCATGTCCGCCCCCTGATAGAGCTATACAGAGCAAAGATTCTAAACGACATGTCCGCCCCCTGATAGAGCTATACAGAGCAAAGATTCTAAACAGCATGTCCGCCCCCTGATAGAGCTATACAGAGCAAAGATTCTAAACGACATGTCCGCCCCCTGATAGAGCTATACAGAGCAAAGATTCTAAACAGCATGTCCGCCCCCTGATAGAGCTATACAGAGCAAATATTCTAAACAACATGTGCGCCCCCTGATAGAGCTATAAAGAGCAAAGATTCTAAATGACATGTCCGTCCCCTGATAAAGCTATACAGAGCAAAGATTCTAAACAGCATGTCCGCCCCCTGATAGAGCTATACAGAGCAAATATTCTAAACAACATGTGCGCCCCCTGATAGAGCTATAAAGAGCAAAGATTCTAAATGACATGTCCGTCCCCTGATAGAGCTATACAGAGCAAAGATTCTAAACAGCATGTCCGCCCCCTGATAGAGCTATACAGAGCAAATATTCTAAACGACATGTCCGCCTCCTGATAGAGCTATAAAGAGCAAAGATTCTAAATGACATGTCCGCCCCCTGATAGAGCTATACAGAGCAAAGATTCTAAACGACATGTCCACCCCTGATAGAGCTATACAGAGCAAATATTCTAAACAAAATGTCTGCCTTCTGGAGCAGTACAAAGTGAAGATAGAGTAAAGAGGGCTCAATAAGGTACTTTCCTTGTATTCTTTCTTTAAAGTATTTGTTTTTAAAATGTCTACACTTGATGCAATCTTTCCATTAAACATAACTTCACATTTCTAAATGCCTACAGTTGTTCTTTACTGTACTATAACATGATTTACATTATGTGTATTTGTATAGTACTTGTCAATACTTCCAGCGTATTATTATCAATGTATCAAACAGAATCAACTTTTTTTAAAAATTCAGCCTCTATCTGCTCCATACATACAGCTGTATGATCGGCCATTTTTCTTTGTATTTTATGTATAATTGAAATGCGCTTCAATTAAATATAGTTTAAACTATAGTTGCAGTTTTGATACTTTTTGAACTGGTTTTTTTTTTAGTTGTTGCTTTTTTCAGTCTAACCTGATGTTTGTTAAACACATGCAGAATTTAGCTTTATTGTAATTTTAATTTTAAAAAATCATTTTTTTATAATTATTTAACTAACTATGTATGAAAAAAATGTAGGTAATTTTCCAGTCATTGTTCTCCTATAACAAAATACCTTTTGTGTGTGAGTTTGTTAGTAAACTGATTCTTGCACTCAAACACTGTTTACACTGTGAATATAGGAAATAAAAAGATCAAAAACAATCTACATTGTATCCATGTTATTCTTTATTTATCCATTAATGAAATGCTAGAGGAGGTCCACCCCCAAACCCCCAGCATCCTTTCCTCCTCTGCCCCCCAAAAATGAATTGGCCCAAGGGCCAGCGCCCTCCTGCTGCCCCATGAATTAAACATAAGTTGTGCTTGTGGGGGGCGACAGGCCCCTTTATAAAATAAATAATTGGCACCATGATGTCAGAGGCAATTGCAATGTCCAAGCCCAGAATACAAATACATTTATTTACCCCATTCCCCTCTTGTTCCCCATTTCCCCATTTGTTCCAATACATAAATACAAATTAGTCCCTACCTGCCCCTCACTCCACCATTACATTGCCCAGGTAGGGGGGATAATAGAAACTTCTAGGGCCCAAAAAGTGGGACAGAGGGTGAGCTCAGTGGGGCAGTGGGATTGCCTCCCAAAATCGTGACTGCCCCACGCAAAGTCAAACAGTTGGGAGGCATATATATATATATATAGTAGCTTTATGTAGTTTAACTTATAACTGCTGTTGTTGTGGCTTATTAGGACAGTGTAATGGTTTGGCCAGGTTTCCTGCTCAGCTATGTTATAACTAACATTCACTAGGTGGGATATTCATTGAGTAGTATATGTATGGCCATGCTTCCTCTCCCAGCTTAGGCATAGCTTGTGTAGCCTGCGGAGAAGATGCATGTTCTCGGCCTACTGCTTATTGGCGTTAAGGTCAAGTGCTGATGAAGATGAGAATTACTCCTATCTGTTCTTGGAAATCTAATATTTAAATTAATTTTGCTTTTGTTAAATGTGAAAATTGTATTTGTGAACTGCAGCCTAAAACGAGTATGGTTACAAGGAATAGCCTTCCATTGTAGCCAACAGTCCCAGATTTGCTAGGACATTCCTGTTTTTTTTTTTTTTGGTTGCGTCCCATGAAATTTGGGTCAGTCCTGGGATTACTGCTGCAATACACAGTGCAGCGTTGAGTTCAAACTGTATATTTCTAGCAGACATGCACAGTCTAAATGTGAGTAATTACACCTGGTATCTGTATTGGATAGCCTGGAGATGAATGATGCGCAACATCGCATGACATCACACTGCATCACATAACTCCACCCCCTACAGGCTCTAACTCCTTCAAGTGCCAGGATCAAAAACTATAAAGTTGGCAAGTATGGCCTTCTAGCAGACATGGTAGAGGTCGGAGTTTAAAACAGTGTATAGTTCATCTTTATCTTAACATTAAAAATAATTCAACTACCCTGAACATACAGTAAGCCAAGAACCAACTATGGTACCAGGCTTCTATAGCAAGTAGAAATAGTGGCAGAATTGTTTGTATATGCCCACACCTTCTATCTTTCTATGATTCCCATATACCCAGCACTCAAAGTGTTACAGTATCTTGCTGCTCTTTACACTTTCCAAGATATACTACTTTACCCAGCTTAAAATATCCATAACCCTGTGCATCTAGTTTGGAGAACAGCTGGGCAGCCTGAGGATCTTTCTAGTGGAGATCTCAACAGACCTAAGTCAAATGCTCTCAGATTTAACAAGCAATATACTATTCGGAAATCTGAAACTCAATTTTCAGATAAAAAAGTGTTTTGCTCTTTTATGTTGTTTTTGGATTTTTTTTGTTTTAAATCTAGGCTATGGCTCTTTTATACTCAAAGTGAATATCAAGTATTACTAGAAGAACATGTTCCTCTGCAGACAATAAAAGGTAGAACATTTACTCTTTCTGCTTGGATGAGCAGTGATCACAAATCAGGGAACATTTGTTTGTTTTTTTCCATTTGGGAAGAATAAATATGTCTGCGCATGCAATTAACACACACACTGCATGTGCATACATCCCAACTCTTGACCCCGGGGAAATCAGTACTCATGCAGGCAGTGGACACGAGAGACTTCCATCTATACTGCAGGATTGTGTCCCTTCACTAAATTTCGACTTTGAGGACGACTTTGGAAACTAAGTCAAATTTGGCACTCTGGTCAAAACACAGGCTTCTCAGAATGAAAGTTGACCTACAAAGTAACATTTTAGTGAATAGACTCAAGAAGTAGAGATCCGCGGGACAGTGGGATCTCCTTCCAAAATCGGTAGATATGGGAGGCTTGCATTGTCACAAGTACATATTATATGTACTTTCACACGTATGGATATCTGTATTTAAATATCATGGATATCATTAAACTGGTGAGATTTCTTATTTATCAAGATAACATTTTGTGATAATAAGGGAGAACTGAAGAATTTTTGCACAAAAAATGGCACTTTTAACCAATTATAATCTTTACTCCATAGCCTTAATATTGGCTGCAAATTGTTTTTTTTTTTTTACCTGCCTGTCGGTAAAATACTGGTCTGGATGGCAACCAAATGACAAATGTTAATGTTTAAAACTACAATGCAGTCTGAAAAATGATCTGTCCTGACACTGATGGATGTAGCATAGAACAAGCAGCACGTGAGCATAGCCTGGAGTATTTCTAGGACAGTAGCGCTATGACTCCATAATGCAGAACTGGCCTTCCATAGATTGTGTTTAAATGGGTGGAGCCATTGATTAAGAGGATTAGTCATTTGAAAAAAAATGTCTCCCTTCTCTAGTACCACAGATCCCCTGTACCACATAGCACCAGATTATAATACAGGCACGGTGATGTGAGTTATATACTGGAGTCCACATTATGGGCTCGTGCAAGGTATAATTGTAGGATACTCAATAGCATAAAGTACATAGACCTTATGGAGTTAATAAATGGAGTGATTGGAAAATGTGGGGCAGTTCTATGAAACTACAATGGGAGAGTTTTCTATTTCTGCCTGGAGCAGCAAAGGTCGATTATAGGCTACTTCCCAATTAAACTATTACAAGTTTTACATTCTATTATATTTAGAGTTTTGCAGGTTCTTTAACACTGTTTTTTTGCTTATAGAGGGACTAAAAGAACTAGAAATAAAAATCTCCCACATGAAATAGTTCTAATATGTTGTAATAAAATAACAATGTTCTGTGCTCCTTTGTATACCACAGTACCCACATCTTGTGTCTGTATCACTATTTGCCTGCTCCATCCTACAACATAGTCATTTATATGAGTATTCACATATGAAATGGCATCCTAACCATTTACACTAGCCTTCACATACACATTTTCATTCTCATTCCCATTTTTAAAAAAAATCTCTCTCCCAGCTTACATGATTGACACACAGACACACCACCAGTAGCGATCAAGGGTCATGGTGCACTCTCAGTGAACTAAAAGCTTCCCAAAATGCTTTCTCCCAAGTCTTTGTTTTTTGCGGATATGATGTCAGTGGTATTTTGCAGATGTTCCATTCAAAAATGATATAAAACAGGGAAAAATGGCCTCTCATAGATAAAAAATAATAATATGAATGTTTACTCCCACAGACCTGAGTTCCTTTCCCACGGCCACAGAGCTGAGTAACTTTCCTACTTGCACAGAGCTGAGTAACTTTCCTACTTGCACAGAGCTGAGTAACTTTCCTACTTGCACAGAGCTGAGTAACTTTCCTACTTGCACAGAGCTGAGTAACTTTCCTACTTGCACAGAGCTGAGTAACTTTCCTACTTGCACAGAGCTGAGTAACTTTCCTACTTGCACAGAGCTGAGTAACTTTCCTACTTGCACAGAGCTGAGTAACTTTCCTACTTGCACAGAGCTGAGTAACTTTCCTACTTGCACAGAGCTGAGTAACTTTCCTACTTGCACAGAGCTGAGTAACTTTCCTACTTGCACAGAGCTGAGTAACTTTCCTACTTGCACAGAGCTGAGTAACTTTCCTACTTGCAGAGAGCTGAGTAACTTTCCTACTTGCACAGAGCTGAGTAACTTTCCCACTCCCACAGACCTGAGATCCTTTCCTACTGACATGGAGCTGAGATCCTTTCCTACTGGCATGGAGCTGAGATCTTTTCCTACTGACATGGAGCTGAGTTCCTTTCCTACTGACATGGAGCTGAGATCCTTTCCTACTGGCATGATGCTGAGATCCTTTCCTACTGACATGGAGCTGAGATCTTTTCCTACTGACATGGAGCTGAGATCTTTTCCTACTGACATGGAGCTGAGATCCTTTCCTACTGGCACAGAGCTGAGTTCCTTTCCTACTGACATGGAGCTGAGATCCTTTCCTACTGGCACAGAGCTAAGTTCCTTTCCAACTGGCACAGAGCTAAGTTCCTGTCCTACTGGTGTGTAGCTGAGTTCCTTTCCCATTCCCACATAGCTGAGTTATTTTCCTACTGGCACAGAGCTGAGATCCTTTCCTACTGACATGGAGCTGAGATCCTTTCCTACTGGCACAGTGCTGAGTTCCTTCCCTACTGGTGTGTAGCTGAGTTCCTTTCCCATTCCCACAGAGCTGAGTTCCTTTCCTACTTCCACCGAGCTGAGTTCCTGTCCTACTGGTGTGTAGCTGAGTTCCTTTCCCACTCCCACATAGCTGAGTTATTTTCCTACTGGCACAGAGCTGAGTTCTTTTCCTACAGGCAGCTGATTTTATTGTTTACTGGCATGGAGCTGAGTTTCTTTCCCAAGGAAACATTATACAATCTTCTGGAATATACAAACTGCATGCTTACACATTTTGTATTTCGGAAAGCCTTCTTTTTGATTTATGTTTGCAACAGTTCTCATTAAATTATGTGATGATACTCAGGAAGCGCTTGATTCATTTGGCAATTCCTTTACCCAATATGAAGGATTAAAATTCATGACAAACATATTTTTATTCTCTTTGTCATTTCATGTTACTTCAATTTACTAGCCTTTTGCATCGGCAAAAAATGTATCATTATTTTAATGATTAATTTGTAACTCAGGCTCTTTAATCGTGTCATGCTAAAGCTGGAGACTATAATAATATTATATGTCTGTACATCTGCTATTCAACACAAGACAATTCAATCTTTATAAGGGCTAGAGAAATCTGTAGCACACGGCATGTCCATATATTATCTATATACTAGTATATAGTACATAAATGTCCTGATTCTAGATACACACACGCCAGCCTCAATTGAGATGTAGTGGACGTCTTGGTTACCAGTCATCAGATGGACTGGTTGAGGCTGCTAGAGGCAGTGCCAATGTACAATAAAGGTATCTCTGTTTGGGGGTGAGACCAGGAGGCAGGAGCATCTAATTTTAACCCTAACTTCCCTATAAGTACGCTAACTAGATGTAGGCAACAGTTAGGAGCTTGCAAAGTGGAGTCATATCAGCAGCATCTTCAGCTTGTTATCTGTTCCTGTTTGGAGTCAGATTTTGGTCCATGTTGGTTCCGGTAACATTCCAGCTTCACCTGTTCCAGTCAGATTTTTAGAGTATCCTGCCCATGGGGCAGCCATGTCCCTAGGATACTTAGGGGAGCCAAGGACCTGTGGAGCAGTCCCCAGTCCAAAGACATTTAAGTGTTGAGCAGTCCCTGCTAAACTCAGGGATTTTATTTAGATGTTATATATTTAGACTTTGCTAAGGCATTTGATACAGTTCCACACTAAAGGTTATTGTACAAATTGACAAATAGGCTTAGGGACTAAGGTTTGTTTGTGGATTGGCAACAGGTTAAAAGACAGAATGCAAAGGGTGGTGGTAAATGGGAACTTCCCAAATTGGATAGACATGATAAGTGGAGTACCTCAGGGATCTGTCCTGGGTCCTCTTCTTATTCATTTGTTTATTAATGATCTCCCAGAGGGCATAGGGAGCCATGTCTCAGTGTTTGTCGATGACACAACATTAAATACAGTCTGAACTAGATGTATCTTCACTGCAAGAGGATTTGGACAAATTGGGTAATTGGGCAGATAAATGGCAAATGAGAATCAATGTAGCTTATTTTCTTCCTGTTGTACAGGTTTCTAATATGTATTTTATATTGATAATAATTTCACTGGGGTTTCTAAATTCAGTGAAATCCAATAAGGAGGGAGTTTGTGTGATAGGCCAGACTATTATAGTAACAGAAATACACCTATTACACTTTATTTGCAGATTTGGAGAAAGTGTTCAGGAAAAAACAGATCAAGACAGATGCAACGGGAACTGTTTCCAAACGCTTGCAAATAAGCAAGGACAATGCAGAGATCTTTCCAAATGCTTGCAAATAAGCTAGGACAATGCATAGATCTTTACAAATGCTTGCAAATAAGCTAGGACAATGCAGAGATCTTTCCAAATGCTTGCAAATAAGCTAGGACAATGCAGAGATCTTTCCAAACGCTTACAAATAAGCTAGGACAATGCAGAGATCTTTCCAAATTCTTGCAAATAAGCTAGGACAATGCAGAGATCTTTCTAAACACTTGCAAATAAGCTAGCACAATGTAGAGATCTTTCTAAACACTTGCAAATAAGCTAGCACAATGTAGAGATCTTTCCAAATGCTTGCAAATAAGCTAGCATAATGCAGAGATATTTCTAAACGCTTACAAATAAGCTAGCATAATGCAGAGTTCTTTCCAAACGCTTGCAAATAAGCTAGCACAATGCAGAGATCTGTGGGGTTTTTTCTCTGAATTTGTAGTATTAGTAATATTTTAATGACAGTGTCCCTATAATGCAGTAAAGCCAGGATGTGTCTCTTTTCCATTTATGTATTTTCCATGGAAAAGACCACAGTCAAATGCTATAGATCACACTGTCTGTACACATTACATGTTCCATTATTCAAACATGCAGAAACCCAATGAATATCCCAGAAAGATCTCATAACATCGACCAATTTCTTGTGTGCCATGAATTGTTTTATACAAGTAATGCGTTGCATCCTCTTCTTGCTGTAAATTATTATCACGGTGCTGGAAAACGCTACAGCCACTGCGAGCATGAAACGAGAGAGCTGTATCTATCACTGTCATCCTACTTTCCACAGAAATAATTAGATAAAGAGATGGCTAGAGAGGAACAAACATATATAATGATGAAAAATATTTTCTATCTCTCTTTATTCCTCTCCAAGTCATGAGCATGTGTTAGGTCTTGGCAGAAATACCCCCCCCCCTTCCCCACCATAATAATGTTTATGAATATGGCTAAACCCTGTTATAGCTCTATCCTCTATTACGGAACTCTGCTTATATCGCAGTGCTAAGGACAAAATATTGAACTCTTAACATCGGAATTAAACAGGCTGTCTGGTGCCCAAAGGGCAACTTCCAAATGTTAATGCAAATTAGTGTGCTTTCAGAGTATTTTAAAATGCATGTTTTACATTGTACATTGCTTAAAATATAAAATACTTACAGCTAAATTAAATTGTTTGCAAGAAAACAGGACTGCCTACACTAGCTGACTGAAAGGAACCAATGAGAAATCTTTTATTTTAATAAATGGAATTTCCTATATCTCTATTGATGTCATCCGACAATGTGTTGCATGGTTAAGAGATCTTACTGTGTACAAGATCAAGTTCTTCACATTCCACACAATGCATTTTATTCCATCAGCACAGGAAATGACTAAATGAAACAAAATGTTATATATGCTTATTGTCTATATAATCAGTGCTGCCGCACCTGTAGTATACATGCAGAGCAATCACTGGGGGACGGCTTGAGTCAAAAATAAAAAAAAACATTGCTGATTGGCTGAGAGTGTAGTTATAATGAAAGCATGTAGATGAACTCTGCCTCAGCTTAGAGGCAGAAACCAATGTAAAGCCAAAGGTATTTTCTAAAAATTCATGTCAGGTTTATTCTGGGCAAGTAGCAAAAGGCTTTAAACTATTCTATAAGTGAAACAAAAAACAAAAGTTTAAAAAAAAAAAACCTGAAAGTCTAAATTCCACTTTGTTACATAAAATATTATAAAAAAAATTGGACGAAAATCACATAGTTTTGTCATCCGGTTATAATTTTCTAAACGTTTATGTAGAATCTTAGTTTCCAAAGAAAATGTATTTTTACTGGTACAATGGAAAAATCTGCTTTCAGAACGTATATAACTATTTCAATGATTTTATAAAGTTTGGCTGTATTGAGATAATAGAACAGTTAGATACTAAATACATATTTAATACATATAACATCTAAAATACCACATTCATTTATCAAGTTTAATAGTTATTGACGCTAGGGAATACATTGAAAGGTCAAATAATATTGATGCAGGAAAAAAAGTTTAAAAAGTAAACTAATATGAACAGTTTTTCGCTCTACCTGGTCTTGTGTTTTTTTTTTGGGGGGGAGGGGGTTGTACTTTTTGTTTTGTTAATTTGTTTGAAACGTTGGCTCCTTGTAAAGTGTGCTGAGATCAATATACACAGAAAAATTGAAGACTTTATGAATAGAACAGTGTAGAAAAATTAAAATTACCATTTTTAAAGAACTGCTGTATTGATTCACTTTGTTCAGTGAAAAATCTCAGCTAACTGGCATATTAGTTACTTGAATTCCCTTATTTCATTTTGGAACACACTATGCATTTCATAGACGGTGTATAGACAATTAAATACAATTATATATTAAATAATCGAACATTTTGAGCTATGTTTAATTTAACAAACTGTTTTTGTAGATTATAACAAAAATAGATACATTGGGCTATCAGAATAACTAAACAGCGGTACTTTACTATAAGGGTCAATTATTTGCATATGAGAGTAACAGAGGCACAAATCGACATATACCAGACAGACCAAAAGTCCTCAGGATCTACCCAATAAATAGAGACTTGCAGGGAATTGAGGCAGGGGATTTTATCTTAAAGGAACTGTATCCCCCAAACATTGTTTGTTTTTACTGTGAATGTAGAGCATAAAAAAATATTAAAAATGATAAACAGGAGATTCAACAGATACTTTAAAAACACAATTTTCACTTAATTTAGTCATTTGTTTGCAAACATTGGCCTGAAGTTTGAAATTCCCTCAAATATCTCAAATCCCGAAAATGACCTGCAATTTTCTCTTTATTGAGTGGACCGTTTGCTTTTCCCACAGGCATGCCACAGTCAGTAGTGTATCTTCCACAAGGCAAACAAGGCACTCGCCTAGGGCGGCACTTTGCCAGAGGGTGTTAAACCACACTTCTGGTGCTTGAAACATTCTCGCTCCCTGAAGGGTGATGGTGGCATGTGATGGGGCATTTAGTGTGTGTGCAATGTGGGTAATGGAGCATGTAATAATGTGATGGAGCATGTCGTGGGTGTGCAACGTGGCTGATGGCGCATGCCATAGGTGTGCAACGTGGGGGGGGCCTGAATTTTGTCTGCCTAGGGCAGCACAAAACCAAGATACACCACTGGCCACAGTGCTTCTACCCCCTAGTTATTAAGTGGAGGAGTTTTCATATTATAGAAATAAAGCATACCATTATATAAAACCTATCTGTCAAAGAAGAATTTAACTTGTAATCAGGTTAGGAAAGTAATGTGAGACCAGCACAGCTGAGAGCTGAGGACACTGTGCTTAAAAAGGAAAAATAATCATTAACAACGGCAAATAAAGAGAATTACTCTCATTTGTAAAACTAAAAAAGCTCCAATTAGTTTGAAATTAATTGAAAACAGCAGTTTACCACAAGGTAACCTGACCCATAAAATGCAAATACTTATGACTAGATCAGATGCTGTAATATTTTCTGGATGGATAGTAATATTGTGTATACACACAGGACACATGGCAGTGCCAGAGCTTACTCCATAGACCCCTCTTTTTGATAATTATAAGGTGCAATGCACAGTTTTTTTGTAGTATATGAACTCATTAATACCATCTAATTTGCAAACATATTACGCTACCTACGTGCCTACCGTCTGCGGATTAAGATAGAAGTGATGATCCCGACTCCTCAGTATATGAATTAAGCTCACCGTTATACCTTTTTTTTTCTAATATATATTCTTTGTGTGAGTTTGGGTTCTTGGGTCACAGCTATAGCATTCAAGCTCTTGAGCCATTCCCCTTCACATTTGCATAACTTAGTTGTGCATTTGAGAGTAAGTCAGCAATGTAAGAGATTGAATGGAGATGTTAAAACACAGCTGGATGGAGGCCAATGTCAGTGTATGGGAACAATTGTCAAATATACACATTTGGAATCAATTACTAAGGGATCTTCATGTCCCAACCAGGTTCATTTCTCCTGCCAGAAGATCTTTATTGGACATGCATAATGCATTGTTACACTTTAAATGGCTATAATATTGTAAACAATGAATTATGCAGAGAAAGTTCTGAAATTCACCATGTTTGTCCCTGCACAATGTATGTTTTAATGTAGTTATGTTGTTGTGATACAATATTCATCTTTTAGACATGTGACTTCAAAATGGCAATTCACTGTCTTACTGGGTCATTGATCTATTGCTTACTACAATGTGTCATTATTACAGTGTTGTGTGCGTTTCTCAGCACAACTTATAAACTTGTTTTAATGTCTATTAGTGGCTTTTTAATTTTATAACAAAATATATTTCCTTGAAACCCATGTTTATCAAATATTTAACATCAATTGTTGTTGACTTTCTATCTGAATGCTGGTGGGCATCTCATGTAGGTCCCGAGTCACTGAAAAGCATCATTCATTTATCCCTGCTGTCCATGGAGCAAGACAATTCATGGATTATACCACGCAGTTTGCTCTTTTCTGAGCCAAATTAGTCTAGTTTCTCTCCCCATCTTTGATTTTTAAAAAGATTTTCGACACAGTTCAAGAATTACAATCGTTACAGAAAGAGGTTCTGGATTAAGTGGAAAGCAGGTGCTAATGTTGGAGAGCATCAGCTAGGCATAATATGCATGTTCTCAAGACTTAACTCATGAAGAAAAGCATTCTGGGTTATATTTCAAGTGAAGTACCATATTTAAATGGTAAACAGAAGGAAACAGGTGTAAAGTAGAACATGCTGTGCTGTATTTTATTCTCTTGTTCTATACCTTAATTCTTCTAGGATAAACTGTATGCTGCTCCAGCTTTCTGGTCCAAATCCCATAAATCCTAGTAAGAATTCTATCCATTATTATAGAACAAGGCAGTGCCCTGAGCTAGAAAAGACAATTCTAAAAGTCAGGCAAGATTGGATGCTCTTGTGTTGTAATCGCTTGAGTCTGTGACAATTGCTTTGCCAAATCTCTTTTTTAGAAAAAGCTATAGCTCTAAAAACAGAAAAACCAAAGCAAGACATAGTTTTCTGGTTGTTGCTATGTAAATTCTATGTCTGTAGCCTGAAAAACCAGCGTAATACATTGTATATATCGTAATCCGTGTCTGTGACATTTGATCAGCCTTTATTTTAAACTGCATTATGCCAGGATGGCACACAGAGCACCTCGTCGTTACCTTTTAAAAGACTAGAATGGTTTTAAAAGAATGTTTTATTTGAACATAGGACCTGGATGTATCATTTTCAGACATAACTTATTTCAGTTGTAAGATTAGGACAGACATGCAATCTATGACTTGGTAAAAATGTTTCATCACAGTATTGACTCTATCACTGTTTTATTCTAGTAACTAGTACACATAGTATATAAGTTTAATGCCTATATATTATTTTCAGCTAGTTTTTTTTCTTGTACTATAAGTTCCAGTTGGTGTAATTGGTCTATATGAAACATATTAAGTATAACCTGGGATATGATCTTAGTCTAGGAACATCAGAAAAGGTAATTGAACTTTTTTAATTCTGGCAGGCACTCCACTTATAAAAGAGTGTATTTAACCTATATGTTCAGCCTTGTGATAGCTGCAATCAATATACACTCAAACAAAGGAACACACATGACAGTTAGTGATTCGCCAAAATCTTAAAGTGACATGGTCATACCTCTTAAAAAGGCTACACTTTTTCACGTTTTTAACATATTTGTACATGTTACATGTTTGTTACATGTGTATAATTTATTTCATAATTAGTAACCCTGGAAAGGCTGCACTGGTGGAGACTCCGGAGGTTTAGGAGATAAACGGTACAGATATCGGGTTTCTGGGAGCTCAGTTCTCTTCATTTAGGCAAGTAAAGGCAATGAGAGCAATATCCAAGATTTCAAAATAGAGATTCTTGCCATTCTCTTATGAGTTCCCCATTCATTTTAAGCATGTCTTGGGGTCTCCATTGTCTTGGGGTCTCCATTGATATTGAAGTTGTATTTAAAGTATTCTGCTACATAGTGCCATAGGAACATGAAACAAGGGGCTAAGAGTCCAGCAATGTTAAATAGTAAGCATGGAGAGAAGAGAGGGACAACTAATCAATGAAATGTTGATCAGAAACTCACAGGCAAGCGTTCTGTGCTGCCATCATGTCCTGGCCGAGGATGGGCAGGTCATGGTACAAATGCACATAGGTAGTGTAGTTTAGAACAGTGTTAATATATGTTATAATTCTCTACATGCACTGTAAAAACATTGTTTAGCTGATTAACTCTTCAACTGATACTATTTCTAGATATATATTTTATATTTAAATCTAAAGTGAAGTTCGTTTTTTTATGCCAATAATCTGATTAAAAATAACATATTTTATCTTCTCCATGCCTAATAGATATCAGACCCTAGTTACTAAACAGAACTTCTAAACCTTAACATGTGCATATAAAAAGTAGATCTGCACTAAATTTAGACATATTTCATCTTATCCATTTCATCTATATTATGGAAATGTCCTTAAATATCTGTAAATACTTAATGGGGTTCATAATGCAAAAAAATTACAGAAGTATATTTGTGAGAGAATGTATATTTTTTCATGCCTTCTGTGTTCCGGTATCAGTTTATTAAAATATGTAGACATCTGATTATTTGCTCTACCTGACCTTTCTGTGACATTTCTAGTAAATACAGTCTGACAAGAAAGTCCTTTTAGAAAATCCAGACTGCCCCCTGAGAATAATTTGAAGAGAAAATCATATTGCAACAATCAGATATTGTAACAATCAGATATTGCAACAATCAGGTATTGTAACAATCAAATATTGCAACAATCAGATATTGTAACAATCAGATATTGCAACATTCAGATTTTGCAACAATCAGATATTGCAACAATCATATATTGTAACAATCAGATATTGCAACAATCAGATTTTGCAACAATCAGATATTGCAACAATCAGGTATTGTAACAATCAAATATTGCAAAAATCAGATATTGTAACAATCAGATATTGCAACAATCAGATATTGTAACACTCAGACATTGTGACAATCAGATATTGTAACAATCAGATATTGCAACACTCAGATATTGTGACAATCAGATATTGTGACAATCAGATATTGTAACAATCAGATATTGTAACAATCAGATATTGTAGCAGATGCTAATATTGCCATTGGGACAATTAATAAGGGAAATCATTGTTTTTGTTTGAAGGATGCTAAAATGTGAAAATGAAAGTCGATGCTATACATTTAAATATCCTACACAGTCATCCAGCTCCCATATTTCTTTCTTTAGTCAGCCTTCTGCCAATAAGCGCCATGCATTCGCAGGTATGACTAGTAAAACTATAGACTGGGACAGAACTGATCACTACATCCATATGTATTTTATGAAAAGCACAAATCCAGCATTTCTACAGACCATAAAGTAAAGGAAAAAAAGCAACATATCTATGTCTTAATTTTTCACTTCAACTCTCTCAGGATTTAAAAATGGCATATAAAGTTTAATTAGTTATTGCTGTTACCTATGGCAGCCATCTTGTATATCTGCCCAAGCCATTCAGAGCTGGCTGATACCATACTCTCTTGGGGCTATTCACTAATGGTGAGCTGCAGGTGAGATTAGGTGAAATTAGCTGAGTGAAACATTTTATCTTGGTAATTTAACTACACATAATGTAGGGACAAACTCGATGAGTTTCCCCTGCTAAGCAAAATTCACCAGGTTTGTCCCTGCACAATGTATAGCTAAATTAGTGAGAGGGAATGTTCATCTCACCTCAGCTCACCTCAGCTCACCTGTAACTCACCTTTTAGTGAATAGCCACCTCTATATTTCAAGCAGCAGAGTTGGACAGACAGATAATGGTTTGTGACATCACTTTCTCATCGGGTTGCAGATTGTGTAATAATGTCACTGAATTTAAAACCTCGATGATATTATGTGTTGTGTAAAACTACAGAATTGTAATGTGTCTATGGTGTCACTTGTGTATGACATCACCTGTGGGTATAATTTGCATATTTGCATATCAAGAAATAAGATTATGTCATAAGCAGGTGACTCCACAGACAGACATACAACAAATGTCATCCTTTTTTATTATCTACTTTCACAGCAAACTTTGACAAAGATTGGAGGTAAATGACTGCAGTGTTAAAATACCTAGTTACATACCCTGGGATGTGTACTTTTCAAAAATATGTGGAGGGGATTCATGACCGATATCAGTGTTACAATGTCACTATCGCTAATTTGGGAGAAAAAAATGGAAAAAGCAATATATAATTTGGAATAATGTATGGAATAGTCTTCCAGCAGAAGTGGTAGAGGTTAATACAGTGAAGGAGTTTAAGCATGCATGGGATAGGTATAAGGCTATCCTAGATATAAGATAAGGCCAGGGACTAATGCAAGTATTACATTACTGAGAGGGTAGTGGATGCATGGAATAGTCTTCCAGTAGGAGTGGTAGAGGTTAATACAGTGAAGGAGTTTAAGCATGCGTGGGATAGGTATAAGGCTATCCTAGATATAAGATAAGGCCAGGGACTAATGATAGTATTACATTACTGAGAGGGTAGTGGATGCATGGAATAGTCTTCCAGTAGAAGTGGTAGAGGTTAATACAGTGAAGGAGTTTAAGCATGCGTGGGATAGGTATAAGGCTATCCTAGATATAAGATAAGGTCAGGGACTAATGAAAGTATTACATTACTGGGAGGGTAGTGGATATATGGAATAGTCTTCCAGTAGAAGTGGTAGAGGTTAATACAGTGAAGCAGTTTAAGCATGCATGGGATAGGTATAAGGCTATCCTAGATATAAGATAGGGAGCTGGGGACTAATGATAGTATTACATTACTGAGAGGGAAGGGATGTATGGAATAGTCTTCCAGTAGAAGTGGTAGAGGTTAATACAGTGAAGGAGTGTAAGCATGCATGGGATAGGTATAAGGCTATCCTAGATATAAGATAAGGCCAGGGACTAATGAAAGTATTACATTACTGAGAGGGTAGTGGATGTATGGAATAGTCTTCCAGTAGAAGTGGTAGAGGTTAATACAGTGAAGGAGTTTAAGCATGCATGGGATAGGTATAAGGCTATCCTATATATAAGATAAGGCCAGGGACTAATGAAAGTATTACATTACTGAGAGGGTAGTGGATGTATGGAATAGTCTTCCAGTAGAAGTGGTAGAGGTTAATACAGTGAAGGAGTTTAAGCATGCATGGGATAGGTATAAGGCTATCCTAGATATAAGATAAGGCAGAAATTGGGCTGAATGGTTATTATCTGACGACACATTCTGTGATTGTAATATGATGTAGGTAAAATTTAGACTATAGCATAAATGCCCTTTTTTTCTGTAAATATCAAACAATCCTACATACTTAATAACAAATGCAACAGAAATATACTATTGGCCTACCGAGATTGGGGAAAAAAGGAGATTTTGTGAAGAAAGGTCTGTGTGGGTGAATATTCCTCCTCCACTACAGCATGTGTTAAAGCCTCTGTGCTGACATTTGAAAAACATATCCAACCTCCCTGTAATGACACTTTGCTTTCAGTAATACACGTCTTTAAGAGCACAGTATGAAAAGGAATAACACAGTTTACTTTGGAGAAGGGGGGACCAGAACCTTAAAATTCAATAGTGTTACATGTTTTTATTTCTGTCTAACAATCTGCAATCAGAATTGTGACTGTGCTTCAAACATACTAATTTTGCATGTATGTTTTGCAGTCAGCATGGGCACTAATAGGATATGATTTCTTCTGAGAAATAAAATGGTCTATGTAGACAGAATGTAACAGGGAACTCAGAGAAGCTGTACATTGTACATGAAATTAAATATAATATAAGTTAAAAGTCCTTGTTTTTACATTCACTTTATTTATACGCATTAGTTTTCATAAAGACGAAGGGTTTATTACGTTATTTTAATCACAACCAGAACATTATTTAAATATGGCTGCCCCAGGCATGGCTGAGACTGTCTGGCAATGGGTGGAGCTAGGGAAGGAACTGGTAATAATGTAACACTGAGGACATCGACAGAGACATCCCTTCTATGTCTAGGGACAGCAATGGCTGAGTAGTACTCAAAATTCAGGAAACAAGGTTGTCGACACAGGGAACAGCCAGAACATGATCTAAATATGGGTGAGGACTGCCCTGGAAGTGGGTGGGGCCAACAAAAAAAAGTCAAGGATGCAGTACCCAATTAAATGTGATTGGTTCTCCTAAAACTGCACATTACAGTCTGTCTCTCTAAAACAGCTAATTTTGCCTTATGATCCTCACTGATTGGACGTATGGATCAAGGGGTTAATAAAGCCATTGGTGCAAGGGTCAGTGAATGAAAGTATAATGGGCTTCGCTGCCCAGTGTTTTTCGATGATGTGTAGCATTTATTATGTAAATAAGAAAACGAGTTACCGATTTTGATTCATTTAGAAATGTAAACATTTATGACTTGACTATTTATCCAGACCCTGTCACCTAATGCATATATTGGGAGAAACTATTCCCTTTAAGATGTGTCTGTGGAGCCTCCTGTAGCTTTAATATACTTTTCAATTGGAAATGTGGAATTCAAGCCGCAGATGATGTCACAAGCAGTCGACGGCACAGACACATTTAATACACATGTTCTCTTTATTCCTTTGCTTGGAATCCTGCTAACACCACGTATAGGTCACTTTTGATTATTTGTTTATTGACAGTATTAACAATGTTTAATATAGAAGACGTATAACCTCATATGTACGATACCAAGATAAAGCCTATGGGCCTGGTCACATAGTGACCACATGCCGAGGAAGATGTAAAAGCATGTTTCCTAAGGACTGCTTTATTGTGGGCACAGTCCTCCACTAGGAGCCTGGAATAAAACAAGTTTGGTGGCTTTTTTAAAGGGACCGTGTCACCTTAAACAGGGACGATGTCACCTTAAACATTACTAACATACTATGAGTGTAGAGAATAAAAAATGCCTACAATGCCTTAGCAAAATGACATAAACATTCCTAAAATAAGAGAGATTTATGTTTTACCTGTGTGTGGTGCCTCCTGCACATTTGCCATTGCAAATTTGTTCCTTGGAATAACAAGCCACATGGTGATGTCATAATTAGGAGACTCCACAGACACATTTAGAACCTAGAACATTTTCATGTTATTCATTTTTGTTGAATTTTGGTAACGTAATGTTTTCGTCATTTTTCAGCATTTATTTTCTTCTACATTCATATAGTATACGGCATGTTTCGTTTTGAGTCCCTTTAAGATCTCGACATTATCTAGATAGTAAATGACATAAAATATGATGTTAATGTTACATTTTGTTCTCACATTGATCAGCATTTGATTGTACGGTTAATTTTTATTTTAGTTTTATCATTTCACTTTGTATATGTTCAGATTTCCATTACAGAACGTAATATCCCTTGTTTTATTTACCTTCTGTTTTATACCCCCCTAAAGTGATTTATTTCAGTATTAATGTTAAACAGCTTGCCAGTATCAGATCCAGTGAAATATTCATCTTGATGAGTATGGTAAATGATGGATCCTGATTTCAATTAAAAGGATATTATTTATCTCATCCGTCTTGATCAAGACAGGAAAAAGGTAACTGAAATGACACTAAAAAAACCGGGAACAATTTTTTTTTAACGATGCTTACATTACATAGGACTGACAATTCTATTAGGGAGATGTATATCTGTTATCATCAATCTTCATAAGCTATACATTATCGTTCAGATCTGCTAATTGTCTTAATGATACCTCTGCTAATTTCAGAGAGTCTGTGAAGACCCCGTCTGTAGGCTCTTAGGCATGAAGACAGCATCCCCCGGGCAGTCCAAATCCCTTACTGCAGCTGTTTGAAGACATATAAAGCTGCCAGTTTATTCTTATAGTTTGTCTATAGAAATGGAGAATCCTTACACAGAAATCCTTACAAAAGTGAATATTTACAAATAGATGGATACAAATATATGGATAGATAGATAGATAGATAGATAGATAGATAGATAGATAGATAGATGATAGAGAGAGAGAGAGAGAGAGAGAGAGAGAGAGAGAGAGAGAGAGAGAGAGTGAGAGAGAATCCATACAAAAGTGAATATTTAGATAGATAGATGGACGGACGGACGGACAGACAGACAGACAGATAGATAGATAGATAGATAGATATACATACACGCATAAATACATAGATATATACATGCATAGGGAATAGATGGACAGAAACATAACTATATAGATAGATGGATAAATAGACAGACAGACAGATAGACAGACAGACAGACAGACAGATAGATAGATAGACAGACAGAAAGATAGACAGACAGACAGACAGACAGACAGATAGATAGATAGATAGACAGACAGACAGACAGACAGACAGACAGACAGACAGACAGACAGATAGATAGATAGATAGATAGATAGATGGACGGACGGACGGACAGACAGACAGACAGATGGACGGACGGACGGACAGACAGACAGACAGACAGACAGACAGACAGATAGATAGATAGATAGATAGATAGATAGACAGACAGACAGACAGACAGACAGACAGATAGATGGTAGATAGATGATAGATAGATAGATAGATAGATAGATAGATAGATAGATAGACAGATAGACAGACAGACAGATAGATAGAAAGATAGATAGATAGATAGATAGACAGACAGACAGACAGACAGACAGACAGACAGACAGACAGACAGACAGACAGACAGACAGATAGATAGATAGATAGATAGATAGATAGATAGATAGATAGATAGATAGATGGACGGACGGACGGACAGACAGACAGACAGATAGATGATAGATAGATGATAGATAGATAGATAGACAGATAGACAGACAGACAGATAGATAGATAGATAGATAGATAGATAGATAGATAGACAGACAGACAGACAGACAGACAGACAGACAGACAGACAGATAGATAGATAGATAGATAGATAGATAGATGGACGGACGGACGGACAGACAGACAGACAGACAGACAGACAGACAGACAGACAGACAGACGGACGGACGGACGGACGGACAGACAGACAGACAGACAGACAGACAGACAGACAGACAGACAGACAGACAGACAGACAGACAGACAGACAGATAGATAGATAGATAGATAGATAGATAGATAGATAGATAGATAGCCAGATAGAGACACAGATCAATACATAGATACCCACATACCACGTGTTTTGCTAAAATGTTTCTGTTCACTGTGTAACTGATGAAGATGGGGAGCATTAAGTGACCTCATACATAGCAAACAACATTGGGGTTATTTATATAGAGCTACAAAGCATGAAATCCATGAATTATTTATCTGTGATTCATAGTAAGCATGAAGGGATATTATCTATAACCCTGACCTGAATCACTGGTTCATCTCACCTCATGTAAATGAAGTGTAATAATGCACTCTCTCCCCACTAGTAATTACACCATAATAAAACTAAATATCATTTGCAATCCATGCATAAGGTCTGCAGATTCTAATTGGAAATTAAAAAATCATAATGTATCTCAGCAGCTGCTTTGTTTTTAATATGAAATCCAACGATTCTGGAATATATTTGTTCTATACCATGATTAAACTGTGCGTTATATTTACTAAATAATGTTTTACATGTGTGTCGCATGGTACTGTATGTTCCACCACAAACACATCAAAACTAGAGCTATCATTTTTATGGGAGGAAAGCTGAATAAAACATGTCTTTCATCCCCATGAGAGGACCATGATCCCCAACTAGTCTTCATGGACTTGGGGCTGTGTTCATGAAAGAGGGGATTTGCAGGGAATTGAGAGAATAATTGGAAACGTAATGCCCAGGAATGAAGGCTGCACACTTTATGTATCCCAAAATTTGTATTTAGATTAATTACCTCACCCGGGATCGGCTGGCATCTTTTGGACCACTAATCAGTTTAGTGGTCCATGGTGTAAATTCATCCACCTACCTGTAATCAACTATAGACACAGATATGTTGACAGATAAGGGAAATACACAACAATTGAATAGAAATTTAGAGGGCATTCTGTGGGGTCAATCACCCCTCTGCCCACCGTGCCAACCCCCACCTATTCCTCACATACCATTGACTTTTCACTTAATGTATGAGAAAGAAAGAAATATAACTGAAACTCCCATCACTGCCTTTCATTTCTGACTCTAGAAGATATGTTTCTGGCCAGAGATAGGCATTGTATCATGATAGACACTTACTGAACCTTGTGATCTTCCAGACATTGCCATGGTTTTCTTGTACAGACACCGTTGGGGGTACACACTAAAAGGTAAGTTGCAGGTGAGTTGCGGTGAGATGTGGTGACTTGAGGTGAGATGATCATTTAGTTATACATTATGCAGGGTTGAGTTTGCTAAGTATGGAAAGCTCACCAGGTCTGTCCCAGCTCAATGTATCATTACAATGGTGAGCTGAACTGTCCATCTCCCCTCAACTCACCTTTAAGTGAATAGACCCATTTCATTATCTCTGTTTCTGGCACCAATGACCCTATTTTACAGATCTGCCATAGTCCCAGCTAACCAAGCATAATCGCTTTCATTATTTGTTACAAGTTTTGTAATGGATAAAAAACATAGAAAGATAGAATGTGTGGGCAGATAAGAACCATTCGGCCCATCTGGTCTGCCCAATGTTCTAAATACTTTTATTAGTCCCCAGTTCCCTATCTTATATCTAGGATATATTTATCTGTTGCACTAGATACAATAAATTAATATACCACAACGAATAGTGTATATTAAAATAACACTTAGTTGTGCCGAAATATATCACACGGCTATATATTAAGTTGTATTTAACCATGTACACTATTTTCACTCTACATTAATTATTTTACTGAAAACGTGTGTATTACTGCCACATAGACAGTTTCTGTGCTTGATCTCAGCATGAGTGACATAAAGATACCTTGAAAGAAGGGAAGCTACTCTGTGTGATTGATTTCTAACTACTTCCAATCTGCAATGTCTTAATTCAGCTGAGATTTCTTCTGAAACCTGCCATGGGGAACCATGTGAATCTCACAATGACTACAACTAAGGTAACATTTTGATCCACATATTTTGCATTATCTCCCTCGAGATCTTAATTATTGATAGCTGCTGCTTCTGCATTTCGCTTTCCTCAGTTTGCAATATGCTGCAGTATTTCTTTGTCTCTCGAAAAATGATAGTTGACTCGGTTTGTGGGTTTGTGTATAATCTCCTGCCTATGTAAATGGTGCAGCTACAACTGTAGATGGCATAATTGCACCATTAGCTGGGATAACAATTACAATGCATTTCTTTTAATATGCAAGTAGAGTCGACTCGTACAAGGTCAAAGAGATTGTTTTTCAGTCCTTGTTAAAGAAATATGTTACAAAGCCGGATTAGTAGAATTACTATTTATACTTTTTTCATCCTTGTGTTTTTGTGAAATATAGCTGATAGATATTTATGACATTACTATAATAACAGTAAGGATATGTGAATCTTAACCAGCTCATATATAGAGGTGTTCTATGGTGTCCTCAGAGACATGGCCCAAATGTGGACAGCATCAAACAAGCCCGAGCCAAGGCTCCATCAAGCATTGTGTGCAAAGGAACTCCCACAACCTCCATCAAGCCCCCACAATGTGAAAAACAAGAAGACGGTGGTCTCAGCACAAATGATGTGAAGTGAATTTTAATAGGTTTCCCTAAAGCCAGGCTATGTGGACAGCATAGCACGAACTGAGAGCAGTAGCATACTGAGACCCCCATGTGATGTGCTATGCTCCATTCCTGTTTATTGAGTGCTGGCTGCTAAAATTCAAATGATGAGGAGCCCCTCCACTGACGTGACCAGTGACATCGCTTTCCAAGAGATCCACTCATTGATCAATTGTCATTGTGGAGTTAAAGTGGTAATTAATCATAGTAACATAACAAATAATACAATAAAGACTCCTCAATACAAATTATTATAAACAGTATGATGGCATGTATAAACACAGCGCACACACAGATTGCACCAAATACTGGCACAATCAGAGTGTGCTCCAACGTATAAAGCAGATCCACAGGAGTCTGTATTATCTACGTCAAATTCTGTTATGTATGGCAATTTACATTTTGTTATATTTATTAAAACAATGGGCAATTTTACTCCCAACACCTGTGTCATTATTGGGGTGATGGGATTATCATTGACCAAATGTCAAGCATTCCCTCTTTCTATTTAAAAGTAAGCACTTTTTTCAATACACTTCACTCACTCTCTGGCATGTTAATGGTTATTTAATGCCATCTCTACATACTTTAGCAACATATGTCAATGCACATGCTTTACAAGCTTATCTGCATAAAGTGCAGGAATGTACAGAACAGATTTTTTTTTGCTTTACTTTTAGCAGATGTGATTACATCACTTAAACCTTATTTCCATCTTCTTCAGATGGGAATAAGTCAGGGGAGTGCATTATTGTAGGTGGTAAAAGGAATCGTGTATTAAAATTTCCATTATGTTTGTAAGAGTAGGGAGTGCAAATGACGAGTGTGGTCGCACAAGTTCACATTTTGTACTGTTGTCTATTAACACATACTATAAATGTCACATGTGCTGCAGATATGAGAATTATGATATATATTTTTTCTTTTTTTCAGGCAGACATAGCTAATCTTCAGAGACATTTCCTTAACTAAAATCTAGAATCACAAATAAAAATAATCACTATATCGGTATAACCCCCAATAGTCCCTCTTTCTGTGGGTGAGAGGCATATTGATTCTAGCTCCCTATCAGGACGTCATACTCCGCGTAGGAGAATGTATGCTGTGCATGCACATTTCTTTGTTGCCATATGAAGAGACATGTTTGGAGTGTTCTTGAAATATTTTTAATTCATGTTTTATTATTTATTATGTTGATATATGGTGCTTTCATCCTAAAAGACAGACTTTTTTTGTTCCTAACCCCAATCACAAAGTGATCGGTAGCCAGAGACACAAAGACCTGATCAGGGTCTTAATCCCTACCAATCACTTGCAAGACCTAGTGACGTCATGAGTGATTTCGTGGAGTCATACTCAGACCTGGAAGTTTGGACACAGCTCACTCTTGCGAAATGAATGTAGCTCATTTTAAGCATTGTCTACATTTTTACCTGTGAGACTGAGGCCCCTCAGAATGGCCTTATCTCACAGGTGAGTGCCCACTGCAAGATCCAAAGTACAGCTCATCTTGGGGGACGGCATTGAGGTGTTAAGTTAAGGACTTTCTTTGCCGCCCTTCCGCTGTTTGGGCACTGTATATAAGGATGTCAGAATGTCCTATGATAAATAAGGGGTTGATGTGCCAGTGTGGTGACACAACACTATGAAAAATATGACAAATGGTTTTGCGAGTTGAACTCTTGCTACCACATTGTTTCAATGTGTCTTTTAATAGAGCAGTGAGGTAACACCTCCAGTGAACTCATAGGTTAGACATCGAGTATACTTTGTATTACAATCTTACTCACTGCCCTCAACCCAATATGGAGCGGCCATTATATGTTGTACTGAGTTATGCTGGGTATTTTAGTTGAAAACAGGTTAGTTTTGTAAAGTTTTGCCTTTTTAATTGGGCAATCACTCATTACTGTATGCTACTATGTTTTAATCTCTTAAAGGACAACTGTCAGCAAAAAAAAGAAATATTGCATGAGTGTAGGCATCTAGTCTGTCCAACTTCTGCTTCTTTTATATCTAGGCTACCTTTATGCCTTTCCAATGCCTCTCCTTCACTGTATTAACCTCTACCATTTCTTCATGCCTTGAAGGTCAGATCTTCCTTCATCCCACCCAAGATTGTACCGTACTCAACATGTCTGCCCCCTGATAGTGCTGTACAAGCAAAGAGGACTCAATAAGGTACTTTTTTGTATTCTTTCTTTTAAAAAATTCTATTTAAAATGCCTGCACTTGTTGCAATCTTTTAATTAAATATACCATCATTTATTTGCAGACAGTGGTCCTTTAATAAATATATTCAGTTAAATTTTAAATGTGGTTAAATAACTCACACAGTTTTATTTTGGAAGTGCATTAAGGAGGTGGACATTCAAACCTCCCTCTGGTGCTGTAAAACCCTCAGGCCCATCATCCACTAGTCATTGGTATGCGTGATGTTTCAGTCACAATATGGCCGACTACATTGATTTCCTCAGGAAAGTGTTGCACATTCTGATTTCCCAGTTTCCAGAAAGTAAAAACAAAGCTTCTCTTAAACTGTGGAAGTAAAATATGGCCCTGTATAGCTCTATTACTGTGTGCGGAAAAATGTGCCAACCTTTGAATCACACTGATTATAAAATAATATGCTGTATACTGCTTTTTTTGTTTTCATTTCTCTTCTGTGTTTCGAGTAATAAGTCACCTTAGCCATTCTGACCACTTGTCCTGGTTTTGGAGTCTAAACATTCGTCTGCTCACTGCATTGATTTTGATTCTGTCATTTATCTGAGCTTTACAAAGTTCACACAAATCCAATTCCATAAAACCTTGGAAATAAATTGGGGTCCAGACTATCATGCCAGCAATATGATGCAACATCTTGTGCTAGATTCTGCATGCTTATTGAGCTACTTTCTAGCCATTTTGCTGAGGTCAGGCTAAGTAGAAGCATGTCCCTTGTACTAAGCAATTGAGGTATTGATTTGTGCCTTTCTCGGGAGAGGCATTTGCAAAGGTGTTTTCCATGTGTTCTGATACATTTTCTAGCAAGACATTGTTTTCTTAATTAAACTTATGTTAAGTTTCTTAAACAACTTATGTAGGTACATCAGAATATAATCTCATAAGCTCACAAATGCAAATGATGAGAAAAACAATTATTTTGAATGCACTAGAGAACCAGTATTGGATGGTCATTTCATCTTTCCAAAAATAATCTTCTCTATGGTGCAAAGCATGCTGGGAACAATTACAAAGCATGTGTCTCACATAGAATTTTAAAAAGCAAGTATGAGGAGCATAATAGTGATTTACACTCATACTGCTCAATCCTACACATTACTTGTAAGTATAGTGTCAGACACAAAACAAGCACAATTCAAGAAAGACATGGCCCCTAAGGCAAGGATGATGATCAGGAGACCAAAGAAGTCAATGTGAATAAAAAAGGATATGTGCAAACAAGACTGTGAAAAATCAAATAAAAACAAATGAAAAAGTGCTATATTGGTAAAGGGGGGGGGGGGGGGTCAGGAAGATGCAGTAACAAGTAACCTTGTATAAGTGAAAAACACACTACTAGTGTAATACAGTGTGACCACAATGATAGGTAGGTAATACACTAACAAACAGATGTATATATGAAGCATTCAGGATTATAGCTGGGATTCAAAGGATGCTTTAATCTGTAGAAATAATAAAAACAGCCATGGGAAGGACGAGAGGTAAGATCCACTGGATCCCATACTAAGGAAAGATTTACAGGGTGAAGTGTAACAGTGAGCAAGGCGAATAAGTACATGTTTCAATAGGAAAACAGCACAGGAGGTAGAAAATGCTGCTGCTGGAGGACAGAAAAAATGGCAAGTAGGAAGTAGAAGATAGCAGCAGTGATGTGGAGCAATTTTAGCGTCTCAACACATTTCCCTGGATATTCAGTCATGACTTCATCAGGAGAAATGTTTGATGCCCAAGAAGTCAAGGAGGATGTCGACATTACAAACAGGTCAGAACAAGTATTTGGATATCCTTGAAAACCGAGAAAATAGTAATTGGTCTGAAGGCGGCGTTCCACGGGTCGGCTGTCAGGGCAGAGGGTGCGCCGCCACCATCCAGACTGCTAAAATGTATAAACCAAAGCCACGGAAGATTAGACGGTACCTGGCAAACACAGAATAACTAAATAAACTGGATTGGTTAGCTAGATAAGATGAACACAAACAAAGGAAGTTCATTTTAGCAATATCCCTAGAGAAACTTAGCAATGGAAGGGGAAAGTGCTGGTTAATACCATCATGTCGATTACAAGGTTATTCATAGGGCCACGGGTCTCGTTTTTGAGTTTTATTGTATTCTGGCCAGCGTTGAAGTATGTAACAGCACTGGAAAGATTCGTCAACATTCAAAAGCCAGATTCAATTCCCGTCAGATGAAATGCATCACACGCTGTAAAACTGAGGGAAGTGATATCTCCAGCAGCTATTACAGCTTGTCACTTATGTTCTAACTCCTGCAGTTATACCGCTTAGCAAAGTTAAATTGACACTTTTCCCCTTACGGTAAGTGGTATTCTGATAGAGGAGTCTGAGGTCCTGACCCTTCCTTCAAAGATGGAGCTTCGTCGGCAGAGTTCAGACATTGCAGTTCATCTGGCAATCAGGGTCACATTAAATGCACTTTGTATTAAACACTGAGTACTTTGCATTGTATTGTTTCTGTGTCAGATCCTGAGTTTGATTACAATAAAAAAGAAGCGAGGAAAGAAAAGCTTCCATTATGCGCTCGTGGATTGAAGAGAATGTAATAAAGTAAGTAGAAATGCACTATATAAATGGTGAATTAGTACACATTCTAAATGGTTTAATAAAATTACACGATGCCAACCAAATCCCCCAAATACACCTAAAATGGGGAAAAGGAGCCATAAGAAAACAGTTTACACCACAGAGGGATGTGGAACTTAGAAACACTTGAGTCCATCAAATGTAACCCTTTTCCTATTCCTTGTTTATGATTATTGATCCAAAAAAAGTCAGATAAAAAAAACCTTATTTCAACAAGCACTAATTAAAAATGAATGCCTACACTAACATACATAGCCCTTGGAGTTCTGTTTCAGTAAAGTAACCAATCCCCTTTTAAAGGAATTTATTGTATCTGATAGCACCAACTCTTCAGACAGTGAATTCCATATCTTATTGTCGTACTATAGAACTTCCGCTGTCATAGACCAAGTTTGCTTTCTTCAAGTCTTCGCGGGCGGGGGGGGGGGGGGGGGGGAGGCTCGGCACTCTTGTCCTTTGTAACGTTCTTTAAGCAGATTACTGTTTATATATAATTAATGTCCAACGTGTTTACAATGTTAAATGTTTTTTACTTTTTTACATTTTTATTATGAAAAATACAAAATACATAATATATAATATTTTCAGTTACATAATCCACATAGTAGACTTTACATAAAATGTCTTATTGTAATCTGATGAATATAAAATATAAATACAAAACATCCAATAATCATGGATGCCCTTTTATATTTTTGCATGATATGTGAATCCTTGAATTACTATGTTGTGGATGGGGGGGGGGAACTCATCATCAAAACATAAGTGCATTACACAGAGTCATGACTGCTCCATAGTATGTAAGTTTGCATATGGCAAGTGTCTGCATGATTCCCTGCATTTTAAGACGTTATTACACCACATTGATTTCTCTTTCCTCGGTGATATCCATTTCTCACTGACAAAAAAGGGGTTATGTCCTTGCTTTTGGGATTCCTGGAGGAGTCAAGATTACTGCGTGATAATCCGTGATAAGTATTTTCACATTGTTGACACTTTTTTGGTAGCAATGCTCTGTAGCACATTGTATGTGTTATTGTATTAGGCATCGCTCCATGTTTTTTGCAGCTCTTTATTTCTCACTTTTATCTCTCAATAAAAACAAACTCACTTCAGAAACTGGTTTACCTACCAAATATGGTGGCCCAACATTTTGTGTATTTGTCAGGTTTTGTCTTAGTCCATACAGCCCAACTTTTGCTCCTTGCACATCTGGATACTGGGGGGCAGCACTTGGGAAGTCAAGTGACAGTGCTACTTCACATGCACGGTAGATGATGTCACTCCAACTGGTAAAAATACTGCACATGTGCATAATGTTGCTCATGCGCCAGTCTTTGATCAGTTTGTGATCAAAATGCCTGCTGGTCCCTTGAGCGCCACAAAAAGCAGGAGCTTGGCAGTACAGTGGGATTGCCTCCCAAAATTGGGACGTTTAGGAGGCATTTTAATCTGTGTACCAAGCACTGTATAACTTTTTACCAATAAATATTAATGTGATGTAGCTTATACTCAAACACGTTTGGGTCTACTCAATAATGAGAGAATTGCAGGAAAAGGAGATGGGAATTTCAAACATTAGATAGAGTTGGATAAATTCTCCAATGAAGGTGAATGGGAGCTTTTTTCCAAATCAGCTACATTGGCCTTAAAGGGACAGTCTGGTGCCCACATGATTCTTCCGAATGTTAATGCATATTAATGTACTTTTAAAGTACTTTGAAATGCATGTTTTACATTGCTTAAAATATAAAAAAAAAAAACTTACACTAAGATGAATTTGTGAAAGCAGTTTGCAAGAAACCAGGACTACCCACACTAGCTGAGTCACTTTCCTTTTTTTCTTTTTTGCGCTGCAAGAACCAGTGAGTATACTTTTATTCAAATTAATGGATTCTCATTTCTCTCTGGTGATGTAATCAGTTGCACTGATGCTGCACTGTTAATAGATTCTACTGCGTACAAGAGCACATTGATTATATTCCACACAATGTATTATATTCCAGCAGCTCAGGAACTGGATAAATGAAACAAAACTTTGTATCCTCAGTGTCTATATAATCAGTGCTGCTGCACCTGCAGTAAACATGCAGAGTAATCACTGGATGAGGGTTTGAGTCAAATACTAAAGAATACCTGCATCAAATCACACTGGAAAAAAAGCCTGTGCACTATACAAGCAGTAATCATCATCCCGCACCAAAGTGAGTTCATGGACTAGACTGTCCCTGTGGGGATGGGACAGTTAATTGCGTCTGCATTAACGCAACCGCTTCACCGTCATCACGGGAATGTTCATCGTGGGATCGCTGAAGGTGGGTATTTTTAATAGGGGTTAATTTCAGTATTAGGGTTCATGGGGGGGGTAGGTATTAGGGTTCGAGGGTAGCTTTAGTATTAGGGTTAATTTTATTATTAGGGCATGGGGGGATTAATTTTAGTATTAGGGGGTTGATTTATTAGGGGGGTTAATTTACTGGGAGGTGTACGTTTGTAAGCTTACATAGCCGCCATGACGCGTTCGTCTTCACCGTTGACAGTTCACCATTCAAACTGATGCGCTGACCTGTCAGAGGGGCAGCAGCTACAAAGAAGAGTCCTGGACCCTATCCCATAAGTTTGAAATTCCCTACAATTCTCTCTTTTTTTGAGTAGACTTTTCATTATCCGTGTGACACACAAGCAGAGGAGAAAAGGCCCTCTGTCGCAATCTCACCTAGAGTAACATGTTGACGGCAACATAAAATGCTGATTACGTGTTATCAATAACACAACAAAAAAAATAAAACTTGAACATTGAAATAATCCTACCAGAAAAACCTTTTCTGAGCTTCAGTTAATGAAACCGTTACAAATTCCTAAGCTTGTCACTGTGAGACAGAGATATTTTTGGGAAATGACACAGGTCATCCCATATTTACATTAAAATTAAATATTTAAAGACTTCTCTGCAGCGTATTGCTGTCATGGAAAGGATCCAGCGCCTGCGATTATAATGGAATGACCTTAGTATTACATTGTTTCAAATACAGAAATAATTTGCAATGGGCTTTTTTCACTCAGAGAGCCAGGGCATGTATTAATTATTTAACCCCTTAAGGACAGAGCCTTTGAAACATTTTTGTCCTTTCTGGACAATGCCTATTTTAACATTTCTGTGCTGTTTGTGTTTAGCAGTAATTTTCTTCTTTGTCATTTGCTGTACCCACACATATTATATATTGTTTTTATCGGGACAAGAAGGGCTTTCTATGGATGCCATCTTTTTGATCATATCTTATCATATTATTAAAAAAAATAATAAAATATGGTAAAAAAAAAAAAGATACACAAATTTCTTTGTTTTTATTTGAAACAACTTCTCCTCATCGACAATAGCGAACGAAAAAACATGCTAAATAGATTCTACTATTTCTCCTGAGTACAGGGATACCACCCATGCATAGGTTTGTTGGGTTGTTTGGGGGCTAAAATGCCAAATTTTTGAGGTGCAGTTTTTTGTTTTCCAACTTGAAATTTTTACATGCAGACAGCCTGCACCCATGTCCCATTTGGGACATATTTGAAGCCAGCTAGTGTATTTTACCCCATCAACCCATATATTTTTTAAAAGAAGACACCTTAGGCTATCTCAAATGGTGGTATTTTTACACTTTCCATGCACTAATTCTACCACCAGCCTTTGTCAAACTTTGTGGTAGTAATTTTTTTGTGGGTTTTTTTCACAAACCTTGTACTTCAGACATGAATTCACAGATTATGGTATGTGTCACTGCCAAATAACACCCTAATAAGTGTTCAGCAACATCTCTTGAGTACAGGGATACCACCCATGCATAGGTTTGTTGGGTTGTTTGGGGGGTAAAAGGCCAAATTTGGTAGGTGCAGTTTTTTGTTTTCCAAATTAAAATTTTGACATGCAGACCGCCTGCACCCATGTCCCATTTGGGACATATTTGAAACCAGCCAGTGTATTTTACCCCATCAACCCATATATTTTTTAAAAGAAGACACCTTAGGCTATCTCAAATGGTGGTATTTTTACACTTTCCATGCACTAATTCTACCACCAGCCTTTGTCAAACTTTGTGGTAGTAATTTTTTTGTGGTTTTTTTTCACAAACCTTGTACTTCAGACATGAATTCACAGATTTTGGTATGTGTCACTGCCAAATAACACCCCAATAAGTGTTCAGCAACATCTCTTGAGTACAGGGATACCACCCATGCATAGTTTTGTTGGGTTGTTTGGGGGGTAAAAGGCCAAATTTGGTAGGTGCAGTTTTTTGTTTTCCAAATTAAAATTTTGACATGCAGACCGCCTGCACCCATGTCCCATTTGGGACATATTTGAAACCAGCCAGTGTATTTTACCCCATCAACCCATATATTTTTTAAAAGAAGACACCTTAGGCTATCTCAAATGGTGGTATTTTTACACTTTCCATGCACTAATTCTACCACCAGCCTTTGTCAAACTTTGTGGTAGTAATTTTTTTGTGGGTTTTTTTCACAAACCTTGTACTTCAGACATGAATTCACAGATTATGGTATGTGTCACTGCCAAATAACACCCTAATAAGTGTTCAGCAACATCTCTTGAGTACAGGGATACCACCCATGCATAGGTTTGTTGGGTTGTTTGGGGGGTAAAAGGCCAAATTTGGTAGGTGCAGTTTTTTGTTTTCCAAATTAAAATTTTGACATGCAGACCGCCTGCACCCATGTCCCATTTGGGACATATTTGAAACCAGCCAGTGTATTTTACCCCATCAACCCATATATTTTTTAAAAGAAGACACCTTAGGCTATCTCAAATGGTGGTATTTTTACACTTTCCATGCACTAATTCTACCACCAGCCTTTGTCAAACTTTGTGGTAGTAATTTTTTTGTGGTTTTTTTTCACAAACCTTGTACTTCAGACATGAATTCACAGATTTTGGTATGTGTCACTGCCAAATAACACCCCAATAAGTGTTCAGCAACATCTCTTGAGTACAGGGATACCACCCATGCATAGTTTTGTTGGGTTGTTTGGGGGGTAAAAGGCCAAATTTGGTAGGTGCAGTTTTTTGTTTTCCAAATTAAAATTTTGACATGCAGACCGCCTGCACCCATGTCCCATTTGGGACATATTTGAAACCAGCCAGTGTATTTTACCCCATCAACCCATATATTTTTTAAAAGAAGACACCTTAGGCTATCTCAAATGGTGGTATTTTTACACTTTCCATGCACTAATTCTACCACCAGCCTTTGTCAAACTTTGTGGTAGTAATTTTTTTGTGGTTTTTTTTCACAAACCTTGTACTTCAGACATGAATTCACAGATTTTGGTATGTGTCACTGCCAAATAACACCCCAATAAGTGTTCAGCAACATCTCTTGAGTACAGGGATACCACCCATGCATAGTTTTGTTGGGTTGTTTGGGGGGTAAAAGGCCAAATTTGGTAGGTGCAGTTTTTTGTTTTCCAAATTAAAATTTTGACATGCAGACCGCCTGCACCCATGTCCCATTTGGGACATATTTGAAACCAGCCAGTGTATTTTACCCCATCAACCCATATATTTTTTAAAAGTAGACACCCTACGCTATTTCAAATGGTGGTATTTTAACACTTTCCATGCACTAATTCTACCACCAGCCTTTGTCAAAGTTTGTGGTAGTAATTTTTGTGTGGTTTTTTTTCACAAATATTGTATTTTAGACATAAATTCACAGATTTTGGTATGTGTCACTGCCAAACAATAACCCAATATGTGTTCAACAACATATCCTGAGTACAGGGATACCACCCATGCATAGGTTTGTTGGGTTGTTTGGGGGCTAAAGGGCCACATTGTGAAGGTGCGCATTTTCAACTTGGAATATTGACGTGTAGTCAGCCTGAGCCCATCTTTCATTTGGGACTTTTTTTTAAGTAGGACAGTGTATTTTACCCCAAAAAGTATATATTTTGTAAAAGTAGACACCCTAGGCTATTTTAAATGGTGTTATTTTAACACTTTCCATGCACCAATTCTACCACCAGCCTTTGTCAAAGTTTGTGGTAGTCATTTTATTGTGTATTTTTTCCCACATACATTGCACTTTAGACACAAATTCACATATTTCGGTATGTGTCACTGACAAACAATACCACAATATATGTTCAGCAACATCTCCCGAGCACAGGGATACCACCCATGCATAGCTTTGTCAGCTTTGTTAGGGGTTGAAAGGCTACATTTGAGAGGTGCGCTTTTTGATTTTCAAACTTGGAATTTGAACATGTAGAGCAAGGAAGGGGTTAATAGCTCTTATAAGAGCCTTTGTAGTACTGTACAAAAAAATTAACCCCTAAAAATGCACAGACAAGAAAAAATGTTCTGCTGTGCAGTGATCAGTGGCAGGGAAGGGGTTAATACACTACACTATACAAAAGGTATGGCTTTTATAAAAGCCCTTGGAACTCACAATTTATTAACATTTTATTTAATTTATTACAATTTAAAAATTATGTTATACAGATCTGTCTCTTTCCCTCACTAAAACTCAAGTGAGGAGAGGGAGGCAGATCCATATGGGTCAGAACAATATTTACGGACCAGACGAATGGTGATGCTCATCTGAGAAATCACCAAACCACCTTTGCCACTGATCGGCTGTTACTGATCGCTATACACGCGTTCAGACAGCTTCAAAAGGAATACACGTAATCCCCTAGTGGGTATAATTAACCCCTAGTGAGTCTGACAAAAAAAATGCTGATAGCAAAAAAAATCCTTCGGCGACTAGATTGCTCCATATGCGCTGCTTAGGCAGTGACCATATGCACTGCTTAGGCAGTGACCATATGTGCTGCTTAGGAAGTGATATACGGCAAGGAAGGGGTTAATAGCTCTTAAAAGAGCCTTTGATATACTGTAATAAATCAAAGTAAAATAAAATAACCCCTAAAAAAATGCACAGACAGCAAAAAATGTGCTGCTGTGTAAGATCACTGCGTACACAGCGATCAATTGCAGGGAAGGGGTTAAATACTGGAAACGGCTTTTATAAAAGCCTTTGGGTCTCAATTCTATTAAATATATTATAATTAAAAACTTACATTATACAGCTCTGTCTCCCTCCCTCACTAAAACTCAAGTGAGAGGGAGGCAGATCTACACGGGTCAGATCAAATATTTACACATATTGATCTAACCAGACGAATGGTGATGCTCATCTGAGCAAACGCCAACCCGCCATTGTCACTTATCAGCTGTTACTGATCGCTATACATGCGCTCAGACAGCTAAAAAAATTTTTTTACGTTAAACGTAGTCCCCTAGCGGGTATAATTAACACGTGACGGGTGTAATAAAAAAGTTTTAAAAAAATTAAAAATGCTTCTGAAGCAAGATTGCTGCATTTGCGTCAGATCGCTGATTAGGCAGTGATCTACGGCAAGAAAGGGGTTAATCTCTCTTAAAAGAGGTTTTTTTATACTGTAATGAATTACAGTAAAAAAAAATAACCCCTAAAAAATGCACAGACAGCAAAAAATGTGCTGCTGTGTATGATCACTGCGTACACAGCGATCAATGGCAGGGAAGGGGTTAAATGGCTTTTATAAAAGCCCTTGGTGTTTAAAATTTTATTAAATATTTTTTTTATTATTTTATTTTATATTTTTACTTGATCTGATCTGTCTCTCTCCCTTACTATAACTAGTAAGGTGAGGGAGGCAGATCAATACTTGTCAAAGGCAATATTTAGTAATATTGCCTTTGACAGTATGGTAAGTGCTCATCAGAGCACTTACCATACATGCCTGCACACAGATCACATAGATCTGCTGTGCCGGCATCCATTGGCTCCCCCTAGAGCATCGGAAGTGAAATACTTTCACTTCCGATGCTCTTGCCATTAGAAGGGAAACGCTGCCTGTACAGGCAGCGTTCCCTTCTACTGAGCCGATGGGGTCGCTCAGGAGAGCGACCACCATCGGCTCTGGGCAGCCTGGAGGTGTTGTTAAGTGCCTCGCTGGCGAGGCACTTTAACAACACCGCAGATGCTTAGAAAGCGAACGATCGTTCGCTTTCTAAGCACATGTGTGCAGCGGGCGCAGCCATTTTTAAATGGCTGCTACGATCACTCCGTGGAGTGATCGTAGCGCGCCCCTGCACATTTGGGGGGTGTTGCACAATGCCTCTACCTAGAGGCATTGTAGCAACACCGTTAGAGTAAAGAAAGCGACCGCTGGTCGCTTTCTTTACTCCATTTAGTGCATGACGTGCCAGGCACGTCAGCTGTCGGCAAGTCCACGATTTGCCGTGACGTGCCTGGCACGTCATCTGTCGTTAAGGGGTTAAACAGTGTGTTTTCCCTCTAAGATCAGGAATAATGTTGTTTTTCCTTTCAATTTTTTTTTTTTTTCAAGACACAAAATAAAATAGGGTAATACAGTCTGAACTAGACATATCTTTGCTGCAAGAGGACTTGGATGAATTGGGTAATTGGACAAATAAATGGCAAATGATATTCAATGTAGACAAGTGTAAAATTATGCAATTTTGGTACAATAATAAAAATGCGACATATAGTTTAAATGGTATTTCCTTGGGGAATACAATAAAAAGATGTGGGAGTAGTTGTAGACAATAGACTTAGCAGAACTGTACAGTATCAGCTGGCGGCTGCAAAGGCCAGTAACATATTGGGATGTATTAAGAGGGGTATTGACTCACGTGAGGAAGATATTATTCTGCCTCATCGTAGGTCCATGGTAAGACCTCACCTTGATTATGTGGTTCAATTCTGGGCGCATTTTAAAAAATGACATTATGGACCTGGAGAAAGTGCAGAGGAGGGCTGCAAAACTAATCAGTTGAATGGAAAGTTTAAGTTATGTAGAAAGGCTGGAAAAGTTATATTTATACATGCTGGAGAAACAGCGGCTAAGAGGGGATATGATAATGTTATATACATATGTACCGGCTCCATACAAAGGTCTTTCTTATGATCTGTTCATTAACAGAACAGTACAAAAGACAAGAGGTCACCCGCTAAGACTTGAAGAAAGGAGATTTAGTCTACGACAGCGGAAGAGATTTTTTTAGAGTAAGGACAATAAAGATATGGAATTCACTGCCTGAAGAAGTAAGAATTGGTTCTAGCAAATATGTTAGATGCCTTTAAGTGGCAAGGATACTTTTTTTAATGAGCAGGAACATAGAGGTCTATGCATGTTAGTATAGGCATTAATATTTATTTATTTGCCTTCTTTTGGATCAACAGCGGTAAACCTGGGATAGGAAAAGGGATGAACTTGATGGACGCAATTTTTTTTTCAACCTCAACTACTATGTATCTATATAACTATATAACTATATAACCATGTGACTATATAATTATATAACAATCCTTGATTTTTTTTGGGCTAAGGAGCTGGTCTGTGGGTACACAGCGTGTGACTGAAGAATTCATTTTGTACTTCTTCTTTGTAAAGAGAAGTTTTGTGGCATTGTTTTCGCAGCCCATTTTCTCTCTCCGAGTTTTAAAATACTTTATTAGATCAGACTGCAGTTGTATTCAAATGTAAAATCAACTACATCAAACAAGAGCTCTGAACGCAGTTGTTGTGCCAAACCTTTCTCTCCATCCTCAGATTTCTTTTGTAAGAATTCACTGACTGAAGGAAGAAGAATATGCTTTAAAACAACAGATCCTTTCAAGTTCTACACCTGTTTATTGCAGAAGAATCTCTGCAGCCCATCTGGACTTGAAAGCAAAGTATGTTTGATAATTCTCCCTTTTAATTTATTTTCTTCTATTATTTTGAGCTAGATATTCTAGTGGAAGCAATGTGTGGCTATTGTACATGCCCCGTATGGGATCTTGTGGGTGAGTAGTGGGAAAGATGGCACATGTTAGAGTTTGATGTCTGCACTATTTTTCCAATATTTTACAATATTTTGTGATCTTCTGCATTTAGATATAAGATACCAACCAATTGGCCTTACTTTGGAACATTCTAATCCACTCAGACCACCCAAGCATGGCGGAAAGTATGCCAGTGTCGTTACATCTTCTTTGCATTGAGACCACCCAAGCATGGAGGACAGTATGCCAGTGTGGGTACATCTTCATTGCATTGAGACCACCCAAGTATGGAGGAAAGTATGCCAGTGTGGGTACATGTTCATTACATTGAGACCACCCAAGTATGGAGGAAAGTATGCCAGTGTGGGTACATGTTCATTACATTGAGACCACCCAAGCATGGAGGACAGTATGCCAGTGTGGGTACATCTTCATTGAATTCAGATCACCCAAGAAAAGGTCTAACAAATTGCAATAAGAGCCAAAGAGTATTTTGAACTCATCTCTGATACCCTCCAGTTCTTATTATTTGCTCTATAAGAGCAGCCAGGCTATTGGGTGTATTGTTTATACTCCACCTCTGAGGAAGCCTGTTGGCCGAACACGTCAGATGTTCATGATGCTTAGTTCTTAGTGCTATTACCAATTTGTTTCAATCTTATCATATTTACTGTAGGGTTCCTGGAACAGCCCCTTTTGGTGATTTTAGAAGCTTTTATTCTTTATTCCTTTTCTTACATCTCTTATCCAATTTATTTCACCGGCTCTGGTCTATATAGAATTTCAAATAACACTTTCCTATTCAGGTGTCCTTCACCTCAGGATATTTAGTGTTTGTGTACATGGCAAAAACTACACTGTTCACAACAATAAACCTTGTAGCAATGTGCAGTGTTTGAGATAATCATAGAGCTTCACAACAATAAACCTTACAGCAATGTGCAGTGTGTGAGTGTGTCATAGAGCTTCACAACAATAAACCTTACAGCAATGTGCAGTGTGTGAGTGTGTCATAGAGCTTCACAACAATAAACCTTACAGCAATGTGCAGTGTGTGAGAGTATCATAGAGCTTCACAACAATAAACCTTACAGCAATGTGCAGTGTGTAAGTGTGTCATAGAGCTTCACAACAATAAACCTTACAGCAATGTGCAGTGTTTGAGTGTATCATAGAGCTTCACAACAATAAACCTTACAGCAATGTGCAGTGTGTGAGTGTATCATAGAGCTCCACAACAATAAACCTTACAGCAATGTGCAGTGTGTGAGTGTGTCATAGAGCTCCACAACAATAAACCTTACAGTAATGTGCAGTGTGTGAGTGTGTCATAGAGCTTCACAACAATAAACCTTACAGTAATGTGCAGTGTGTGAGTGTATCATAGAGCTTCACAACAATAAACCTTACAGTAATGTGCAGTGTGTGAGTGTGTCATAGAGCTTCACAGCAATAAACCTTACAGCAATGTGCAGTGTTTGAGTGTATCATAGAGCTTCACAACAATAAACCTTACAGCAATGTGCAGTGTGTGAGTGTGTCATAGAGCTTCACAACAATAAACCTTACAGCAATGTGCAGTGTTTGAGTGTATCATAGAGCTTCACAACAATAAACCTTACAGCAATGTGCAGTGTGTGAGAGTATCATAGAGCTTCACAACAATAAACCTTACAGCAATGTGCAGTGTGTGAGTGTGTCATAGAGCTTCACAACAATAAACCTTACAGCAATGTGCAGTGTGTGAGTGTATCATAGAGCTTCACAACAATAAACCTTACAGCAATGTGCAGTGTGTGAGAGTATCATAGAGCTTCACAACAATAAACCTTACAGCAATGTGCAGTGTGTGAGTGTATCATAGAGCTTCACAACAATAAACCTTACAGCAATGTGCAGTGTGTGAGTGTGTCATAGAGCTTCACAACAATAAACCTTACAGCAATGTGCAGTGTGTGAGTGTATCATAGAGCTTCACAACAATAAACCTTACAGCAATGTGCAGTGTGTGAGTGTATCATAGAGCTTCACAACAATAACCCTTACAGCAATGTGCAGTGTGTGAGTGTATCATAGAGCTTCACAACAATAAACCTTACAGCAATGTGCAGTGTGTGAGTGTGTCATAGAGCTTCACAACAATCAACCTTACAGTAATGTGCAGTGTGTGAGTGTGTCATAGAGCTTCACAACAATAAACCTTACAGTAATGTGCAGTGTGTGAGTGTGTCATAGAGCTTCACAACAATAAACCTTACAGTAATGTGCAGTGTGTGAGTGTATCATAGAGCTTCACAACAATAAACCTTACAGCAATGTGCAGTGTGTGAGTGTATCATAGAGCTTCACAACAATAAACCTTACAGCAATGTGCAGTGTGTGAGAGTATCATAGTGCTTCACAACAATAAACCTTACAGCAATGTGCAGTGTGTGAGTGTATCATAGAGCTTCACAACAATAAACCTTACAGCAATGTGCAGTGTGTGAGTGTGTCATAGAGCTTCACAACAATAAACCTTACAGCAATGTGCAGTGTGTGAGTGTATCATAGAGCTTCACAACAATAAACCTTACAGCAATGTGCAGTGTGTGAGTGTATCATAGAGCTTCACAACAATAAACCTTACAGCAATGTGCAGTGTGTGAGATAATCATAGAGCTTCACAACAATAAACCTTACAGCAATGTGCAGTGTGTGAGTGTGTCATAGAGCTTCACAACAATAAACCTTACTGCAATGTGCAGTGTGTGAGTGTGTCATAGAGCTTCACAACAATAAACCTTACAGCAATGTGCAGTGTGTGAGTGTGTCATAGAGCTTCACAACAATAAACCTTACAGCAATGTGCAGTGTGTGAGTGTATCATAGAGCTTCACAACAATAAACCTTACAGCAATGTGCAGTGTGTGAGTGTGTCATAGAGCTCCACAACAATAAACCTTACAGCAATGTGCAGTGTGTGAGTGTGTCATAGAGCTTCACAACAATAAACCTTACAGCAATGTGCAGTGTGTGAGTGTATCATAGAGCTTCACAACAATAAACCTTACAGCAATGTGCAGTGTGTGAGTGTGTCATAGAGCTCCACAACAATAAACCTTACAGCAATGTGCAGTGTGTGAGTGTGTCATAGAGCTTCACAACAATAAACCTTACAGTAATGTGCAGTGTGTGAGTGTGTCATAGAGCTTCACAACAATAACCCTTACAGCAATGTGCAGTGTGTGTGTGTCATAGAGCTTCACAGCAATAAACCTTACAGCAATGTGCAGTGTGTGAGTGTATCATAGAGCTTCACAGCAATAAACCTTACAGCAATGTGCAGTGTGTGAGTGTATCATAGAGCTTCACAGCAATAACCCTTACAGCAATGTGCAGTGTGTGAGTGTCTCATAGAGCTTCACAACAATAAACCTTACAGCAATGTGCAGTGTGTGACTGTATCATAGAGCTTCACAACAATAAACCTTACAGCAATGTGCAGTGTGTGAGTGTATCATAGAGCTTCACAACAATAAACCTTACAGCAATGTGCAGTGTGTGAGTGTGTCATAGAGCTTCACAACAATAAACCTTACTGCAATGTGCAGTGTGTGAGTGTATCATAGAGCTTCACAACAATAAACCTTACAGCAATGTGCAGTGTGTGAGTGTATCATAGAGCTTCACAACAATAAACCTTACAGCAATGTGCAGTGTGTGAGTGTATCATAGAGCTTCACAACAATAAACCTTACAGCAATGTGCAGTGTGTGAGAGTATCATAGAGCTTCACAATAATAAACCTTACAGCAATGTGCAGTGTGTGAGTGTGTCATAGAGCTTCACAACAATAAACCTTACAGCAATGTGCAGTGTGTGAGTGTATCATAGAGCTTCACAACAATAAACCTTACAGCAATGTGCAGTGTGTGAGTGTATCATAGAGCTTCACAACAATAAACCTTTCAGCAATGTGCAGTGTGTGAGAGTATCATAGAGCTTCACAATAATAAACCTTACAGCAATGTGCAGTGTGTGAGTGTGTCATAGAGCTTCACAACAATAAACCTTACAGCAATGTGCAGTGTGTGAGTGTATCATAGAGCTTCACAACAATAAACCTTACAGCAATGTGCAGTGTGTGAGTGTGTCATAGAGCTTCACAACAATAAACCTTACAGCAATGTGCAGTGTGTGAGTGTATCATAGAGCTCCACAGCAATAAACCTTACAGCAATGTGCAGTGTGTGAGTGTATCATAGAGCTTCACAACAATAAACCTTACAGCAATGTGCAGTGTGTGACTGTATCATAGAGCTTCACAACAATAAACCTTACAGCAATGTGCAGTGTGTGAGTGTATCATAGAGCTTCACAACAATAAACCTTACAGCAATGTGCAGTGTGTGAGTGTGTCATAGAGCTTCACAACAATAAACCTTACAGCAATGTGCAGTGTGTGAGTGTATCATAGAGCTTCACAACAATAAACCTTACAGCAATGTGCAGTGTGTGAGAGTATCATAGAGCTTCACAATAATAAACCTTACAGCAATGTGCAGTGTGTGAGTGTATCATAGAGCTTCACAACAATAAACCTTACAGCAATGTGCAGTGTGTGAGTGTATCATAGAGCTTCAACAATAAACCTTACAGCAATGTGCAGTGTGTGAGTGTGTCATAGAGCTTCACAACAATAACCCTTACAGCAATGTGCAGTGTGTGAGTGTATCATAGAGCTTCACAACAATATACCTTACAGTAATGTGCAGTGTGTGAGTGTATCATAGAGCTTCACAACAATAAACCTTATAGTAATGTGCAGTGTGTGAGTGTGTCATAGAGCTTCACAGCAATAAACCTTACAGCAATGTGCAGTGTTTGAGTGTATCATAGAGCTTCACAACAATAAACCTTACAGCAATGTGCAGTGTGTGAGTGTGTCATAGAGCTTCACAACAATAAACCTTACAGCAATGTGCAGTGTTTGAGTGTATCATAGAGCTTCACAACAATAAACCTTACAGCAATGTGCAGTGTGTGAGTGTATCATAGAGCTTCACAACAATAAACCTTACAGCAATGTGCAGTGTGTGAGTGTGTCATAGAGCTTCACAACAATAAACCTTACAGCAATGTGCAGTGTGTGAGTGTCTCATAGAGCTTCACAGCAATAAACCTTGCAGTAATGTGCAGTGTGTGAGTGTGTCATAGAGCTTCACAACAATAACCCTTACAGCAATGTGCAGTGTGTGAGTGTGTCATAGAGCTTCATAACAATAAACCTTACAGCAATGTGCACTTTATAAGTGTATCATAGAGCTTCACAACAATAAACCTTACAGCAATGTGCAGTGTGTGAGATAATCATAGAGCTTCACAACAATAACCCTTACAGCAATGTGCAGTGTGTGAGTGTATCATAGAGCTTCACAACAATAAACCTTACAGCAATGTGCAGTGTGTGAGTGTGTCATAGAGCTTCACAACAATAAACCTTACAGCAATGTGCAGTGTGTGAGAGTATCATAGAGCTTCACAACAATAAACCTTACAGCAATGTGCAGTGTGTGAGTGTATCATAGAGCTTCACAACAATAAACCTTACAGCAATGTGCAGTGTTTGAGTGTATCATAGAGCTTCACAACAATAAACCTTACAGCAATGTGCAGTGTGTGAGATAATCATAGAGCTTCACAACAATAAACCTTACAGCAATGTGCAGTGTGTGAGTGTGTCATAGAGCTTCACAACAATAAACCTTACAGCAATGTGCAGTGTGTGTGTGTCATAGAGCTTCACAACAATAAACCTTACAGCAATGTGCAGTGTGTGTCTGTCACACAGAATTCCACAGCAATGTGCAGTGTGTAAGTGCATCATAGAGCTCCACAGCAATACACGTTACAGCAATGTGCAGTGTGTGAGTTTAACGCAGAACTCCATAGCAATAAAACTCACAGCAATGTGAATTATTACATGAATCACAGAGCTGCATAACAATAACACTTGTAATTATGTGCAATATGTTTCAGTGTATCACAAAGCTCCATCGATTAAAACTCATAGTAATGTGCAGAGTGGTTTAAAATACTTTTCTAATTACATTTACACAAATAGCTATCAACAGTGATCTAAATAACTGGTATTGCCAATAGAATAGTCAGCAATTTAGCTAATCCTCCTCTCCATTTAGAACCGTTGGGAGTGAGGTGCTAATGTATAGTGTCTGATGGTTTCACTTGATATTGTGTAGTTTTTCCTTTTCTTTCACTTCTTACGTTAGCAAGGTCTTTGGACTTTTTTATTTTTAATCTCCTGAAGTTATTATTTTTTTTTAAATGACAATTAATCTGACAGGTCTGCAAACATGGCCAGACGAGATAGGTGAGGGGGTGTTATGCCCTGTCAGATTCTATGTTTCAGTGTAACGACTTAATTACTGAGGCTGAGAGAGATAACGTGCAGCATCCGAGTGATATGTAATGATCAGTAGGTCACAATGCTAAAAATAAGCCAATAGATGGCCTGTTTTCCATGCCTGGTTAGGTGTTCCGGTGTTTCCATTACAGTGAAAGCAAAATCCCCCCTTTTCCAAATTATGCAAGAATTCTTGTGAAAATAGCCAATTCAATAGAAAAAAATTATTTCTCTACCACAAACATATGGAGATATAGCTGGGCTCCCCTCAAGGAGGGAACAATAAAAGTGGAACTGCGATGGCCGTAACGTCTAACGTATAAGCTGATCTTTGTTATTGTCTGTTATATAACTGCTCAATATATTAAACAAAAAAAGTATAGTGTTCCAAGCTTTTTGTACACATGTATTTGCCCCACCATAACCGCTATATAAACAGGTTAGAGAAGACATGCCATTTAGTGATCTTAAAAGACTAACAAATGTTTAAACCAGCTGAATATATATTGTCATTTATAAAAGAAATAAATAGACAGTTCAGGGATTGGGAAAATGATGAAATCTCATGGTGGAGAAGGATTCATCCAGCAAAATCTTAACGTATATCCTAAGAATGATACCATTACAGATTCCACATACCTGGCTCAGCCTGATCCAAGAGGCTTTCAATCACTTTGCCTGGAAGGGAAAGAAATCTAGATTACATCTCCATATGCTATAAAAAGAAAGAGGTAACGGAAGTTTGGGTCCCCACTCCGCAATGCTGGCTCACTCAATAATGACACAAAATGAACAAGTATGTACTGAAAGTTGGTTCAGAATGGAGTGTAAAATAGAGGGAGAGCAAGGTAAAATGTCCTCGCTCTTCTGGCTTACAAGTGAAAGAGATACAATTAAGATTAAGGGAATTAAAAGTATGGTGTTAAAACATATTTTCAAAGTTTGGTCTAAGAATAAATTGTTTAAGAATAAATTAGGTTTGAGTGACAGATTATTACCCAATCTCTCACTGTATGTTCTTACTGACATTATAGAAGATTTAGATCTCTCTGTGTGGAAGAGATGTGACAAAGATAAAAATCAAAGACATTCTTATCAATAACAAAATTAAAACAATGCATGTTTTTTTCAAATACTTTGTAAAAAGTTGATTGAATAAAATGGTTATGTGCAACACTGTTATGTGCAGAATCCACTAAGCTATTATCTAAAATAATCTTGACCCAGAATTATAGAGGACGAGTAGCAAAGTGTCATTAATTGGCCAGGATGATAAAAAAAAAACGTACTCCACCGACTGCTCTGAAAAAGTGGGAACAGGATCTTCCAATAGTAATTTCCACTGAAGATTGGAATGAGGCCTTACAAACTCAATATAAAGCTATACACTGTTTAATGGTTTTGACTGTTTTAGATGGTACCAAGTTCCCACTAAAATCACTAAGATGTATGCCAGCGATGATTGGACCTGTTGGAGATGTGGTTCCCACACAGGAGACTATATGCATATTTGGTAGACATGTCGTCAGATAAAACCATTATGGGACCTCACCTCAAACAAGTTATATTACTGGACATAGGATTCCTCTATCCCCTGAGAATGTTCTACTACAACTGAATTTCACTGAGGCATTTAGAAAAGATAAAAACTTAGTGATTCACATGCTTCCAGCAATAAAGTTACTCAGAGCTAGGAATTGGAAGTGGTCCCAAGTTGGCCAATAATTAAGTCACAAATAATCACTTGGGCTTTTAAGGGAATGAATAATTGGGCTTTTAAGGGAATGAACTTGAACATGCCTACTGGAAAAAATGGATCACCAAATTAAAATCGGTTGAATTACACATTGGTATCCCTGGACGAACTTTTAGATTTATTTAATGAACAGTAACATGATTACATGTTTTAAATGTGAGTCTTGTATGTTATCAGAATCTCTATATACTCCTATAAAAGAGGACTGGAGAATAGTATTGTTGTATTTAAAAAAATTAAAGTTTGCAATTTTGTAATTTCCCGTGTGTGAATTACTGAATAAAGTAGTGAAAGAAAAAGAAAGAGAAAGGGGAAAAAAGGAGAAAAGAGAAGAAAAAAAAACACAAATAAATTTTTTTAAAAATATTAATACATTGGCCCTGTTTTTTGGTCTTACTCACTTTTTTAAAATTGTCTTTCTATCTTGTTATGCTTATACACTGATGTACTCCAGTGTCAATGTGTGAAAGATGTCCACCAGACCACTAGAGGCAGTAGCAAATGTTTATCTGTCAGACTGACTGTTTGAGAGTCCAGTAAGTGGGTGGGTCTGTGAGCAAGAAACCACAGCCATTTTGAATAATCCAAGATGCAAATCTCCTATTCCCTTTAGTTTTTACCCTACATAAGAAGTGATAATTTCTAAATAAAAGGTGATAGAAAAGATAAGTTCAAAAGTGATAAAATCTGCAGGACAAGGGAATTAAAAAAAAATTATTTTCTACTTTTGATGTGACTCCCTGTTTAAGACACTGTCTTGTCGGATATTCTGGATATTAATATTTAGAAAATGTAAAAAGCATGTCAGATATTTATAATATAACTTAAAAACTGTATTAAGTTAATGGATTTACTGGGTATATGTAAGTTTGTTGGTGCTATGACATGCTGATAATAGGTGGTATCTCTTTTTTTAATGAAAATGAACTACTTTCTATTTGAAATATTAGCAAAGGATTGGTGTACTACTTCTACATGAAAAATAAATGTGTTAAGGCAATGATGAACACACAGAGAGTTTATAGATCTGCTAAGTTAGATCTAGAGTTTCATGAAAAATATTTATTGAATGTCAATTCTTCACACAGACTGTCATCATGACCATTATTTCTTATTATAGAAATCCAGGTTGGGGTGTTTTGGTTCTTATTGATTTTTCCTGCAGAATTTCTACCTTTAGTGAAAACTAATTTATAAATCTTTTTGTTAAACCACGAGCCTAGCGTGTTTGTTGTATTGCCCATCTATATTTCATATTGCAAAAACAATAATAGCAAGAGTGAATTACTGAGACAGTTAGCAATCTGCATTAACGTCCCTGCACCTGATGCTGGAAAGGAATTTGTAAAGACACAAAATCTATTTTGTGATGACGTTTTTAGATGCGATGTACATTTAACATTAATATAAAGTATATATAAGAAAAATGGGATCGGTGCTCGATTTTTTTTTATGCAAAAGTAATTTAATGTGTATAGAAAAAGTAAATATATGTCAAATTAGGTTAGCAATTTAATGAACCAAATGAATACTTCACCGATCAGCCATAACATCATGACCCCTCGCCTAATATTGTGTAGGACTCCTTTTGATGTCAAAACAGCTCTGAGCCATCTGTGGTATGTGGAACAAAGATGTCAGCAGCAGATCCTTTAAGTCCTGTAATTTGCTAGGTGGAGCCTCCATGGATCAGACTTGTTTGTTCAGCACATCCCACAGATGCTCGATTGGATTGAGATCTGGGGAATTTGGAGCCAAGTCAACACCTTGATCTCATTGTTGTTCCTCAAACCATTCCTGAACCATTTTTGCTTTGTGGCAGGGTGCTGATCTGGCTACTGGATTCCAAAACCTGCTAAACATCACTAATACTGATTGAGTATCATTACATTAGGGACTCTCAGTAAAAAGAAACAATAGTTTTTTGAGTAGTCCTGGGGATATTTCCCTGTCTTAATTGATCATGTTAATACTGTGGCACTTGCAAAGAGTGTATAATGTACAGTTCAGAATTGACACATTAGTATTATTCAGATACATGTTCAAAATACCTCAAGATTGTCATCCAGAGTAAAGTTCAAATTTATGATGAAACTGCATAAAGCAAAGGTTGCAATGTAGGTAAAAAAACAATGGCGTTTTTTTATTGCGTCCAATTTTAACCACCGAGTGTTTTCGGCAGAATTACATGCAATGCATAAAAGAAGAACATTTTTTTTAAAGCAGCTGTGTGTGTCTCCTCCTGATGACATCACCTGTGGATTGGTATGCAAATGAACTCATTTTCAACATTACATGTGTAATTTTCATATAAAGCCACAAGGTGATGTCATAAGCAGCAGACACCACAGACACATTTAAAACATGGATGTCTTATTTTATTGCATTTGGTGCTATTTTGCTAACACAATGTATAGATCATTTTTTCTAACTGTTTTACTCTCTACATTCACAGTATCAGCAATGTTTAGCATAATAGAGGCCTTTTAAGTACTGGATTGATTAATAGGATTCCTGGGTGAAAACGTCATATATTTTTATAAGGAAAATAAATAAGAAGCAGTGAACTAATAATGCTACTAGATGCCATCCAGCACATTAAGTGTCCCTGTAGTATTAATACCTGGGAAAGCTACGGACATGTTCATTTTAATTCAACAATTATTTACAACTTCAACACTTTCCTTTTCACATAATCTCCTTTTAATTTGGTCTCATGACGTGTTTATGTCTATTGAACCACTTTGGCAAACGTTTTAAATTAACCATCATGTCCGCATGTCAAACCAAATGGTTACATTATTAAAGGGAAGAAGGAGATTCTCCGGGTATGTTAGGTGACAGGGTTTTGCGTCACATGGTTATCAGCAGCTTTATGTTCTTGTAAGCAGGACTAACCAGCCGCCATGAGCAAGTCACATGGTTATCAGCAGCTTCATGTTCTTGTAAGCAGGACTAACCAGCCGCCATGAGCAAGTCACATGGTTATCAGCAGCTTCATGTTCTTGTAAGCAGGACTAACCAGCCGCCATGAGCAAGTCACTTGGTTATCAGCAGCTTCATGATCTTGTAAGCAGGACTAACCAGCCGCCATGAGCAAGTCACGTGGTTATCAGCAGCTTCATGTTCTTGTAAGCAGGACTAACCAGCCGCCATGAGCAAGTCACATGGTTATCAGCAGCTTCAAGCTCTTGTAAGCAGGACTAACCAGCCGCCATGAGCAAGTCACATGGTTATCAGCAGCTTCATGTTCTTGTAAGCAGGACTAACCAGCCGCCATGAGCAAGTCACGTGGTTATCAGCAGCTTCATGTTCTTGTAAGCAGGACTTACCAGCCGCCATGAGCAAGTCACGTGGTTATCAGCAGCTTCATGTTCTTGTAAGCAGGACTAACCAGCCGCCATGAGCAAGTCACATGGTTATCAACAGCTTCAAGCTCTTGTAAGCAGGACTAACCAGCCGCCATGAGCAAGTCACATGGTTATCAGCAGCTTCAAGCTCTTGTAAGCAGGACTAACCAGCCGCCATGAGCAAGTCACATGGTTATCAGCAGCTTCATGTTCTTGTAAGCAGGACTAACCAGCCGCCATGAGCAAGTCACGTGGTTATCAGCAGCTTCATGTTCTTGTAAGCAGGACTAACCAGCCGCCATGAGCAAGTCACATGGTTATCAGCAGCTTCATGTTCTTGTAAGCAGGACTAACCAGCCGCCATGAGCAAGTCACATGGTTATCAGCAGCTTCATGTTCTTGTAAGCAGGACTAACCAGCCGCCATGAGCAAGTCACGTGGTTATCAGCAGCTTCATGTTCTTGTAAGCAGGACTAACCAGCCGCCATGAGCAAGTCACGTGGTTATCAGCAGCTTCATGTTCTTGTAAGCAGGACTAACCAGCCGCCATGAGCAAGTCACGTGGTTATCAGCAGCTTCATGTTCTTGTAAGCAGGACTAACCAGCCGCCATGAGCAAGTCACATGGTTATCAACAGCTTCAAGCTCTTGTAAGCAGGACTAACCAGCCGCCATGAGCAAGTCACATGGTTATCAGCAGCTTCATGTTCTTGTAAGCAGGACTAACCAGCCGCCATGAGCAAGTCACGTGGTTATCAGCAGCTTCAAGCTCTTGTAAGCAGGACTAACCAGCCGCCATGAGCAAGTCACATGGTTATCAGCAGCTTCATGTTCTTGTAAGCAGGACTAACCAGCCGCCATGAGCAAGTCACGTGGTTATCAGCAGCTTCATGTTCTTGTAAGCAGGACTAACCAGACGCCATGAGCAAGTTCTTGTACATTAGGAAACTGGAATGCCTGTTTATGGTGGTAATAATGAGATGCCTTTTCACTGACTCACATCTCTATACGAAGCCACACAATTCATTAGAATGACTCAAGTACATTTATTTCCCAGGAGGAACAAACACTGCTGGATACTCATATCACAAAACTTTGATACGCGATTTGTTGCCAAATATCCTATTTTAGTAATAATCAACCCCTTGGCATCATTCTGGTAACGCCATTGTCTCTGCCTAAATGCCCATGTCAAAGCCAACAACCTTTGACACAAGTGGCGTACGATCATAGTCACAGAGGTCGTAGGCGACGGAAGTGGTCAGAGTAGGATCCCTGAAGTCTGACTTGTTATGAGTTTTCTTCTGAGAGCCAGTGCATTACTCACAGAGCTAGGACGTATATATATACATCCTCACGGTCCTCAAGTACCATCCTTGTGAAGACGTATATATATATGTTGTTTGGGCAGAACGGATAAAACAAACCAAAAAATTGCCATATTCCAAATGTAGCTGAAATTGATAAGAAAAACTCCCATTCAGACAGCAAAAGCAATAATGTTGTTGTAGGTAAAAACTTTCTAAAATGTCTGTTTAATTCTCTTTAAGCTTTGGCATTTTATACATCAAACATAAATAACAGTCTGAATAAATCTATCAGCGAAACATGTGCCTACAGCAAAACTCTTCTGCTTACTGTCTGACAATCTTCTCACTTCAATAAGTGAGATGTTTTTTGCAAAGTTGGATGTTGGGGGATGTGAAAGGGCAGCACTACTATACATACCCAAGCAACAGCACTACTGCACATACTCCAAGTGACAGCACTACTGCACATACTCCAAGCAACAGCACTACTGCACATACTCCAAGTGACAGCACTACTGCACATACTCCAAGCAACAGCACTACTGCACATGCTCCAAGTGACAGCACTACTGCACATACTCCAAGTGACAGCACTACTGCACATACTCCAAGTGACATCACTACTGCACATGCTCCAAGTGACAGCACTACTGCACATATACCAAGTGACAGCACAAATGCACATACTCCAAGTGACAGCACTACTGCACGTGCTCCAAGTGACAGCACTACTGCACATATACCAAGTGACAGCACTAATGCACATACTCCAAGTGACAGAGCTATTGCACCTGTGAAAACCTTTGCTCTCATGCAGTATCCATTCTTTGGGTTTTTTAAACAACGGAAAATAAAAATGGGACCATAGGATAGCGGTTCCAAAGCAGGACATTAGGGGGAAGTGGCTTCCACTGTAGCATGTGGTGCCATGTTTTTGCCATGGAGTCATCTCACCAGTGTTACAGACGACATTCACTGCTCCAAGTAATTAGGGTTGCCACAAATCTATATTTTTACTGGTCTATCAGTAAAATACTGGCTGGGTGGCAATCCTACCAATGAAAAATAAGTGAAAAGACATGATTTGAGATGTAGATGCAACACTTGACTTGAGGAATGCTATCTTGTGTTAATAGGATATTAGACCCATTCTCCTGCTTCCTTATAGATAGCACAGCACTTCATTGCACAGCACTTCATTGCACAAGCTTGTAAGCAAGGGACTATCAGAAGTGGACAGACCAAGGGATTGCCAGCTGCTATGATTATGGTTTCCATGATTCTCAGCCAAATGAGTAGCTGAGTATCACAAGAAGCTGTGCATCAACAGCGGGGAAACATTGGGTCATCCATCATTGAGGGAAAAGGCTGCACTATTTGGCAAACCAAGATGATAATAGTATGAAGACATCAGAGTCAGCGTGTAAGGACAGTAGGATGCCAGCTGTTGGAGGCATGATGTTCATCCAGACAGATAGCTGACTGAGACTCATGGAGATGTTTTAATTTGATTTATATATATATATATACTTGATTTTTGCCATTTTGCATCTCAATGGTCCATGTAAGAATTGCAGGGAATTGAGATGGCAATGTCAAACTTAAGGCCAAAGTCTAATTTCGCTTCCAACTCAGCTACATTGGCCTAAAGTTAGAAGTTCCCATTTCTGTTCCCTGCCATTCTCTCTTTATCAAGAAGACCCTTTAGTTTCCCTTGTAAGCCAATGGGGGGCTTTAATTGTAAAGTTCTAATAGCAGAAATAATTAAATGGTTTCCATGAACTTTGGCTCAGAATTCCATCCCAGAAAACCAATATTTTCATCCAGCAGCATCTATTACTTTCTATTATCATCTGCCCATCGACAGGCAATATACCATATAATACTACTGAATCTCCAAGCACAAAACTTCCCAATCAAACATATAATAGCCCAAAAACAGATCCAATCACAATAATTCCTTTTTATATATAATTCAAGGCTCTGGTATCTCGGTATCACTGTGCTTGTCGTTTGTAATGAATTCTTATGTAATATCTGTCCTTTGGCATGTACTTTTCTTATCTCCATTGATGTACTGTGTAACAGTTTGCAGTGTTTTTATTTTCTTTTTTTGTGTGTTTATTTTAGCCCCTGTGTTTATTTCTATTATCTCTGCACCGTCTGCTTCTCTTTTTGGCTCTGCTAGTGTTCGAGTTTGGTCTTTTTAAGATGCATTCCCAATCTGTAATTACTGTTTTGATTATAGTTTCCCCAAGCAACACATCTGGCCTCTGCTCCTATTTCACTATTCCTAAGTTCTCTTAAAATCTCTAATGTGGCATTTTATATCTTTTCAGTCGTTGCCCATCGTGAATGGTCACTATATGGACCACTTGATCATCTCTGTACAAACTATTTCCATCTCTCCTTTGGAATATCGTTGGCACACACATGCCCTTTATCCTTAGCACCTCAGCCAACGCTTTCATCTGAATTATCACCTCTAATGACTCTCTACATCTCCATGCACAGAGATTTTCTGATGCATGCTGACTGGGCCACACCAGACTGGGCCACACCAGAAAAGACAGGATAAATCCCTTACAGGAGGATCCACAAATACCATACAGCTCCAATAAGTGCTAAAAAATATATATAGATATATAGTGTGCACTTACTGACTACTGCATTATCTTTCTCAAATGCAATATATACTTATACTATGTACTATCTATATATATATCTATATATATATATATATATATATATATACATACACATATATGTGTGTGTGTGTGTATGTATTATGTTATATTATATTTTATATATTCATAAGTCTATATGTATATTAAAATAAATGTATATGTATATATTTTATTTTTATGTTGCATATATGTTATGATTTTGTAATGTATTTTATATATTATGTTCTACATATTACTGTAATATATTTATAACATGCATATCTATTCAACAGAAACGTTTTTTTATTTTTTTATTTTTAATACAAATCTGAAGAGTTCAAGGCTACCTTTTCACTAAAAGAAAGCTGGAATTGTAGCCTTGAATGTCCCATGTTACTAATGAGGTGTTTGAGGCTATTATTTCAACTGAATTCCAAATGATATAAGCTGCTGAAATGTCAGTCCCGAATTCAGCCTTTATGGACACATGTTGGTCCTGACACACAGTAATTGCAAGGATTGCAAGGATCCCTGAATGGCTCAATTTAATTCACATGACAAACATCCTTGGGGTTCATGGACATATCTCAAAAAGATCATTGCCAACTTTCTGATATGCTCTTATATTTTATCTTTCTCATATGTTATCTTTTACCTAACTGAGCATCATAACACAGCTACCAGTACTAGAGAATATTGCTACATTTTCCAAAAATGAATAACGTTTTTCAAATGTTTTAACAATATTCCATAAATAAAAAACATATTCCTATTTCGCTGATTCATGATAAATAGGAAGATAGATAGTGCTAGATAATGAAGGTATTTCTTAGGTGATATAATAAGTGGAAATGTGCAACTGTGAAGGTATGCAGTAACCTGACGAATGCCTACAGGGAATGTTCTACTTGGCACGTTTTTTTTAAGATATTTGGAAACTGTTGGAAGAAACATATCCTAAATTACAAGTGACAAAATGTGTTAGAAATAATTAAACTAAACATAAACCACAAGGAATGGAAATAGTTTTATTATAGTCAATTTCTTGTTTAGCAACCCAAGCAGTGTTACACCGCCTTCATTCCTGCATTCTGGTATCTCTCCTTATACTGAGAGCACCTTTTACAGAGTACATCCTGGCTTTTTTTATAAGTAAATCCCAGCAGTATAATACAGGATGCAATGAGACAGATTTAATCTTGTGCAGACGCTGTACGTTTTCATTTTCTAAGGTTTCTTGAATAAGGGCAGAAAAAAAAAATCACAGCTGGAATTATTTCCAACTTCAGTCCAACTGGAAAATGAAATACAATTTTCCATACAATGAAGGATGCCTCCAGGACTGTGGAAGACATCAGGTAGCAAAGTACTATTGTGCTGAGATTTTAGACTGCAGGTATTTGCAGGACTTTAATATTCTCCTTACAACTTTTTTCTTCCACAACTAAATATATGATGTATTTTAATGTATTGATACATATACAGTACTAGTGAAAAGTATATTACAACATTGTGTTTTGTGTTTTTAACCGTATCAACTTGTCCATAGGTGTAGGGCAGATTCAAGACCCTACTGGGCCCCGGGCAAAGTCTTTAGCAGTGTGCCCCCTTTGACCCAATGTTTCTATAGTCACATTGTAAAAAACTGTATGTAAATGTAAACCTTTTAATATTATATGCAACTATTTTCATATCACATTCAACTATTTGTATATGTAAAACCAATGTTATTGAAAAATTTAATTTCTTGTTTTATTCCCTTTTTCTGCACCCACATTGTCCCACAGAACTGTCCCCACAGAACAAGCCACAGTGTCACTGTCAGGTAACAATTAACATGCCACAGTCACTTTAACATTAACATATGCAACAGTCAGGTTGTCTATTAAATGTGCCAATGTTATTTTGCCATTAATTTGCAACAGCCAATATGCCCATTAATATGCCACAACCATTGTGCCATTAACATTTACCCAAAATGTATTTACCTATTTCATTTACAAGAAATAATCCCCCTTAAATAGATGAACGCACAACCTATTTCTGAAATAGACCACATGATCAGAAATAGATGTGCTGAGTGGACCCATTAATTTATTTTTAATAGTCTGGATTGCTGAAACACATTTATTGGGTTAATGAGAAAATGAATAGTAAAGTAAGTTTGGCTTAAACTTGCATGGGTCCTATTTGGACTGGGGCCAAAAGCTGGACACCCCTGCTATAGAATGATGAAGATATTGTTAGGTACTCTCAAATCTGTTTTTCTGGTATGTACTTAAAGATACATTATAAGTTAAAGAGACAGAGTGCATGAGTTTGCTACAAATTATAATTGCTCTGCTAAGAGGGAGAACATCAATGCATGCTTGAAGAGTTATCTATTTGAGAAATGGTCATATAGAGTGAGGGGGCTAAATAATTATGCCCCTTATAGCAGGATTTATGAACCTGGTTCAACTACTCCTTTGTACATGCATAGAAGAATAATGAAGCACCATATTCAGTTAATAGGAATAAAATGATTTCATTTTGGCTTAATTAAATGTTAATTTCACGGTTGGGTGAAAATAATGATTTTTCCACACAAATTTTTTTATTTCTGTGGAACAGAAATATATTCAAGGTAGAAATAGACTAGTTAAATTTGGAACTTGTCTTAAATCCAGAGTGCACTCTTTAACTTTTTAAGAAAAAAAAAGGCTAAATTAGATTTCTAGGGTCCGGTTTTATTGTATTGTTTACTTTTTTTAAATTATTTTTTATTAACATTTTTCAGGGAAGTACAATAATAGCAAATAACATGGTAACACAGCAATTATTAGTAATACATGGTACTTTTTATATTATTTATCTATCCCAGGATCTGCTAATGCTATTATTTTTTAACATACATAACATTTAAAACTATTGCTAGCTGAAGGATTTTCTGTTCTTTTGGCTACAAATCTATATGTAAATTGAGCATACGGGTGCAAAACTCATCGGGTGATCGGATGATCTGCAAACCTCTCACTGGTCTGATAAATATGTGTAATTACAGCAGTGTACAAGCAGGAGGGAGCTGTCATTAACTGCTGTTAGTGCATATTTGGTGTCCAATATTGCTCTTTGCATTAACACCTGTTGTTTTCCTGAGTCCTTATCTCTAGAGTTGAGCGGACACCTGGATGTTCCGGTTCGGCGGAGACTCTGTCTCTGTGTAGTTAAATGCCCACAGCCTATAAACCGAACGATCGGTTTATAGGCTGTCGGCATTTAACTATACGGAGACAAAGTCTCCATTCATAATTTTATGAATGGAGACTCTGTCTCCGTGTAGTGAAATGCCGACAGCCTATAAACCGAACGTTCAGTTTATAGGCTGTCGGCTTATGGAATACATGTATTCTATATCCGTTCGGTTTATAGGATAGCAATAGGAATACATGTATTCTATATCCGTTCGGTTTATAGGATAGCAATAGGAATACATGTATTCTATATCCGTTCAGTTTATAGGCTGTCGGCTTATGGAATACATGTATTCTATATCCGTTCGGTTTATAGGATAGCAATAGGAATACATGTATTCTATATCCGTTCGGTTTATAGGATAGCAATAGGAATACATGTATTCTATATCCGTTCAGTTTATAGGCTGTCGGCTTATGGAATACATGTATTCTATATCCGTTCGGTTTATAGGATAGCAATAGGAATACATGTATTCTATATCCGTTCGGTTTATAGGATAGCAATAGGAATACATGTATTCTATATCCGTTCGGTTTATAGGATAGCAATAGGAATACATGTATTCTATATCCGTTCGGTTTATAGGATAGCAATAGGAATACATGTATTCTATATCCGTTCGGTTTATAGGATAGCAATAGGAATACATGTATTCTATATCCGTTCGGTTTATAGGATAGCAATAGGAATACATGTATTCTATATCCGTTCGGTTTATAGGATAGCAATAGGAATACATGTATTCTATATCCGTTCGGTTTATAGGATAGCAATAGGAATACATGTATTCTATATCCGTTCGGTTTATAGGATAGCAATAGGAATACATGTATTCTATATCCGTTCGGTTTATAGGATAGCAATAGGAATACATGTATTCTATATCCGTTCGGTTTATAGGATAGCAATAGGAATACATGTATTCCATAAGCCGACAGCCTATAAACCGAACTTTCGGTGGGGTCATGATCTCAGAGGGTTTGTAAACCACTGATTTAAACTTTAAAAAAAGGTGGTCCCAAACGAAAAAGCACACAGCTCAAGAGAATATGCAACTTTTTCATGTATATAAAATGTGATCCAATATGAGTAAAGGGTTAAAACGTTTCCTTCATTTTGAAACAACATTTACATTTCCTAGTAAATGAAAAAAAAGTTGTTATTTTCCATTAACTTTCCTGGTAAATTATTATGCAATGATGTATGTGCTTCTCTGCTAAAGTCATCACCCTGATGGGAAAGTGTATTTATTTTTTATGTACAGTTTCTTTCTGCCTGTATCCAACAATGACTGGCACTTCATCGAAGTAAGCAATTACCTGCATTTGTTTTCCAAGATTAAAGATGTTCCATGTTCACAAGGTTTGTGTTCAATCAATAGGATCCACATTGAAAACAAACAAGTCGACTGCTTGATTAGCTTATTGTTTGGGAATTTAAATGATAATACAATGTAATTACCCAGCGTCTTGTTGTACATCACATCATACAATTATATTCCCAATAGTTGGAAAGACAAAGATCTAAAAGTGGTCCAAACAGCAGAAACATTTAATTGGTTACCATGGCGACTGCCTTAGAATCTACTTTTATGAATGACCCCCTCATTGAGTGGTGTGTGAGTATCATTTATCCATTGATGTTACCAACATCACTAATGATGTTTTTGACCAAAATATGTTGTGGATGTTGTTTATTAAGACATGAAGTGTATATGGAAATAAATAGTATCTAACAGTCAAACTGATCGTGAATTATGTATCTTTACTGCTCCTACTGTGGAACAGAAAAGGTTCTAATTTAGTATAGCAATATGACATTGTAGCATTTTTTACTAGTTAACCAACTGAGTCTTCCTGTTGATGTTCATTTGTGAAAATTTGCTCCCCAGGATTATTATATAATCACCAGCAGCCCTCCTAATGGAGAGATCTAAAATCTTCTTTAGTATTGTGTGATTTGGTCTAAATACATGAATCGGTAGTAACATGTTCGTTAGTGAATGATTAGCATTTGTTCATTCTCACTGAATCAATTTACATTCAACCAAGAGTTAATAGTCGCATTAAAAGAACTATCTCTAACGCTGACAAGCCCCAGGAAATACAAGATACATTTTTTAACAACCACTTTAAAGTTTAAACTCCGATATGAAAATGAATGTAATTTACCTATCTTCATTTCACTCGTTATACCTTTGTGCTACTATGGCACTTTGCAATTGATGATATTACTCCGAATGAGTTTCTACGACTTTCATTTTCAAACTTAAATGCTTTGCTTCAATATATAGAAATAATGGCTCTTAATTACTGTTTTTTAAGGAGAATTCAGAGCTTTCAAAACTGTAGTAGATGTTTATTTATTTCAAAGTGATTTTGATGGATTATATTTATATTTATATTTTGTGCATTGGCTACGCTGTGCTTTTAAGGGAAAACCCTTAGGGTGTAATGAGTCATTTAACAAATCCTTCTCTTAAATTGAATTCATCTAATAAAGTGTCTTATGGTACTGGATGAACAAAATAATGTTTCACATACAGTGTCTAGTCGTGAAAAACCTGCGAACTGCAAAAAGTAGGTGAGTTGGAACGATAAGCCAGTTGGATGATTTTTTCAGGTGACTAGTGCCTGGTTTTTGCAGTTCAATCAACAATTTGGCACAGGTAATTTTTTAGACAAACTACACCTAGTTGAAAATGATAAAAGGAAGTGCAATCTATAGAAAGGTCAAATGATGATATTGCACAATATTTAATCCTGTCCCACCTGTAGGACATACTAAACCATCCTACTTTTCAGTGCCTAAAAGCTAGTAGGAATATTGTGTGATTACCAGCTCATTGAGGCTCATCTTCTGTGTGCGGATCCCGCTACAGGGACTTGCAGTGGGGTCCCCACTGTCAGACGACGCCACTCCGATTTGCATTGCGATCCCTAGTGTCAGCTGAGGCCACTTTGAGTGAATTCTGTCTGACATTGAAAATGTAGCTGATGGTCAAGATGAGCGTCGGCTACATTTTCAGCAACTCTTCACTTCCATGTTTTGGCAATCCTCCCCGACGTCACATGAGGTGATCGGGACCAGGATCACGAAGACGTCTGTTTGGCACTTTGGTCATTAAGGACCAAAGTACCATGCGGCACAACAGGTTTAATCAATAAATAAATGAAATAAAATACTAAAAATGACAACAATTAAAAATAGATGCACCAATGTATTACTCATTACAATCTGTTGGTGGATATATTTTTAATTGTTTTAATATATTTTAACATATTGATTAAATATTGGGCAATATCCTCATTTCCCATTGAAAAGCAGTTCATTTGCATTTCACTTGTATAGTGATGTCATAAGCAGGGGACTATACAGACACATTTAAAACATATTATTCTCCTAATTTACGCATTTGCTGCAATTTAGATAAATAAATAATTTTCAATCATTTTTCTTTGATCTCTATGTTCACATTAAAATCAATATTTAGATGGCAATGTCCCTTTCGTGTTTCTTTTGCTATAACCCCATAGTGATTGATATGCAGCATATATCATATATCATAAACACATTGTTTCCACATATGAGAGCATTAAATTAAATGCAGCAATACAGGTAGTTTGTTTGTCTTGTTGCTTTACTGCAATTTATAGGTGAATGAATGCTGTGGGTGCTATTCACGAAAAGATGAGTTGAGCTATACATTGTGCAGGGACAATCATGGAGAGTCTACTTGGTTGGGGAACTCCCCAGGTTTGTACTTGCATTAGGGTTATGGTTAATGTACAATTAGAAAGGTGAGATGAAATGTGCATCTTACCTCAACTCACCTGCAACTCACTTCATGTCACTGACAATTCACCTTTTCGTGATAGATGATAGTGAAGGAGGTACGCAAGGTTTTGTGCATTCCACTGAGAATTTTACAGTCTGTGCACATAGATTAGGAATGTGCATCAGCGGAAATGGGATCTATTCACTAAACTGTGAATGGTGGTGAATGGAAAAGTGAACTTTTAAGAATCTGGCATTTAAAGCTTATGTGGACAACTCTTGCAGACAGATGGACCTATTCACTAAAAGGTGAGTTGAGGTGAGATGAACATTTAATCTCACCAATTTAACTGTAACTTGGGCAGGACAAACCTCGCACGTTTGCTTGGTGGGGGGAAACTCACCAGGTTTCTCCCTGTACAATTTATTTTTATTCACAGATACATGACAATTTTATTTTTTGTTGCACCAAAATAAAACACAATTTCTCTTTTATTATTCATTATTGAATATATTTCTATTTTCAATAAAAGTATAATTACAAGTAATGATAAAATGTGTCAGCCATGTTCAACCTAAAGTGCCACCCATCACTCAGAATTTATGTCACGCACAAACTGAATGGCAGGACACGGTAGAAAGAGAAGGGGCAGGGAATTAACGACGGAGGGGGAAATATCTTGAAGAACCAAGTCTTAAAATGATTTCTAAAAGTGGTATGGTCTCCTGCTGTTCTGCAAGATGGAGGTAGTATATTCCTGAGCCTCATGCCTCACACAGAAGCAACCTCCTTTTTCCCCCTTGTGCTACGGCTTGTTTGTAATGCAGTAAGGATTAGCAGTGATTTCTACAGAAAGGACAGAGGCTAAAATCTTCAGTAAGCACAGTGCGCCATCGCTGTATAGATCTGTGTGTACCAGAGATGCCACATTTTCTGTACAGGACACATGGAGAGATTATATTGCATAGATTGCTCAGGCAAACATTTATACCACAACTTGTTAATAGTGTTATACATTGCATTATCAAAAAAGCCATACACTTCTCTAATGGATTCTGGTTTCAATGACAGAGACCTGTGCATGAAGGATAAATATAATTATTTACAGATTATTTCCACAAATAGGGAGAATTCATTACTACTGTGAATTAAATGATTTGAATGCAACTTTACCATATTTAACCCCTTTGCGCTTGTAGGACTTTCTATGCCGTCCTAAATCACAGGTGCCTAGACACCCATAGGACACCTATAGGACGGCATAGAACGTCCGGACTTTAACAGCCCACTGTGGCCACCCAGTCATGAGCTGTGGTGCAGTGGGATCCCTTCTGTCTGAAGAAAACACTTTGGATTGGTCTCAGTCTGACACTCAAAGTGATCACGGTATGCATTTTACTAAAACGTGACCTCTGCGATGGAACACATGATGTCGCAAAGTATTGCACCATTTTTGCAGGGACCCACATGGTCTTTGAAAGAATAAGCTGTATGGTTGGTCACATCAGTAAAAGGTCCTGAAAGCCTCATTAGGTGATGTGGAGCTTGTGTCGCTTTCTTAGCTGTAGAATAATGTAGTAATAAGGATAAGCCTGCCAGAGTAGCTCACCTGTTCACCTTTAAAATAAATCCATGGGTCAGCGATGTGTTTAGCAAAAGTAAAAAAATGTTTATTAAATAAAAAGTATCTACTGCAGTATTTTTTTTCATGAGCTTAAGTTTTAATTTGTATCAAAGTGATGGACTAACTTTGTAATTATTTATCTTTTCTTAATAAAAAAAGTTTTGCGGCCTTTCTCCTAATGTAACTAGTGGAAAACCAGCATCATTGTATCAAATCTTCTCCTTTCTTAACTTGGGAGAAGACAGAGGCCCACTTCTGTCTGATTACAAGGGATTTGAATGATACTTCTATGGGGTGCCATTCACAATCAGCAGTTATTTCTTGAAGTCTTAAGACGTTTAGCGTGCCCTTCAGAAGGAAGTTTTAAAGGGAATTCCTAACATCCTAAACATTTTGTGGACAATTTAAAAATATCAAAAATAATCTAGACATTGTTTTAGTAGAATTGCAAGAAATGCACACATTAAATAACAACGTGTTTACATGTGTTTGTGGCGTATCCTGTATATGATATATGACCCGATATACAAATCAAGCCACAAGATGATGTCATAAACAGGAATCACCAATGGCACATTTAAAACATGTATTTATGTGTTTATTCTGTACCCCACAAGGTACATGCAGGATCTGCATGACAAGGACACACATGGATTTAAATGGTTGGACTGTAGCCGGAGGCATTTGGCATATATCCTGCCATGGGTCCATCAGGGTATTGCTTATGCCATATGGATTATGTCTAATAACAACATAACAAATAAAGGACTGCGGCCATTCTATTCCAACACAACCTGTGTGGAGCCTCTACGTATGATTGTGCCAGCATGGGGTGTAAGGGACTGTCTGGTGCCCAAAATGCAGCTTCCAAACGTTAATGCATATTAATATGCGTTTACAGTACGTTACGATGTATTTTTTTACATTTTTGCATTGCTTCAAATATAAAATACTTACAGCTAGATGAAAGTGTGAAATTACAAGAGTTTGCAAGAGACCAGGACTGCCCACACTAGCTGAGTAAAAATCAATGTTTTTTTTTTTTTTTTGCTGTAGGAACCAATAAGAATAATTTCATTCAAATGATTGGAATTTCCTGCCTCTCTAGTCATGTCATCGGACAATGTGTTGCACTGTTAAGAGATCCTATGTGTACAAGAGCAAGGTTACTTAAATTCCACACAATTCATTGTATTCCAGCAGCACAGAAAGTGACTAAATGAAACAACATTTTATATGTTCAGTGTTTATATAATCAGTGTTGCTGCACCTGCACTGAACATGTAGAGTAATCACTGGATGAGGGCTTGATCCAAATACTATAAATGTGATCTATGTAGAATGCCTGCATCAAATCACACTGGAAAAAAATGTGTGCTCTATACAAGCAGTAACCTTCATCCTGCACCAACCAGTGTGCTGATCATGTCTCCTGATTTGCTTCTATTTGGGATTTTTAACAGTCAAATCTGGTTCACAAAAATCAGTATCAAATGTTGTAAAACTTCTGCATTAGACCAGGGCTGGAATCACTACTTGGCAGACTAGAACCACTTTCTAAAAAGAAAATGACATTTACCTGCACTGCAATGATTGGTTTCATTAGGGTCTAAGACACTAATTGGTCTATTGCCCCACTTGAGAAATAATATAATTTAATATAATACATTGGCAGCAATAAGCTATTCATTAAAATTGCATTGAAGAAAGTTCACATTCTTGATCTGGAAATTTAATTGCATTTCACCATCTGTTGAAATATTCAGTATGAACAGTTCAGATCCTGTTATGCAAAATGAACGACAAGTTTTCATTGCAATGGACATTTTCAATAGGTGACTCAGCTGCAAGCATGATTCATACTTGTTCTGGCAGGTCGCGTGCAGTGAATAGAGTTTGTTTTATTTCCATTGGTTCTGTAAGGAATTATTTAAGGGAACTGTAAGTAATGTTCACATAATTGACTGCAAAATCTTGACTGCGATCTAATGTCATAGACACAGTACTTAGGGTCAACGCATTTTACTCTGCCCAGCTAAAAATAGACCTGCAGAAGTGTAAACATGGAGGTCATTGCACATTAGTTTCCTGCAGTTATTTAAGTTGTGGACTGACATTATGCATGCTTTTTAAAGGAACATTTACTGCTTTTTTTTGTCTTCAGATTTTCCTCTTCAAATGTGTAGATTAAGACACAATGAGGTGGATATATGGCTCCTGTTTCTGACATGTTCTTGTGGCTAGTTATGCAAATACATTGCTTTCAATGGAAAATGTGTGAGGTGTATAATAAGCCATAATACAATGAGGGCTATTCATTAAACGGTGAGTTCCAGGTAAGCTGAGGTGAGAAGAGGTGAGGTTAGGTAAGCTGAGGTGAGATGAGGTGAGGTTAGGTAAGCTGAGGTGAGATGAGGTGAGGTTAGGTAAGCTGAGGTGAGATGAGGTGAGGTTAGGTAAGCTGAGGTGAGATGAGGTGAGGTTAGGTAAGCTGAGGTGAGATGAGGTGAGGTTAGGTAAGCTGAGGTGAGATGAGGTGAGGTTAGGTAAGCTGAGGTGAGATGAGGTGAGGTTAGGTAAGCTGAGGTGAGATGAGGTGAGGTTAGGTAAGCTGAGGTGAGATGAGGTGAGGTTAGGTAAGCTGAGGTGAGATGAGGTGAGGATAGGTAAGCTGAGGTGAGATGAGGTGAGGTTAGGTAAGCTGAGGTGAGATGAGGTGAGGTTAGGTAAGCTGAGGTGAGATGAGGTGAGGTTAGGTAAGCTGAGGTGAGATGAGGTGAGGTTAGGTAAGCTGAGGTGAGATGAGGTGAGGTTAGGTAAGCTGAGGTGAGATGAGGTGAGGTTAGGTAAGCTGAGGTGAGGTGAGGTGAGTTGCGGTGAAATGAACACTCCATCTCACCAGTTTGGCCATACGTTGTGCAGGGCAAACATGGTGGGTTTACTTAGTAAGGGAAACTCCTTAATAGTTTACTCTCTGCCCTAGAAGAGAGGGACAGTCACTGACCAGATCAGGCTTCCTGTTACCCATGGAAGCATGGCAGCTGCCAGTCAGAGGATGAACTAGCAGGTGCTATCAAAAGATCATGCCAGTTAATTCTCACATTTGTGACAACTATTTCTTCACTCGTGCTTCTATAACAGATGCTTTTAGTTGTCCTTTAATGCTTCCGTATATTGCAAATGCCAATTTTGTCAGAAGCAAGTGCTCTAAAAAGCTTTATTCTCGTTTATTTTATGATCATAATTATATTTATCTACATGAGATTACAGGCAATGCTAACAGGAAGATGCTAAGTTTATTAAAAGCAAAGCTATATCCTGAATAGACTGTAAAATTAAAATTAGCAACAGCCTCTGCTTTCAGTTTTATTAGTAGTCTGACTTTAGTGCTTTAATTCATGGCATCACCCTTCCTGGATGTTAATATTTAAAGCTCGCTAATTATTTCTTGCCCACCACCCAGTATCCAAATATATAGTTTGCAATCAAACCACCCAGCACATGCATAGCGGGGCTGCAAACTAGTATATAGCAGTGCGCTTTGATAAAGCCATAACGATATGGATTACTGTGTAACAAATAATAATTACAATAACTGTGATGCTCAATAAAAATAAATTAATACATTTGGAGGGGTAACTGTTATTCACCTACTTATAGTTCAGCAAATTATTCATAGACATAGGATTTCCCCCATGGTTGGATGCCTTCTCCTCACTGATACATGAGCTGGTTCCCTGCCTTAAAGGTTGGATGGCATCAGTAGTGTATCTTCCACAAGGCAAACAAGGCACTCACCTAGGGCGGCACTTTGCCAGAGGGTGTTAAAGCACACTTCAGGTGCTTCAAACATTTTTGCTCCCTCCCCCACAATTCAGCAAGCTTTAGCTCCTTACAATTAATCAGGGTGATGGGGGCAGGTAATGGACGTGGTGGGGGTATGTAATGAGGGTGATGGGGGCATGTAATGGACGTGGGGGGGGGGGTTGTCTGCCTAGATCAGCACAAAACCAAGATACACCACTGGATGGCATCACACTATGAATGCTAGGACTAGTTATAAAACCTGGGCATAACCTCACCAGAGAATCAGTCTCACAATCTCCATGTTTTCATTCTCTCTTCACAGGAAATCTGGGTTTTTTAGGTTTCTTTTTTTCCGCTGTCTTCTCTCCCTTCTTCTTCTTCTTTTTCTTTCTTTTCACATCTCAGGCTGTTCTTTTCTCCCCACCCCCCCCCCTTTCCTCCCCACCTTGAGGCCAGAGAGATATGGAAAAAAATATAGTAGGAGAGAACTTTGTGAGAACGTGGTGTTAAATTGTATTTTATTTATAATTTCCGAAATGAAAATTCATGACCAGCTGAGATCTTCTAGCAGGTGTAGTTAGAAGAGTGTGTTCCTGCACAATGTGTAGTTACATTGTGAGATGCCAATCTCACCCGCAGCTCATTATAGACCAGAATATAATCATAATAAACACATAATGATTCATCAGAAAAGGTACATTCAGATTTTATCTGATTTTCAAGTAAGTCCTGGGAATGTTACTTTTGCCCAACATCCAGTAGATGTTACTATTATTAACCTATACTATTACACTATAAAGCATCCAATTAAGGTATGTTTAATTAAGAGATTGCATCAAATGCAGATGTTGTAAATGCAAATGATTTAATGTAATAATATAAATAAAGTATCTTACTAAGCCCTCTTTGCTCCATATATCTCAGGAGACTGCCATGTTCTGTAGAATCTTCGGTTCAATCTCACCCAAGATTCTAAAAATGTCTGCTCCCAGTAAGATCAATTTAAAGCAAAGAGGAATTAATAAGGTACATGTATTATATTATTTTATTAAGGGATTTATATATATGTTAAAAATCTAAAATCATCAATCTATTAATTAAGCATATATATATATATTTTTACAGTTGTACTTTAATGAACATTGTTCCATTATTTTGAGATGGATTAATAACTGATGCTTGCTGGAAACATAACTGCCTTTTCTTTTGAGGAGATGCCCTGCAGCTCATCAGTGGGATACACCAAGCTTGTAATTTCATTGATCTTAGAGTTTATACATTGCCTCATAATGAATATTATCATAAAAGCTTTCATTCTGCAATGAAAAGAGATAGCTGCTATTCATTGTCCTAATTTGGTAATTCTCTGGTATGTATTAGAAAATGTAGCAAAATTATTTCCAATATTACTACCTAATGAAAGGGAATATGCTTCAAACCCTTGCCCAAAGCACATTCTATAAAAACGGCATCAGTAGACTCATAAATGACAATAAGATGTTTAGCAGGATGCATTAATTAGTTTCCTTACATTTGTAGAGGTCATATTAGAAAATATGCATTTTAAGAGCAAATTTCATCATTCAAAGACTGTTTTCTAACACTAAATATCTGGCTTGTTTACAGAGCCAAGCTAACATGAAATGCGTAAGGGGTTCCACGTCATTATAAAGATCTAAACCATAATGAGCCCATTAGTAGAAGCCACTGATTTACATTCAGACAAGGCAATGCATGCAACAGCTTCAATTATTCCATCCATTGTTTAGTATTGAGGATCACCACTTGAGCTCATGTCCGTAGAGAAATCAATCTAGATCGTATCTGTGTCTTTGTACAAGCTGATGTCCTTTGTGTCCTTTTCTCCTTCATTACACAGGATATTTGATCAGATCCACGTCTATTGATGTGAGTATTGATTTGATAAAGTGCAGATGTTTGGGTTGATTCACAAACCACTTTGACATGATAGTCTAAGGACCAATTTACACGTTTGCATGGTTGGGTTGATGTGCACACGGGATAATTGGGAAAACAAGTGTCATGGCAAGGAGATATCCAGTCTCCATATCCTAGTACAGGAAAACTGCTGAAATGTACATGTATCAGAGTATTCAACATCTTCCTGAATTAGAATCAGTATGACCGCGTAGCAGGAAGGCAGAATGGTTTGCCCACTTATCACTCACTATTTAATTACTAGAGGTCCCATTTACTAATAATATGTGATTTCAAAGGTATCTCTGTGCACTACCATGAAGAGACAGTCTGACGAACATTCAGTGATCATTGTGGACATTTACTGATGTCCTATTGACCTTCACTGACCTTGCCATAGACACTGTAGTTCATGTAAGTCTGTCCTTGGAGACACTAAAATTAATCCACAAGCAGTGATCTTCTACTCGATTGGCTGAGCGTGCCCCAACATCACGCCCCAGCATTCTGGTCAGCGCAGCCTCAGCTAAGAGTCAGAGCTCCTTCTAAACCCATGTGTCTGAGAAGGTCAGGTTTACAGTATGATTTTTTTTTTTTTTAAGGAAGCAAAAGCTAAACAAATACTCAAATGTTATGTTTCTTCCTGTGGATATACAGGAAGCATTGCTTCTTTATCAATGTAAAAAAAAAACATTTAAAATTATCTGATGTTTTTTTATAAGAACCTGTGATACCTTTGAGACAACTATTAGTGTTTGCTACTCAACAAAAAAACATCAGTTATTGTTTGGCGGACTCTATACAATGGAGATTTTAATATACAAAGTCAGACCATCTGTGTCTAAGCATGCTGACAATTTGATTAAAAATGGCTCCCTTGGCAATAAAAACTCAATAGCTCAGACTCAGCGGTAAATATTTGGTGGTGGGAACAAAGCAAAAAACTGTTTGTACCTTTCAAGTCCTAGCAGACACTGAGGGATCCACAGACGTATTGTGTTTGCAGAGCGGTGTATTATAACATCCCGGTGGTCCCAAAGTACTGCAAAGAAATAAAGGTCTGTGTCCCTAACATGTTTAATACGCGGATAATATTTTAATCTTTTTCTTGTTACTTTGCAGAGGTTATTAGATTTCCACATATACCATTTGTGGCATAACATAGGGATCAAATGTGTTGTATTCTCCCAGTGTGTTCCCTTTCAAATACATAATGTTCTCCCACAAGCCTGATATAAACTCTTACTGTTGGGTAATGATACCATTTCTATGCTTCTGAAAGGTGTTTTATTTCTTTCCAAAACAATGGAAATCTGCAAAGTTCTGAAATGGACTTGTTTTCCATGGTGATTGCTCCAATTTTACAAAACTCTCCAGTGTTTTTGTCTTTTTGTGATCGCTACTGCGGTTACAGTTTGCATCAACTGTATACTGCTTATATTTATGCATTTCAAACTAAATACCTTCTTCTGGGCATATTTATGAAGCACAATCACATTCCTCAGTGCTGGGCAGTGTTTGCAATGATGGCATATTTGGAAAGGACTGAACAAATACTGCAATAAAGAAACATAGTAGAGTGTTGTTTCACTTGTCCAGTGAAGAAGCAGCATTGCGAAAAGGGTTAATGTCATAGAGTGGGCTTAATCTTAGCAGGACACACAGCCATACTAGACAGCAACCAGTATCAAAGCCTGGACAAACTGTGTAGTAGTCTCTTTTTTCTTGAGGAAGCTTGGATGGATTAACCTGTGAAACGCGTTGAGAGATACTCATCCTTTCCCTGATCCTCCAGTGTTAGGGCTTTCATATTCCAGGACTCCTGTCCACTGTTTTCCTTTTGGCATGGAGCCACAGTGTGCCAGTGTATAGTGTTCTCGGGCATTGTAGCACCCACCCCCCTCTTTGTTGCCAGTGTATACTACCCTACTTTTTTGTCTTATATTTTAAAAACAATTTAACTCTGAATTTGAAGAGTTTGAAGACCCATCCCGTTTTGTTTATGTCATTTCCTTCACATTATATTCATTGTTGATACATACTACACTATTATGTTTTTCATTTTTTTTCAACCTGTTTTTCCAACACTATTCCTTTTCCATTTGTGTTGCTGTGTAGTAAAAAACGTATAGTGTGAGCCAGATTGTTAAACACCCACAACAACTCTTGTAAGCATAAGATTGCATTTATTTGGAGATTAAATAGAAATATAAGGTTTTACTACCTACTGGAGATCCCACGTGATAAGTAGAAGTTTACTCTGCCTAAAAGAAGGAGGTCCCCTCCCGGAGTCATATCACTTTCAGCCACGTTCATGAGTAGTAAAGTGCTTTATCATATGATTTTTTGGAATAAGAGAGTGAAGGACGGCTCCAGGTGAGACCATTGATGGAATACAGGAGGTCAGAATACAGACATGGAGTAACAAGGCAAAGCATAAATACAGGGCAGAGACAGACAGCGCACAGACAAAGGGCATAGTATCAGACAAAGCAGATAAACATGAACACAGGACTAGCCTAGATCTCTAAGATGGTCAATGGTGAGGGTTTAATTACACCAAATGCCTTTATAACAGCTAATAACTGGGCTAAACAGAAACACAGAGAATACCTGAGACTGCAAACTGGTATTGAAGTACAGAGCACAAACAGGTGGAGCAGATTATACAGGAGCAGAGAAATAAGGTAAAAAGAAAATTACAAACAAATCTGAAAAATAAACATAGCAAAATCAGCATAGGGCAAAAGCAAGCATGAAGCATAATATTAAGGGGACACAGCGAGCATAAGGGTACAGAGCGAGCATAAGGGGATTATACAAGTAAGCAAATACAGAGAGGGACATGGAAAGTAAGCTAAGTGGAACTGCCCCTTTAACTAGCGGGTCTACTCAATATGCACTGATATTCTGCACCAAAATGGGGTTTATTGAGTAGATCCTTAGCTCTCTCTTACATATCCTCAAATTTAAATATATTATTTTGTATAATAAAAATTTGAAAATTCTACAGCTAATCCCAGTTACATATATTCTGATATAGTTTTCTTTGAACATAACATGATGATTTTCTCTCAGTATAAAAAAGACTATTTTTTTCACAGCCCAACTGTGAATTGTTAAGTGTGATTTTTACATTTCTTTTATTAGTATGCTAATTGGTAGCATGATTAGCTGCTCTGGGAATGCTAAGGGCTTTAACACTACTGCTGGTCATTAGGAATCAGCTGACAGTGTGTTAAAGTTGGACTGGATATATTTCTGTGATTTATATTGTATAATATTACCTGGATGATTGCCAATAATATATATTAAGGCTTGGGGAGGTGAGATTTCTGATTCACTCTAAAATGTAAAAAAAAACCTGCAATAACTACGTCAAAATAATCTTATATTATGGGAATAAAATCGGAATATAAGATGTTTTGTTAATCAACTTATTATGTGCACCGTGTATTGTAGATAATTTATAAAATGGATTTCAAGGAAAGAAATTAAAAAACTAAGAGTGACAGAAAATCATTCTTTGTTGAGAGACAGAGTGATCCCATCTGAGTCCTACTCAGGAATCATTATAAAAAATTGTGTTCTTCAAGACTGTTGACAATAAACATGTAGACTCACCCAATACAGCCATGAAATATGTATTTTGTGGCACACACTGGTTCATACCCCCCTCCCCCCAAATTCTGCCACTGGGCAAATAGGAATGCTGGGGAGCAGAGCTTTTGAGGTCAAGTGTAAGCAATACTTCACATGCGCACAATATCCCAGACATCGGAGAATCAGATGAGGGCTGTGGAATGGTGGTCCTGAATATTATTTTCCTGCCAAACTCTACCTCTATCTAAAAGTGGGACAAAGGTAGAGTTATACTCCCAAGATTTGGACTGTCCCACTCAATGCATGAAAGTTGGAGGAGGGGGGGATGCTGGTTCCGTAAATGTAAGCGGAAAAGATAAAGAATTAGTTAAATAAGGCAGATTTGGATAGATAGACAAGTTGTAGAATTTTTTAAACTCAGCTATTAACACTTACGTTTTGCTTTTGTCTTAGGAATAGACTCACAAGTGAGCAAGTAAATGTCAAAACATTTTAACAAGGACTTTTCATATAAAAAAAGATAGTATTATATTGCCATACTCCCATTCTTTGCCATTTGTGGTATAGATTAGAATTACTTATTTACTATATAACTAATATGATCTATCGTTATTCTGACTGGCCTTAAAGGGCTATGAAGCACAACTGTTTTTTTTTAAAAAGGAAACAGTGATGAAGACTATAGTATGTCATAGTGACTAGGCCTTGTCCGTTAAAAGAATATAATTTCACATAGAATCATTGCCCACATCACATACCTCTCTGCAACGGGCTCAGTGAATGAGCTCTATTAAGGAGGCAGTAGGCAAGGCAGTACCCAACAGGTGATGATGACGGCACACTCACATGCACTCATTATCCTCTTATGGGCACTGCCTGCAGTACACTTACTCTCTGCCATCGTTAGGTTGACTTGCTCTAGCATTGAACAATGGCAGAAGCACCAGACATGACACCCAGTCGATAGTATGCCACCAGGGTAGAAAAACATTGTTACATGTTAAATATATGGAGGCAGTAACATAGCTGGGGGCAAGCCTAAAAGGCACAAATCCATGTCCACCTAATGGACGTTTGTCAGATAGACCAGTGTTTTAGGCTTGACTGTTCCTTTAATTATATGTACTTAGCATACTGACCTGGAGTCACATTCTATGCCTCCTTCTACCCAGTTTAGATAAACATCCAATTTCTCCTGTGCTCCTTTATATCTTTGATGTATAAATGCTGTATACAGAAACAGTCATGTGAATCTACTTTGAGGAAGAAATCGTATTATTTTGATCTTCGTGCTGGTTCTCTTTAGAAGTACACTTACACTGTTTTTATGAGTCTTTAAAACACTTCATTGCTCCCTCAGGTGTGTTATTGTTTAATATGTGTTATTTTACATTGAATAAGAAGATGGGCTGCAGGAAAAAGCACATAATGTACTGTAGTCTGGTAATGTTTAGAACTAGAACAATCTTAGATAATATACTCAAAGTTTTACTGAAATAATTATAAAAAGTTATGTAATCTCTTTTACTCAGTGGAATAAAAAACTCAAATAATAACTCAATGACTGAGTACCATACCTCCCAATATTTCAAATGTCCAAAGAGGGACATAGGTTTTTTTGTGGGACTTAACGGCCTATGAGGTCCATGCGTCAGGTGCGAAAACTGTAAGAATGTTGTACCACCAGGTTACTTTTGGGTTTTTTCTTTTAAGCCAATAAACTTCAAGGATTATTCATTATCCATGTCTTACCTTCTACTGTGGATGTCTCAGTGGCTGACTCTTGCATAATTGATTATATTACATGTTTACCTGTTTTGTTCTGCAGGTATTGTCAAAACCTCAAGGTTATAAATAGAAATAAATGTGGCTTTTTTTTCCCTACAGTTTGTTGAAAATTAAATATTTGCCAGAGGGACAGCATTGTCCATCGATTTTGGGGTCCTGCATGTAAAATGCTGAATCATCCATAAAAGATCTCCATTTCTTTCTTTTTCCATGACTTTTTTTTATTACACATAAATATTTTCCTTCATATTTTTAAATACGGTATGTTAACAAAATATACAAACAAAAAGTACACAGTCAGTGTAAGTAATACTGAAATACACAAGGTTTTTTAATTATTTCTTTTAAATTGATAGGTTATTACAACAGGGAATAAACATTCAAACAAATAAAGATGACTAAAACATAACACAAAACATCAAACTTTTGCGTTATTAATGGATACAAGACATTAGATTTGTATAGTCAATTTCACATAAAATACCATTAAAACCTAGTTCACCAAGACCCTCTATATTAATTAATATCATAAACATCAGCAAACGGAATAATATGTTTAATCCATAAGTATAATATACAGCATGGAGTACAGATCCCTCACCCGGTGGAAAAGATGTCTTCCACATTCACTCGTTTCACTTGTTCCATCTCTTATGTTTTCAATTACCCTTCATTTCTTAGCACCATTTCTTAGAGTGTAACATAGTAACTTAAGTTGAAAAAACACATAAGGTCTGTGAAGTTCAACCTTTCTGTCTATTAGTCCTACTTTTGATTCAAAAAGAGGCAAAGAAAATTCCCAAGAGGCTAATTCACAGAAAAATTCATTCTTGACTACAAAACACATCAGATTTCTCCTTTGATCAAAAAACATTTATATTTTTTTCAATTATTAATAGCCCTGTCTGTCCTACTTTTCTAAAAAAAATATATATATCTAGACCTTTTTTAAAGCATCCATTGTATTTGATAGCACCACCTCTCATGGCAGAGAATTCCATACCTTTATTGGCATTTCTATAAAGTATTCCGTTCTTTGTTGTCTATGAGTGTGCACCTATATTCTCAGTACCGCTATCACAGCACCTTATGGTGACTATTTCTCATCATGGATCCTGGATGCTAATTGTTACTTAATTTGCAATCCAATTTCGTTGAAATATTCCGACATAGCGTTCTCTTGTTGAGATCAATACACTGGAGGTTGTGTCACCGGGGTGATTATGCTCTAGTCTTGTCTGTTTGAGATATAAGGAAGTTGTTTAGTTTGATTTATTGTTTAACTGACACAATAGCTTCTTAATCGTCATGCTTTGCTGCAAGGAATAAAGCCAACAGCATTACCAATGCACTGCAGTCATCTAATCTTTTTATGAAGCATTAATTCCATATAGTTTTACATTCTGTTGCATAAAATCATATATCTTCCTATAACTGAATAATCAGACATAGTATGTTTTATAGCTTCACGCAGAGCACAGATTCTCTCAGGCTAAGTTGCTGTCTCATTGCTATATTCCGAGAATATTTTTTATGCTGTAGTATTTTGAGTTGAAATTTTAATGTAGCTTTTTCTTACACAAGCAAAATCCTAAGTATACTGGTAGAATAAGCTTCTAACAATAACACTAAATAAAAAATGTAACAAGAAAAAATGCATGAAAAAATGCACGTGAGATCAAAACCATGGAACGTTTTGCTAATGAATGAACGTCAAGTGATATAGGATCTATTCACTAGAATGTGACGTGTGGTTCTTTGCCAAACACATTCCAAAATTCATGCTAAAGTATCTAAACTGGATACATTCACCAATCTAGATATTTTTCCAACTTAACTCTCTTGGCCTGATTTTTTACATTGTGGTTGTCAGTTCACCACAGTTCACCGATTACTGAATAGACCATGAAGGCAAACATATCTATATCACTCATTTGAGCACAGGCTTACATACACAAAATGTATATTAAGATACAGTTTGTACATGTTACCAGGAAGGCTAAAACGTTTCATTCTAGATACCATGCTCTTCAAAGCATATTTAAAAGACAGCTATAGGCAGCTAAAAATGTTATGTTTAAATTAAATTTAGACATTTTTAATTGAAACAAACAAATACATATAATTTCCAATTTCGAGCCCTTTTTATTTCTTCTTAGTGCTCTATCAGGGAGTGGACATGTTGTTTAGAATCTTGGATCATATGCAGTTATGACCCAAAATTCTCAATAATGTTTCCACCTCACTAGAGCTAAATGGAACTAAGAGCACTTAGTTTGGTACTTTAATTATCTTTTTTCATTCAATTTAAAATATCTAATCTTGATCCAGTTTTTAAATTAAACATACACTAATTGTTTTGCCTACATTTGTCCTTCAACATGTAGTATGGGGCAGGAAAGGGGAGGGTTTAAAGACAATAGTAGGTGGGACTGTCCCAGATAAATACTGGGATTTCAAATTAGCATGACCCAAAAAAGCCACGCCCACCAGAAAGTGAATGGACCACACACATTTAGGAAGATTGAAACTGGAGTTAGCAGAATGAAATCTTCCTCTAGCCACCCACAGAATAGAACTTTTCCATGGAGTTGGCCATTCCAGAACATATCACCATCCACCAAGCAGGCCAAATAAAAAGGCCAGAGTAGGAAACAAAAAGGATTCTGTAATATTCTACACGTTTCCCAGAGATCTAGCAGCAGCTTTGTGAAGCAACCCCTGTAGTTAAATGTGGAACTGAATTCAAGACAAAACAAATGTTAAATGCCACATCCATTAAATATTAACTGTTAGTCATTGCAGTTCTCATACAAGTTATTCTAACATAAATTTGGTGGAAAAAAGCTAGGATGGTCAAATACTTTTACTAATAACATAGAAAGACATGTTTTGGTAATTTATAGTAATGCATGGACCTCAAAGGGGCAAGCTAAATATTACATTACTTTACATTTATTTATATAGTGCCCACAATTTGGGTAGCATTACGTACAGAGCATAGAAGGGAGCTACATGCTAAGTTAGATAAAAAACAGAAAAATCACAAGCTGACAATCTAGAAGGAGTGAGGGACTTGAGACGCACAAGGGAGTGAAGACATCAGTGTAGAAGGTGGTGGTAGTAGCAGTATTAGGGGTGGTTGGAGCTGGGTGGGTTTGGCTAGAGATTATATATGTGTGTTCTAGTTGGATGAATTGTAAGCTTCCTTATTCCTAAGAGTGTTTGAGGACATTGAGAGCTAGGTGGGATTTACTAGGGGTTAATGTGTATTCTAGTTGGGTGAGTAGTAAACTTCCTTAAAGTGGTGTGTTTTGATTGACTTTTTGAAGGTTGAGTGAGAGAGCTGGATCTCTGTGGAATGAAGTTCGAGAGATATAGCATCATAAAAGACAAATGGTGCTCACCGAATCTCTGACAGTGTCCTTACTGCTACCTAACCTTACATTTTAGTTTAAATATTTTGCATGGTATGGCTATGTCACTGCTTATTTGCCCACTTGTGGCTACATTGAAACAAAACAAACCAACAAATTGTCCACCTCAGATTGAAATAAATAAAAAATTAGAACACATACCAAAATTGATAAGCACCAATGTTCATTTACTGAACTTTGTGGAGGACAGTTTAATGATGTTCCTGTGGACCTTTACAGACTTTGCCATGGACACTTTATCCTTGTGTGGGTACTTTGTGTATCCTTGATGTTAAATGCAACACACATATTAATCTAGATACATGCATATCATCAAATGAGAATTGGACTTTAGCTGCTTACTTCGAATTTTATTGTTTTTTATTTTATATTGTGTATAGCTCTGTATCTTATTTGTATTAAGTTCCTGATTTTACCGCTGTGCTGGCCCCACTGCGCTGATCATTGGATTCTATACATGTAAGCAGACGCTTTTGTTTTATTAAACACTATTTGTACTATCACTAATCGGATCCTTGTTTGTCTTTGGAGCTCTACACATAGAGGATCAACTTTCCCAAGACTTCCAGAGCTGTGCTACATTTTTTCAGAAGTTCTGTGAGTGCAAAACCACAGGGGAGACATAGCTTCTCCTGGATCTCACCACAGTTCACTTATTATTCACTTATACCAATAAGGTTGACACCTTGTATTTTTTCACAGTTTGTGTTAAGCGCACTTTTGTTTACTTGTTTGTTTTGCATCTATTATCTGAGTGTGGTTTAGGGACACACTAACTAAGTGCTGCTCACCATTTTTTGATTTTAGCGCTGTGTACTATTGTTTTTTGTTTTATGTATAGTGTGGGTAATGTGAAAAGTGTTAGTTGGTTTCCTTTTGAGAACAAAATTTCAAAGTGCTTTGATGGTTTGAAGATTTTATAGTGTTTTCAACAAGTCTCTCTGCCTCGAAAAACAAATATTGATTTTTCAATGAATGTCAAAGATGTTGCTCAACTGGGTTGAAAATCATTTCCTTAGCAAAAAAGGTGAAAAGCAAAAGAGAAAAAAAAGAATGGAATGGGAGAGCTGTAAATCATGACTAAAATGGGATTAAGATGTACTGAGGCGTGACGCAGTAAGCAAAAAGTCTAATTTCACACAATGGAGTGTGAGGAACCGGCCGCTTGGGAACGCAGCATTGGCGATGGCAAAAAAAAAAAAAATGTTAGATAGATCTAAAAATTTGCCTTTTCATGATACTGAAATGTATTTTTTGCATTCTTAATTAAAAGGGCACACAAAGTGCTTTTAGTAAAGAATGTTGCATCGATTTAACTTTTTTTCCACTGTTAAAACAATGATTTTTACACATTTGAGAGTGCTTTTAAGGATCCTTTGTTTATATTTGTTATCCTATTAGAATTCTGAGCTGACAACTTCATACCTCACATATAGAAAAGAACAGAGAAGCACATGAGTGTTGAACCCATAACATACAGAGGATCCCCGCGGCAAACCATATGAGGACTTCCAATGAGTGTGCTGAACTAGGACATGTTGCACATGCACATGAAAGGGTTGCCACATCTTCTTCAAAATTAAATATTGCTACCTATGGTTAATAAAGATAGTAGACTTTTAAAAAGCTAATATAAATAATTTTGTATTATTTAATAGGTTTCATCTTCCTTTCTTATATATATATATAAAATATTATGGTTGTGGTTTTTGTCTGTGTACAGTAGCATTTATACATATGAATGTAATCTGTATTGTGACTCATGACCACCTCCAGGTGAAACAAAGGGGACTTGAGTGGTGACATCCAATTGGAGCAGCAGACCGATTCTTGCATCTGACTGAGATTTATGAGGTCTTACTATTTTTTGGGGGTCTATTCACTAAAATTCAATATCCAAACTCTAAACAGATTCACTCCACTCTCAGATGCCTAATTTTGATCTCAAAAAATGGTATTCACTATTGCGAGATCAAGCAGCGTCAAACTCGAGTTTGGGTTAGAAGAAAAAATTATAGTTTCAGTTTGCCTCCCATTGTGTATATTGGAAGGTGAATTAATGAAAGCTATTTTTGAGACTAAGTCAAACTAGGCACCTGAATTTGGAGGTAGAGTTTGACGTAGAAGAAAAATTATAGTGTAATTTCACCTCTCAGAGGCTATAATCGGAGGCAAACTAATCAAAGCTATTTTTGAGATTGTGTCAAACTCGGCACCTGAGTTTGGAGATCGAGTTTGACTTTGAAAAAAAAAATCACTTCTCTCAACCCACCTACTTTAATACTGGCAAGTCCCATTATTTCGTACGGGAGAAAAAAATTACACTGTGTAATCAAACTCGACCTCCAAACTCGGCACCCGAGTTTCTTAGAAAAACCCAGAGCAGTTTGATTTTGTCAAGCTGGGGCCAACTCAAAGGTCGAATTTGTCTCAAAGTGAAAGTCGACCACCAATGTCAGTCTCCTCAAGCTAATCTAGAATTTTAGTGTTTAGACCCATCTTTCTCTTTAGCTATATTAGACTCCTAATGGGAATAAAATAGTTTGATTATAACTAATGGATCAATGGCTTATTTTACACAAAATTAGCTGTGCACTGGTGAAACTGAAAACACATAATATTTATATTAGAAAATTGGGTAAATACAAAAAATGTAATGATGTTCAGATAATTTCCTCTCAGTAAAATACATCCTCAAAAGGTATGTTTCCCCCTATCTTATTTGAGTGAGGTTGTATCTTGTGGTTTCTGGATTCTTGGAAAATATATTCTTCTCTCATCATCTTTGATGCATTTATCTCTCTCAAAGAAAAAGAAAAAAATGGATTATGACTGACATTAAACAGAAATGCCAAATCCAATCAATTGCCTATGCTGTGTCTGGACATATTTCTTTTGAAAATATGTTGACCTTCTCAGTTTTGAGCAGATTGTATGAGAAGAGCAGAATTTAAAATACAATGTAGTACACTTTTAAAGTGAAATGATAATTCCTTGTAGAAAGCTCCCTTTCTCCCTTATTTTATTCTAAACCTGAGATTCTTGCTAAACATTTTTGCTTTAAAGCGACATCAACAAATATTTACTAAATCTGAGTGTAAATGAGAGAGTAAGCTGACTGTGAGATAACAACGTATATGGCTAAGGGGGACATGTTTCATATGTGGTGGGCTTGTAAACGCTAGATGAAATCCTTGATGCTGTATTTAAAAAAAAACATCTGTTTTTCATATTGACTTACAAATAAATATCACACCTTGTTAGCAATTGATATAATTTCTGTTATCAAAATTTGTGTATTTTGATATTAAAAAATTACTTGTACGCCATATTTTTCTGAAATCATTCATCAAGTTTTCTATTAAGCAGAGATAGAAAGATATTATTATATCCAAAATATGAAGATACCAAATGATCAGCTCAAAAAGGTTTGAATAGTTTAATAAATAAAACAAATTCATGTAAAAATATATTTTTTAATATATAATATATATTAAAAGGGATTCCACAGGCCTTGTGGAAACATCTCGGGATGTGGGTGGACAGCCTCGATAACATCAGTTTGAATTTATAGAATAAATGGGATGGTATGAATGAATTTGTTTTAAAATGTTTTCTTCTTATTAAAAAAATGTTAATAACCAAGCAATATGTTTAAGTCATATTTTATATTGCTAGTATTTATACAATGTACTATAAGTGTGTTACATGAATAATATGTGCAAAAATGTTTGGAATATTTATCAGATTATTTTTCTTTTTATCGTTGAAAGCAGAGAAATATAATCAAATATTAAACATTAAAAAAAGAACGAGAGAGACAAAGATTGCTACATATCTGGGGAGCGATTGGGGGTAACCTGAATGTAGGTCATTTTGTACAAAGAGGAACTATACTGACCAGAGGTGTAAGTACAGTCCAAAATAAATTGAACACCCAATTAAAGCACACATTGTATTAAATAATATACTTTAAAGCCAAAGAAAGTAAAAAAAAATTAAATAGTTATTTTGAGTAGTACACAACATGCAAAACACAATAAGACGGTCAACAGTGTCAATCCCAATATGGAGTCTTATAATTAGTGATATCCCTAACGTGGATTGGTCCCTGCAACAAGGAACATATATTAGAAAATTCAGGGTTCACCGCAAAAAAGGCACCAAAGGCATCCAAATGGCTGTAAATAGATGTATACACATGACTACCCAGTGTTTGTGGCTAGTATGTGAGTATGTCTAGAAGTCCAAAGGGGGGAAGGAGGCTCCCCAAGTAAATATGTTTCAGAGTTCCAAATAGTCCGGAACATAAAGAAAAAAGTAGAAGTGAATATCCAGAGTATTCAGAGTGCTCATGAAATATTTGAATTTGAATATTTGAAACAATGTCAGTAGACGTGACATTGTTTGATCTTCTAATAAAAATACATAAATAAAGTACATAATTCAAAATATATAAATACAAGGAGTGACACCCATCTAGCCGATCAATTAATGGTCAAAAATATATAAATCCTGCCCAGGATAACAGACATATATACTACTTTGTATGATCCATAGGCTTCACACATGAAAAGGACTTTATCTAGAGACAGCTGGGGAGCCAGTCAAACACATGCACACACATACATACACTGGAATGCATCCTCTCCAACACCGGAGACGGCAGCCATTATCTTTTAATCTGTTTAATTTAAAATAATGATTAAAATCCGTCTGGTCTGACAGAAAGACATATCCCTTGGCTCCGTGTGTGTACAGACACCATCGTTATTAAAATATGGATGCTATGTGCTCTATTGCTATTAAGGAAAACAATGAGACTCTCCTAAGTCTTATCGGAGAATAATCTGAACTTTTTATCTATATAAATATTACTGGAATATCTTATAATTAAAATATCCACTGACAGGGTATTGTGGGAAATGACTGGTTAAGTGTCTAGCAAACAGGATTTAATTCCTCTGTTTTAAATGTATATTGTCTCTAACGTAGTATTAATAATACACTGTATATAAATGTGATGTCTATATGTAAAAGGTACTATTTGTATTACATAGTTACAGTAATTTAGGTTTAAAAAGACACAAGTCCATTAAGTTCAACCCTTATACTTATCATTCCAGCTTTTGATCCAAAAGAAGCAAAAAACCCTAAGGAAGCTATTTTGAATTTTCCAACTTTATGATATGTATGTAATTATCAAGTGAGGCTAACATTCATCAAACTGTGATATTAGTGTTTATTATATGTTTGATCTGATCACTGAGTAGAGTGAACTATCAGTAAAGAGAAATCAGTCTTTAAATGATCACCTAGCAAAGAAAGACAAATGCAAACACGGTGGAATATGTTTTAATAATATAATATAAATGGCATTTAAAGTAGCACATTGAGACTAATTTAAATATGTTAGAGTTCTAGATCTTGTCTGTTTTACCTTGTACTGGCTCAGGAAGGACTACATTTAAGGGAGTTTTAGTAAGGCATGTTTGTGAATATTTTTTGGGCTCTTTTTATTAGCATTCTCTAAAAGCTGGTGTCAATTTCACAATAAGAATTATTACAGCTAGTATTAGCTGTATCAGTAGGACATGCACTTAAAACCCTCTACATGGATAAATTAAACCCTGTAGCTAATTCCCAGAATAAATCAACCTGAATCGAACAAAGCCATATTATTCTTCTGACTTTACTTTGACAAATTGGAATAACAAAGCACCTTCCAATGATATAATGCGTTAAATTGCGCTATCACCTATATTCTTTACATAAGCATTGATAATCATTGTACCACAATATAACAATCAAATCATCTTTCTAAGAGGAGATCACTTTATATCATCCGTGTTACCATGCTATTTATCTAACACTTTTGTTGTTATCTTGACATGAACCTATTTGTTATTCTTTGCCTCTTGTAGCATTGTAATATGAAAGTATATTATTCTAATCTTCAAGGCATACCTAGAAGTCAAAAGGCCATGTGTGGAGACACCACTGTCAATTTATCAAGCTGACACCATTATGCCACATCCCTCTCAGGACAGACATCCTTGAAATAGTATGTCCTATAGGATGGTACTTACCCGGGAGGGGCATCAAGCATTTTTTGCTCACTGTCACAATTACAGATGAGACCTCTCCAGCAACGTATCAGACTGGTCCCACCCATAATAGCAGTCAAGACCTGAAATGCATGGCAAGCCTCCTCTGCACAAGAAACCAAAGACATACATTTCTGCCTATCATAGGCCACATCAGTGTGGCAAGCCTGGTGGATCTCTAGGGGCAGTGAGCCAGGGACCAAAGTCTGGTCCTATCCTAACTGATAGAGACAAAAGTATTGGGAGCCAAAGCTCTCCAAGGTTTTACATCCTATTAACTTTCTTTAAATTCTTGGAAATGTAAACACACAATGAACACAATGCAATATTAACACAAGGTTGGGTTGTTCGGAAAAGGCCAACTGTTGACCAAACAAAAGTCTTACACGAGTGATTTGTTTAACAAGTTTCCACAGGAAAATAACCAACATGTCTTCCTATACACAATTTGGATTTTTTACAGACTTGGTTTCCAAGTGATCATCCATTTATTTATGGGATCATTTCATTTTACAGTTGAAATCTTGAATACTAATCTTATGGAAACACAGTTTATACCATTAAAAGCATAATATAAGACATACTCACACTTTCGACTGGTACTTTATAGTTGTAATATGCTAAAGAGTTCAAACAAAAGAAATAAAAGACTATGAACAAATACAACTAAAATGATCTTTCTCTTATCATCTTTTTGTAGCCTCAAAGGCACATTAACACCTATCATGTATGGCTTGATATGCATATTAACTGCTTTTTGTAATTTTCATATCAGGCCACAGATGATGTCATAAGCAGGGGACATTTGAAACCCATTTTCCTCCTAATTTAGGCTTTTGCTTTCACAATTTTAGATTATTTCCAATAATCTTTTATTTTCTACATTTACAGTAAAAACAGTGTTTAGGTAGTACAGTCACCCTTTAACCATTTGTAATGTGTTCTTATTGTGCTTACTATATTTATTTGTATTTAATTATTTTACCTATCTTGGGCTACTAAATCAGGGAGTTTTACAATAAACTATAGAGTGCTTGATATGTATTATTTTATCTAGAAAGTGGCTGAAAATGTCAAACAGTAAAGAACCCAACAGGTTTTGCAAAAAAAAATCTAAGATATTGTTCAACCCAAACAAGGGACACAAAATAAATAATACAAATATAGTAAATAACAATAAGGCAGAACTACATAAATGTAAAAAGGTGCAGAGAGCATTTCTCAATTCAGCATTATTTTATGTTGTACAGGCATTTTTAGTTCATGTAGCTCTAACAGAGGGCAGACATGTTGTATAGAATCTTTGGTCAGATCTGCGGTAACATTTATGCAGGTGAATGAAGATCTGACCCAAGATTCTAAACAAAATGTCTGTCCCTTGTTAGAGCTATATGAAGCAAAGAGGGCTCAATAAAGTACATTATTTGTATTCTTTCATTAAAACATTTCTATGTAAAATGCCTACACTTGATGCCATCTTTCAATTAAACACAAGTTAATCTATTGCTACAGTTGTTCTTTAACATGTAAGAAATGATTGCATGCAGTTCCAGAATCTGTACTTTAACTGTAGCATCATGACTGCACAAATAAATGTTAATTTGCAGCATAGCATTGAACATATTGTGATATTTTTTTTTTTTAGAAATCTAACGATATTATGTCATCGCAGCATTTGCTTCTTCCAGTTTTAATCATCCAGTCACTAAGCAATAGTCATTTACAACCTGTACCTAGGAATATAATAAGACTTCTAAATTTACCATTGGCTTACATAAATCCATCTAATGAAGCTCGAAATGAGGAAGTCCACGAGAGAAACATATCGATAATAACCAACTGGTGGGGAATGCGGATTTAGATCATTGTGTTAATGGAGAATAGAAGTATCATAGTTTTTGGTCATTTGGTTTGAATATGCAATTATACTTTATATCAGGCTGATTTACATGAACAGATGTAGGCTACATCCAAAGCATTATTTTTTTTTTTAAATATAACTTTTAATGTATAACAATTTTTTCCGATTTCTCGGACTTGATTGGGGTGTGGCAAGATGGGGGTGTGGTCATAACCCCTCCCCCCCATTTCTTATGTGACCACACCACCTCAGTGTCCGGTAACACTCTTATACTTCCCCTTCCTGGGTGCTGGCAAGAGCCCGTATACAAAACAGAGCTATGGGGTGGCTAATTACTTACAGTTTTGGCTATTGTTGTCTGAAGTCAACTTAAAATAACACTTTAAGATATCATCAGGATTGTCCCATCTTATCTAGGCATATGGGCAACTAATTTTTTAAGTCAATCTTATTGAATTATTTTTACACCTACTAAAATGTTAATCTGTGGATTAGTGATTAGTCATATCAAGATATAGGGGGAAAAGGTTTCTTTCTATGGATTTCCAGTCTGAAAATGTTTTCCAAAAATAAAAACTATTTATTTTACACCCAATTTAATTGTTTTTTTTTTTTAAATGTCTCATATACTTAGTATTTTGGATTTGACAAGTTTTGAATTGTAAATGTTAAATCCTTAAAGGGACTGTCTAGAGCCTAAAATGCATCTTCCAAATATTAATGCAAATGAATGTGCTTTCAAAGTACTTTAAAATGCATGTCTTACATTTTGCATTGCTTAAAATGTTAAATACTTACAGCTAGATGAAATTGTGAAATTAAAGCAGTTTGCAAGAGACCAGGACTGCCCACTATTTGAGTAAAAGTCCATTTCCTTTTTTTTGAGGCAGGAACCAATAAGAATATTTTAATTCAAATTAACAGAATGTAGTATTCTAGTGAGAGACAGGAAAGACACATCAGATAATGTGTTAACTGTTGCACTGTTAAGAGATCCTACATGTAAAAGTGCAAGGTTACTCAGATTACACACAATGCATAGTATTCCAGTAGTACAGGAAGTGACTAAATAAAACACAACTCTATATGCTCAGTGTCTATATAATCAGTGTTGCAGTACTGGTAGTCAGTGGCAGACTGAGGAGAGGGGCGGGGGGTGCAGGCCACCTCGGGTGCCACTCATTGGAGAGTACCCCAGCAAATATCACCTCTCCAATGCAACGCTGTGGACATGGAGCTTAATGCCTGCAGCGGTAACCACACATCCGTAGGTCCACGCATCTATTTGAAGCAGTCCAACACTGCACACATCACCTGCCGGAATTCTCTCCCTCTGCAACCCTGCGCATGACATCAAGTGCATGGGTCAGAGGGAGGGAAGAAAGAAGCAGAAGAGAAGACCCATAGCATGTTAAAAAAAAGATATCTGTGCATGTGTAAGTGTGAGTGTGTGTGTGTGTAAGTGTGATTGTGAGTGTAAGTGAGACAGTGTGTGTAAGTGGGAGTCTGGGTGTGCAACTGTGACTTCATCTGTATGTAAGTGTGTGTGTGTGTGTGTGTGTGTGTGTGTGAGTTTGTATGTGTGTGACTGTGAGTTTGTGTGTGTGTTAGTGTGAATATGTAAGTGTGAGTGTGTGTGTAAGTATGTATTAGTGTAACTATGTGTGTGAGTGTGTGTTAGTGTGAGTAGGTGTGTAAGTGTGACTGTGTGTGTAAGAGTGTGTTAGTGGGAGTATGTGTGTGTAAGTGTGAATGTGAGTGTGTGTGTACGTGTGACTCTTGGTATGTATGACTGTGAATTTGCAAGTGTAAATGTGACTCTGTGTCTATAAGTGTGACTGTGTGTAAATGTGACTGTGTGTAAATGTGACTATGTGTAACTGTGACTCTGTCTGAGACTCACACTTACACACACACAAACTCACACTTATACGCAGAGGGTGGGGTGGGGGTGCCAAATACAGGGTCTGCTCCGGGTGTAAAATTCTCTAGCTATGCCCCTGTCTGTAGTAACATGCAGAGTAATCACTGGGAGGGCTTGAGTCAAATATTAAAAATGTGGTTTATCCAGAATGCCTGCATCAAATCACACAGGGATAAAAGCCTGTATAAAAACACATACTAGTCAAAAGTATGAGTGCAATACTTCTAATGGTATACGTGTGTCTCTCAATAGTTCATTATAGGTATATATATATATATATAGGATTTTATAAGTTGTTAATCAAAATGAATTGATTTCTAAAAACCTTAGCTAGTAGAGTCATTAATTCTTGATTCTCTGTACCAAACACTGCATACATTGTTAGTACTGTACATGTTAATGCATTTAGATGTTTATTATAATGAATATTAAATATCTGTTGCTTTATTGATTATGGACTGTGTTACATTAAAAAGTATATATTTTTGTGAAACAATCTAATTCATAGTTATAATAATGTGCTAAATGAATGCAATGTTTTTCTGACATTAGGAAAACTACTTAAGAAATTAAAAGTAAGTTCATTTATTCTGTAAGAAATGTACAGAACATTCTCTAATCTATACCATATACATGACAGATGCACTCTGTTCCTAGCCACAATGAGCATGATCACCAGCAATGAAGTACAAGATTTTTTGGCAAAGGAAAGATACATTTTTAATAAGCAATAATTCACACATTTTGTTAGGCAGGAACACTTTTTTTCACACTACTAATTGCAATTCCAGCTGATGCCATAACCAGCCCTTGTCTGATGAAAGCATGTGGCAACTCAGACAAAGCTCTAACAAAGCCAAATGTCATATTCATATGTACAGATACAGCATGAAGAATGATCTTACAGCACAAATAAATCATTCAAATGTCTTGTGTTAAAGGGACAGTGTACTTAAAATGCAATTTAAAAAACATTCACAAACATGTGATTGTTACAACATGTGGACTCAGATCCAAGAATTCAAAATCACATTCTGTTCTTTCTGAACAGACTGGGAAAGAAATCCTGAAATTGCTCCAAGTACAAATGAAAATAGTCTAAATCAAGTTACAATAACCATACTAAATAATGATAAGAGACTGGAGTTATAGTTTCTCAGATGGAACCATGACGCATATCTCATAGCTGCAGATGACTATAGAGTTGTTCTTTCCAGATGCACAAAATGCATATCTCCCAAAATCTGGGGGGTCGGAGCTTGGGAGATCTGTGCTACCATGCAGCCACTGAAACTAACAGCACTACTTTGCATGCACATGCTTGCCGAAGGAATTCTAGGGTTTCTTAGACACTGGAGAGTTAGATCTAGACAGCAAGATTGCAGTCTTGAAACTTGCCTTCCAGTTGAGCTCTACATCTGTCCTAACAAAAAGAGAAATCTTGAGCTTTTGAGCTCAGCAGGACAGTAGGACAGAGGCTCAAAACCAAGACTGTCCCGTGCAATGCAAGAACGTTGGGAGGCATGATAAAATGTCTTATTTCACCACTGTAATTCTCATGCTCCTCTGCATTTGGTGGCTATCACTTTTAGAATGCTTTGGTAATATGAGTTTGCTGACCGGTTATGTTATGGTTAGAATGTCTTCATTCTGACACAGTATGATAAACTTACTGGCCAGGAAAAGCTTGGAAAAAAACAGAAAATGGAGGTTTTTGCATTATAGATACATAACCATAAAGCCCTAAATTAAGTAATATAAAAGTGTAGGCAAAATAAGATATCCCTCTTAGGGCAGCAGCAAGGTAAAAGCATTCGTTGTCTCTTTAAGAGACCAGGGTGGACATGTGGACAGTAAAAGAGAGAAACATAAAGCCAAAAAACCATGAGTGAAGAATCTCCAGCATCAAAGATGTTTAAAGTGCAGAAAAGGAGATCAACCAACTGGGAGAATAAAGACAGCAGCAGTAATAAATACACTTCCATGAAGGATATGTCCATCCATTCCTCAGCATGTTCCATCAGTCCAGGACATTCAGAAAATGGACACAAACTTCCAAAATGTGTGCGTGTGAATTGGGTACAGAGAAGGTATGATCCCCACAAAGAAGGAATAAGAACACTAGCTGGGTATAAAGGTCACAGTATGTGCTGATAACACTACAACATCATAACTTACATATAGCATGTAATCAACAAGTATTAAAGGGGCAGTTCTACCGACAAAGTCCAATTCCTTTGGAGCCTAAAAGCTGCAAATAAAGTATGCCCGTTTTATTGCTATAGCAGCAGCTCTGCTATCCCTTTAAGCTCATCTTTATTTACTATCACTGAGTTTAGAGACCCACTGAAATGATCCTCTGTATACAACTGCAGGAGAACCGTAACTTGTTTTAGAGTAAAAATATGTGCGTGTTACATGGATTAGCTCCTTCCGGTCTGTAGGATGTTCTATGCCGTCCTCATTTTAAGGGCCCTAAAGCTTGTAGGATGGCATATAATGTCCCCTTGATGGGCTGTGCTGCGGATCCTGCTGCAGGATCACCTCTGTCAGATGAAGCCACTTTGAGTGTAATTGTAGCTAGCGCGCAGACTTAGCACCTCCTACATTTTACTATAACATGTCGCGTACAAACGTCCTGATTGGGTCTCTTCCTGTGTGTCCATGGCTCTCAATCATCCTTAAAGACCAAATTAAAATCTGGTGCGAAGGGGTTAAACACAGTGTACAGAAAATAAGCTAGGTGGAACTGCCCCTTTAACTCATCTATAAAGAGAAATAACCATAAGGGGTAACATATCATAAGATTTTAGTCATCTAGGATGGTGATCCTGATAATCTTATATGGGTGAACTCTACAGGGTGCGACTAGTGGCATCATCACTCCTGCACTATAGCCGCCCGATAATCATTCTCCAGAGTCCCATCCAGGGGTAGGTACCAACATTTGTCATGGTGGAAATTTACTGGGGTCCATGATGGTCAATTTAAGGATGTTCTATGGACCTTTCTATAGACACTGGAATCCTTTGCCTATCTCTGGAACATTGGGAGGCCTACTGGTAGCTATTACAGCTACTGCCACCCCGGTTGGCCATCCCGAAGAAACCTGCACTGGTGTTAGAGCTTGTAGATGCCCTGCCAAGAAATAAACAGATAATAACGGGAAAAGAATTGATGGAGATGGGAAGAGAGAAATGGAGAGGGTACTTGGAATTGAGGTAAAGAGCTATGGAAAGTGAAGCACCACCCAGCTCCTTAATGAAATTAGAACGTTATTATGGTTTAAAATTAAACGTTAAATGGTTTTTCCCTGGGAAAAACTACTAATGAAAAGGATTTAGGAATAATTATAGACAACAAACTTGGCAACAGTGCCCAATGCCAGTCGGCAGCTGCAAGGGCCAATAAGATATTGGCATGTATAAAACGAGGTATAGATTCACGGGAGGAGGATATCATCTTGCCTCTTTACAAATCAATGGTAAGACCTCACTTGAATATGCAGTACAGTTCTGGGCACCAGTCCTTAAAAAGGATATTAAGGAACTAGAAAAAGTGCAAAGGAGAGCTACAAAATTAATAAGGGGTTTGGAGGATCTTAGTTATGAAGAGAGACTTAAAAAATTGAATTTATATTCGTTAGAAAAAAGGCGTCTCAGAGGGGATATGATAACATTATATAAATATTTGCAGGGCCAATATAAAGAGCTCTCCAGTGACCTGTTCATTAACAGAAAGGTACAAAGAACAAGAGGTCACCCCCTCAGACTGGAAGAGCAAAGATTTCATAGACAGCAAAGGAAGGGATTCTTTACGGTTAGGACAATAAAGTTATGGAACTCACTGCCAAGAGAGGTAGTGCTAGCAACCACAATAGATGCATTTAAAAATGGTTTGGATGTTTTTTTAGGAAAGCAGAACATACAGGGCTATTAATAATAGAATAAGCATTAATAAAAGAGCTTATTGATCCAAGGAGAAATCTGATTGCCTCTTGGAGTCAAGAAGGAATTTTTTCCCCCAGGAGGCAAAATTCGAAATAGCTTCCTTAGGGGTTTTTTTGCCTTCTTTTGGATCAAAAGCTGTAATGATAGGTAGAAGGGTTGAACTTGATGGACTTGTGTCTTTTTTCAACCTAAATTACTATGTTACTATGTTACTAGAACAACCTGTGGAAAGCTACCAGTGGGCAGATTTATAGATTGGCAGCATGCGAGGGGCTTCATTGCAAACTAACATGCATTCTATATTACAGGCTAGTTATCTCTCTATTCAAATACACATCCTCCCTTTCTTCACTATAAAGTATATCTATCATCAAAAACAGTCACAATCTCAGTAAGCACAAAATCCAATTCCCTGAGCAAACTCCAGGCCAGGAGAAGTGTGTTTACCTGCCATCGCAGTTTGTTTTCCATAAATCAAATACCAAAATTAACAAAGTGCAATCAATCCTGCTATGTATCCGAGTCCTAGGAGAGCAAGAGGATTTCTCTAATTAACAAGCAACTAATAAACTAAGTTTGATCTGTGTGCTACTAAGCTTTAATTAATGAAATCCTGATACTTTGGTAAAAATCAGGAGTCTTCAAAGAACTGTATGTTCAACAGTAGAGCAAATGTCAGAGGTAACACACAAAGTGTACAGTATACAGCACACAAACGTATTATACAGTATTTATATATTGGTTCATATTCCTTAATGGGCCACTCCAAACAAAAACAAATGATTGAATGCATAATAAAGTTGACATTTTTGTTTGAATGCGTCTGTTTGTTTATTTAGTTTTTGTAATGCTTTCCTCTCAAACTTGTCCTGATGATGGATCCTCCTTCATCAATTCTAATGAAAGGAGCATTCTCCCCTCTTCAGAGCCAATCACAGAGAGTCTACGAGATTTAGGGTCCTCCCAATGAGCATGTTTGGGGAAAGCTCTCGTCATACAAGATTCTAAGCATCCTGCTGTACAACTAGAAGCTACAAAAACAGGACAGAGTTAATGCAACATCGAGCTTTATTTACATAAAAATGATAGCACATTATACCCAAGGATAATTAAATATTGGACTCGTTCCAAATGGGCATTATTAATCATTATGCTTTGGCTTATTGTAAACACAAAGCATAACAACAGCATTCAAATTCACATGTTGTATTATATATTTTTTATTACAGATAGTTTTATATTTGAAAGCAAAAAAAAAAAAAGCATAAATAAACCGTAGACTGGCTAAGGCGCAGAATTATTCGCATGCACAGTAGCACTGACAGTTGGAGTGACAGTACTTACTCACATGCATGGTAGAGCTGAACCCCAAGCCCTGCCCCCAGCATCCAGATTTGGCTGGTATGGGAAACCATAATACATTTGAGTGTGATGTGGTTAGCGGTGATGACAGTTGACAACTTGGGTCACTCTGAACTTTCTGATGAATCTTTTCAACAAATATAAAGCAAAATGATATGCACAGAACTGTTCTATAAAAGAGACATACGCTATCATTCATGTGTTTCTACAAGTGTATATAATTGACTTTATTTCAATTCAAAAGAGTTTATTTCTTCTCTGCAGTTGAAAAGCTAAAAGACTGGAAAATCAATATTACGGATAGTGGGGTCACGATGAAGATCATTCTAAGCCGGAGTCTTATTTTTAGGTACAATTTGCCGGGATTCTATGTAGTCACTTACAGACGATTTAGTGAATCTGACAGATAATTAATTAAAATGTGAGATTAGAAGGTAGATGGCAATAACGGCACCAGCAAATTCATCCTCTGTGTCAACTTCTTTTAGTGTATCAATTTTCTCACTGCTAAGAACCAAATTTGGTAGCTCTTTAGCTGACAATGGGAAATGGAACATGGCATATAAAATTGCCATTGTGCTTCATGAAGTGAACTTTCAAAATATAAACATGGCAACAAATTGATTCTTCTAGACGTGGGATATTTTTTTTGGAAAAAGGACTTTTTTTATTATTATTATTTTTCTAAAACTCATAACCATTCCATAATTGAGTACTAGGCCGCATACCCCTTGGACATTTTGTTGGAATTAATATACAGCCTGTTTACGTCATTTTTAATATTTATTCATTGTTAATTATTTTGCGACGTTGGTATGTAAAGAATTGATGGGTGGATGGATAAATGGGTGGATGGGAAGGTCGGTTTATTGATTGGTAGGTGTGTGGATTGATGCATGGACAAACTGGATTGATGAATGTGTGGGTTGATTAATTGATTAATTGGTGGGTGGGTAGGTGGGTTGGATTCATGAATGCCTTGACTGGATGGATTAATGTGTGGATGGTTAGGTTGACTGGTTGAATGAGCTGATTGTTGATTTGGTAGATGGACAATTGGGTGCATTATTGGGTGGATGTGTCGATTGTATGGATAAGTGGGTGGATTGGATTGAGGCATGGATGGATGAGTGGGTGGATTTGTGGATGGATGGGCATATGGGTAGTTTATTTGGGTGTTGGCTGGATTGATGCATAGGTGGTTGTGTACATTTGTGTTAGTTGAGTTGGTTGGCTGAATGGGTGGGTGGCGTGATGGATGGGTTTCCTAGATGGATGGGTGGATGGATTGATAAAGGATGTGATGGTTGAATATGTGAGGGTAGATTGGTTGATTGGGTATATGGGTTGATTGTATGTTGGATGGATGAGTTGATTGTTGGTTGGGTTGATGGATGGATGAATTGATTGGTCTGTGGATAGGTTGACTGGGTGGATTGATGGGTGAATGGGTTGCATGCTGGTTGGGTGTATTGATGGGCTCATGATGGAATTGATAGGTGGATAAGTTGATAGTCGATTGGGTGGATAGGTGCATGAATTGATGGGTAAATGGGTGGTAAATTGGCAAGATGGATGAACAAGTAGATAGATAGACTTATAGACGGACAAGTAGATGAGGTACATGGAAATTAATACTTGCTATTTAACAATATGATTTCCAGATCTGCAGGGTGTATATTGCTAGAGCTAGAGTATTGCAGGTAGAAGAATTAGGTTTATTAGACTGAATCACACAGTTCTGTACCTTAAGCATAGTTGATTACTCCATATTTTAAAAATGACTTTGTCTTATATTCTGTTTTGTGTGCAGTGTGAATGGAATTATCAGTGATCAATGAACCATTACCTTCTCTGTCTGATAGTTACCAATGAATTCTAGTAAAGGGGATGCTCAAACTCTTTGTGACTCTCAGAATTTCAGCTAGAACTAAATCACATTACTCTGACACATGCAGACATAGCATGCCCAACATCTGTCTTGGATGATACTCATTTGTCAAGAAAACAATCAGGAATCAGATTACTACTCACTTAGTAAGGTGTAAAGTAACTGTGATTCACTTAACTGTTAGATAGATTCATTGGGATCATTATTTAAAAAATTAGATACAGCCATGAAACCCAAAGTAGTTTGTGGTCTCTATGTATTTCACAGAGCTACAGCAATAAGTATAACACTAATGTATAGTATAGTACAGAACTCCAAATCAATACAACACAAATTAATGTGTACGAGTGTATCACAGAGCACCACAACAATAAAAGTTGCAGTAATGTGCAGTGTGTGAGTGTATCACCAAGACCAACAGCAATAAAACTCTCAGTAATACACAGTGTGTATGAGTCTATAGCAGAGCATCACAGCAATATAACTCACAGTAATACACAGTGTGTATGAGTCTATAGCAGAGCATCACAGCAATATAACTCACAGTAACACACAGTGTGTATGAGTCTATAGCAGAGCATCACAGCAATATAACTCACAGTAATACACAGTGTGTATGAGTCTATAGCAGAGCATCACAGCAATATAACTCACAGTAATACACAGTGTGTATGAGTCTATAGCAGAGCATCACAGCAATATAACTCACAGTAACACACAGTGTGTATGAGTCTATAGCAGAGCATCACAGCAATATAACTCACAGTAACACACAGTGTGTATGAGTCTATAGCAGAGCATCACAGCAATATAACTCACAGTAACACACAGTGTGTATGAGTCTATAGCAGAGCATCACAGCAATATAACTCACAGTAACACACAGTGTGTATGAGTCTATAGCAGAGCATCACAGCAATATAACTCACAGTAACACACAGTGTGTATGAGTCTATAGCAGAGCATCACAGCAATATAATTCACAGTAACACACAGTGTGTATGAGTCTATAGCAGAGCATCACAGCAATATAACTCACAGTAACACACAGTGTGTATGAGTCTATAGCAGAGCATCACAGCAATATAACTCACAGTAACACACAGTGTGTATGAGTCTATAGCAGAGCATCACAGCAATGTAACTCACAGTAACACACAGTGTGTATGAGTCTATAGCAGAGCATCACAGCAATATAACTCACAGTAACACACAGTGTGTATGAGTCTATAGCAGAGCATCACAGCAATATAACTCACAGTAACACACAGTGTGTATGAGTCTATAGCAGAGCATCACAGCAATATAACTCACAGTAACACACAGTGTGTATGAGTCTATAGCAGAGCATCACAGCAATGTAACTCACAGTAACACACAGTGTGTATGAGTCTATAGCAGAGCATCACAGCAATGTAACTCACAGTAACACACAGTGTGTATGAGTCTATAGCAGAGCATCACAGCAATATAACTCACAGTAATACACAGTGTGTATGAGTCTATAGCAGAGCATCACAGCAATATAACTCACAGTAACACACAGTGTGTATGAGTCTATAGCAGAGCATCACAGCAATATAACTCACAGTAACACACAGTGTTTATGAGTCTATAGCAGAGCATCACAGCAATATAACTCACAGTAACACACAGTGTGTATGAGTCTATAGCAGAGCATCACAGCAATATAACTCACAGTAACACACAGTGTGTATGAGTCTATAGCAGAGCATCACAGCAATATAACTCACAGTAACACACAGTGTGTATGAGTCTGTAGCAGAGCATCACAGCAATATAACTCACAGTAACACACAGTGTGTATGAGTCTATAGCAGAGCATCACAGCAATGTAACTCACAGTAACACACAGTGTGTATGAGTCTATAGCAGAGCATCACAGCAATGTAACTCACAGTAACACACAGTGTGTATGAGTCTATAGCAGAGCATCACAGCAATGTAACTCACAGTAACACACAGTGTGTATGAGTCTATAGCAGAGCATCACAGCAATGTAACTCACAGTAATACACAGTGTGTATGAGTCTATAGCAGAGCATCACAGCAATATAACTCACAGTAACACACAGTGTGTATGAGTCTATAGCAGAGCATCACAGCAATATAACTCACAGTAACACACAGTGTGTATGAGTCTATAGCAGAGCATCACAGCAATATAACTCACAGTAACACACAGTGTGTATGAGTCTATAGCAGAGCATCACAGCAATATAACTCACAGTAACACACAGTGTGTATGAGTCTATAGCAGAGCATCACAGCAATGTAACTCACAGTAACACACAGTGTGTATGAGTCTATAGCAGAGCATCACAGCAATGTAACTCACAGTAACACACAGTGTGTATGAGTCTATAGCAGAGCATCATGTTTATACGTAATGTATATTCTGTGCTGTAGAGGTACAATGTAATAAAGCAAAGAATTGAGATGGACTACAAGCAGCACTTTGAAAAAGTAATGGATCCAATGTAATACAAAGTAAAAACACTACGAATTCCAGAATTTATATAATTAGAAAAGACAAAAAAAAAGTTACACTAGAAAAAAACCCCACTAAAAGACAAATAACATTTTAATTGCAATACTCTGCATTTTGCTGCTCAGATTGATGAATCAAATCTTTGGTGAGCAAGCTGTAGGTCATCACAGTTTAATTCATTAATATAGCAGCAATAACTTTTACATTTTGTTCGCTGCCAAGAAAGTCATTGATACATGAAAGATGTCCTCATATCGCTGTGGGCAAAATTATTCAAACACTTGCAATAGTACGGGGATGGATAGAAGAACAATAAGAATGAAAAGTTACAAGAAATATTTACAGTTTAAAAAAAGAATCTAATATATGAAAATGAAGATGAAACAGTAGACAGAAGTAAAAATATGAATTAATGGGATTTATGTTTTTGAAGGTGAAACATAGTATATTGTTGGATGACAGGGAGCTATTCATTAGAACTGAGTTGCAGGCAAGGTGAGGTGAGATGAACATATCTTCAATATTTTAAGATGTATCTAAGCATTGCTTAGGGCCAGTTGAACTACTCTTTCAGGATAAACTCACTGGGGGCTATTAACTAAAAATAGAGACTGTAAAGAGGAAGTTGAATTATGAGGTCAAATCTCCTCACGCAATTTACTAAGCACAAGTTTCCTAAAAGGTGAGTTGAGGTGAGTAGCAAGTGAGGTGAGGTGAGTAGCAAGTGAGGTGAGGTGAGTAGCAGGTGAGTTGAAGTGAGTAGCAAGTGAGGTGAGGTGAGTAGCAGGTGAGTTGAAGTGAGTAGCAGGTGAGTTGAGGTGAGTAGCAGGTGAGTTAAGGTGAGTAGCAGGTGAGTTGAAGTGAGTAGCAGGTGAGTTGAAGTGAGTAGTAGGTGAGTTGAAGTGAGTAGCAGGTGATTTGAAGTGAGTAGCAGGTGAGTTGAGGTGAGTAGCAGATGAGGTGAGGTGAGTAGCAGGTGAGTTGAAGTGAGTAGCAGGTGAGGTGAGGTGAGTAGCAGGTGAGGTGAGGTGAGTAGCAGGTGAGTTGAAGTGAGTAGCAGGTGAGGTGAGTAGCAGGTGAGTTGAAGTGAGTAGCAGGTGAGGTGAGTAGCAGGTGAGTTGAGGTGAATAGCAGGTGATTTGAAGTGAAGGGCAATTTAGTTAAGGTGAGATAAACATTTCATCTCACCAGTTCAGCTATACATTGTACATGAACTAATCATGTGAGTTCACTGTGTGTGTGTGGGGGGGGGGGGGGTGCTAACCAGGTTTGTTCCTGCACAATGTATAGCTTAATTGGTGAGATGAAATGCTCATCTCACCACAACTCAGCTGCTGTTCACTTCAACTCACCTGCTTCTCACGTAAAACTCATCTTTTTGTGAATAGCCCTACATGAGTTACGCTAGGTGGCACCAATCCCACTGACTAGAGGTTTGCAGCCAAAAATGTTTTATTTTTATTTTTTTAACTCACAGAACCTGCTGAAACTGTATCTCACATACTGGGGTAGCCATTATGGTCACAGGGGTCATTACTGACATTGTGAATGTATGGCATCTGGTGGTTTCACTTGTTATGTGGTAGGGTAGGAGGGCCCCAGGGAGATTGTTGCACCGGGGTCCAGTAGTTAATAGTTATACCTCAAATTGTTGAGTTACTGAGCTGAACTGTTCATCTTACTACAACTCACTTGCCCCAAAAGGGATCTACACAATATTAGACAGGTGGTCATGATGTTATGGGTGACTGTTGTATGTTTTATCCTCATGGAAACAGTTGATTGATTTTTAATTGTATCATAGCGATATCCCTCATACACAAAACCCCCTAAATATCCACTGACCTAGTAGAAGGTAATAATGGATATATGTCCTAACTTGCATGAAACTCAGATTATGAATTTAGAGGATTTTCCGAAGGTTGTATTGTAAATTCTTTGTCAAAATAATTATAAGCACAGTCAGTGGGCTGACATGTCTCTCGGGATCTTAACCCGATCTTAACTCCAACTCAAAATGAAGGAAGCACTAACCTGTGATTCCAACCATCATGCCTGTACCCTGCGAGAGCTTTAGGGAACCCAGTTGGTTTCATTAGAACTTTATTTTTATAGTTTCATTAGAATATTTATATTTACAATGTAAACACGTTCAATGAAACATGTTATTACTTTTAGTCCACAGTTATGGGAAATTAAAAGAGCTACCCAATATAGACCGATCAGGTCTGAAATGGATTTGGATTGGGCAAGCTGGATAGTTTTCATAAAATCTCAGCAATCTGGCTACTCAGTAACCCTGAAACTCTGTTTGGGCCATTCGGAAATCAAAGCATCGCAATTCTCCAGATTTTAGTGGGATAATTCAACTACAAAAGGTTATCAAGTTCTCTATTCACTTGAGCATTCTGTTTTGGAAAATATATGTTGTGCTTTTAGCACCATACATAGTAACATAGTAACATATTAACATAGTAATTTAGTTTGAAAAAAGACACAAGTCCATCAAGATCAACGCTTCTACCTATCATTACAGCTTTTGATCCAAAAGAAGGCAAACACCACTAAGGAAGCTATTTCAAATTTTGCATCCTAGGGGGAAAAATTCCTTCTTGACTCCAAAAGGGCAATCAGATTTCTCCTTGTATCAATACGCTCTATTATTAATGCTTATTCTATTATTAATAGCCCTGTGTATTCTGCTTTTCTAAAAAAAACAACCAGACCATTTTTAAATGCATCTATTATGGTTGATAGCACTACCTCTCTTGGCAGTGAGTTCCATAACTTTATTGTCCTTACCGTAAAGAATCCCTTCCTTTGCTGTCTATGAAATCTTTGCTCTTCCAGTCTCAGGGGGTGACCTCTTGTTCTTTGTACCTTTCTGTTAATGAACAGGTCCCTGGAGAGCTCTTTATATTGGCCCTGCACAAATTTATATAATGTTATCATATCCCCTCTGAGACGCCTTTTTTCTAACTTAAATAAATGCATTTTTTTAAGTCTCTCTTCATAACTAAGATCCTCCAATCCCCTTATTAATTTTGTAGCTCTCCTTTGCACTTTTTCTAGTTCCGTAATATCCTTTTTAAGGACTGGTGCCCAGAATTGTACTGCATATTCAAGGTGAGGTCTTACCATTGATTTGTACCATAAACAAAAAGGTGTTATGCAGTCAAATACATGTGCAGCACAGACACAAATATGTAACTGCAATGGAAGGGACGGATTACCCATGTACTAAGATGAATATATTTCGGAGTGTAAAATCAGCTCATATTGTAGTCTATTCAATGACCTGAGTTAATTTGCTCATCATTGAATCCCATAGTCTGCAATACAAAGACAGCAAGTTAAAAACCAGTAATAGGTGATATTTTGTGTCACTGAGTCAGGCCCATTGAGTAGACTCTTTAATGTCAATGACTATCAGATATAAGCAGTGTACATGTAATTCCTTTATTAAGCTTTGTTCATTAAACTGTAAACTCACTGTGGGCCATGCTGTGAGCAGGGCAGACAAACTCTAACACATCTCTCACTGTTCAATACCCTTAACATACACCAGATAAGGTTAAGCTTTTAGTAATTTATAACGGGCTAATGAACCGGATCAAAGAACAAATAAACTGTACAAACACTTCAATAATTACTACCTCCAGTTGAACTCATTCTGTATTTATAAGAGACCATATAATCTTGTTCCTTCAATTAATGTCAATACCACACATTTGCTTTCACTTGACTTAATTCACACTAGTTACATCCTATATAGCTGGGCTTAGTGGATAATCTCATGATATCATGAAAAGTCCTGGAAAGCAAGTTATCTGCTAACGATGGAGGTTAATAAGATCAAACAGAGCAACATATACTTGTATTATATAATAAAGTGAGTGAGGGGGGGGGGGGGGGGGGAATGGCTTCTTTTCCCCAGAATTTTTTGTATATCACAAGCATGGATACAAAATACTGTGATTTTTATTCTACCTGTGTGAAAATATGTCCTATTTTATACCTTCACTTGAAGTTTGACCAAGTGTCAAAGTGCTTGGTTACAGGCATCAATACTGTATATCATAAACGGTTTCTTTTAGTTTCCATAGCAACAAAGACATTCAGCTGATCCCTACCTTACCCCCGTTGTACGTGTCCACAGGCTAGATTTAATTTGACCCAACAAAGATATGAATGGAATGAAAGAAATAGCTTAGTCTATGAGCACTGTTTTATAACTAGTACCCCAAGCAGCCATTCCTCTCAGGCACTCTATCAGGATTTCTTACTCTATACCTGCATAGGTCTTAGATTAACTAGATTAACTCCACACATTTTTGGTTTTCAAGCATACAGATCTATGTCTAGACATTTCTTAAGGGACTTATATAGAATGGATAATTCAAACGAGTGCTGTCGGTTCCTACTTTGTTATTAATTGTCAGTTCCCTCTGAACAAGAATGCATTCTACATTCAGCAAGAAGCATGTTAAAGTTGTGTGTGTCCTGAAAATAAATAAATAATAATTCATCTGATTATCTTAGCTATACACAATGCATGATCTCTATAGGCTGTATGTTCACATTGTAAGTATGATATATAGGTTTTTTGTTTTTATTCAAATTGGCTCCACCCAAATGCTGGAGAGCACAATGGGTGTGTCTGCAGAGGTTATAAACCTGATAATTAATGTATACATTGTCCCAGCTATAGGCTGCACTTGATTATAGGTCAAACTCCTTTAGTTTGGTGCCATTTTATCCTAAGTAACAGTGGTCTCATTAAGTGGCTGTAAAAATCCATGATCTTTATTAAATTTGGTTGATACATCACACAAGCGCTTTTACGATCTATTAACCTACTTTAGCAGTGGTCAAGACTTTTCACATCCATTCAGTGAGCCCCATTGTTTCTCTTCATGTTCATTTGCATCCGTTTCCTGGCTGGCTGCTTGTGATCCTTCCTCTGGTTGAACCCTTGCCATAACTGACCGTATACTTTGAGCCCCGAGCTTCCTTCTGTCTGTGTGCCCTTTAAAGGAAAAAGTCATTTTTACTGAAATAATACACATTAGTAGAAGGATAAAACTGTATTTTATTTAATGCACACAAATGCATATATTTTTTTACTTTTTGGTATCAATTATGCCTTTGTCCCTAAATCTGTTTTTGAAAGTTTAAAAAAAAAAAAACTGCGACATAGAAAGGGAATCCCTTTATGATTAGAGCTTGCCTATTAAAATTCTTTCAACTTTGATGAGCGGAGACTCAACTGAGTGTTTCAGTGTTGATGCGGCACACTTTCAAAGTGGAACAGAAGGCTTGCGTTTGGGGGTAACCACATTTCCGACGGAACTTTGAGTGTCTGAGCATTGGTAGTGAGAGCAGCCTCCTATCTATACTTTGAGGACAAGAATATGCAGAGTACATTACAAAACTGCCACTTACCCTCCTGAATGATTAAACCCAACATTATCCCCAAACCAAATTTAAGGATTTAAATGAGGGTGAAAAAAAGTGTGGTGGTATGATTGGAATAATACGGTATGTAGACTGCACATATTCAAATTTGAATAAACAGATACATTTTTTAAATTCATGAGCTTTAATATGCATGAAAGAAAATATGTAATTTTGATTATTAGTGGTGACCATATTTTTTTATTAAGAAGGATGAATAATTTATAGCTTATTAGAAAGAAAATGTCTGCGTAAGGGAAAATTAAATAATAATTCACCTGGTATATGAGATCTAATTCCAAAGCTTCTGTAAAAGTTTCTGAGTGTTATATAAACACAGTAAAAGACTGTTAAATTGTTCTTTGAGAAGCTGTGTTTTATGGTCCTTTTGAACAATCACAACTCATACCTTCTATTATTTTGTTATCTATCTATTACCTTAGGTTTTACATTTCCCACTAACAATAATGTGAGGGTAGCAATATAATTCCAGTCTCTTGTAAAACATAGGATTTATTATGATTGGTCTTTGTAATGGTTTTGCCGTGGTTCGGTAATGGTTTTCCATCTATCATCCACTGCATGGAAAAGTGAAAGACATCAAAAAATAAAGCAAATTATAAACTTTATGAATAGTTTGCATAGAGTGTTCTGGGAGCAACAGAGTGGCACAAAGATACCAAAGTACAGATTACAGAACAAAACGCGCCGGGTTCTAAAAATGAGGATTCTATTTCAAATTCTATTAGGCTATTTATTCTCTGCAATAAAAATGAAATACATGGTGAAATTATATTAAAAAAAAAAAAAAACATGTCAGATTATAAGAATTACCTCTTTCCAAGGGATGTTTTAAGGGAAAGTAAGTCATCACATTTCTAAATAGGCAAACACAAGATTGTGTATGTATGTGATATATTAAAACACGGTATTCTTCCTGCTCTTACAAGTGGGTCAATTGACCTATTCGTATGAATGGGGACTCTATTTCGGTTTATAGAATAGCAATAGCATTACATGTATTCTATAAACCGAAAGTCTATAAACCGAATGTCGTTCGGTTTATAGACTTTAGGCTTATAGAATACATGTAATGCTATTTGCTATCTATAAACTGAACTAAAGTCCCCATTCATAAGAAATTCTTATGAATGGGGACTCTAGTTCGGTTTATAGAAAGCCAATATTACATTGTATTCCAGTATTACATGTATTGTAAGCCAGTATTACATGTATTCTAAAAGCCGAAAGTCTATAAACTGAACGACGTTCGGTTTATAGACTTTTGGTTTATAGAAAGCCAATAAAATTACATGTATTCTATAAACCGAAAGTCTATAAACCGAACAACGTTCGGTTTATAGACTTTCGGCTTATAGAATACACGTAATACTATTGGCTTTCTATAAACCGAAAGTCTATAAGAATTTCTTATGAATGGGGACTCTAGTTCAATTTATAGAAAGCCAATAGTATTCCATGTATTCCATAAGCCGAACGTCGGCTCCCCATTGACTTCATTGGGGTTCAGGGTTCAAGGGTCAAGTTCGGGGTCAAGTTCGACCCCGAACCCTGACTTTTTTTCAAAGTTAGGCCTACCCGCCAAACCCCGAATATCCAGGTGTCCGCTCCACACTAGTGGGTAATTTTCTATTTTATTAGCTGACGTTATCTAATTGCATATGAATATACAATGCCGTTTAACATGAGTAATTATAAAAGCTATTTATTTAGTGGGTGAATTTCTAATTTATTAGTTGAGACTATCTAATTTTATCTTTTTAAGATAAATCTTTCCTTTTGATATAGTTTCATCTGTTATGTTGCTGCTATTGAACTGTGCATATTGAGTGACTCGCATTTTTTTCTAATATCAAAGTAGAATTTTACAGGCCAGTGAGTGTATTTGTTATAATTTGTATGTGATAGCAATGTGTTTGAGTAGGCACACGTACTCACACAATGGGATTTACTTGTAAAGGTCAAGTGTATGGTAATTTTCTAAAAGCGGAACAATCACCCTGGAAGACACCACATTACCACATAGACTTGATTGTCATTCTTGACACATCCTATATATTTCACCCAGCATATAGTAGACATGTATACAGATCCTGCAAAAGTGTTGGCAAGTTAATAAAAAGACGCTGGCAATTGCCTTTTTTTCTTAAATCCCAATACATTAATGGGCAGCATTAGGTTCTGTGCCAAACAGCGGTTGTTGGAGGACAACCACCACTTTTCAGTTGGATTTCTGTGGAGATCTCTTTATACATGGAATGCTCCCAGGCTTCATTAAACCTTCCAGTCTTTTAATGGAACGTGAGCTTGGGGGGTAAATTAACATGAGCAGGTAGACATGCTAGAATATTTTGGACTAATGATACATTTCTGGTTAGATAGCTCAGTGAGCTAATATGCATGGTTGGTGTGTAGATTTCTGCCCCCCTAGACATACACTCATTTTGGGAACAATGCTCTGAATCATCATGATGTGTGGGGAGCGCGAGCAGCACTCTCTGAGGTCTGTGTGCATTTAACACACAGAGCTGGTGCTGCCCACTGTTTCCCCATGGAGCATACGCCTTTCTGCTTCACAAGGTGGGGGATGTACTCATTTATTTTTCACAGTGTTAGTTTAACTTTCTTGCCTTCATTTAAACTTTCAAATGCATCAGCTGTTTTTGACAAACCAAGAGAAACGCAGCTTATGTATACATCAAGTTACATTAAGCAAAAATATATCGAGATGTGCTTTTTCATTTTTCTTGTCAAATTCCAATGAGGTTACTTCGACATTGACAGGACATATCTGGTTTTCTTGGAGCAAGTTTGGAATGTTTCTGGGTAAAGTAAACTTTATAATGAACCACATTGCAGGATGGAGAGACTTTATGATATGTCAATTTAAACTTACATTGTTTAGACATGACAAAGGAACGTTACGATTTGAAGATGTAATGTATGAGAAAGCGGATAGGTCGGGCTGTGTCAGAGCTCGTGGGATTTCTGTAGACTTGGAAGATCATTCCTGTGAGATTTAGATCCTCACATGACTTCACCTATCTTTCAACTGATGTCTTTACTTGATTTCAACATCTTGAAAGGGTTAGCAGACTTCACATTGAACCTTCACACTGTCTCGTAACTTACATTGCTCCTTATTTTATGTTCTATACCTTGAAAAAGCCAAACTTTTCTAAACAGGTTTTTTTTTACCTTTATAAAACATATCGATTTTTTTTTTATGGAAATATTGTGCCACTATCAAATATGTTTAATCCACATGGTGGAAATATTTGCAAAGCCCAAGAAAAAAGGGGATATAAAAAATAAAATGTACGCTACAATAAACAGAAAAATCACTGGATATTAATGTTTATTTATTGTAATTAAAATACATTTCAGCAAATTCAGATTTCATACAAAGGATTTTGAGATTGCTGGTATACGGTGACAATGTGTACTATATAATGTAAACTGTCTACATGTTGTGAGATTGCTGGTACATGGTGACAATGTATACTGTATAATGCATAATGTAAATTGTATATTGTATAATGTATCCATGTTTTAAGATTACTGGTACATGGTGACAATGTGTACTATATAATGTATACTGTATACATGTAAAATGTATATTGTATAATGTATAGATGTTTTGAGATTACTGGTACATGGTGACAATGTGTACTATATAATGTAACATGTATACATGTTGTGAGATTGCTGGTACATGGTGACAATGTATACTGTATAATGCATAATGTAAAATGTATATTGTATAATGTATAGATGTTTTGAGATTACTGGTACATGGTGACAATGTGTACTATCTAATGTATACTGTCTACATGTTGTGATATTGCTGGTACATGGTGACAATGTATACTATATAATGCATAATGTAAAATGTATATGGTATAATGTATAGATGTTTGGAGATTACTGGTACATGGTGACAATGTATACTATATAATGTATACTGTATACATGTTTTGAGATTGCTGGTATATTTGGGTTATTTTTGATTTCCGTGGCCTGATTTGTGCACTTGTTGCAATCTGTCTGCCACGTTCCACCTTTCATTTTATTTGATCAGACACAGTAGACATTTGCTAAAAGAGAGTGATGTTTTAAGTGTCCCAGCACACATTGAACAGCTTCTTGTGATTCAGATAACTGGAGTTTTTCCTGAGTAAATCTGTTTTTATTTTTGCGGTATGAAAAGGAAAACATATTGTTACAGATTTGGTATGTGTTATATTTAATTTGGTATGGGATTGTGCAATGTGTGTATTGTTAGCTTTCTCGAAACTGGAGGAATGGGGGAGAACATATCTTACGATGTCTTCCCATCATTCTGATTGCCTTGGAAAGCCAGTTTCAGAAGAACAATCTATAGAGATTGGAGGTGCATCTTAATGTCAATTCAAAGGTCTTTTTGTTCGTTTTTACATGAATTTTAATAAAGAGCGTACTGTCCCATCAATGTTTGGGGTCCCTCTTATTTACTCTCTTTGCTCATCCATGTGACACCATTGTCTGAGTCTAAATGCCTGGAGCAGATCTTGTCAGTGCAATTGTTTTCTCATTATTATTTCTCATTTACCTCTAGTTATGTTTTGCATCCGGGAAGACAGTACTTTCCAAAGCAGGAGTCTTAAAATATAATTTATCATTCATGCGTACCTTTGTTTGCAATTTTGCTAACAAAATGCATATCATTTATTTGTCGTTATTTTTTAGTTTCTACATTTACAGTATAAAACATGGTGAGTTAACAGATGCTCTTTAACCACTTAATGATGTATATCCATCATACCAAACTATTATTTATACAAATTGAATGCCCTTCTCATTGTCGTTGGTAGGATTCTGTAGAGCTGGTCATGATAATAAACAGGAAAACTGGTGTATGATAAATACATACTAAAATAATGACTTAGATATATAGCGAAAAGGTTAAGGAACTTGGGAGGGGGCATTGCCTGGTAAGGCACTAGGGGATATGTACCCATTGGTTCAGCTTTAGTACTTTCGAAAAACTGAGACCCAGTTTACAGGTAAATTCTTTATGATTTCTTTAACACAGATGTTTTCGAGCCACTTTGAAACTTTCTTTTTATTTAATTAAGTGCACAGGATCAGTCTTATCTGTAAAAACATGTAACTCAATAAGAAGACGAAAGAAGAAAGGAAATTGATGTGCAGTGCAATTGATTCCCCATGGTGCCTTAAAATAACAGAGACCTTTAATACTGAAATGCAATCCAGTTATTCATTCATTATGTAATCATATTGAATGAAGGCTGCAACAGAGGACTATTCATTACTCATATAACAATTTCCTTAAATGTTCAGATACATTTGATAGAGAGTAAAACTATTTAGTTAGAAATCCAACTTTCCAGTGTGAATTAAATAAGCAAATTTAATTTAATTTTACAGAGAAATGTTTTAAATAACATTAACGTGGGAGTAAATGCAAACAAAGGTTTTCCTTAAATAAAAGGCAACTCTAAACTGAGTTCCTATGATTTATTATTGCTGAGATAATATACTTTAACTGCCGAATGTTCTTCTATTAGTGGGTTTCCTTTTAAAGCTTTGACAGTTGTGCTTTGTGGCGACAGTCTGTTAAGTTGGATTTTAGTGAATAGACCCATGAGACGTAGCTCTCTAACAACACCCAGTTGTTTCATGGAATACCCTGCTTTACAAATGGTGGCGAGGCAGCTATGTCATCAACACTGACAAAATGAAGCAGTCTAAATCTATCTAAAACAAGTGGTGTCTTAAAGGACAACTGCTGGCAAAAGTTGTAACTGAAGGTTTGCATCAAAAGTAGGTATTTTAAAAAGAAATGCTTTTATAAAATAATACAAATACAGCACCTTATTGAGAATTCTGTGCCTGTATAGCTCTATCACAGAGCTGACATTTTGTTCAGAATCTTGGGTCAGATAACGGAAGATCTGAGTCATCTGACCCAAGATGCTGAGGAAAGTGTTTTATTTATATTCTATATAATTATGAATAATTTATTTTTAAAATGTATAATGTATAAAAAAAAATCTTGCAGTTAAACATAACTTATTTTTTAACAAATACATCTTACCACAGCTATTAATGTTTAATTATTAGCATTCCCTTTTATTATGGTGGTCACATTCATTAAAGTATTGTTATATATCTCGGAGACCAAGATCCCTGCTGTTGTTTTGAAATGGACATTTATTAAACTGTGTGGCTTTACAATAGCTTGTCGGTAAGATGTGCTGAGACTTTAAACTGTGAACAATAGTATGGCATGCTCGCGTAAATTAAGTTGTTGAGTTTTAAGTTATTGTTTAGAAAATTAATAGAATTTGCCTGCAGTTTTGCCTCGATGGAAGAGAAAAGTCAATATTTTAATGGTAGCCATTTTACAATAAAGAGAAACTTTAATTTAAAAGTCTAAAAAAAAAAAAAATCAAGGGAGGCTTTAAATATTAGATTTGCCCCCCCCCCCCCAAAACCCCCCTGACATTTCATGCTTCGACTGAACAGAATCGAAAAGGCAAAAAGATTAATGAACAATGTTACAATTGTGCAAATTGGATGATAAAAAAATACAAATAATTTGCCTGGAGCAAGATTTATGTTTCTTTGTTTTGTAGAAATAAACTTTGCATGTTAACATGAGATAGGTCAAGTTGTGCTGCGTGATACACCATTTTATAAATGGAAAGTGGATAAAATGTAACTTTTGTGTAATTTATATATATATATTACATGAATTGGAATATCATAATAAACATACAGATATCATTTGACATGATGGATATGCATAAGGATTTAGGTATAAGTATTGAGTTTAACAACCCTGACAGGTGGGCACTGTGTATTTTCTTTGTTACCCCAATACTCTTTTTTAGACAAGACCTTTTTGGATATCATCCTACTCATCGTCTGTTCCAGAATTCTGGGTTTGTTGCATCCCTGTGAGCTTTATTATCCCATTGCATAGAATAATATTAAAGTGTTTATCAAATAAACACCAAAAACAAACGAATACCAAATGATAATAATAATACACCTCTCAGATGCGATCATTCCTGTATGAAGGAAAAACTGAAGAAAAACACTAGGCCAACTTATGACCAAGATACATCCAAGTGCCAATTAATTCAACTAAAGTAGATCCAAATAAACAACAACAGAAACCTTTAGTTACACGCAAATGTGAGACAGACTGTTTCTAAGGCAGGGTGAAAAAAGTAAATTGCCTTTTTGTTATTGTCATTTACAAACACTTTCTATATTCTCATTAGCTAGAGTGCTAATTACCAATAAGTCTACTTCTAGCAGAGTCATTATTCGGTACAGTTAGTTGCTCTGAAAGTAACCACAAACCCACCTCTGCATTATAATGTAAACAGGAGGCCATCCGGTTGATTCATCCAAAGGCCAAAAAATGCGTTGGTACATGGGAAGACCCAATGAAACTATCAATACAACAGAAGCCAAACAACGGCAATAATGTAGCACAATCTACTCTATGTGTAAATATTTAAGACGATACTGTCATAGACAGTGAATTACTATTTCCAAGATGTGTTTTTTTGTTTGTATGTGATGCTTAAATGGGACCTTTACATAAAATGAATGCAGGCATAAAAGAAATTAGGATAGCACTCCATTCTTCAGAGGTCAATACCATGTTAAATAATAAATTGACCATTAGATGGTTTCTGCCATGATTGAACTGATAATCAGTTTCTCTCGTACTGATTTGGGGGTGACACACAAGGTAGTATGATAGCTATGTTCGACATACAGATCTATAAAATACAAACAGTGTCCATACGTATATAGGAAGGAATTAAGGACACAGTGTCTGGAGATTTAAGTTAAATGATGCTTTAGACACAATCTTCAACATGACTAGAGTGATACAATATCAATATCCATTGTGAAATATTAGCTAATTCATGGATAGATTTATACAGTTCTATAGAGTGGTCTAAGCAGCCAATTCATACAGTATGGTTGTGTTTCTAGTTTCAGTTTATTTATGCAGGCTTATTAACATAGGCTTCTGGTCAGCTTGCTAAAAGTATTGAAAGGGGAAGTTCCACCCACATTGTCCAAATATATATATTAAGATATGAATAGGAAAGAAAAATAAATCATGTTTTTTTCCCCCAAGCCATTCCATCTCCTAAAAACGGTAAATAGAGTGTATGCATGTTGTTGTGGTTACTATAGTAACAGTCCTGCCTATCTCTCCAGCTCACCTTATTGGACGTCACTGAATTTAGAGGCCCCGGTGATATTTTTTTCATTGTAAAACTACAGAAGAACTGGAAATAGTTTGAAAGTAAAAATAAGTAAATTTCACAAAAAATAAAAACAAGTGCGATGCAGTGAACATTAAATAGGTGGAAATGTCACTTAAAAAAAAAATATAAAAAATATATACATATAATTGAGCTACACAGACACACAGAGATTTTTTCAAGTGATTAAACTATTATTGATGAATTATTTTCTCTGTGACTAATGAGTCAAACAACAACTGCTTTATATGGAAGTTAAATGAAACACATTTACCTTCTATGTTGTATCTTTCTCACAGATGACTATCCGAAACAATTTCCAGCATAACGATATCTGTTCAATGGGTATTTGCCTTGTTAATTTGGATTGTGTATAAGGTTATTTTTACTTTTAGGGATGCATGTTTAACATCCATCTTCGTTTCATCATCTTAAATTACTAATCAATGTTCTTAAATTACCAAGTGTTTCAGTAATCAAGCTTTGAATTAAATTTTGTACGTTAGGCTGTTATGGAAAGCATTTGGTGTAATTGGTGAGGTGCTAGCGGAATCTCAATGTATCTTGCATTAAATCCCCACTTATAGTAGATTATGATTTATGTGCACAATTAACGTAAGCTCATGTCTAGGAGGAACTGCTGGAAAACTACTTAAGGTGATTAACTCTACATGTGCTAAAAAATATTACTTTTAACTTTAAAGGGTCGATATATATATATCTTTCACTTTCATCCTGGCGATACATTTGTTATGTATTGTATTTCACCGATCAGGGAAAATCACTAGCCCCCGCTCACAGTATGCACTTCTTGCTTCTTGTTCACCTTCATATCCGCAAAGTTTACAGTATATATCTTGTCCTTGAATGAGCTGGGAGGGGGACCAAATAAAATGCTTGGCTTTATTAGTAAAAGGCTGTCTGCTTTTTCAGATCAATTCTCACTGTCAGTCTGTACATATTTACATGACCTTCACATCGACGAACCCTCACCCAAATCAACATAATGACAACATATTTAGGTAACGGTATCCGCCAAATCTGTATTTACAAATATTTAACTAAACCAGCATAACGTTTGAGATAAGCATACAACCTCCACCAGCTATTATTAGCAGTAATGGTAGCAGGTCACCCTTTTACAAACACTAGTCTAGGCCTATGGCGACAGACTAGATTGGGAGGTAGAGTTCCAGGAAGAAGAGGAAACTGGTTAGTTAAAGACATGACGCACTAAAGTGTTTGGGAGCAGATAGTATACTGGAGAATGATCACACAGAATTGAGGCCAAATGGACATTTACTGGGCTTTGGGATGGACAAATGAATGATGTTCTTCACAGACCTTGGCATAGACTATTATAGGGACATTATAGGGACTATAATGGAGAGGATGGAGTGTGACAAATACAGGTATGAGTTTAGTCAGCTTTAGGAAAGCACAGCATCTAAATATGCCAGTAGCATGAGTTCTCGTATGTAATGCTATAAGCCAGCACAGGATATTATTTCCCAAAAGCTCTCCTATGTGCAGATGCTGGCCTGGGCTACCTGACACTGACTGTAATCTGGAGGACAGAAGAATACAAGAACAAAAAAAGGGATAGGTGGGAAAATACAGGATGTTACAGCTTCCACCCGGTGAATATAAAGAGGTAAGACCCTCTCAACACACCCCAATACATGTAATGTAGCTTAAATGTAACATATTGGTTCAGCCAGAGCTGAGCTGGCCTAGTTCAGCAGTCGCATTCGCCATCCTAATAAATATCTTTATACATTGTGTTACCAAAGTTATTACATTTGTTTTTTTAAATCAGTTTTTTTATTATAATATTGTATTTTACATATGTCATACTCTTGAATGTACGACTTCCATTGGCTGATTTAGGCACAGTATGGCTTGCTGTGTACCTCATCCTATGAACATAGCAGCAATATTGCAATGAAAAACGTTACTTCAGGGAGTCCCTGAGTTCAGCAGATTAGCTGAAAGAGCTACCATTTCTGGTAGATGATGCAATGTGCCCACTTGGGAAGATTTTCTAATACAATTTAAAAATAAGCTACTCAGGGCATAAGAATTTTTTAAATGCGCTATTTATCTATTTTAAAGACATATTTAAAAAAAAAAAAAAGTATTGATGGGTGGACTAAATTATTTATTATAGTGTATTTAATACCAGCTGTGCATGAACATGTCTATGACATGCACACGAACTTCATGGTCCCCATACCTATAATTTGTTATACTGTCATTTTAGAGTTCTTTTGCTGAACCGACGAAGGCATATGTTCTGTATAACAAAAAATAGATTTTATTAACCTGATCGTATCTGTTTTCAGAGTATAATTAGAGCCACAGAAAATATATGTATTAAAAGCCCCACAGATTAAGGCTTCACAGTTATTTGAGTCTTTTTCACCATAATATTGTACTTTAAGTGGAACAGTTGTGGCAACTCAATAATTAGTCCCTTCATGACTTGGGGTGTTGCTCCCTGCTCCTGCACCCCCATCATATAGTGATCCAGTCTCAGTGACACAGTGGCAATCAGGGTCTTTATAGACATTTGCACAATGTCACGATGTAGGTTGTGCCCATACCCTGAAGTAATGCTGAATTTTGAATATTAATTGAATATGTGCCACTTTGCCAGCTGGTTACAAAAAAGTGGCCTTATCTGACACAGGGGATCTCACTGTATTTCCCTGCATTGAGATATGCAGCTGAGCAGGCAGACGGGCTGCACTATTGTTCAGAGGATGTTTTATTCCATCCTCAGGGTCATTGCAGTCATGAATTTGAGGATGAGAAAGCACCTCCTTCTGCATTAACAGGTTAATCCCAATACGTTTTTCCCCCAAGATAGAAACTGCCATAATATTGATCAAAGGTGAGAGTTTTTACAGTAGAAACACATGAGACAGGTAGAATCATGTTGATGCCTTTATTAAATAATTGAGTATTTTTATTATTATTTTATTTTTTTATTTTTATTTTTATTATTATTTTTTTGAGTGCAAGCTGTCAAGATCTCTCAGGTCTCTTCATCAGGCATGTTATACAATGTAAAAGGGAAAAATATGTCAACAATGTGATGTGTACTTGTATTTAACAGATATTTACTTTGTATAATATGCCTGATGAAGAGACCTGAGAGGACTTGACAGCTTGCACTCTAAACCTACTCAGTCAGCCAATAAAGGTATCAGCTTGACTCTACTCGTCTCCAAAAATATTGAGCCATGTTCATGTCTTATTATAATGCTGTGTATTAACATATTATGGACACCTATCAGCATCTACCATAAAATGTATACATACTTCTCTGCTGGATTGTAAACAATGCAAACATGAAATATACAGTTAATAATTATTTAGACATGCCCACTAGAGAAAAATATCATTGATTTTGTCACTATTGTTGCTGTGTCAATGGGGTGTACTCACTAGATGTGAGCTGGCAAGTCAGATGTATATTCATTGCCTTGGAAACAATATCCGATAAGCCTATTTTTCCAACTGTAATCTCTGATTGATAGAGGTAGGGTACAACTCTACCTGTATGTTAGGAAGATGGCTAGACTGGATGGTGATAACAAATGGGAGAGACTGTGCGATGGATGTGAGAGAGGTTTGAGGACTGTGATTAAGGACAGGTGAGGGTTGGAAAGTGGGGGACTCAATGGGCTTACCCCAGTGTGCCAAAATGTCTTTTTAATTGTCTTGTTTGTCTATCAAACTCTGTCTTGCCGGTCTATCTGTGTCTATCTCTGATGATATCAGGTGTTACATTGTATCCATGGGCCATTATATTGTGTTTGCCTCGAGGGCTAAGGTGTTAATGTTGTTACATGTTTGTTTTCTTATCTCAACATAGTTTCATACATGTCATGGCTATAAAAAAAAATGGACAATAAAAGAACAAATTGTCCCCACGTTAGGGTATAAAATTATATGTATACAGTTCCCTGACAAGTCGGTTCATCGAAAAACAAAAATAGCGGGCATGCCTTTTTGGAAACAGAGTAACCCATTGTATCAACTGTATCTATTGCTTCCTCAGAGTGGAGACTCCAACATGTAAAGCAGAGTAAAATCACACTTTAAGAAGAGCTCCAAAAAAAGAGAGGATTTTAATCAGTGAAACGCGTTGGCTGTGTGCAGTCGGTATATGTTAACCTTAACATTCAAACAGACAAGAAGACAACCCAGCACAGAGAACACCACAAGGCATAGCGGTGTATAGAAGTGGGTGACTAGAGTACCTCGTGTGTATAATGGAGCTTACATTGTGTGTGTATCAATTCTTCCTCTTTAATACATGTTATGCACATTAAATGTTGCTATACTATTGTGAAGTTTCTCTTATTTACATGCTGATTTTCCTAACCTAGAGTGGGGGTCCACTTTTACATTTATAGTCTATATTCAAATTACTATTAAATAAGTGGGATTTACTGCTTGGTTTTTTTGTGGTGTTTTTTTGTGGGTGAGCTTACTCTATCTGCTAGGTCTTTTTGTTCTAAACATTTTTTTACTTTACTTTATTTTTATTAATAGTCTTCTCTAGTACAACTCGAGTATCATATTTTAAAAAAAAAAATGTATAAGGCTTGATATAGTCCGGAACAGATGTTTAACAAGCAGTGGAATTAGTTTACATGAATAAAATGTGTATTTTAAGACTTAAGAGATTCTCTGACGTAAATGAGTTATTCCCAAGCTCGTGGTTTCATTCTTCATTAATATGCTATTAAAGATTAATAAGTAAAAATGATACATACCGCGTAATGCTCGAGTTACCCGCAGAGGAATTCTTATAGAAGTAACAAGTACAAAGTTATGGAAGTATACAGTGTTTAAGGGGAAATAGTCATCCCAAAAAACTTGTGGAAGCCAAGTTCACATTCAGGTATCTATGTGCCAGAAAATATATAGATTCATCCTTACAGGAGAACTGTCGCAAACAAATTCTGAAAGATTGCATTAAGGGTAAATGGTTTGTATAGAAAGACCTTAATGTAAGAATGCATATAAATTATCTCATTGAGTCCCCTTTGCTTAAACCAGGGGGCTGACATGTTTCTGATAATCTTAGGTCATAGCTTCATTAACCTCAAGTCAGCTGAGGGAATATCTCACCTATGATTCTAAATAAAATGTCTGACACCAATTTAGCTGTTTGGAGCAAAAATGGCTCAATAAGGTACATTATTTATATGATTTAATTGAATACTTTCTATATGAACCATCTATATTTAATGGTATCTTTCAATTAATCTTATGTTTTGTTTTTTTGCTACAGCTAAACTTTAGGTGATATAGTTACTTGAAAGTGTATTCTGCTAACTGCAAGATGGAGGCAAAACAGATGTACTTCCTCCTCACCCCAAGTTGTAACGTTGGCTTCCCTCGTACTTCCCGCGTACGGTGGCCATGCTAAGCACTGTGGGAAGTTGATGTTGAATTTTGGGGTTGAGTGGATGCCTGCACATCCTAAAAGTGTACCACAACAAACATGATGGATATCAGACTGATTATGTATAAATATAAACAAATAGGTAAATACATCATCAAATGATTCTACATTAAAACAAAATCAAGGTTTTTTTTTTTTACCTTTTTGATAGATGCAAATGTTAAAAACCCTGTGGCTTTGGTCCAAACCCGACATGAAACGTTTTTTTTTTCAGAACATCAAAGTTCAAATGTTTAAAATGAGCAGAGATTTTATATTTTTCAAAAACATATGTTATAAATGAGACATATTCAAAAAGCCACAAATAAAAAGAAAAGAAAAACATGAAAAAAAAAACACAACCTAGGAAAAAGAGTTCATACTTTACCTTTGCAGGTGAAGCTAATCTGGAAGCTCACACCTGTCTGGGGTTTAAGAGTTATAATGGTCTCTCTCAGCTAGATCACAGAGAGACCCTAATTTTCCCATGCCATCAATAGAGGGATCATAATTAAGTGCAGACAATGCCAATATGTTTAAAATTGGAATTAAACTTAAATACTGCACACCAAATGTATCCTAAAATTACGATTATTCTAAATATAGGGCCACTGGACAATGTAAGCAGGGGAGGGCTAGCAAGGGGGCTATTACCTCCCAGACTGCTCTCTATCCTGACTCAACGGCCTGGGGTCGGACCATGTTTCACTTCTAAATTGACATTTTCTTTCCAATTGTCTTGTTTGTCTATCAATCTCTGTAATTATCTGTTTATTTGCACCTTTGATGATAATGGGTGGGCTGATTAAATTGCATCAAACAGTTTTTGCCCCAGGCCAAAAGTTTCCAGCCCTCCCCTCCATGTAAGATAATTCCTTTGTGATGAGAAATGGATTATTTTATGGATTGTATTATGTTCTCGCAGTGACAAACATCCAATTTAGTTTCCCTTGCCACCCTTGGTATTTTTACCTGAACCCATTTACAACTGGTTTCTCATGTCTATACCCTTTATTTGTTGTCTCGTCTATCTGTGTTGGGCAAGTATTACACAAATGAAATGTCTTTTCTCTAAGGTTTGGGATATCAAATTAATTGTACAACAAAATAGTAGCTTTCTGATCAAATGAGAGTAAAACCAATTTGCCTGTTCAGTAAATTATCCATCAAAAGTTACCTTGTTCTTGGGTCAACATAAAAAGCATTACGGGTTCGACAAAGAAGAATGAAAACACTGTCTCGCAAAATTTAATGCCTTGATAGCAGGTGTCACTTGGATTTGTATGTCTTCCGAGATTGAAGATTCATGAAGGTCCTTCATTTGGTGATTTGATCTTTGGGAATAAAAATAGAAACAGTACGACCTTGCTATAAAAGATAGACCTCAAAATACTAAGTATCTTGTGTCAGAAAACAGCATTTCCACAAACAGCATGTTGTTGGCTGGACACTCTTTAAAGTTCCATAAATTATAACATCAAAGAGATATTTTAAAGTATAAACCAATCGATGTTGAAAGCTGTTAAATTGTTTTAGATACCACTATTTCCTAGCTAGCAATGCTTGTAATATCCACTTCATATAATAGCACACAACGGAAGAAAATAGATTTGTAGATATACATTTATATATATTTTTTTCAGTCAATAGAAACATGTAAGAGGAAGAGCGAGGACCCATAAAAGATGCATAAAAAGGTTAAATATTTGTAAAGAATCATTCTGTAAAGTTTTTAACCTAAAGTGAATTCATGTATAAAAACTCCCTCACTGAAAAGTGTCGGGAGAGTTAGAAAAACGAACTCTCGTAATATATAATGGCAACTGTGCCTTTTTATAAATCTCAACATTTTGTAGTGCGGGAGATGGACTTCCACCAACTAATGTTTGAGTTTCCCCGACACTAATAAGACGGTGAATTTTTTTTTAGTACCTGATTTTATAATACATTGGCTTCCCTGGCACAGCCAGCACAACCAAAAAATACATAATGGGAGGAAGCTGCAGAGACTCCTGAAATGGGTTCAGGCGAGTGCTCCCCTTTTAATAAATGTTAGTTATGGTGAGTGATTCCCTTATAATAAATGCTAGTTAAGGTATGTGCTTTTCTTTTAATAAATGTTAGATCAGGTGAGTGCTTCCCTTATAATAAATGCTAGTTCAGGTGTATGCTCCCCTTATAATAAATGTTAGTTATGGTGAGTGCTTCCCTTATAATAAATGTTTGATCAGGTGAGTGCTCCCCTTATAATAAACGTTAGTTCAGGTGAGTGCTTCCTTATAATAAATGTTAGATCAGGTGAGTGCTTCCCTTATAATAAATGTTAGATCAGGTGAGTGCTTCCCTTATAATAAATGTTAGATCAGGTGAGTGCTTCCCTTATAATAAATGTTAGATCAGGTGAGTGCTTCCCTTATAATAAATGTTAGATCAGGTGAGTGCTTCCCTTATAATAAATGCTAGTTCAGGTGTATGCTCCCAATATAATAAATGTTAGTTATGGTGAGTGCTTCCCTTATAATAAATGTTAGATCAGGTGAGTGCTTCCCTTATAATAAATGCTAGTTCAGGTGAGTGCTTCCTTATAATAAATGCTAGTTCAGGTGAGAGCTCCACTTATAATAAATGCCCGTCTAGGTGAGCACTCCACTTATAATAAATGCTAGTCTATGTGAGCGCTCCACTTATAATAAATGCTAGTTCAGGTGAGCCCTTCCCTTATAATAAATGCTAGTTCAGGTGAGCCCTTCCCTTATAATAAATGCTAGTTCAGGTGAGCACTCCACTTATAATAAATGCTCGTCTATGTGAGCGCTCCCCTTATAATAAATGCTAGTTCAGGTGAGCCCTTCCCTTATAATAAATGCTAGTTCAGGTGAGTGCTCACCATATAATAAATGTTAGTTCAGGTGATGGCTCCCCTTATAATAAATGCTAGTTCGTGTGATGGCTCCCCTTATAATAAATGCTAGTTCAGGTGAGTGCTCCCCTTATATTAAACGCTAGTTCAGGTGAGTGCTTCCCTTCTAATAAATGCTAGTTCAGGTGAGTGCTCCCCTTCTAATTAATGCTAGTTCAGGTGAGTGCTCACCATATAATAAATGCTAGTTCAGGTGATGGCGCTCCTTATAATAAATGCTAGTTCAGGTGATGGCTCTCCTTATAATAAATGCCAGTTCAGGTGATGGCTCCCCTTATAATAAATGCTAGTTCAGGTGAGTGTTCTCCTTATGATAAATGCTAGTCCAGGTGAGCGCTCCATAATAAATGCTAGTTCAGGTTATGGCTTCCCTTATAATAAATGCTAGTTCAGGTGAGTGCTTCCTTATAATAAATGCTAGTTCAGGTGAGAGCTCCACTTATAATAAATGCCCGTCTAGGTGAGCACTCCACTTATAATAAATGCTAGTCTATGTGAGCGCTCCACTTATAATAAATGCTAGTTCAGGTGAGCCCTTCCCTTATAATAAATGCTAGTTCAGGTGAGCCCTTCCCTTATAATAAATGCTAGTTCAGGTGAGCACTCCACTTATAATAAATGCTCGTCTATGTGAGCGCTCCCCTTATAATAAATGCTAGTTCAGGTGAGCCCTTCCCTTATAATAAATGCTAGTTCAGGTGAGTGCTCACCATATAATAAATGTTAGTTCAGGTGATGGCTCCCCTTATAATAAATGCTAGTTCGTGTGATGGCTCCCCTTATAATAAATGCTAGTTCAGGTGAGTGCTCCCCTTATATTAAACGCTAGTTCAGGTGAGTGCTTCCCTTCTAATAAATGCTAGTTCAGGTGAGTGCTCCCCTTCTAATTAATGCTAGTTCAGGTGAGTGCTCACCATATAATAAATGCTAGTTCAGGTGATGGCGCTCCTTATAATAAATGCTAGTTCAGGTGATGGCTCTCCTTATAATAAATGCCAGTTCAGGTGATGGCTCCCCTTATAATAAATGCTAGTTCAGGTGAGTGTTCTCCTTATGATAAATGCTAGTCCAGGTGAGCGCTCCATAATAAATGCTAGTTCAGGTTATGGCTTCCCTTATAATAAATGCTAGTTCAGGTGAGTGCTTCCTTATAATAAATGCTAGTTCAGGTGAGAGCTCCACTTATAATAAATGCCCGTCTAGGTGAGCACTCCACTTATAATAAATGCTAGTCTATGTGAGCGCTCCACTTATAATAAATGCTAGTTCAGGTGAGCCCTTCCCTTATAATAAATGCTAGTTCAGGTGAGCCCTTCCCTTATAATAAATGCTAGTTCAGGTGAGCACTCCACTTATAATAAATGCTCGTCTATGTGAGCGCTCCCCTTATAATAAATGCTAGTTCAGGTGAGCCCTTCCCTTATAATAAATGCTAGTTCAGGTGAGTGCTCACCATATAATAAATGTTAGTTCAGGTGATGGCTCCCCTTATAATAAATGCTAGTTCGTGTGATGGCTCCCCTTATAATAAATGCTAGTTCAGGTGAGTGCTCCCCTTATATTAAACGCTAGTTCAGGTGAGTGCTTCCCTTCTAATAAATGGTAGTTCAGGTGAGTGCTCCCCTTCTAATTAATGCTAGTTCAGGTGAGTGCTCACCATATAATAAATGCTAGTTCAGGTGATGGCGCTCCTTATAATAAATGCTAGTTCAGGTGATGGCTCTCCTTATAATAAATGCCAGTTCAGGTGATGGCTCCCCTTATAATAAATGCTAGTTCAGGTGAGTGTTCTCCTTATGATAAATGCTAGTCCAGGTGAGCGCTCCATAATAAATGCTAGTTCAGGTTATGGCTTCCCTTATAATAAACGTTAGTTCAGGTGAGTGCTCCCCTTATGATAAATGCTAGTCCAGGTGAGCGCTCCCCTTATAATAAATGCTAGTTCAGGTGATGGCTCCCCTTATGATAAATGCTAGTTCAGGTGAGCGCTCCCCTTATAATAAATGCTAGTTCAAGTGAGTGCTCCCCTTATAATAAATGCTAGTTCAGGTGATGGCTCTCCTTATAATAAATGCTAGTTCAGGTGAGTGCTCACCATATAATAAATGCTAGTTCAGGTGATGGCTCTCCTTATAATAAATGCTAGTTCAGGTGATGGCTCCCCTTATAATAAATGCTAGTTCAGGTGAGTGTTCTCCTTATGATAAATGCTAGTCCAGGTGAGCGCTCCATAATAAATGCTAGTTCAGGTTATGGCTTCCCTTATAATAAATGCTAGTTTAGGTGAGTGCTCCCCTTATGATAAATGCTAGTTCAGGTGAGCGCTCCCCTTATAATAAATGCTAGTTCAAGTGAGTGCTCCCCTTATAATAAATGCTAGTTGAGGTGATGGCTTCCCTTATAATAAATGCTAGTTCAGGTTAGTGCTCCCCTTATAATAAATGCTAGTTCAGGTGCGTGCTCTCCTTATAATAAATGCTAGTTGAGGTGATGGCTTCCCTTATAATAAATGCTAGTTCAGGTTAGTGCTCCCCTTATAATAAATGCTAGTTCAGGTGCGTGCTCTCCTTATAATAAATGCTAGTTCAGGTTAGTGCTCCCCTTATAATAAATGCTAGTTCAGGTGCGTGCTCTCCTTATAATAAATGCTAGTTGAGGTGATGGCTTCCCTTATAATAAATGCTAGTTCAGGTGCGTGCTCTCCTTATAATAAATGCTAGTTCAGGTGCGTGCTCTCCTTATAATAAATGCTAGTTGAGGTGATGGCTTCCCTTATAATAAATGCTAGTTCAGGTGCGTGCTCTCCTTATAATAAATGCTAGTTCAGGTGCGTGCTCTCCTTATAATAAATGCTAGTTGAGGTGATGGCTTCCCTTATAATAAATGCTAGTTCAGGTTAGTGCTCCCCTTATAATAAATGCTAGTTCAGGTGCGTGCTCTCCTTATAATAAATGCTAGTTCAGGTGCGTGCTCTCCTTATAATAAATGCTAGTTGAGGTGATGGCTTCCCTTATAATAAATGCTAGTTCAGGTGCGTGCTCTCCTTATAATAAATGCTAGTTCAGGTGCGTGCTCTCCTTATAATAAATGCTAGTTCAGGTGCGTGCTCTCCTTATAATAAATGCTAGTTCAGGTGCGTGCTCTCCTTATAATAAATGCTAGTTCAGGTTAGTGCTCCCCTTATAATAAATGCTAGTTCAGGTGCGTGCTCTCCTTATAATAAATGCTAGTTCAGGTGTGTGCTCCCCTTATAATAAATGCTAGTTCAGGTGCGTGCTCTCCTTATAATAAATGCTAGTTCAGGTGTGTGCTCCCCTTATAATAAATGCTAGTTCAGGTGCGTGCTCTCCTTATAATAAATGCTAGTTCAGGTGCGTGCTCTCCTTATAATAAATGCTAGTTCAGGTTAGTGCTCCCCTTATAATAAATGCTAGTTCAGGTGCGTGCTCTCCTTATAATAAATGCTAGTTCAGGTTAGTGCTCCCCTTATAATAAATGCTAGTTCAGGTTAGTGCTCCCCTTATAATAAATGCTAGTTCAGGTTAGTGCTCCCCTTATAATAAATGCTAGTTCAGGTGCGTGCTCTCCTTATAATAAATGCTAGTTCAGGTGTGTGCTCCCCTTATAATAAATGCTAGTTCAGGTGCGTGCTCTCCTTATAATAAATGCTAGTTCAGGTGCGTGCTCTCCTTATAATAAATGCTAGTTCAGGTTAGTGCTCCCCTTATAATAAATGCTAGTTCAGGTGCGTGCTCTCCTTATAATAAATGCTAGTTCAGGTTAGTGCTCCCCTTATAATAAATGCTAGTTCAGGTGCGTGCTCTCCTTATAATAAATGCTAGTTCAGGTGTGTGCTCCCTTTATATTAAATACTAGTCCAGGTGAGTGCTCCCCTTATAATAAATGCTAGTTCAGGTTAGTGCTCCCCTTATAATAAATGCTAGTTCAGGTTAGTGCTCCCCTTATAATAAATGCTAGTTCAGGTTAGTGCTCCCCTTATAATAAATGATAGTTCAGGTGCGTGCTCTCCTTATAATAAATGCTAGTTCAGGTGTGTGCTCCCCTTATAATAAATGCTAGTTCAGGTGCGTGCTCTCCTTATAATAAATGCTAGTTCAGGTGCGTGCTCTCCTTATAATAAATGCTAGTTCAGGTGATGGCTTCCCTTATAATAAATGCTAGTTCAGGTGCGTGCTCTCCTTATAATAAATGCTAGTTCAGGTTAGTGCTCCCCTTATAATAAATGCTAGTTCAGGTGCGTGCTCTCCTTATAATAAATGCTAGTTCAGGTGCGTGCTCCCCTTCTAATTAATGCTAGTTCAGGTGAGTGCTCACCATATAATAAATGCTAGTTCAGGTGATGGCGCTCCTTATAATAAATGCTAGTTCAGGTGATGGCTCTCCTTATAATAAATGCCAGTTCAGGTGATGGCTCCCCTTATAATAAATGCTAGTTCAGGTGAGTGTTCTCCTTATGATAAATGCTAGTCCAGGTGAGCGCTCCATAATAAATGCTAGTTCAGGTTATGGCTTCCCTTATAATAAACGTTAGTTCAGGTGAGTGCTCCCCTTATGATAAATGCTAGTCCAGGTGAGCGCTCCCCTTATAATAAATGCTAGTTCAGGTGATGGCTCCCCTTATGATAAATGCTAGTTCAGGTGAGCGCTCCCCTTATAATAAATGCTAGTTCAAGTGAGTGCTCCCCTTATAATAAATGCTAGTTCAGGTGATGGCTCTCCTTATAATAAATGCTAGTTCAGGTGAGTGCTCACCATATAATAAATGCTAGTTCAGGTGATGGCTCTCCTTATAATAAATGCTAGTTCAGGTGATGGCTCCCCTTATAATAAATGCTAGTTCAGGTGAGTGTTCTCCTTATGATAAATGCTAGTCCAGGTGAGCGCTCCATAATAAATGCTAGTTCAGGTTATGGCTTCCCTTATAATAAATGCTAGTTTAGGTGAGTGCTCCCCTTATGATAAATGCTAGTTCAGGTGAGCGCTCCCCTTATAATAAATGCTAGTTCAAGTGAGTGCTCCCCTTATAATAAATGCTAGTTGAGGTGATGGCTTCCCTTATAATAAATGCTAGTTCAGGTTAGTGCTCCCCTTATAATAAATGCTAGTTCAGGTGCGTGCTCTCCTTATAATAAATGCTAGTTGAGGTGATGGCTTCCCTTATAATAAATGCTAGTTCAGGTTAGTGCTCCCCTTATAATAAATGCTAGTTCAGGTGCGTGCTCTCCTTATAATAAATGCTAGTTCAGGTTAGTGCTCCCCTTATAATAAATGCTAGTTCAGGTGCGTGCTCTCCTTATAATAAATGCTAGTTGAGGTGATGGCTTCCCTTATAATAAATGCTAGTTCAGGTGCGTGCTCTCCTTATAATAAATGCTAGTTCAGGTGCGTGCTCTCCTTATAATAAATGCTAGTTGAGGTGATGGCTTCCCTTATAATAAATGCTAGTTCAGGTGCGTGCTCTCCTTATAATAAATGCTAGTTCAGGTGCGTGCTCTCCTTATAATAAATGCTAGTTGAGGTGATGGCTTCCCTTATAATAAATGCTAGTTCAGGTTAGTGCTCCCCTTATAATAAATGCTAGTTCAGGTGCGTGCTCTCCTTATAATAAATGCTAGTTCAGGTGCGTGCTCTCCTTATAATAAATGCTAGTTGAGGTGATGGCTTCCCTTATAATAAATGCTAGTTCAGGTGCGTGCTCTCCTTATAATAAATGCTAGTTCAGGTGCGTGCTCTCCTTATAATAAATGCTAGTTCAGGTGCGTGCTCTCCTTATAATAAATGCTAGTTCAGGTGCGTGCTCTCCTTATAATAAATGCTAGTTCAGGTTAGTGCTCCCCTTATAATAAATGCTAGTTCAGGTGCGTGCTCTCCTTATAATAAATGCTAGTTCAGGTGTGTGCTCCCCTTATAATAAATGCTAGTTCAGGTGCGTGCTCTCCTTATAATAAATGCTAGTTCAGGTGTGTGCTCCCCTTATAATAAATGCTAGTTCAGGTGCGTGCTCTCCTTATAATAAATGCTAGTTCAGGTGCGTGCTCTCCTTATAATAAATGCTAGTTCAGGTTAGTGCTCCCCTTATAATAAATGCTAGTTCAGGTGCGTGCTCTCCTTATAATAAATGCTAGTTCAGGTTAGTGCTCCCCTTATAATAAATGCTAGTTCAGGTTAGTGCTCCCCTTATAATAAATGCTAGTTCAGGTTAGTGCTCCCCTTATAATAAATGCTAGTTCAGGTGCGTGCTCTCCTTATAATAAATGCTAGTTCAGGTGTGTGCTCCCCTTATAATAAATGCTAGTTCAGGTGCGTGCTCTCCTTATAATAAATGCTAGTTCAGGTGCGTGCTCTCCTTATAATAAATGCTAGTTCAGGTTAGTGCTCCCCTTATAATAAATGCTAGTTCAGGTGCGTGCTCTCCTTATAATAAATGCTAGTTCAGGTTAGTGCTCCCCTTATAATAAATGCTAGTTCAGGTGCGTGCTCTCCTTATAATAAATGCTAGTTCAGGTGTGTGCTCCCTTTATATTAAATACTAGTCCAGGTGAGTGCTCCCCTTATAATAAATGCTAGTTCAGGTTAGTGCTCCCCTTATAATAAATGCTAGTTCAGGTTAGTGCTCCCCTTATAATAAATGCTAGTTCAGGTTAGTGCTCCCCTTATAATAAATGATAGTTCAGGTGCGTGCTCTCCTTATAATAAATGCTAGTTCAGGTGTGTGCTCCCCTTATAATAAATGCTAGTTCAGGTGCGTGCTCTCCTTATAATAAATGCTAGTTCAGGTGCGTGCTCTCCTTATAATAAATGCTAGTTCAGGTGATGGCTTCCCTTATAATAAATGCTAGTTCAGGTGCGTGCTCTCCTTATAATAAATGCTAGTTCAGGTTAGTGCTCCCCTTATAATAAATGCTAGTTCAGGTGCGTGCTCTCCTTATAATAAATGCTAGTTCAGGTGCGTGCTCTCCTTATAATAAATGCTAGTTCAGGTTAGTGCTCCCCTTATAATAAATGCTAGTTCAGGTGCGTGCTCTCCTTATAATAAATGCTAGTTCAGGTGCGTGCTCCCCTTATAATAAATGCTAGTTCAGGTGCGTGCTCTCCTTATAATAAATGCTAGTTGAGGTTAGTGCTCCCCTTATAATAAATGCTAGTTCAGGTGCGTGCTCTCCTTATAATAAATGCTAGTTGAGGTGATGGCTTCCCTTATAATAAATGCTAGTTCAGGTTAGTGCTCCCCTTATAATAAATGCTAGTTCAGGTGAATGCTCCCCTTATAATAAATGCTAGTTCAGGTGCGTGCTCTCCTTATAATAAATGCTAGTTCAGGTGCGTGCTCTCCTTATAATAAATGCTAGTTCAGGTGCGTGCTCTCCTTATAATAAATGCTAGTTCAGGTGCGTGCTCTCCTTATAATAAATGCTAGTTCAGGTGCGTGCTCTCCTTATAATAAATGCTAGTTCAGGTGCGTGCTCTCCTTATAATAAATGCTAGTTCAGGTGCGTGCTCTCCTTATAATAAATGCTAGTTCAGGTTAGTGCTCCCCTTATAATAAATGCTAGTTCAGGTGCGTGCTCCCCTTATAATAAATGCTAGTTCAGGTGCGTGCTCTCCTTATAATAAATGCTAGTTCAGGTGTGTGCTCCCCTTATAATAAATGCTAGTTCAGGTGCGTGCTCTCCTTATAATAAATGCTAGTTCAGGTGCGTGCTCTCCTTATAATAAATGCTAGTTCAGGTTAGTGCTCCCCTTATAATAAATGCTAGTTCAGGTGCGTGCTCTCCTTATAATAAATGCTAGTTCAGGTTAGTGCTCCCCTTATAATAAATGCTAGTTCAGGTTAGTGCTCCCCTTATAATAAATGCTAGTTCAGGTTAGTGCTCCCCTTATAATAAATGCTAGTTCAGGTGCGTGCTCTCCTTATAATAAATGCTAGTTCAGGTGTGTGCTCCCCTTATAATAAATGCTAGTTCAGGTGCGTGCTCTCCTTATAATAAATGCTAGTTCAGGTGCGTGCTCTCCTTATAATAAATGCTAGTTCAGGTTAGTGCTCCCCTTATAATAAATGCTAGTTCAGGTGCGTGCTCTCCTTATAATAAATGCTAGTTCAGGTTAGTGCTCCCCTTATAATAAATGCTAGTTCAGGTGCGTGCTCTCCTTATAATAAATGCTAGTTCAGGTGTGTGCTCCCTTTATATTAAATACTAGTCCAGGTGAGTGCTCCCCTTATAATAAATGCTAGTTCAGGTTAGTGCTCCCCTTATAATAAATGCTAGTTCAGGTTAGTGCTCCCCTTATAATAAATGCTAGTTCAGGTTAGTGCTCCCCTTATAATAAATGCTAGTTCAGGTGCGTGCTCTCCTTATAATAAATGCTAGTTCAGGTGTGTGCTCCCCTTATAATAAATGCTAGTTCAGGTGCGTGCTCTCCTTATAATAAATGCTAGTTCAGGTGCGTGCTCTCCTTATAATAAATGCTAGTTCAGGTGATGGCTTCCCTTATAATAAATGCTAGTTCAGGTGCGTGCTCTCCTTATAATAAATGCTAGTTCAGGTTAGTGCTCCCCTTATAATAAATGCTAGTTCAGGTGCGTGCTCTCCTTATAATAAATGCTAGTTCAGGTGCGTGCTCTCCTTATAATAAATGCTAGTTCAGGTTAGTGCTCCCCTTATAATAAATACTAGTTCAGGTGCGTGCTCTCCTTATAATAAATGCTAGTTCAGGTGCGTGCTCCCCTTATAATAAATGCTAGTTCAGGTGCGTGCTCTCCTTATAATAAATGCTAGTTCAGGTTAGTGCTCCCCTTATAATAAATACTAGTTCAGGTGCGTGCTCTCCTTATAATAAATGCTAGTTCAGGTGCGTGCTCCCCTTATAATAAATGCTAGTTCAGGTGCGTGCTCTCCTTATAATAAATGCTAGTTGAGGTGATGGCTTCCCTTATAATAAATGCTAGTTCAGGTTAGTGCTCCCCTTATAATAAATGCTAGTTCAGGTGAATGCTCCCCTTATAATAAATGCTAGTTCAGGTGCGTGCTCTCCTTATAATAAATGCTAGTTCAGGTGCGTGCTCTCCTTATAATAAATGCTAGTTCAGGTGCGTGCTCTCCTTATAATAAATGCTAGTTCAGGTGCGTGCTCTCCTTATAATAAATGCTAGTTCAGGTGCGTGCTCTCCTTATAATAAATGCTAGTTCAGGTGCGTGCTCTCCTTATAATAAATGCTAGTTCAGGTGCGTGCTCTCCTTATAATAAATGCTAGTTCAGGTTAGTGCTCCCCTTATAATAAATGCTAGTTCAGGTGCGTGCTCCCCTTATAATAAATGCTAGTTCAGGTGCGTGCTCTCCTTATAATAAATGCTAGTTCAGGTGTGTGCTCTCCTTATAATAAATGCTAGTTCAGGTGCGTGCTCTCCTTATAATAAATGCTAGTTCAGGTGCGTGCTCTCCTTATAATAAATGCTAGTTCAGGTTAGTGCTCCCCTTATAATAAATGCTAGTTCAGGTGCGTGCTCCCCTTATAATAAATGCTAGTTCAGGTGCGTGCTCTCCTTATAATAAATGCTAGTTCAGGTTAGTGCTCCCCTTATAATAAATGCTAGTTCAGGTTAGTGCTCCCCTTATAATAAATGCTAGTTCAGGTGCGTGCTCTCCTTATAATAAATGCTAGTTCAGGTTAGTGCTCCCCTTATAATAAATGCTAGTTCAGGTGTGTGCTCTCCTTATAATAAATGCTAGTTCAGGTTAGTGCTCCCCTTATAATAAATGCTAGTTCAGGTGCGTGCTCTCCTTATAATAAATGCTAGTTCAGGTGTGTGCTCTCCTTATAATAAATGCTAGTTCAGGTGCGTGCTCTCCTTATAATAAATGCTAGTTCAGGTGCGTGCTCTCCTTATAATAAATGCTAGTTCAGGTGCGTGCTCTCCTTCTAATAAATGCTAGTTCAGGTGCGTGCTCTCCTTATAATAAATGCTAGTTCAGGTGCGTGCTCTCCTTATAATAAATGCTAGTTCAGGTTAGTGCTCCCCTTATAATAAATGCTAGTTCAGGTGCGTGCTCCCCTTATAATAAATGCTAGTTCAGGTGCGTGCTCTCCTTATAATAAATGCTAGTTCAGGTGTGTGCTCTCCTTATAATAAATGCTAGTTCAGGTGCGTGCTCTCCTTATAATAAATGCTAGTTCAGGTGCGTGCTCTCCTTATAATAAATGCTAGTTCAGGTTAGTGCTCCCCTTATAATAAATGCTAGTTCAGGTGCGTGCTCTCCTTATAATAAATGCTAGTTCAGGTTAGTGCTCCCCTTATAATAAATGCTAGTTCAGGTGCGTGCTCTCCTTATAATAAATGCTAGTTCAGGTGTGTGCTCTCCTTATAATAAATGCTAGTTCAGGTGCGTGCTCTCCTTATAATAAATGCTAGTTCAGGTGCGTGCTCTCCTTATAATAAATGCTAGTTCAGGTGCGTGCTCTCCTTCTAATAAATGCTAGTTCAGGTGCGTGCTCTCCTTATAATAAATGCTAGTTCAGGTGCGTGCTCTCCTTATAATAAATGCTAGTTCAGGTTAGTGCTCCCCTTATAATAAATGCTAGTTCAGGTGCGTGCTCCCCTTATAATAAATGCTAGTTCAGGTGCGTGCTCTCCTTATAATAAATGCTAGTTCAGGTGCGTGCTCTCCTTATAATAAATGCTAGTTCAGGTGCGTGCTCTCCTTATAATAAATGCTAGTTCAGGTGCGTGCTCTCCTTATAATAAATGCTAGTTCAGGTTAGTGCTCCCCTTATAATAAATGCTAGTTCAGGTGCGTGCTCCCCTTATAATAAATGCTAGTTCAGGTGCGTGCTCTCCTTATAATAAATGCTAGTTCAGGTGAGTGCTCCCCTTATAATAAATGCTAGTTCAGGTGCGTGCTCTCCTTATAATAAATGCTAGTTCAGGTGTGTGCTCTCCTTATAATAAATGCTAGTTCAGGTGCGTGCTCTCCTTATAATAAATGCTAGTTCAGGTGCGTGCTCTCCTTATAATAAATGCTAGTTCAGGTTAGTGCTCCCCTTATAATAAATGCTAGTTCAGGTGCGTGCTCCCCTTATAATAAATGCTAGTTCAGGTGCGTGCTCTCCTTATAATAAATGCTAGTTCAGGTTAGTGCTCCCCTTATAATAAATGCTAGTTCAGGTGCGTGCTCTCCTTATAATAAATGCTAGTTCAGGTGATGGCTCTCCTTATAATAAATGCCAGTTCAGGTGATGGCTCCCCTTATAATAAATGCTAGTTCAGGTGAGTGCTCCCCTTATAATAAATGCTAGTTCAGGTGAGTGCTCACCATATAATAAATGCCAGTTCAGGTGAGTGCTCCCCTTATAATAAATGCTAGTTCAGGTGAGTGCTCCCCTTATAATAAATGCTAGTTCAGGTGAGTGCTCCCCTTATAATAAATGCTAGTTCAGATGAGTGCTCCCTTTATATTAAATACTAGTCCAGGTGAGTGCTCTCCTTATAATAAATGCTAGTTCAGGTGAGCGCTCTCCTTATATTAAATACTAGTCCAGGTGAGTGCTCTCCTTATGATAAATGCTAGTTCAGGTGCGTGCTCCCCTTATAATAAATGCTAGTTCAGGTGCGTGCTCTCCTTATAATAAATGCTAGTTCAGGTGCGTGCTCTCCTTATAATAAATGCTAGTTGAGGTGATGGCTTCCCTTATAATAAATGCTAGTTCAGGTGCGTGCTCTCCTTATAATAAATGCTAGTTCAGGTGCGTGCTCTCCTTATAATAAATGCTAGTTGAGGTGATGGCTTCCCTTATAATAAATGCTAGTTCAGGTGCGTGCTCTCCTTATGATAAATGCTAGTCCAGGTGTGTGCTCTCCTTATGATAAATGCTAGTCCAGGTGTGTGCTCTCCTTATGATAAATGCTAGTTCAGGTGCGTGCTCTCCTTATAATAAATGCTAGTCCAGGTGTGTGCTCTCCTTATAATAAATGCTAGTTCAGGTGCGTGCTCTCCTTATGATAAATGCTAGTCCAGGTGTGTGCTCTCCTTATGATAAATGCTAGTTCAGGTTAGTGCTCCCCTTATAATAAATGCTAGTTCAGGTGCGTGCTCTCCTTATAATAAATGCTAGTTCAGGTGCGTGCTCTCCTTATAATAAATGCTAGTTCAGGTGCGTGCTCTCCTTATAATAAATGCTAGTTGAGGTGATGGCTTCCCTTATAATAAATGCTAGTTCAGGTGCGTGCTCCCCTTATAATAAATGCTAGTTCAGGTGCGTGCTCCCCTTATAATAAATGCTAGTTCAGGTGAGCGCTCTCCTTATAATAAATGCTAGTTCAGGTGTGTGCTCTCCTTATAATAAATGCTAGTTCAGGTTAGTGCTCCCCTTATAATAAATGCTAGTTCAGGTTAGTGCTCCCCTTATAATAAATGCTAGTTCAGGTGTGTGCTCTCCTTATAATAAATGCTAGTTCAGGTGTGTGCTCTCCTTATAATAAATGCTAGTTCAGGTGCGTGCTCTCCTTATAATAAATGCTAGTTCAGGTGCGTGCTCTCCTTATAATAAATACTAGTTCAGGTGAGCGCTCTCCTTATAATAAATGCTAGTTCAGGTGCGTGCTCCCCTTATAATAAATGCTAGTTCAGGTGCGTGCTCCCCTTATAATAAATGCTAGTTCAGGTGCGTGCTCTCCTTATAATAAATGCTAGTTCAGGTGCGTGCTCTCCTTATAATAAATGCTAGTTCAGGTTAGTGCTTCCCTTATAATAAATGCTAGTTCAGGTTAGTGCTCCCCTTATAATAAATGCTAGTTCAGGTGCGTGCTCTCCTTATAATAAATGCTAGTTCAGGTGATGGCTCTCCTTATAATAAATGCTAGTTCAGGTGCGTGCTCTCCTTATAATAAATGCTAGTTCAGGTGCGTGCTCTCCTTATAATAAATGCTAGTTCAGGTGCGTGCTCTCCTTATAATAAATGCTAGTTCAGGTGCGTGCTCTCCTTATAATAAATGCTAGTTCAGGTTAGTGCTTCCCTTATAATAAATGCTAGTTCAGGTTAGTGCTCCCCTTATAATAAATGCTAGTTCAGGTGCGTGCTCTCCTTATAATAAATGCTAGTTTAGGTGATGGCTCTCCTTATAATAAATGCTAGTTCAGGTGCGTGCTCTCCTTATAATAAATGCTAGTTCAGGTTAGTGCTTCCCTTATAATAAATGCTAGTTCAGGTTAGTGCTCCCCTTATAATAAATGCTAGTTCAGGTGCGTGCTCTCCTTATAATAAATGCTAGTTCAGGTGATGGCTCTCCTTATAATAAATGCTAGTTCAGGTTAGTGCTCTCCTTATAATAAGTACTAGTTCAGGTGCGTGCTCTCCTTATAATAAGTACTAGTTCAGGTGCGTGCTCTCCTTATAATAAATGCTAGTTCAGGTGCGTGCTCTCCTTATAATAAGTACTAGTTCAGGTGCGTGCTCTCCTTATAATAAATGCTAGTTCAGGTTAGTGCTCTCCTTATAATAAATGCTAGTTCAGGTGAGCGCTCTCCTTATAATAAATGCTAGTTCAGGTGCGTGCTCTCCTTATAATAAATGCTAGTTCAGGTGCGTGCTCTCCTTATAATAAATGCTAGTTCAGGTGCGTGCTCTCCTTATAATAAATGCTAGTTCAGGTGAGTGCTCTCCTTATAATAAATGCTAGTTCAGGTGCGTGCTCCCCTTATAATAAATGCTAGTTCAGGTGCGTGCTCTCCTTATAATAAATGCTAGTTCAGGTGCGTGCTCTCCTTATAATAAATGCTAGTTCAGGTGAGTGCTCTCCTTATAATAAATGCTAGTTCAGGTGCGTGCTCCCCTTATAATAAATGCTAGTTCAGGTGCGTGCTCTCCTTATAATAAATGCTAGTTCAGGTGCGTGCTCTCCTTATAATAAATGCTAGTTCAGGTGCGTGCTCTCCTTATAATAAATGCTAGTTCAGGTGCGTGCTCTCCTTATAATAAATGCTAGTTCAGGTTAGTGCTCCCTTTATATTAAATACTAGTCCAGGTGAGTGCTCTCCTTATAATAAATGCTAGTTCAGGTGTGTGCTCCCTTTATATTAAATACTAGTCCAGGTGAGTGCTTTCCTTTTTTGGATTTTATATGATATTTAACTCACCTGAGGAGCTATAATCACGGATGTGGTTTATCATTTACCACTGGATTATATCTCAGCATTGTCTAAGGACATGTATGGTATTCATTCACAGAGATACATTTCTCAGGTCATTAAATAGATTAACTAGAGCCTATTGCCACCTTTACAAATTACATGACTCAAAATGCATACCTCCCAACTTCCCTCCCCCCCCCAGCGAATTGGTATGACGTGTGCGGAGCCCATGTCAGCCTCCTAAGAGTTGAAGATACACGTCGGTTCTACGTGGCAGATAGTACTGGGGGCGCTCTTTGTTATCTCTTGCTTTTATCTAAGTAAGGTAGGTTTAAAAAAAGGTTTCCTCTCCGTTAATTTTTCGTCATCTAAAAACGCGACTTTTTCTTCATTCTGAGAGCCTGAGACTTAATAACACTGTTTTCTCAGCAGGATAATTTATATCTGTCTAGTTCTGAATGGCGACATGTGCAGTTCACAACCGCTAAAGGTATGGTGGGATTCCATGAGAGAATGTACAGTACATTAGGTAGGAACGGAATTCAATTAACAATTGTGTTTCCCAATTACAGTCAATAAGGGGGTTTACCGTAACCGCTCCTGCCTAGCTTTCATTTGATAACTGCGTAAAATGGTCATCCATCAAGCAATTTGTCCCAGTCACGCAGGGATTTATCAACATATAAAGATGTAAATTGCCTTGTTCATTCATAAATGTTTAAGGGAACCTGCTATCCGCAAAATGCATGGATGAGGTGTTTGCCTTCCTGTAGCCATGGACACTTTGTCTATATAATTGTTGGCAAAATTTACCACAGTAAACTATATGCTTTCCCTTTTCCGATATGGCTGACACAGTGGATAAGCATGCAACTCCACCCAAGATCCACCAGTGCAAATTTTGGGATGTGATGTCTCCACTTGGAGGAGAGGAAAAATCGGGTGGAGGAGAGGGAAAATCATGATATAGTGTCAAGATGACTTTAACAGCTAATGTACAGTACATAGGAAAACAACTGAAAAGATATAGAAATATAGATTGTACTGGCAGATACAAGGCTAATCTCCCATTTAGCCTGCCCTTATTACAAGTTCAAATTTATTGGTTTTCCAGGACATTCGTGTGTATTGTCTTCCACCAGAAGACTACTCCAGGTATCAACTACTCTTTCTACAGTGCCTGTAAAGGTATTTTAGATAAGTGCTGTGCAGGGTCAGAATCCCAAAATATGTTATAAAAAATGATCCGTTAGCCAAAATAAATTTCACAAACTGCAAATTCCTTACACACCTATCAGAATGCAAGCGCAGAACAGTGTATTCAGTCTTCAGCCCACTATGATGTGATATAGCCTTTCCATGCATGCTCGGATTCCCCCACACCCACAAAGAGTAATAAAATGGTACGTGTGCAGACCTGAAGCACCAATAGCAGGCTTTCAACGATGCCTCACATCACAGCTAGATTAAAAAAATATTTATTTGCTCTATACATTATGTGCATTGATACTACTGTATTTCATGAGAGCTGAGAGACTTTAATATATTTTATTGGTGAAAATGATACATTATCTGAAATACTTCTGGTCCCAAACATTTCAGATAAGGGAAAGGCAATCTGTATCAAGTAAAGAGAGAGAAACAAGAGTGCAGAATTTGTATTCCTGGAGGACCGCATAAGAAGACAGACTACGCTACCACCAGAGCTATGAGTGCTCTTCTTAATCTGCTCCGACTTTTAGCGCACTGCTAGCACGAACAGACTGAGTTGAGCATTTTTTTAAAACATAAACTCTGATTAAGGAATTAAATTTGGGGGAGGAGAGTGCAGCATATAATTGGAACAATATGGTATATAAAAAAATTGACGTTTTTCTAGATATGGAATGCATACAGGATTAATACAATTAGAGGTAGATTAGGTAATGTTAATCCTGGCTGAGTCTGACTGTTTTGGAATCAAGGAGTGACTGTCATCCCTTTGAGATATCATTATTAGTGTACCAGTGTTTTTGATTGTTTTGCCTTCTTTTGGATCAGCAAGTATGGGTGTGTGGAAGGGTTTTAACTTGATGGACTACATATCAAAGTAATTAGAAACATAGAAAACATAGAAACATAGAATGTGTCGGCAGATAAGAACCATTCGGTCCATCTAGTCTGCCCAATTTTTTTATTTATTTTTTGAGTACTTTTATTAGTCCCCCGTTCCCGGTCTTATAGCTAGGATAGCCTTGTGTCTATCCCACGCATGCTTAAAATCCTTGACTGTGTTTACCTCTACCACTTCTGCTGGCAGGCTATTCCATACATCCACTACCCTCTCAGTAAAGTAATACTTCCTGATATGTAACTATGTCAACATAATTATTTTCAGTGTTAAATAACAGTAGGACTTTATAGTGTGTTAAAGTAAAATTAAATACATTTCACACATAAAAAAAAAAAAATTACGCCATATCTGACCTCAAACTATCATTTCCACTCGTATTTCCATTCGTATTTTGAATTTTCGGAATTACATCCACTCACCTCACTCAAGAAACTCTCACATGAACATATTGCGGCTGGGCTTAAACCTATACTACAAAACTGGATTTATCCCTCGACTTCTTCCATTGCACTTTTTAAGTTGTTTTTTCTATTCCGCATGATTTGGCTCTCTACTCAAAGAACCAAGCTGGAGGGCACAGGAAGCTCTTCAAAACCTGGCAATCAGCTATTAATCTGTTATGTCTAGCTTCCAGGCTTCAGTTAAAATCGGCTGTAAAAAACTCTCCCTGGGACATGACACAACTAGTTAACGGACAAGACCCAATCCTCACGACCACCATTTTATTTTACTACCCCACAGGCACTCCCCCCCACCATGGAATTACTGTCTCATCCAATTGACTTAAATACTGGAGGACTATCCCTCTGACTGATCCTTTTTTACAATTTTGGACTGATTTCAGCTTTTATATAATGAATATGCATTGTTCTTTTTGTTAGATTTTAAACAAAGTTTTATATTTTTTATATTCTGCATAGAATTTATTGACATATGATATATATACTGTTTTGATTTAATAAAGCATTTGGCAAAAGGAAAAAAAAAGACACTGACACAACCAGTCGGTTATTTTTTCTTTTTTGGCTTACCTGTCCAAGGGAGTTATTTTTCTCTCTCCACCTATTGCCTTTTGGACTAAAACACACCCTGTGAGGTTAAACTAGGGTTTTTGGGGGGGATATAAATCTGGAATGAAAGGTAGAAGGGTTGAACTTGATGTACTTAAGTATTTTTTTCAATCTAACATACTATGTTACTATGTGAGGTTAACAAAAATCATTGGTATGTCTCTGCTGTAAAGGCGTAACACATTGGTGAGAAGTCTATACATCTCACCAATGATTAAGTGCTACAGGAGCGTGAAATTAGTAAGGTGTGTCAGATTGCCAGCCTCCCTCACCCTCCGTCCAGGGGAAACTCTGCAGGGTCCCCCGATACTCCTGCATCCAGCTGCGCTAGACCTCCATCATGTAGTATGTCGCATCCCTCAATAACGCAGGCTTCCGCGTTGCACATGGCGGGGAGGCGTGTCCTGGCATCTGGTGCTGGTCCCGTATTGGAGGATGCAGGGGAGGTGGCCCTGCATATTATTTTTCTGATGGAATATGCACCAGAAATCTCTCTCACCTATAAATACCATGTATGGTCAGGGTTAGCAGAAGACCGTACTCTTACTTAACAGGTGGCCACAAGTGAAAACAAAACTATGAAAAACTAACATTTCCCCAAATTAGCATTAAATTAATATCACTTTCATGTAGAAGTTAATTGAAAACACAAATGCAAAGCTTATATGTTTAAATAACGCATACAATTTGTGCAGCATTATTTAAAATCTATTTTCATTTTCTTTTTAAAAACCTCATTTTTGACTACAAGGTTAAATGAAAGTTTCTGAACTGCTGCTTGCCTTGAATCTTCAACCAAATTATATTGCTTCCCTCATCAATGATTAGGATAGATCTAAAAGAAAATGAGTTTTAAAGCTATTAATTCCTATAATAGAATGGCTTCCAAATTAGTGACACACGAACCTATCTCAAAGTTTATATATAAAGGAAGATTTCTTTGTTCATTTTTTTCCCCTTCACTGTGACTGAAGCTGTGTCAGAGAGATAGGCTAAAACACAAATATTTATCAAATGAGATAAGACAGTTTGACTTTGTCAGATCCAATGGACCTGTCTCTTTTTTCATATCTACTCAATTCATCTGTTCCTTAGTTTTTTTTTTTCAAATTACTATTACAACTAGAGAAACCAAGGCATGGGAAACAAAATAATATATTTGCAAAGTGTGTAAATTAATCTATCACCATATTTACTGTAGTGGAATGCGTGGGTAATTAGGAAGTTCCGGCCTACCAGCTAATTTTTTTTTTTTAGTAAGAAATCCAGGAACAGGAAAAATTAGCTTGTTTTTGACAAGATAATCAATTGGATTCCAACACTGTGGACAGCTGTCGAACATTAAATGATGAGTCAATACAAAAAGCTAATTTTGGACCTGTTCATTAGCAAGGCTCCTGAAAAAGACACAGGTTAATCCATTGATAGGTTCATCTAGCTAAGGAAAGCTGATTTATTTTACCTACAGGAGTTGGGAAGATTTTGTTTACAGTAAGAACAATATAGATAAGTAAATCACTGTCATTAGGGTTTGTATAAATCAACTCATTAGGGATTCCTGAAAAAAGCTGAACACAGCTCTAATAATTCAGTGTGCTTTGGATCCATGAAGGTATTTTTTGAATTGAATTAAATTAAAACATTTTTGGATTGTTTTTGTGTCAACACCAAGAGCATGGATTTGTAAGGTGCTAAATGATTACTGCACTATGTACAATCATAGACTTTTACTATAGCTAAGAACTGTTTGGCATAACTAGTTATTTTTACCTTTTGTAAATACGTAAGCCTAGTACGGCCCTCGCCATATCTTTTGTCCAGGATTGCTCACATCATGCAGAGGGCTGGGATAGGTGGCAGGAGGTCATTGTCGCCTGGCCAGCTCTCTATTCTCTATCAGTGATCTGAGGCTGCGACACTTTTCACTTTTAAATTCCAAGGTTACTAAAACTTTCTATCTTTCTGTCCATTTGCCTTATCTGGCTATCAATCTCTGTACGTCATCTGTCAACAAATCTGTCTTGTATGTGTATGTGTGTCAATCTCTGATTATATCAGGTTATCTGATGAAGTGGCACCAGGGCCATATAAATTTTTTTTGCCTTTCCGGGCCAGCAGTTACCAACCATTTGCATACGCATCCAAATTCATGCCTGCTTCACTATCATCCTTTTTTTTTTTATATGTGTTTATTGAGGTCAGTCAAATACACAAGTACACAAGTAAAATCAACATCTCACAAAAGAGGGGCATGCAAATAATAATAATATTAGAGACATCCAGGAAGCAGAGTGTTCGCACAACATAGTAACCATTCAAAAAATGGAACAAGTATGAGGCAGGTGGCGCTAAAGAGAATATTGCACAAGCAGCAACTTGTCTAGCAGTTATTCCAAAGTAGTGCAACAGAATACGTATACAAAAAACACACAAGGTGACAGTGTGCTATATGTGCTATAAAGTGGCAGTGCAGTAAATCAACTGTGCAAAAAATGCAGGATATATACCCAGTGCAACAAGTAAAGGTATACAGATAGTACAAATATAGATAATGAAACACAAAGCACTCACATATAGTCCTTATTTGTGGGACAAGACATTCAAACCTTTTATGTTGTTTTTGGTAAGTAAGTAAGTTACCTGTGACAGGAATTCAACAGTGAGGGAAATCCATCCCATTCACATTAAATATTGGTGATTGAATAATATCTTAGTAATAATAGATTTTCAGTGCCCCATTTTGAATATAAGTTATTTGGTAAAGTGAACATGTGGAGGGGGAGAAGAGGAGGGTGGAATAGGAAAGGGGTAAAATAGAGATAGTAAATAGAGATTGGTGAGCAACTTTTCGAGGTAAACGTGGTGGGAAGTATGCTCAACTGCCTCTGACATGACTCGGATGCAGACATTGTTCTTTCAAATTTAGTTTTCTAGCAGATCAATTTGTCTGTTCATTCGATGTATGTGTTGATACAGTGTTACCGTGTTTTCTTTGTTGCTTGTGCATTGTTGCTTGTGCCTCATCTGAGGTAGCTTGTAATTTTGTCACCATAGACTGGCTACTGCTTACATCATGGGGAATCTCTATCATGTCAACTTTCTTGGCCTTTTGTACTCCCTGAAGGAGCTTATGTAAGTTGTAATGGTATTTACTCTCTCTCTCTGAGGCCACTCCGATTCCTCCGAAGATGAATTTGAGTCATCACTTGACTCATGGGGGTTAAGTGCTGGTATGACAGGTTTGTTTTGCCCCTATCATACACTGAATAGATAGGGTGTGTACATTCAGGTCCAATTCTTCACCCCCTCTGTGAAATATATAAATTGCTCAGCTCCTCAGATGAATATGAATTCCCGTAGTTCACTAAACTTTGGGAAAGGGACTCACTTACTTATTTTGAACAGTCAAAATATCTGAGCCGAATTAAGTCCTGTTAAGAGCCAAGTAAATATCAAGAACTATCCTTAAAACTGATCTCCAGATGGGATAGAGTTCCGGCATGTATGATCCTACTATGTCTGGCAAATGCTGGAGATGTGATAAAGTAAATGTAGACTTATTACCTATCTGGTGGAACTCAACTAAGATTAGAGAACAAGGGCAGATGGTTCCCAAGGGGATGAGAGTAATAAGAGATGTTTGTAAGGGAGGGGAATTATGACTATCCCCTAGCTAAAATATAAATTTGTTTTAAACAATTCGGATACGTTTAATTCAGATTTCAGATTTTGTTCAACAAAATTGTAAAGCTTCAATGCTGTATAAGCCTGAAGATAAAAATGTTTGAAATGCTATGTCATAATGTTCCTGATTCACCAAAGGCTGTCACAGTATGTTGTAATATATTATTGGCTGTAGAGGTAAGGTAAAAACAGGCTGTCATGGACAACTTGGAAAAAGACCTATCTGTACAACTGCCTTTTGAAAAATGGCATAGGGAATTTTCCTTGTATTCAGGATTTTTTTTCTATTCTCAAAATGTAGGATAAAAGGTTTGAGATCCATGGATAACTTTTTTGTCTGCATTTAACAAGCAGGCTCTTGTGAGTAGATGAGCTATTTTCAACGTGTTTCATGTTATTTTATATTATTTCTTTTTTTTTATTGTATTTATTAATGTTTTGTTATGTGCCATTAGAGCATGATCAATTCTATATATCTTGTAATGAGTACTAATATTGTAAATAGAGAGATTGTAAAAGTGAATTTGATGATTGATTTGTGGAATTCAATATACTCATTGTAATCACTTTGTTCTCCATATAGTTTCCCTTTTCTCTTTCCTTACTGCGATATTTTTTGTTTGTTTTCAAATACTAAAAACACAATCTTTTAATTATAAAAAAGAAAAAATTATCCCCAAATGACTCTGCTTGTTCTCACTTCTTGACAAATATAAATACACAGTCATGTGTAATACTGTGATATAATTTTAAACAACAAACCTAAAAAAACCACATTTTAGAAAAAAGAAATGCATTTGTAAAAATATCATCGTACCAATACGATTTTCTGTAGAAACAACTTGTAAAATATCAATCTATTTTTTTTACAAGTGTTTTCTCTTGTTTATGGGTAGAAATGTGTATGAAAGATCGATTCATGTGTGGAAGATTGTGTTGTTTTACAAGAAGGGAAACTTGTAAAATGAAAACCTTACTCCAAGTTTCATTACCGAATCCTCAAATCTGTAACTGAACCATGACAAGCAGCCAATTTCCCTGGGAAATATGACACAGTGGTTATCTCTTATATGAGAGGATTTATGATCAATAAACTACCTGGCATAACACTTCCCGTTTTATTTGGTTTGAGAGGTACCATTGAAAATACAAGTAAAACTCCTCAGTGGCAATCACAAAGAAGAGGATGATAGTGTTTTATTGGTGGCAATGCAAAGTTACCTTATTTGATGCCAGAAGATATTTTCCAACTTATCTGGACAAAAAAGGGAGACTCAAAAATGCATTCGATTCAAGGAGAGATCTGCAAGGGCCGTGCAAAGTTTCCATACAGTGACACCAGTCTCTGTGTCAAGATCTTAAGCAATGTTCAGTCATTTTCCACCATTAACAATTTTTTTGCCAAAATCGGGGCAATAGATTGAACTTGACCTTCGACTCTACCTCCACATTTTAATTCTAAACTCAACCTCATCACCATTCCTCACTCTCCCTGAATAGCATTTTTCAATGTCAAGATGGGGGTAGCCAAGAGGAATGAGTGTGGTTGGGGGCTGGTGGTCAAGCGGAGCTCTCCGCTCGATCACCCAACTTAATCTTTAGTGAATAGGCATATATATTTATTTTAAGACAAATGTTTCATCCATGCACAAGTTACAGTCACATCCATTGTTTATACATATTTTGTGCCAGAGATATTTTGAAACAGTTTTTCAGATGACTGCTGTTCGGTTGTTTTTGCATATGTTAAGTGCTTTATGCACCGTGCACCCTATATGATGAATCGTCTTGCATTTGTAAAATATATATTTTGTTCACTGAATATATTTTATTGCTAGGAATTTGTTCGGCACAATGAAAATACTGTTCTCTTTGTCGAGCATCTAAGAAAAACGCATTTCACCACATCCACAAACTCGACAAAACTGCCTGTAATTTCTTGTTGACTTCTGACTTAAAGCAAAAAGGGAATCACCCACCCATATATTGGACCTTTCAAATATAATTGCCTGTAGTTCACACTGGCATTATAATAATTACCCCTTTCGAACACAGTAATAAGTCAACTATAAAACTAGAACACTTGACTGCCCCTTCGAATGGTCTTGCCATTCATGATTGCTGATCACTGAACCCGTCCAAAGCTCGTACAAGAATTCCCTGTGCTTCTTTTCTTACAGTAGTGTGAAGTGTACTAAAAAGAGGAGGATATGCCAATCTTTGAAAGTTATCTTAATTGCTTCTAGCTAGAGCGGAATACTTGAATTACTATATATAATACCAAGGAGTCTAACCGGTCAATAATCCCTGTGAAATTGGACCATTTGCCACAAACTCGTCATGCTTCATTTAAAGACAGATGTCAGCTTTCAGAAAGAATTTTTATTGCTTTATATCATAAAGTTTAATTTTAATTCCTTTTTTTAAAAATTTAAGTTATTTTCAGGGGAGAAATAAAATGATCTGGAGTTGTGTAATTGTGGTTCATGATGGCTTTTCTAAAACAGGTCTGCAATGTCAGTTTAAGTTGGGTACAGTCTTCAATCAAAGGGAAATAAGGTTAGTGTGTCATTCCATGGGGCTTCTTACCTTTGATCCTTTAAATTCTTTTGTACTAGTAAAAATGAAATGTTCAGAAGATAACTATTAATTAGTCCCCCCCCCCTCTTTTTTCGTTAGTGTGCTCTACATGATAGATACATACCTACAAGTAACTAAGAGTACATCTTTAAAATAGACAGTAAAGAAAAGATCCATTTGTGTTGTTGTTGTTTGCTAACATATGAGAGAATACTGGAACTTTTACTACCTTTAAAGCTCACCTCACATGTATATTTTACATTGGTAAGATTACTAATTTTTTCTCTAGGCAGTTTACAGTGCAATTCCCTAATCTCACTATATGACTCTCTGTATAAAGGCCCCACCAGCTGGTAGACATGTCACATGTAGAGGTAGAAGAGGCCTACTAGCCCTCTGTGCAAGAGCTGGTTCTCCTAATGAAGTTAACCGCAGATTGTTCACACTACAAGGCATAGGAAATATTCTCTGCTTATGGTTTGTGATTCTATGTCTCTAACAAGGTTTAGTACAGTTGCTAAGGCCCTGCCTAGTGTTTGCCCTATGGGCATACTGCAATCAGAACTGCAGGATGGGCCAAGTAGGCCCTTTGTCGGTAAGAGAGTGTCCTCCCAGGATGGGCCTGGCATGTTCTATGTAGGTAAGGGTTTAAATGGCTATAAATACTGTGAATATACAGAATTAATAAATATCCAGAGTAATCATTGAGTTAGTGGAATTGCAAGCAAATACTCAAATTAAGAGAAACGCATTTCTTTAATGTGTCTGTTTATGACAACAGATGAAGCTTACATGGTTCCCACTGAAAAGTTGTTCATTAGCATACTAATCCACAAGTGGCCCTAAACAGGAGACACCACAGACATACTTATAACACAGTTTAATTTTAATTTATGTATTTGCTATACAGAGCCGAGTCTATATATACACTGGCCAGCCATAACATTATGATAACATTTTTGCCACCAAAACAGCCCTGACTCATTGAGGCATGGACTATACTAGACCTCAGAAGGGCGCTGTGGTATCTGGCAGATCATTTAAGTCTTGTAAGTTGCCAGGTGGGCGCTCCAAGGATTGGACTTGTTTGTCCAGCACATCCCACAGATGCTCGATCGGATTGAGATCTGCGGAATTTGGAGGCCAAGTCAACACCTTGAACTCATTGATGTGTTCCTCAAACCATTCTTGAGTCATTTTGCTGTGTGGAAGGGCACATTTTCCTGCTGAAAGAAGCCAGTGCCATCAGGGAATCTACATGAATGGCAGGACCCAAGGTTTCCCTGCAGACCATTGCCCAAAGCATCACACTGCCTCCGCTGGCTTGCCACCTATCAGTCCAAAGCATCACACTTCCTCCACCGGCTTGCCACCTATCAGTCCAAAGCATCACACTGCCTCCATTGGCTTTCCACCTGTCAGTGGTCATAATGGTATGGCTTATTGGTGTATATATAAACACTTTAACACACTTAAATATATATATATAATTACCGTCTGCCTTTTTGTTAAACTGACAACATAATTTTCAGCTTTGAGTTTGATACTTTTTGCACAGCAAAACCTGTTCATTTTGTAATATGTTATTATTGTTTTGGGAAGTGGAATTTTGTGTAGTCTTAAAAATCCCTTCATCAGACTCAAATCATTTCCGCAGACATGGGAACTGCATTTGTGATTTGATATACTTGTTACATAGTATTTTGTAAGGATTAACTGTTTCCTTTTGATTGTTAGATAGCATTCCTAGACATGATTCACATAAACCAATATTCCCTTCAATTTGCTTTCTGGATCAGGGATAGTAAATAATCTCTTCTGCCCCGGTCTTTGGTTCACTGAAGTCTTCCTTATTATCTCATCTCTCAAGCTGGTAAGTATAATGATTTCCTACCACCATCACTACGAGCAGCCATAATATAGTCTGCATGTTTCATCTGATAAGGAAATGCAATATTCCCAAGTCTGTGAACACTTCTTCTCCTACACAAGCTCAATCAAACAACAACATCACAAAAATATCCTGTACATTTAACCCTTTATCCACAGACCTTGGTCATCTAACATTTCAACCTTCTACTGCTGATCATGATAAAGTTATGTTTGTGCCTGGAGAGAATATTCTGGAGAAGTTATAAGTACTTGTAAAACCGTATTATTTTCATGACTCAGGTACCATCTACCTATGGGAACCTAGCTTACCCACCAAAAAAGACTCAACTCAAAGGTTGGAGTTTGTGAGCCACAGCATTTATGTCTAAATACACTGTAATGGATACATTTCTTTATTAAATATCCAATTAACATAAAACCAGATAGTACCTGTAATAAGCTTAGCCATTCCTTTGAGGGCTACCTCCTGCTCTAGAGTCAATTATGTTGGGACCCATTACCATCCAAAAATGACATATAGTTAATGAACACTTAAGGGAAGAGATGGAGAATTTGCTCAGGTAGAATGTTGGAAGGAGATGTGACCATGAGTAACTATTTAGCCCTTAGAAGACTAATAAATGGTTCCAAAACCTAACACTAAGGAAAGGACCATTAACTGTTTTTAACAATCACTAAAAAAAATGGACTCTAACTGCTTATAACAGTACTCCACAATGCCCCTTGATCTGGGGCTAGTTATGGAGCCCTTCCTGTTAATTCTTTAATCCTGCTCCAGTATCCTGATAGTGTTTTTGGCCTCTGCTTACACCCATCAGCCATATGACCACTAACAGGTGGAAAGCCGGAAGAGGCAGTGTGATGCTTTGGACTGACGGGTGGCAAGCTGGCGGAGGCAGTGTGATGCTTTGGACTGACGGGTGGCAAGCTGGCGGAGGCAGTGTGATGCTTTGGGCAATGTTCTGCGAGGTCATGCAATTCATGTGGATCTTACTGTGATGCATACAACCTACCTATGCATTGTTACAGACCATGTACACCCTTTCATGGAAACGGTATTCCCTGATGGCATTGACCTCTTTCAGCAGGATAATGCTCCCATGCCACAAAGCAAAATGACTCAAGGAACACAACAATAAGTTCAAGGTGTTGACTTGGCTTTAAATCCCCCAGATCTCAATCGTATCGAGTATCTGTGGGATGTGCTGGACAAACAAGTCCGATCCATGGAGGCCTAACCTCACAACTTACAGGACTTAAAGGATCTGCTGCTAATGTCTTGGTGCCAGTTACCCCAGCACACCTTCAGAGGTCTAGTGGACATGTGACGTCTTGGTGCCAGTTACCCCAGCACACCTTCAGAGGTCTAGTGGACATGTGACGTCTTGGTGCCAGTTACCCCAGCACACCTTCAGAGGTCTAGTGGACATGTGACGTCTTGGTGCCAGTTACCCCAGCACACCTTCACACGTTTAGTGGAGTCCATGCCTCGACGGGTCAGGACTGTTTTGGTTGCATAAGGGGAGCTACACAATATTAGGCAGGTGGTCATAATGTTATGGCTGATCTGTGTATAAAACATTGAGTAGGATTTGTACCTTCTTATATGAATTATGATTCTTATTTCTCATGCTTTCATAATATTGTACATTTTAGACATTCTGTGAATGAGCACTATTTTTGCATATTTTATATTCCAGTGTCCCAGAGAACTGGGATCTCAAAGCACGTTAACAGGACAGCAGTTCTATATCAGGTCTGTCCTGCGTAAAGTGGTGAAGATGGTAAAGATTGCAAGTCTGCTATGTGTTCAGCATTTTAAAAGCTATGCAGCCATTACAGTCTTTGAAAAATATATGCTTAATGCTATTTGTAGTCAGGCACAGTGGGCAATCTGCATCATCATTTCCTCTCTGTTCCCATTCACAGCAGTATGTTGGGACCTAACCTGCCCAACTCTGAAAGTCCCCGCCTCTAATTGACTGTCTATCAATCTCTGTACTTTATCTGTCAATATATCTGTCTTGACTGTCTGTCTGTGTCTATTTTTGCTGATAAAGTTGTACTGTGGGCCACTAAATTGTTTTTGCCCACCTGGGCCAAATGTTACCATCTGCTTAAATGTATATGATTTTCTCCAGACTGACCTAAAAAGGTTAATTAAATCACTGAATGAAATAAAATTGTTACCCAAGAGCTTTCCTAAATATATTAATCTTTTATGTTTTAGCTTTGGTATCTAGAAATTATTTATGTAAATATGTTTCAAAAACATCCTTGCTGGAAAACACTAAATGTGTACAACAAAACAATGGTATTAAATGTATTTAGAGTATCAATACGTGAGATTACAGAAATTGTCAAATGCAAATGCATCACACATTACCATTTTGATCTGTAAATGGACATATCAGAGCATATTGCAAAATTAAAAATGATCCATAAACTGGTTTAGATATTAGCTGTTTACAGATTATAAAAGCTATGCTGAATATGTGTTCACTGTCCTTTTGGATGAAGACAGACATAATAAGAGACTTAGACTGTTGTATATATTTTTTTCTTGGCTTCAAGGACATATTTGTGGTTAAAAGCAGCTTTCTCAACACGGGAAGATTTTGTTTGTTGGAACATAACAATTACTGTCAATTTTTTGATAGCCCCACGGCAGCATTTAGGAGGTAAAAATAATATAGCTCTGTTGTTTTTCAATCTCTGTGCTGTTGCAAATAATAAAGGGATGACTCCCCATAAGCCCATGCTAGTCTTTTTTCACGGTTTTAAGAGTCGAAAATTATATATTGTCCAATGACACAAAATATAAAAATAAATGTTGTTTTAAAGGGAACGACTGGTCAACAAAATGGGCTCTAAAAAATGCAGCAGACATGATCAGTAAAAAATAGATATCACCCAAATATCTCACCCACATTTCATTAATCCACTGGGAGGCTGGAGCCAGTAACACTTAGCTTTTACTCAATTCAACTTAAAAGGCAATTACATATGAAAGAAAAGCTTTTTTCTTGATACCTAAAATGATATCAATGCTAAGAAGGGTATGATTAATGCGTTTTGTCATCATGATTTAATTATGCCCTTTTTGGTGGTCATATAATTTTTTTTGTTGTCAAAGGTTTTTATTTATATGTAATTGCCTTTTAAGTTTAATTCATTTTAAACTATATTTTACTGGATCCAGCATCCCAGTGGATTAAAGACATCTGGGTAGCTATATTTACTAGTCCATGGTACTGCTTTGTCAGTTCTATTTTTATGGGATTGTGCCACGTGGACTAAGCAGAGTTTTTATGAATGGAGAAACCCAGCTCCTCAAAGAGTCATGAACAAGTTGTGTTATGTTTAATGGGAAGCTAAATGTATTGGTGATGAGCAAAATGGAATTTGTACCTTGTACTGCCACCTTGGAGTATTACTAGGTTTGACAACCTATTTATTTACTCATACTGCAGGGCACACCTGTAATGCTGCTCAGACGGGCACTTTATTGCTACTATAGTTCATTCCATGCTATACTGTCCTCCATTTCACACTCCCAAACAAACAAATGATGCTTAGAGCACAGTGACATCTCTGCAGGGTGCATTGAGCAAATCCCTGTTTCTACTACCTAGTATCATTTTGTCAGGCACATATAAGTGGAAAAACAGCTTCCCGACTCTGGCCTGCATGTATCCTCCCAGAAATATGGCTGCTCACATGCTGATTTATGCATAACGTATGTGTGGCTTGTCTTTTTCTTTTTGCACTTTGCTACCTCAATATATCAATATAAACATGTATTATAACAGATACATAGTTGCTTTTGCAATATTCCACTGGTGACAGAATCCCTTTAATAAATGACTGAGGATAATAGGAGTTGTAGTCCACAAAGATGTATACCAGGCATGAAATAAATAGCAAGGGGACAATGCAAGGGATCAGTGTTTATGTTGCTTACACAGTTGTAGGTGTAAAGTAACTGCAACTGGTGCAAACCAATAACTTGGTATTTTTAGCATGCATTCAACATGAATAACAATAATTTGGACTTCCAGGGAATAGGCTGTCAGCTTAGTCTATGAATTATTTAAAAACTGATATCTTGAAGTCAAGCTAAATTTACATAGAAACAGCCATCTCCTTGATACAACAACATGCAGCCTGATCAAAAATGATATGAATATCACTGTATCAGAAACCCCCCAACAAATTCTCCTTTTCACAGATAAGACACATGTATTCTTCAAATCACCAGGTGTTTCATTGTTTACAGTGAGGCAATTAGATGCAAGTCTTTCTGTTCAGAGTCTTCAGCCAGGGACAAATAGCTCATTAAATTCAGAAAGGATTTTATGAGACAAATCCGTAGAGTTACCAAGGCATAGAAAAGGAAACACCTGATACAACATGGATTCCATTGGTCATCAGGCACCAGCGTAAAGACAATAGACAATCAAGAGTAGCTAGCTTTCCGTAAACATGGCAGATTGCAGTAACACCTATAGATATATGTCTGGATTAGCTCTCTGAAAAACACATTAATTATTTTCATTGCTCTATGTCAAGACATATTCTTCAAAAATAAAATTAGAATAAAATAAAAATATGGATAGCCATATGTAATGCTGCCATGGATACCCATATATTATGCGGCCATTGATATCCATATGTAATGCTGCCATTAATAGCCATATGTAATGCTTCCATGGATACCCATATGTAATGCTGCCATGGATACCCATATGTAATGCTGCCATGGATACCCATATATAATGCGGCCATTGATATCCATATGTAATGCTGCCATGGATACCCATATGTAATGCTTCCATGGATAGCCATATGTAATGCTGCCATGGATAACCATATGTAATGCTGCCATGCATACCCATATGTAATGCTGCCATGGATACCCATATGTAATGCTGCTATGGATAGCCATATGGTATGCTGCCATGGATAGCCATATGTAATGCTGCCATGGATACCCATATGTAATGCTGCCATGGATAGCCATATGTAATGCTTCCATGGATAGCCATATGTAATGCTGCCATGGATACCCATATATTATGCGGCCATTGATATCCATATGTAATGCTGCCATGAATAGCCATATGTAAGGCTGCCATGGATACCCATATGTAATGCTGCCATGGATACCCATATGTAATGCTGCCATGGATACCCATATATAATGCGGCCATTGATATCCATATGTAATGCTGCCATGGATACCCATATGTAATGCTGCCATGGATGCCTATATGTAATGCTGCCATACATACCCATATGTAATGCTTTCATGGATGCCTATATGTAATGCTGCCATACATACCCATAAGTAATGCTGCCATACATACCCATATGTAATGCTGCCATACATACCCATATGTAATGCTGCCATAGATAGCCATATGTAATGCTTCCATGGATGCCTATATGTAATGCTGCCATACATACCCATATGTAATGCTGCCATGGATACCCATATGTAATGCTGCCATAGATAGCCATATGTAATGCTGCCATAGATAGCCATATGTAATGCTTCCATGGATGCCTATATGTAATGCTGCCATACATACCCATATGTAATGCTTCCATGGATGCCTATATGCAATGCTGCCATACATACCCATATGTAATGCTGCCATAGATAGCCATATGTAATGCTGCCATACATACCCATATGTAATGCTTCCATGGATGCCTATATGTAATGCTGCCATACATACCCATATGTAATGCTTCCATGGATGCCTATATGTAATGCTGCCATACATACCCATATGTAATGCTGCGATGGATACCCATATATAATGCGGCCATTGATATCCATATGTAATGCTGCCATGGATACCCATATGTAATGCTTCCATGGATAGCCATATGTAATGCTGCCATGGATAACCATATGTAATGCTGCCATGCATACCCATATGTAATGCTGCCATGGATACCCATATGTAATGCTGCCATGGATAGCCATATGTTATGCTGCCATGGATAGCCATATGTAATGCTGCCATGGATACCCATATGTAATGCTGCCATGGATAGCCATATGTAATGCTTCCATGGATAGCCATATGTAATGCTGCCATGGATACCCATATATTATGCGGCCATTGATATCCATATGTAATGCTGCCATGAATAGCCATATGTAATGCTGCCATGGATACCCATATGTAATGCTGCCATGGATACCCATATGTAATGCTGCCATGGATACCCATATATAATGAGGCCATTGATATCCATATGTAATGCTGCCATACATACCCATATGTAATGCTGCCATACATACCCATATGTAATGCTGCCATAGATAGCCATATGTAATGCTTCCATGGATGCCTATATGTAATGCTGCCATACATACCCATATGTAATGCTGCCATGGATACCCATATGTAATACTGCCATAGATAGCCATATGTAATGCTGCCATAGATAGCCATACGTAATGCTTCCATGGATGCCTATATGTAATGCTGCCATACATACCCATATGTAATGCTTCCATGGATGCCTATATGCAATGCTGCCATACATACCCAAATGTAATGCTGCCATAGATAGCCATATGTAATGCTGCCATACATACCCAAATGTAATGCTTCCATGGATGCCTATATGTAATGCTGCCATACATACCCATATGTAATGCATCCATGGATGCCTATATGTAATGCTGCCATACATACCCATATGTAATGCTGCCATACATACCCATATGTAATGCTGCCATAGATAGCCATATGTAATGCTTCCATGGATGCCTATATGTAATGCTGCCATACATACCCATATGTAATGCTTCCATGGATGCCTATATGTAATGCTGCCATACATACCCATATATAATGCTGCCATACATACCCATATGTAATGCTGCCATACATACCCATATGTAATGCTGCCATAGATAACCATATGTAATGCTGCCATGGATACCCATATGTAATGCTGCCATGGATGCCTATATGTAATGCTGCCATACATACCCATATGTAATGCTTCCATGGATGCCTATATGTAATGCTGCCACACATACCCATATGTAATGCTGCCATACATACCCATATGTAATGCTGCCATACATACCCATATGTAATGCTGCCATAGATAGCCATATGTAATGCTTCCATGGATGCCTATATGTAATGCTGCCATACATACCCATATGTAATGCTGCCATGGATACCCATATGTAATACTGCCATAGATAGCCATATGTAATGCTGCCATAGATAGCCATATGTAATGCTTCCATGGATGCCTATATGTAATGCTGCCATACATACCCATATGTAATGCTTCCATGGATGCCTATATGCAATGCTGCCATACATACCCAAATGTAATGCTGCCATAGATAGCCATATGTAATGCTGCCATACATACCCATATGTAATGCTTCCATGGATGCCTATATGTAATACTGCCATACATACCCATATGTAATGCATCCATGGATGCCTATATGTAATGCTGCCATACATACCCATATGTAATGCTGCCATACATACCCATATGTAATGCTGCCATAGATAGCCATATGTAATGCTTCCATGGATGCCTATATGTAATGCTGCCATACATACCCATATGTAATGCTTCCATGGATGCCTATATGTAATGCTGCCATACATACCCATATATAATGCTGCCATACATACCCATATGTAATGCTGCCATACATACCCATATGTAATGCTGCCATAGATAACCATATGTAATGCTGCCATGGATCTTAGCTAGGAAATGAAAATTATAGTAAGTATGAAAACAATTTTCCCCTTTGTTATCACTGATGGAATGGAGGAAAATATGAAAGACAAGGTATAGTGGAGGGACAACAACACCAGAGAAAAGAAAAGATGTTGATAAGTTGAGGAAAGGATGGGCAAAGGGAGGATTGCAAGGTTTTATCAGGTAGAGTAAAAATAATTGGATAATAAGAAATAAGTAGGGAAAAATATATGGAAAAAAAAAAAAACACTCAGGTAACCGTACACATTAGATAAAAATTGTATGTGCAAGATTAAAAATATAAGAAGCTCCCTTTTTTAAATAAATGTAAATACATTTATTTTAATTGCTTTAATATATGTATTTGGCTAAATACAATTATTATCTTTATTATTACAAAGTGTAGTTAATTTTAGCTAATGGAAGGAATTAGTTGTACTGTAGGGTATGATTATCCCAGTTTACTCCTTGTATCAGAGTTTTAATTTTAGTAAGGGGATAACTAATTGCAGCTATAAAAAATGTAGGAAATTAGATTGTATGAATCAGTTATAACTTTAAGTTCCTTTATATTTAAAAGTACACTGCCCAAAATTATTTTTCCAGGTGATATGGAGAGCATAATAATGATTCCTGCACTGGGGTCTAATCACTTAATGAGAACCATGACCCTATTGCAGAATTCTCCATCGCTGATTATCTTTTCAGATAGGCTCGGTTGTCTGTTCGCCCCCTATTTCTCTATATTGAATGCACCCCAATGGGTTAGTGGAATTACTTCCAAGTGCATCCAACCAGAGAAAGGCTGATTCCACAGTAATGGCTAAGGTTTAAATCAGTCAAAGGTACACTGTTTATTCTACCAAATGAAGCCCTTGAGTATGCATTTTTTAACTTTAGCATACCTGAATAAAATGTTGTGTCCACCCAACTTGTGTCTAGAGCAAGGTTAGAAATGTCTACCTTTGTCAATATGGAATATACAATCCATAGCCCAAATGCTTGGCTGGTGGCCTATGTTTCATCATCTACATTTTCAGGTTCCATCTAGTTTGTCGCCATTGCCACCATTTTGGTTTTGTAAAGGTAGGCCCCATTTGGAATTTCACCACTCTTATGAATTTGTTTACTGTGGGGGCCGTGCAAATTTTTTTTGTTTCCCAAAAAAGGTTTGTTTTGAGATACACCAGACCCTCCAACTAGAAGAAATATAGATAAAGATGTCACACAATGATAGATCACTTTTCTCAATTAATCAGCCCTACAATCTTTGTGTTGCCTAAATGTATATTTTTTTAATCTGAAATGACAGGATCTTCTCAAATTTATAAACATAATTGTTTATTTTTATTTTGCACAAGCAAAAGCAATTATAATGGATCTACACCCTGTAAAAAAACACACCCATTAGATGATCTAGGTATGATTGGCTTCTGAAGTTTTGATAATGGTAAAACCTCGTTCCTCACCTACAGTCACACGTAACCATGGTTGACCATGGCCTTAAAGTAACTTGCAATAATCTTGTGTGGTCTCACCAGGTACGTTAATTGTCCCTTTATTCAGAAAATCCTTTCTGTATTTGCTAAGCATCTACATTGGGTATGCTAGTTTTAATCAATTTACAGTTAAGTGTATATATGCATATTTAATATATGGCATTTGCTACTATATGCATTTTTGGGCATCCACACGGGAGCTTGGAACCTATCTGCAGATATGGGAGTTTCCCTGTCTTTATCTATGTTGATGTGTGTTCAAAAATTATTTTGTTGAAACAAAACAAAAACAAAAAAACCTTTTAACAGTCATAGCCACATCTTTCTATAGCAAAAATAATAAATACAAAATTCATCTGATGTTCTTGTGAATCTTGACTATTTTGCAGACAGTTTATGATTTATAGTTCTAGGGAGGACTGTTCCATAAATTATAGAGACACTGGTTATGATGTATAAGACTATAAATTAAATTCTAAGAGGCAATATGGCATTTTAAAATGCTCTTATATCCAGCTTTTTCTAAGGCTGATGATTAAGAGATGCTGGCTCTGTGACCAAATTCATTTTCAAAAGTTTGACAAGTTACTTAATAGAGGGAAAGTTATATATTGAATGGGATTAGCATGCACATTCTAGTTCTATATTTCATTGATGTTTAATTAGAAAGCATGCACACTTTTAAAGTGCATGTTAATGTTACAAATTTATGCCGTTATATTGCTACGTTATATTACTGTGCTCCTTCCATGCTTTGCAAAATAAGCTAGCATCCAATACATATAATTGTTATGCTAATAATAATAATAATAATAATAATAAATGTTGCAATGTAGCATAAATTATTGGCCCCAACTTTCATATCATATAAAATGAGAAAAGGATTCAAAAAATGTGTTGCAGATTTTATGTACTTCCTGAAATGGGATTTATATTTATATTTATATATATTTTTAATGGAAATGAGTACGTTTCAAAAAAATATGAAATACAATTCTAAGGTTCATACAAAGTGGTCTGAGTAACAGTGTTACTTGCATTACACACAGACTGGTAATGTGGATACCAGGGAAGGGTTATCAACTATTGGCTGGGGGGGCGAAAAACAATTAGTTGCCCTTGGTGTTACTTCATCAGCCCACATAATATCATCAGAGATAGACACATATATGAGTTGATTCACTGAAATTCGTGAATAGCTCTAGGAGGTCAGCTTTGGATGTCTACTTTCATTTTGAGACTAAGTCTTGCAAGGTCAAGATGGGGCATCCGAGTGGGTGGCAAGTCTTTTCAAGTTTGGAGGCCGACCTCCAATCTCTAATTTAATGACTAAATCCATGTGTCTAATTCAACCTCATAATCAGAGGTCGAAACTGCTAATGTAATCCCCCCCCCCCCCCCTTAGAAAATAGTGGGACTCACCAACATTAGAGTAGGCTAGTTGAAAGTACTGATTTTTGTGACCCTGTTCAATCACAAATAAGAAAAATTTAAAATATGGATAGTTAAATCAGTTGGGCCACACCTTGCTGTCATGTTTACCACATGTTGGACGATCCTGTATTAGAAGGGGTCTACCTGGATTCTGCAAAAGGTGCGTGATCAGTCATTGACAGACTTGATCCCTTACAACTCTTACAAGCAGACAATGGAGAAAAGTAAGCCTTACAAAGCCGGATTTCTCCTTTACAAAAGCTTTAAATATGACAAAAGTAAATTTACAGAAATTAAATTTGTGTGGATAAACACTATAGGTCATAAATGTAATCATTTTCATTGAGCAAGACATTTGTTTTATTATTTTTATCAGGAAAGGAGTATTTTTTAATGAGATTAATTTAGCAGTGTGTGTGTCGTCAAGGTTCTATATACATTTTTGTTTTTATTTTGCACACATTTATTTTGTATAGCGGCCACTCGGTATTTAAACAACACAACTCTTTCAACAAGTGGAAATGAATACAAAAGGCTATAAGTGGTTTGAGATCAGTTAGCCTGTGTGTGCGTGCTAATTTGTAACTTTTGATTGAAATAGCCCATTGATGATGCAAATTAAACATTAGGCAGCAAGTCTTAAGTATAATTAAGCACTGTAGGTTTTTTCTGGCTTTGATTAAGGAAGCTCGTTATCTGTACAGGGAAATTGCTTGTTAAATGAAATACGTGGACCAGAATTCCTGAACGCCTAATTCTGAGAAGGAATGTGCGTTTAAAGAGAGAAATGTAGGAGGAGCCATCAGGTTGTGCCTCAAATGGTGTAAATTTGTACGTAATATTAAAAGAATAAAACATTGTTATAAAACATACACCAGATTTTAAAGATAAAACCACAGACCTGTGTGTAGAGAAATAGGAAAAACAATGGGAATCCAAGAAGATAGTATACACAAACATATAAATTAACAATACTAAAAAATGCCTATATTAGTGCATAGATATTTAAAAAGAGATATCACCAATAAATAAACGGATATATGTATAAAGCAATGAAATATAAGAAGCATGCAAATCAGTGCAATCTCAAAACATATAATTATAAAAAATATATATAATTAGTAAAGTGTAATACAGTGTACATTAGTGGAAAACATTGCCTGTGCCTATATCCAAGGAGTATCAAAAAAGGTGTAATCACCAAGTTATAGTAACATATAAGTGGCAAATATAATGCTTTGACAGCTCTGGTTTTCTAAAGTAGGGTGAGTGTTACAATACTGACTGCTTTATTACACACAGCTGCCTAGTTGCTACCTATACCTGTTTTATTATTTATTTAGAAAGTGTTTTACCAGTAAGAATACTTGGAGATTTCACTCGTTTTTCAAGTATGTCCAGAATGGTATTGCATAGTGTTTCAACAATTAACAGGGGAACCAAAAAAAAAAAAAAAAATGACATAAATACATTACATTTCCATTTATCTATATAATTCCAACAAGTCCCACAGCTCTTTGGGACAGAACAACTTCCCTGAAGTTACTCTCCTGTCAAATTCAAGGTCTCTCCCTGCATTACTACTGATTTTTTTCATGATCATTTTTCAAGATTTGTACTCTCTACATCCATGGTGTAAATAATGCTTTGGTGGCAAATTTCCCTTTTACAACGTTATTCTTTATCTTTCTGACGTGTGTGACACTCTGACATAACATTAAAGAGGATTTTGTATATATTTGTGAATGTTTTCTATAAAACGACTTCAGGAGTTTTTAAATTAGTATTGAAAAAAGTCTAACTGAATGTACCCAAGCATGAAAGGATAACCTATTGACTGATTATTATTTAAGACCTTCCTCGAATACTGTACCTGAAATTCCCCTTCCTCTTCGATCTTTCCTTGTCTCCATGTCCTCATTAATCCTCTACATTTCACAGTGTTACTGGGGAAAAAATTACCTTCACGGCTTGACAAGGCTTTGCCCTTTGGTGCCATTTTCTGCAAGTAGATTTATTGGGTAATATCCTATAGAGTAGAAGCTCTCAGTGAAATACGAGTACGGATCCCTTACACATGACCTACAACCTTCTCATTATCTTAGCTGTTTCCATGATGAGTAATTTGAAGTCTTAGACTTACCTTTTCGAATGGTGTTAAAGCTCATCATTCTTTGATTTCCATGTATAATAATAGAAGACAGTAAATCCTAATAGGATTTAATAGATACAGGGCTAAGGGTGGGCCTAAACTCCCACCATATCACCAAGGAAAATATTAAAGGGGCCACCAAGCTTATTTTCTGTATGTTGTGCACGTGTTTAGTATACAGGTTCAGTATTTCTTATTAAAAATGATTGGGTATTTTGGATAATGGATCATTTTCACCAATGAGATATATTAAAGCCTCTCATGAAATACAGGGATATCAATGTAATTTGTGGCAAAATACGAAAAAAAAATTGGATAGCGCATCATTTCAGATAATGGATTTTTGGATAATGGATATTCAACCTGTATGTGAAATACAATATGTTTTACCTTAAAATAATTTACAGTTTGCTGTGGTTTAACATTGAAAATAATTTCACAGGTGGCTCTGAATTCAGTGACATTCAACAAACATGGCTTTGAGATAGACAGGCTGAACTGGTGCTATAGCAACAGCAATATTTTATAATACTTTATTTTAATTAGGAGATTGGAAGTGTTGAGAAAAACTGATGAGACAGATCTTTTTCGTTTTTGTTTATTTAACATGTCACAGTGCATGCCTGCCCATTGAAGAATAAAATTGTAGAACGATTTTTTATTAAACAAGATAAACAAATGTATCATTAGAATAACATATTTTTTTGTATTTCCTACTTAGTTAATTAAACTACTTTTGGAGAAGACTCAAAAAATCAAAAGTCCTTTCATCAAAAAAAAAAATGATATTCTGCTCTATTTATCTTACCAGTCTAAATGATCCCTGTCCTTCATTCCTGGCATGTCCTATTTTATTATCTGGATTCATGAGCAATAAGAACATAATTAAAGGCTCTACTCATTAAAGAGAGAATTGTGGGGAATTGAGATGGGACTTTCAAGCTTAATGTCAAAGTAGCCGAGATGTAAACATTATCCCATTCAGCTACACTGGAGAATGTTTCCAAACTCGACAACATTGGTCAAACGTTTGTAATGACCTTCTCAGTTCCCTGTTATTCACTCTTTATTGAGTGGACTCTATAGTCCAGGGGATAGGATATAATGTGCTTTAATATCCCATGTATATTTATTTTTCTTTACAGAAAATAATAATTCAAATAAAAAGAAAGAAATATATATATATATATATATATATATATATATAAAATATAAGAGAAACGTATTGATAAAAACTGTTTTTATTAGACCGTGAACCAAAATTGTAAAATATAATGACCGTTATCTAAAAGGGATTTGGAGGATTGTCACTCATTTCTGCTTTGTAGGGTGTAAAGTCGGGTTGCTGATGGAAGCAAGACAGGGGTCATGATTATGGAAGATTGGTAATCAAGGTCAGAGCTTTGCTAAATTATATCTTGCCCTATACAATGCCACACAACCTTTATTTTAAATGATTGCGCATAAATCACACTTGAACATGGTATGGCGAGGTCTAGAATAGATTGGGCTGTTTTAAATTAAACGTGTTATTTTGTTGGGGTTGTAAACATGTAATTAATTTATCCTAAAAACTGAGACTGGCTTATTTTTTTCTTCCTTTTTTTAAATAAATAAATAAATGTGTAGATTCATTTGACACAGTCTATAATTTTGCACTCGATGTAATGTACTGAAGTCTAATCAGAAACAAATAGGTGATCACATAATTTGTCAAAGTGGTAATGCACAAATTATAGTGTAACTTCAAATAGCTATACAATAGAGGACTGTAATTAGTATCTGCTAATGCAAGATGTTGCTGACAGCATGCATTATTAAATTATTAAATACTGTATTTAGTTAAAATGATATTTAAGGCCAAAGAAAATATCAAATAGACTATTAAAAAGTGACTTGCTTTGCAGCCCAAGTGAAATGATTAGATTACAAAGACCACCGCCGCTTATTACATGTTTTTTTTTGTCAGACTAAATAATAAAACAAAAGCTTTATTGTTCCCAACTTATTCACTTCAGCGGAATTGTCATCATTCTGGGTTTTTTTTTTTTTTTATAAACCAAAATGCACTTAATTATGAGGAAAAAAAGAATTTGGGTGATTTTTAGTTTAGCACTGAAATAAAATAGTATTCAAATGGTTTATTTTCTTAAACAAACAGTACTCCCCTTTAAAATGACGTTTTACTGGTTTAAAAACTTCACAGAATTCACAAGCAGCAAAAACACTACCTGGGTATATGTCTGGGATTGGTAAATTTGTAAACATCAAGAATACAGTAACGCTTGTGTTGGATTAGGGGTAGACAATTATTGTAGTTTGATGTTGGGAACAGTCGGAGTTATGTCTAAATACTTTTGCACATGAAATCGACATCAAGTTTTTACAAAAAGGCACTAAAAGGCACTATTTGTATGAAGGACAGTTCTGTCTGTGGTACATTTCCCTATGCAGGTGTTTGGTGGAGGTTTCTGACACATTTCCTGTGTTAAAATGTATTTTTGTCCCCGAGTTAGTCCAGCATCCCAAGGTACTGGAGCATCTTCGAAGAGGAGGACCTGTGCACATGGTATAATCTTTTGGTGTCGAGAGTTAGCATTATACATTTTTACATGCAGTGATATGGCCTATATTATTTATTGCTATTACTGTGCCCACCCCTTGTTTACCTCCCAGGTTAGCTTTGTGTGTTGTAAGAACAATCATGGTGAGAGTAGACGGTTGAAGCAGATAAGAAGATGTAACAGTTTTGGAAATCTTATCATTTTGATGATATTTGCCCTTTCAATAAAGGTGACATCAAGATCTTGGCAACCATTTATTTATATGGTAAAGATTGCAAATTAAATTTAGTGCAGAGATATTGAGAAATGTTGAAATCCAAATACTTAATGTATGTATGTGTTCAGTGAAAGGCAAAGAAGGGACAGTTGTAAGCATTCCTCAAAGTCAAGGGTCCATCATCCACAATTAATGATGGACCTTCATAGACCTTTCCACAGACACTGGTATACTTGTTAGTACACTTTGCCAATCTCTGCTCAAAGTGCCTAGAAGCAAGGCTTTGGATTTGCCAAATACATGGTAGGTCCTACTATATGGCCAAGTTTTTATTTGATTTTTGCCTATGAGATTATTAACAAAAACAATGTGTTATGCTTTCTGGTTCCATTTGAGATCCCAGTATAGTTGGAGTTTTAGATCTTAGTAGGGACAGACCTCTCTAACGCATCTTTCCAGAGTATGACTGTAAGCCATTAGTAAAGGCAACTGTAGTTGATGAAGATTAAAGACTGGATATTAGGTTCAGAACTGGTTTGCCAAAATAGCCTAATCTTCATGATGTCAGCGAGTGGAGGTGTTTTGACATGTTTGTGGGGTGAGCATACTTTAATGGGGTGACGGGCTCTTACAAAACCAATTTAGTTCTTGCTCAATAGGGGTGGTTAAAAAAAAGAATATAAAGGCTTGTTTTCTGAGTATTCTTCATTGAGTAGGAACATGATTTACCATAATAAGGCGGCCTTCGTTTTGGTACTAAAATTGTCTAGCACGTGTTCTAGTGTCCCACTGGCAATTACTGTGACAAACGGAGTTAAGACGGGTATTACCTGAGACCTTAATATTTTGTAAAATTTCACTGTATATCCTTCATGGCCCAGGATTGTGTTGGTAGATAGCCATGGTAGGTAGCATTCCTCATCTTTGAGGCATTCAGTCATTCCTTTGTGAGTTAGATAGGGCAGGTTTGTATCAGTGACTGAAGGATTTCTTTGAATTAACTGCATATTTACAAAATACTGTTTTAAGTGGGGGGAAAAATCCTTCTTGACTCCAAATTGTAGAAATCAGATTTCTACTGGATCAACAAGCACTAAATAAATATTAATGCCTATATTAACATTTAGAGCCGTTTATTTTCTGCATCATTAAAAACATATCCAGGCCCTTTTTAGAGGTAAGTCTGTGGATACTTTATAACAGGCCTCAGCTATAGTACCTATATTCAGTTTAATTAGCTTTCCATGATATAATTATTGCAAAAATGTGATTCCGTACATGCATACATCTATGAATATGTTTCCAATTCATTTATAAGAGTTCTCGGTACCTTATGACACCTATAAAAATTCAGCAGACGTTTCAAGCGTTTATTTTTTTATATGTTTCAGTGGTCGGCTTGGGTCAGATTTAAACTGTCAGTCATTTCTATGGAAATGTGATCTGTGATTTTTTTTCCTAATCGACGTTGATGTTTAATCAGGGGAAAAAAAAACTTTTAACTTGTAAACAGTGTAGAAGCAACCATTCTGGTTAGGTTTTTAAATAAAAATACACACTACAGTACTTTTCTTTTACAGTAACTAGATTTAGAATAAAAGTCATGTTTGGTAAGATAAAATCTAATGTGATATCTCTAAAAATAATGTATTATAAAGATTAAAATTCTTTCCAAAAACATTTTAAACTGAGACTGATTTAGACTGATTGAATAAAAAAGAAACATATTACCACCAATCATTGTTACGTCTGTCTTTAATTCTTGATTCACTCAATCATTCATTCACTCCAAACTGTTGAAAAACAAAATAATCTATTGATAAATTAAAAATATATGGGTTTTTTTTGCATACTATTAGTTCCATTTGGTAAGCCTCCTGAAAGGGCAACTGTATATAAAAAGTAATTCATGTTTAATTGAAAGATTGATAATAAAGTGAGACAACCCTAAAAGAAACAGACATCCAAGGCCACTAAATATGTATGGATAGGTAGTCACATAGATATACATACATTTTAAAAGTACATAATTATCATACAGAAAAACATAAAAGCCACAAATATGCAATGTTGAAAAACATACACAAGATATATAGAGATCCCTTACCCACTGGGTTTGTTCACCTGGCCAGGTTATTGAACAGGTTATTGAACAGTTTGGTTTAGTGTTGATTATCCCTTAATAATGTCTAATAATATTTTTGGATAACAGAACAAGTATGTAACTCACCCAGATTCCTCTCCAGAATCATTCTGCTGCCCATGGTGCCACCTACAGACTCATAGAGGTGCTTAGCTATTAATATCCTCTCGATTCAAAAGCAGCTTCACCATCCTCTCAGCCACCGTCATCTAAACTCAGCTACTTCCACTGCTTCTTCTTGTCTTCAATAAAGCAGAGGTGGGCTGGAAGTTGTACTTCAGGAGTACAAAACATCGCTGGTGCTTTACTCTGCATTACCAGGGCTCCAAGAAGGTGAGTATCCCATCTGAATTGACCCTTAGCCAAAAAACAAACAAAAAGATTTGGGGTTATTTCGGATAATGGATCTCCGGATAAGAGATGCTCAATCTGTATAGGAAAGAGTAACTGGGCTAGCTATTAGACAACACAAATAAGACACTGGTACATCTTTTTTTTTTCTTATTTATGTAATTCAGCTAACACAATGTATAGATAATTTTTGATCATTTTCTATTCTACATTCACAGTATGATCAATGTTTAGGTGACAGAAATGTTTTAATCTACATTAAAATCCATGAAATGTTCTCTGCTACATTCTCTCTTTTCTGTATATTTTTTGCTGTAGTTCATTGCCTGCCGGGCAAACAACATCACGTGAATGATACCTGCTGATATTGTGATGTCCAAATATTTCAGCATTTGCCATAAAAAGCAAAGAATCGCTAAAACGCAATACATCAGCACGAATGGCGTAAAAACGGTACATTCCAATTAAAACACAATAAAGGACATTTGTGGATATGAAAAAAATAAGAACTACTGTACACTTTGAACATGAAAGCCTTGTCCACTAGTTTAATTGCACAGCATGACCAGCCAGGTTACAAAAAAAAGCACTTTCCCTTTCCTTGCAATCATGATTTGGTGCTTTCAAACTCAGATGGGAAAATATGCTGGTTACTGGACCTCACCTATTCTACACTGACATTTCGTTTGATGCTGATTAACATAATAATGTAGCAGCCAAAATAATACTTCTTACAGGCTCCCACTTAATTTCCTCAGTGAAAAGAACAAAATTATACCTTTCCATTCCCATGTAAAGCCAACCAATGTCTTCTTACAATGGACGGCAGGAAACTAACAGAAAGTAAGACTAATAAGACCCAAAAAAAGAGAAATTATACTCCCCCAAATAAATGAGCCTTAATTACCTTTAAAAGTATATGCAGGCCAAATGATTTCTAGCATTCTGATTGATGTACTGGTGTGCAATCATCAGATATACACAGGCATTAGAAAACGAAGATATCTGGTTGAAGGAATGTTATTTATCTAGCAGATCACAAGGGAGGCAGTTTTCTTGATAATAGTCCTTGGAAAGTGATTTATAGACTCAGTGTTCATTGATATCAATGTTTTGAAACATTTTAAAGCAGCATTGTACGGAAAAAAAACAGCTAGAGTTTATATATATAACTCAGGGTAATAACAGTTATGCTACATCCGATGTAGTCTAGTAAGTAAACAAGATTTTTGTTAATAAAATATTTTTAAATCAAAATACTGCCAAAATGCATTTATTTAATCTGAGCATCATCGTATATCTTACTTACCCCTCACGCTTAATTGAATGAGAGCTGAAGCCAACTGCCATTAGCAATGCTCACAGGAGAGGGGAAACGATGCAAAATGCCCACTGTAACCAATAAGAAATTACTACAGGTTACAAACAAAAACAACTTTCCTATAGTTGCATACAATTTGTAAATTTTTCCTGTTGTTTTGTGTGTTTGTTTCCCCTGAATTAAAACAAATACTCACTAATGGTTTGTTAACACCAACAGCTTTGGGGCTAAAACGGAAGATATCAGTAAAGAGACCTTGACAGTTCCAAGCACGCCAGATAATAAGTCAAAGACTACACTCCAGTAGCTTTCCAATTTGTACACCTCTCCACCAGATATTGCTACCCTTCAATGCCGTACATTAGAAATCAGAAAACCACAGTCCATGAAACTCAGTGTGACATGTCTCAGAGTGCATGACATTATGGCATGTTCAAACTGCTTACTTTTCTTTTATTTCTGCAAAACTATCCCTGAAGGCCCACATCTCCATGTTTGACTGGTTACACCAGTCTCTGCAGTCAAATTGCATTATATAATATCAAAAAACCGAAAACAATGTAGCACAATGTCGACATTCTCACAGTATTTGGGCCATTTTTGTTCTTGTTTACTGTTACGTTTCAAACAAAGAGAGCAAAGAAATCTAGTGTACAAAAAAAATGTTGTTTTTTTTATTATACAAAATTTGGGCTGTAGAGCTTTAACACTGAATTGTTTGAATCCTCGTAAGGAGGAGACCTGAACTGTGGTTATCACAAAAATGAAGAGATAAAGAGATTATCAGGAAAGCCTTACAAAATATTAAAACTAAAAAAAGGCAATTGCTGTTATAGTTTATAGTTTATTCGTGGAGACATCCAAGTCCACTAATTAAAGTGACAGGGGCACTTAGTACAATTGTTTTATAATTTGTTTTCACCTTTTTTTTAGCATAATATAGTGGTCCTTGTTTGTTTGTGTGAATGTATTTCTAATAAAGTATCTTAACCTGTACGATAAAAAGTTACGTTTTATAGATATTTAATTTTTCACATCTCTTTTGATTGTCCTATTTTTTCTAATACAAAAATGATGTGCCATGTAGTTTGATGTGCCATGTAGTTTGACTAACCAGCTAGAGATGTTGTCACACTTAGTGCCCATGATTTCCCTCTTATCTATAACTTTCTAAACAAGGATTTTCCTACAAATTAAAGCAGACCTATCAGACAAATGAAGCCACAGAATTAAATTCTTCAGTGAAGTTCTACTTGTTTTGCAATCACCAAGGAAGCTGGTGGATTGACTCTGCTAAGCGCCACTCATACAACTTTGTGCTGTAATTTCTCTTTACACATATAAGAGTTTAACATCCCATCTCACAATGGACCTTGACCAAATAGTTGCTAAATTTGCTCTAAATGTTATGAACAAGACATGACCATGTAATGGTGTGTTGAAGCTTTAATGCATTTTTATAATTCTGATTTGACTTAAATGTGTAGGATCTATAGGCCAGTATGATACTTTTGAAGAATGACTATATACAGACTAAACACAATGCATATGACATCTGACAAACATAATGATGGAGACATTGGGGGGGAGTGAATGTTAACATAACATTTTTATAATACCAGTGGAAAGATCCGTACAACCCAATTCTTGTAGAAGGTCTTTTATGTTGGTTAACACAGATATTACACTTTGTTCCACTGTTATCAATATGATTTATTCAGATGTCCTTCAGCATGGAAAAATTGAAGGCAACTATCCCAACAAAGTTAAAAGTTTGCAGCAAATAAAATATATTCAAGGTTTTTGCTCAACTCCAAATTGATCTACGAAGGAATTCACAGCAGGTCTAATTGTTGAGCTTCATTTTTGTGTAGCACTATAAGACTGGGCCCTCTGTATGTTGTCATATTTGAAATCCATTTATTCTATCTACAAAAACCTTTAAAATGTAAGTTCTCTGCAAGATTACGAAGATATTTCTATCATGGCAGTCTTAAAGGACAACTGTCGGCAAGAATAGAAAGTGGCACTGGAATCTGTTTTTAATGTTTGCCTCATTAATAAAACACAAAAGTTAAAATGTAGTGCAGTTGCTCTGGAGTAAACCCAATGTGTAGCTTTGCAGATGCAATGGCAGAGACCTCTTCTGATGTTGGAAAAATGCCAATACCATCATCATGCGCTCTGTTTGTTTAATTGGAAGATTGCATCAAGATTAGGAATTTTTAATAGAAATGCTTTAATTAAAGCATATATATAAAGTGAGGCACTTTGATTTTATAGCTCTATCAGGAGTCGGACCTGATGTTCATCTGACCCAAGATGTCTGATCTTTGCTACAGCTGTACGAGCAAAAAGGGCTCCTATGGTGTGCGTAAATCTTTGAGACAACTGGTCTGAAAAGAGACATTGTCCACACCTGATTTGCCTAACAGATTTTCTTCTTAGACTATTTCCAATGCTCTGGCATTAACGATGATTTTTAAATACTTGTACTGAAAAACATTTTTTATTTTACATTTTCAACTCAATGTAACATTGTACTGGACTTGCTACCTGGAAAACTTGATAAATCGCAATATATTCTTCATGGTAATACAGTTTCTAAATAGATAGACTTGCTCTCCTGAGCTCTCCTATAAGGAAGGTAATCACTATACACAGACACAGTCGAGGAATAAGATAAATTTGCTGACTCCTTTTTGGTAAAGTTTTGAGAAATGATTGCATAGATACCATATTCCACTATGTGACACAAACATTTATAGGCCAATTATCATAAACATTTTATGTAATCAGATTTATCTTTAATGCTGCCTTAAGCAGTGTACTTTAATAACAGGTTGCTTATGTATTCATGTTGCACAAAATGCTTTTTCTCTTTTTCCAGTTATTGAATTATTAGATGATGGTTCTCCATGGACCGGACTTGCTACCTGGAAAATTTGATCAATCTCAATATATTCTTCACAGAATAAATAGATAGACTTGCTCTCCTGAGATCTCCTATAAGAAGGGTAATCACTATACACAGAGATAGTTGGATGTAGAAGTAAATCAGAAGTACACATGGAAATATGAGTGGCCTTAGTATGAAGATAAACTGGTAAGGACTTTAGAAAGTACTAGTATTTACCAGTTTATCGGCATATATCATGGCTACTGTTTATCCTCATACATCATGGCTACTGGCCAGAGCATTAGATGGTATGTGCTCTAGAAACTATTGGTATTTACTATCTAAAGTACATACCAGTTTATCCTAATGCCAGTAGTCATGATGCTTCCATGGTTCCTCTCTTTTGGTGCCATGTTAACATGAGAGACAGGCAGTCCTGAAAGATCCTGATAATAGGGGTGAGCCCCGCTCTGATTGGCTGAGCACAGGTTAACACTGTCAGCATCTGCCAGTATCAGATTCTAAAGAGATACACCTCAGGTTAACCCTGGAGTACTTAACGTATACAGACAGGACCGGCCATACTTTATATTGTACTTTGGAGTTCTTACACAAACTTTTTAACTTTTGCTTCTATCGAGGACAACTTTAAGGAATAATGCTTATAGAGGATAAAGATATATATAGCGCATGAAATACAGACACACTCACACCATAACCCTCACACTCTGGACAGCATGATAATAAAGGACATATATTATTTTGATTAACAGCATTGGAACATAACAAAGGTTAATGAATATTCTCTCTATACCAGCAGTTACTTTGAACTCTGCTAGTTGAATCTAAAATGAGCCTCATCCTTTCTAACACAACTTCAAGGTGGTTTAATAATGCAGTTGAATTATAGCTACCCATCTGATAAACACATAATGGAGTAGGAATAAATGACCTCAACATACCATCAATGGCAAATTGGATTACTATACGTCAGACAGCAACTAATTAAGAATCGTCTGAAGCAAGACATCGTAAATCCAGTTGACAGAATTGTACTATATTTTCATTGTATAACTTGTCCACTCTATTTAATAGATTTAATTCAGTTTTTTCTCTAGGTTACAAGTACATTCTGGGGCTGTTACTATTATGTAATACAATGGTTCTGGTGTCATCTGCCTTGGAAGAGTCGACACAGCTGGGAATTGATCCCGTGTTCTCCTAGATTGTCGGAATGGTTCACTAGCACACTGAGCTATCTCACCATATGCCATAGAGCTGCTACATTTTTAAAACAAGTTGCACTTCTTCAATAGAAACAAAAAGTTACTTTTACAATGCTTAGTGCCTAGTACCTGTCTTAGATTGCCAGAGGCACGCTGCTGCTGTCGGTGGGAAATCTGACAGCAGGGGACTTTCTCTCACTGCTCCTGCGGTGTTGTTAGGTGAACTCATTAGAAGGGTCATCATTAGCATTGTCTCTTGTTTTCATCTATAACCGAGGGTCTCTAACTGGCGACTGGAGAAGCCCATATGTTTATAACAGTAATATACAGGCTGTTGGTATGAAGGAAAATGGAAAAGTGCATATTATTTTACCCCAGTTATTGTCTCAACGTAAACATAATATCTGACCCTTTAACAGAAATAATAGTTATTTTTAAACTCTAGTGGCCCTTTAATAGACTTTTGATGCCGGGGTGGAGACTCTCCATTTTGTGAATGCTTTTTAAAATATATGTTGTATTGTTATTTTGTTCTAGTTAAGTTCCCCAGTGAGGGCTTTCCACGCACAAAAGATCAATCAGCCTTTTTTCTAGAGCCTGTGGATCATTCGCAGTAGGTGTTAGCTTCAATTTGCTTGTTATCCCTGCGAATATGTGAGAAATGTTACACTGCATCTGTGGAAGAAAATGTACAGAAATCCCAGGAAGCAGGGTTTGTCTATACTGCGGATTCATTTGGACAATTAAACAAAAGGCATGTCATTCTATGTGCAATTTCATAGTTTCCAACAGTCCTGTATTTGCCGGGACAGTCCTGTTGTTTTGGGTACTGTACTGTCAAAATCGTGCCTCTCCGTCATTAATACTGCCTTCGCCCCTGTGCACAGGCAGCATTGCATTTAAATTATTTAGGTTTCACAGACATACACAAATATAAAATTGTATAAAATGGCATTCAATTTAGCCAGGTGCACAAACTGGGCTCCACCATGGTTCTGGCATTTCAGAAAAGTGAGTTGTTTATTCACCAAGTGGCCATTCTTTTATATATTTTTTTATCATTGAGTATTTTCCTATTACTAATCACAATTGGCCATGCAACTGGGAGTATGTACATAATCCCTCAGATACATAAGTGTATTATTTTTCGTTAGTTATTTTTGCCATATTTCTACAGCACTTAAGCCACGGTTTCAGTACAATATACTGTTTAATAGCCTCTCTCCCATTTTTCCTGACCACTTATGTAAGACCAGTCTTATTTTCATATTTATTTGCTTTAATAAATTGAATAGTGCTTCCCACTATTTTCCTTCTTCCCTCCCCTCTCTCCACTTACCCTTTTTACATTTATAACTTTAATCATAAATAATTGTAAAAAAAAAAAAGTACAGAAAGGAAAGTTACTTAAATAAATGTTTAATGACAGTATCAAATCAAACTGATAAATCAGAACATGGAATTAATCAGTGAAAGTCTTATAATTAAAAAAGCAGTGTTACCAATCACTCAGTGATCAAGCAAACTCTTAAAAGGTAACAACCATTAAGCAAACTGATCAAAGCCACGTGAAATGCTCTAGTGAAGAACTGTTACAAGCAAAAAGTATTAGCACTGTAATTGTAGGAGATTGTAACTCAGTGTGTGTCCACAGATGGAGAAACCATTTAATTCTTGGCATGAAGCAAGTCATGGATGTGTACCAAGATTTAGGGGAGGCAGTCCGATCAGACTCTACACCTTATTCTGTATAAGTAAGAAAGAATATTTAGTGTTTTCTGCATGTTTTTGAGTAAAATAAAAGCAGTATTTCTCAATCAGAGTAAATCCCAGAAATGCACATAGAGCGATTATTAGAATAGTTGACTGATATTGTATGTGTGTTATTAATGAACTCAAATAATCCCTTGCCTGTAAATGTTACACTTTCAGGTAATTACATACTAGGCTTCAATTTCAAAATGTGTCTTATACATGGGGTCACTGTTTTGCTAGCTCTCTCTTTTCCCATCAAGTATTACTTTTCCCAAAGTCGCCTTTTGAATAGAGTGCAGGGGAAAATATGAACCAAAGCAATTCTGGAGAATATAACTGTAATAAAGTAAGAGAAATCACAAGTGATCTGCCTCACTGCCCAGACATTCACTGATCTCATGATCTGCCTCACTGTCTGGACATTCACTGATCTCATGATCTGTCTCACTGCCCAGACATTCACTGATCTCATGATCTGCCTCACTGCCCAGACATTCACTGATCTCATGATCTGCCTCACTGCCCAGACATTCACTGATCTCATGATCTGTCTCACTGCCTGGACATTCACTGATCTCATGATCTGTCTCACTGCCTGGACATTCACTGATCTCATGATCTGCCTCACTGCCCAGACATTCTCTGATCTCATGATCTGTCTCACTGCCCAGACATTCACTGATCTCATGATCTGCCTCACTGCCCAGACATTCTCTGATCTCATGATCTGTCTCACTGCCCAGACATTCTCTGATCTCATGATCTGTCTCACTGCCCAGACATTCACTGATCTCATGATCTGTCTCACTGCCCAGACATTCACTGATCTCATGATCTGCCTCACTGCCCGGACATTCTCTGATCTCATGATCTGTCTCACTGCCCAGACATTCACTGATCTCATGATCTGTCTCACTGCCCAGACATTCTCTGATCTCATGATCTGTCTCACTGCCTGGACATTCACTGATCTCATGATCTGCCTCACTGCCCAGACATTCACTGATCTCATGATCTGTCTCACTGCCCAGACATTCACTGATCTCATGATCTGCCTCACTGCCTGGACATTCACTGATCTCATGATCTGCCTCACTGCCCAGACATTCTCTGATCTCATGATCTGTCTCACTGCCCAGACATTCTCTGATCTCATGATCTGTCTCACTGCCCAGACATTCACTGATCTCATGATCTGTCTCACTGCCCAGACATTCACTGATCTCATGATCTGTCTCACTGCCCAGACATTCACTGATCTCATGATCTGTCTCACTGTCTGGACATTCTCTGATCTCATGATCTGTCTCACTGCCCAGACATTCACTGATCTCATGATCTGTCTCACTGCCCAGACATTCATTGATCTCATGATCTGCCTCACTGCCCAGACATTCACTGATCTCATGATCTGTCTCACTGCCCAGACATTCACTGATCTCATGATCTGTCTCACTGCCTGGACATTCACTGATCTCATGATCTGTCTCACTGCCTGGACATTCACTGATCTCATGATCTGCCTCACTGCCCAGACATTCTCTGATCTCATGATCTGTCTCACTGCCTGGACATTCACTGATCTCATGATCTGCCTCACTGCCCAGACATTCTCTGATCTCATGATCTGTCTCACTGTCTGGACATTCACTGATCTCATGATCTGCCTCACTGCCCAGACATTCACTGATCTCATGATCTGTCTCACTGCCCAGACATTCACTGATCTCATGATCTGCCTCACTGCCCAGACATTCACTGATCTCATGATCTGTCTCACTGCCCAGACATTCACTGATCTCATGATCTGTCTCACTGCCCAGACATTCACTGATCTCATGATCTGCCTCACTGCCCAGACATTCTCTGATCTCATGATCTGCCTCACTGCCCAGACATTCACTGATCTCATGATCTGTCTCACTGCCCAGACATTCACTGATCTCATGATCTGTCTCACTGCCCAGACATTCACTGATCTCATGATCTGTCTCACTGCCCAGACATTCACTGATCTCATGATCTGCCTCACTGCCTGGACATTCACTGATCTCATGATCTGCCTCACTGCCCAGACATTCTCTGATCTCATGATCTGTCTCACTGCCCAGACATTCTCTGATCTCATGATCTGCCTCACTGCCCAGACATTCACTGATCTCATGATCTGTCTCACTGCCCAGACATTCTCTGATCTCATGATCTGCCTCACTGCCCAGACATTCACTGATCTCATGATCTGTCTCACTGCCCAGACATTCACTGATCTCATGATCTGTCTCACTGCCCAGACATTCACTGATCTCATGATCTGCCTCACTGCCTGGACATTCACTGATCTCATGATCTGTCTCACTGCCCAGACATTCTCTGATCTCATGATCTGCCTCACTGCCCAGACATTCACTGATCTCATGATCTGTCTCACTGCCCGGACATTCTCTGATCTCATGATCTGCCTCACTGCCCAGACATTCACTGATCTCATGATCTGTCTCACTGCCCGGACATTCACTGATCTCATGATCTGCCTCACTGCCCAGACATTCACTGATCTCATGATCTGCCTCACTGCCCAGACATTCACTGATCTCATGATCTGCCTCACTGCCCAGACATTCTCTGATCTCATGATCTGTCTCACTGCCCAGACATTCTCTGATCTCATGATCTGTCTCACTGCCCAGACATTCACTGATCTCATGATCTGCCTCACTGCCCGGACATTCTCTGATCTCATGATCTGTCTCACTGCCCAGACATTCACTGATCTCATGATCTGCCTCACTGCCCAGACATTCACTGATCTCATGATCTGTCTCACTGCCCAGACATTCTCTGATCTCATGATCTGTCTCACTGCCCAGACATTCACTGATCTCATGATCTGCCTCACTGCCCAGACATTCACTGATCTCATGATCTGCCTCACTGCCCAGACATTCACTGATCTCATGTTCTGTCTCACTGCCCAGACATTCTCTGATCTCATGATCTGTCTCACTGCCCGGACATTCACTGATCTCATGATCTGCCTCACTGCCCGGACATTCACTGATCTCATGATCTCATGATCTGTCTCACTGCCCAGACATTCACTGATCTCATGATCTCATGATCTGTCTCACTGCCCAGACATTCACTGATCTCATGATCTCATGATCTGTCTCACTGCCCAGACATTCACTGATCTCATGATCTGCCTCACTGCCCGGACATTCACTGATCTCATGATCTGCCTCACTGCCTGGACATTCTCTGATCTCATGATCTGCCTCACTGCCCAGACATTCACTGATCTCATGATCTGTCTCACTGCCCAGACATTCTCTGATCTCATGATCTGCCTCACTGCCCAGACATTCACTGATCTCATGATCTGCCTCACTGCCCAGACATTCACTGATCTCATGATCTGTCTCACTGCCCAGACATTCACTGATCTCATGATCTGTCTCACTGCCTGGACATTCACTGATCTCATGATCTGCCTCACTGCCCAGACATTCTCTGATCTCATGATCTGCCTCACTGCCCGGACATTCACTGATCTCATGATCTGCCTCACTGCCCAGACATTCACTGATCTCATGATCTGTCTCACTGCCCAGAGATTCTCTGATCTCATGATCTGTCTCACTGCCTGGACATTCTCTGATCTCATGATCTGCCTCACTGCCCAGACATTCACTGATCTCATGATCTGTCTCACTGCCCAGACATTCACTGATCTCATGATCTGCCTCACTGCCCAGACATTCACTGATCTCATGATCTGTCTCACTGCCTGGACATTCTCTGATCTCATGATCTGTCTCACTGCCCAGACATTCACTGATCTCATGATCTGCCTCACTGCCCAGACATTCACTGATCTCATGATCTGCCTCACTGCCCAGACATTCACTGATCTCATGATCTGTCTCACTGCCCAGACATTCTCTGATCTCATGATCTGCCTCACTGCCCAGACATTCACTGATCTCATGATCTGCCTCACTGCCCAGACATTCACTGATCTCATGATCTGTCTCACTGCCTGGACATTCACTGATCTCATGATCTGTCTCACTGCCCAGACATTCACTGATCTCATGATCTGCCTCACTGCCCAGACATTCTCTGATCTCATGATCTGTCTCACTGCCCAGACATTCTCTGATCTCATGATCTGCCTCACTGCCCAGACATTCTCTGATCTCATGATCTGTCTCACTGCCCAGACATTCACTGATCTCATGATCTGTCTCACTGCCCGGACATTCACTGATCTCATGATCTGTCTCACTGCCTGGACATTCACTGATCTCATGATCTGTCTCACTGCCCAGACATTCACTGATCTCATGATCTGCCTCACTGCCCAGACATTCACTGATCTCATGATCTGTCTCACTGCCCAGACATTCACTGATCTCATGATCTGCCTCACTGTCTGGACATTCTCTGATCTCATGATCTGCCTCACTGCCTGGACATTCTCTGATCTCATGATCTGCCTCACTGCCCAGACATTCACTGATCTCATGATCTGCCTCACTGCCCAGACATTCTCTGATCTCATGATCTGTCTCACTGCCCAGACATTCACTGATCTCATGATCTGTCTCACTGCCCAGACATTCACTGATCTCATGATCTGCCTCACTGCCCAGACATTCACTGATCTCATGATCTGCCTCACTGCCTAGACATTCACTGATCTCATGATCTGCCTCACTGCCCAGACATTCACTGATCTCATGATCTGCCTCACTGCCCAGACATTCACTGATCTCATGATCTGTCTCACTGCCCAGACATTCACTGATCTCATGATCTGCCTCACTGCCCAGACATTCACTGATCTCATGATCTGTCTCACTGCCCAGACATTCACTGATCTCATGATCTGTCTCACTGCCCAGACATTCACTGATCTCATGATCTGCCTCACTGCCCGGACATTCTCTGATCTCATGATCTGTCTCACTGCCCAGACATTCACTGATCTCATGATCTGCCTCACTGCCCAGACATTCACTGATCTCATGATCTGTCTCACTGCCCAGACATTCTCTGATCTCATGATCTGTCTCACTGCCCGGACATTCTCTGATCTCATGATCTGTTTCACTGCCCAGACATTCACTGATCTCATGATCTGCCTCACTGCCCAGGCATTCTCTGATCTCATGATCTGTCTCACTGCCCAGACATTCACTGATCTCATGATCTGTCTCACTGCCCAGACATTCACTGATCTCATGATCTGTCTCACTGCCCAGACATTCTCTGATCTCATGATCTGTCTCACTGCCCAGACATTCTCTGATCTCATGATCTGTCTCACTGCCCAGACATTCACTGATCTCATGATCTGTTTCACTGCCCAGACATTCACTGATCTCATGATCTGTCTCACTGCCTGGACATTCACTGATCTCATGATCTGCCTCACTGCCAAGACATTCTCTGATCTCATGATCTCATGATCTGTCTCACTGCCCAGACATTCTCTGATCTCATGATCTGCCTCACTGCCCAGACATTCACTGATCTCATGATCTGTCTCACTGCCCAGACATTCACTGATCTCATGATCTGTCTCACTGCCCCGACATTCTCTGATCTCATGATCTGTCTCACTGCCCAGACATTCTCTGATCTCATGATCTGCCTCACTGCCCAGACATTCACTGATCTCATGATCTGTCTCACTGCCCAGACATTCACTGATCTCATGATCTGTCTCACTGCCCAGACATTCTCTGATCTCATGATCTGCCTCACTGCCCAGACATTCACTGATCTCATGATCTGTCTCACTGCCCAGACATTCACTGATCTCATGATCTGTCTCACTGCCTAGACATTCTCTGATCTCATGATCTGCCTCACTGCCCAGACATTCTCTGATCTCATGATCTGCCTCACTGTCTGGACATTCACTGATCTCATGATCTGCCTCACTGCCCAGACATTCACTGATCTCATGATCTGTCTCACTGCCCAGACATTCTCTGATCTCATGATCTGTCTCACTGCCCAGACATTCTCTGATCTCATGATCTGCCTCACTGCCCGGACATTCACTGATCTCATGATCTGCCTCACTGCCCAGACATTCACTGATCTCATGATCTGTCTCACTGCCCAGACATTCTCTGATCTCATGATCTGTCTCACTGCCCAGACATTCTCTGATCTCATGATCTGTCTCACTGCCCAGACATTCTCTGATCTCATGATCTGTCTCACTGCCTGGACATTCTCTGATCTCATGATCTGCCTCACTGCCTGGACATTCACTGATCTCATGATCTGTCTCACTGCCCAGACATTCACTGATCTCATGATCTGCCTCACTGCCTAGACATTCACTGATCTCATGATCTGCCTCACTGCCCAGACATTCACTGATCTCATGATCTGTCTCACTGCCCAGACATTCACTGATCTCATGATCTGTCTCACTGCCCAGACATTCACTGATCTCGTGATCTGTCTCACTGCCCAGACATTCTCTGATCTCATGATCTGTCTCACTGCCCAGACATTCTCTGATCTCATGATCTGCCTCACTGCCCAGACATTCACTGATCTCATGATCTGTCTCACTGCCCAGACATTCTCTGATCTCATGATCTGCCTCACTGCCCAGACATTCACTGATCTCATGATCTGCCTCACTGCCCAGACATTCACTGATCTCATGATCTGCCTCACTGCCCGGACATTCACTGATCTCATGATCTGTCTCACTGCCCAGACATTCACTGATCTCATGATCTGCCTCACTGCCCAGACATTCTCTGATCTCATGATCTGTCTCACTGCCCAGACATTCTCTGATCTCATGATCTGTCTCACTGCCTGGACATTCACTGATCTCATGATCTGTCTCACTGCCCGGACATTCTCTGATCTCATGATCTGCCTCACTGCCCAGACATTCACTGATCTCATGATCTGTCTCACTGCCCAGACATTCTCTGATCTCATGATCTGCCTCACTGCCCAGACATTCACTGATCTCATGATCTGCCTCACTGCCCAGACATTCACTGATCTCATGATCTGTCTCACTGCCCAGACATTCACTGATCTCATGATCTGTCTCACTGCCCAGACATTCACTGATCTCATGATCTGCCTCACTGCCCAGACATTCACTGATCTCATGATCTGCCTCACTGCCCAGACATTCACTGATCTCATGATCTGTCTCACTGCCCAGACATTCACTGATCTCATGATCTGTCTCACTGCCCAGACATTCACTGATCTCATGATCTGCCTCACTGCCCAGACATTCTCTGATCTCATGATCTGCCTCACTGCCCAGACATTCACTGATCTCATGATCTGCCTCACTGCCCAGACATTCACTGATCTCATGATCTGTCTCACTGCCCAGACATTCTCTGATCTCATGATCTGCCTCACTGCCCAGACATTCACTGATCTCATGATCTGCCTCACTGCCCAGACATTCTCTGATCTCATGATCTGCCTCACTGCCTGGACATTCACTGATCTCATGATCTGTCTCACTGCCCAGACATTCACTGATCTCATGATCTGTCTCACTGCCAAGACATTCACTGATCTCATGATCTGTCTCACTGCCCAGACATTCACTGATCTCATGATCTGCCTCACTGTCTGGACATTCACTGATCTCATGATCTGCCTCACTGCCCAGACATTCACTGATCTCATGATCTGTCTCACTGCCCAGACATTCTCTGATCTCATGATCTGCCTCACTGTCTGGACATTCACTGATCTCATGATCTGCCTCACTGCCCAGACATTCACTGATCTCATGATCTGTCTCACTGCCTGGACATTCTCTGATCTCATGATCTGTCTCACTGCCTGGACATTCACTGATCTCATGATCTGCCTCACTGCCCAGACATTCACTGATCTCATGATCTGTCTCACTGCCCGGACATTCTCTGATCTCATGATCTGCCTCACTGCCCAGACATTCACTGATCTCATGATCTGTCTCACTGCCCGGACATTCTCTGATCTCATGATCTGCCTCACTGCCTGGACATTCTCTGATCTCATGATCTGCCTCACTGCCTAGACATTCTCTGATCTCATGATCTGTCTCACTGCCTGGACATTCTCTGATCTCATGATCTGCCTCACTGCCCCGACATTCACTGATCTCATGATCTGTCTCACTGCCCAGACATTCACTGATCTCATGATCTGTCTCACTGCCCAGACATTCACTGATCTCATGATCTGCCTCACTGCCCGGACATTCTAAAGACATTGGTAAAGAAATATATTTTTAAATAATAATAATCAACGGTTAGATTTAAAGCAGACTTTTTTTTTACAAAATATAAGATTAGAAAGAATTCAGTCAGTCAGGGATTCGGAGATAATCATGCATCGAGAGTCAAACGTGGACCAATCGCGATAAATAAATACAATCTGAATATAAATGGGAAACTGCCAGCCTTCGGTATCTTTCCATGCAGATAAGGATTCCCTTGTCTACCTTGAGCTAACATTCAAATCTGAATTTGTTTTAAAATAATATCGGAGGATTATCAAATTAAAATCAAATAAGCCAAAAAAAGAAACATTTTGCTGGAGCATGGTGGAGATAATGTCAAATGAATTTAAATAACAATGTACTTGAAGGGTAGCGGCATCTATGTAATGTGATGGACAGCTCAGCACAAAACAAGAGCAACCATAGTACAAGTAAAGAGAGAACACCATGAATGGCTTACATGACAGGGAATAGAATCTAGAACGTTCAACGTACACTGTACAAGATTCCACTATGGCACTGATATGAGTGAGATAAGTAAGCAGCGAAATCAGGCTGATTAACTATGTCAGTTTACTTTCCATTATACCATTATCAGATTCATTTAACCTACAGAAAGTTGAGTGCTGTATGCTTTGTAATCCTGGCACATTGTTTGAGATCTTAAAAAATGGCTGACCACCTCAATGTTTACTACTTGGGTGTTGTAAACCCAGTACTCATTTAGATACAAGCCTGATCAGGCATGGCTTTCTTTACTTTTTGGTCAAGATTTATTTGTTTTTGATAAGTCACAGCAGTCCATGTGCTGTGAGATACCAGAATCCATTATTCAAATGTTCTAATAAATAAACAGGCTCTGTAAGTAGGAGGCAAACCATCAAAGGTCAGCAGATATTAAGAATACTACCAGAAGTATATTGGTTTTCACAAAGAGAATGAAATAGGCTGGTCGAGGACTAATTTCCACTCCCCTTATTGGCCATCAGTAGTCTCACCACACATACAGAATCATCAGGAGTCACCAACAGCATTGTCCACAGTGGACGTTTACTGGAGTTTGAGTTTAATGACATTATACGGACCTTCTCCGACCTTCTCCGACCACTGATGTCTTTGCATGGACATCTTGCCCATCCATGTCTACCATGCTAATGTTCAATGTCCCTGTATAGCTTTCAACAGCTGAATACTCACTAGCAGGGTCATTAACAACACTATGATAATCAGTTGTTCAATTTCATTCATCAATTTTTAACCCCTTAAGGACACATGATGTACCTGGTATGTCAATAGTCTTAAGGATAGTCAGAGATGATCCCTAATCACCTCTGCTGATCAGACAGTGATTCCATAATGCCTCCAAATTATACCAGTAAAGAAGCTACCTCTGAATTATGGTGTCACCCTGGTGTGGGCAAGAACTCCGGAAGCACTGAAACACCACATCCATCTCTCTATTTTAGTGGCCTCCAGTGGCAGTCAGCAACATTACACCTGAAAACAAAAAATATCAACAAAAGAACTCAGGATCACAAGCACAAGGCACAAGGCACTACCACAGGCAGCAATCAAAGCAATGCAAAGGCACTGAGTGCCATAAGCTGCATGTTTTAATAGGGAAGGGCTGAGGATAATGAGGCAGCTTACAACAGGAGAATGGTTACACTACAATAACAGCCACTAGAGGCTGAAAAGGAAACAGCCACAAACTCAGAAGAACAATGACAAAAGGTCACTATAGGGAAAAATTGTTAGGGAAGTAAAATGCTACTTTAAGTTATTGCCATATAAATTGCAAATAACCACAGAAAAACACGTACACATATTTCTGAACTCAGGACACATATTATAAACTATTTAGCTGGGGTCTTTGCAGATGTGTAAAGTATTTTTCAGGTAAAAGATACAAAAGTTGTTTTTTTTTTCATATTTTATGATTCTTCATAGTAAGTTATATGATGATTGTTTTTAATTAAATTTAATTGGGCAGACTAGAAACTGGGCAGACTAGATGGACCGAATGGTTCTTATCTGCCGACACATTCTATATTTCTATGAAAAAAATGGTATCTTAAGTATATATTATGTGTGGATACAGTAAACAAGAAAGAGGATGAAATTTGAAAATAGCCTTGAACACTAACAGGTAAAATTGTGATATTACATTTATTTATTGCTAGCAGAGATCATACCATCAATTAACACTATTTGTGTCTAACAGAAGGGAACTAGCGTTTTTTTGAAAATATTGAACGTAAAATTTAATTAAAAGAATGTGATACCTCAACACAGTGGGTGTATTGTGAAAACATTCTGGAACACAAAAGTGTCAGAAAGTTTTTTAAAAAAGGTACAATTACCAAACAGCAATGACTTCTTTTTTATGCATCCAAGGAATTTCAAACTTAAGTCAAACGTAGAGTTGAAGAATTTTTCTAACTCAGCTACTTTGGCCTTTTGTTTGACTTAAGTAAAAACATTCTTGTACACAAAAGTGTCAGAAAATGTAAAAAAAAAAAAAAATAATTAAAAGCAACAGCAATTAAGCCTTTTTTTTATACATCCAAGGAATTTTAAACAAAATTCAAAAGTGAGAACAATCCAGCAGATTGGATTGGAGAATATTTCCAACTCGGCTTCTTTAGCCTTAGGTTTGACATTACCTTCTCAATTCTCTGCAATTTCCTCTTTCATAATTAATGACTATATTATCATTATTATTTCCTTCAAATCTCATATTCTTTAAAGGTTCATTTTCTTGTTAAACTGGGAAGACTGAATCAGAAAATATTTTCCCAGAAATTCATTACAATGGATTTAACATGATAAAAATATTGGTTGCAGAACAGAAATCTTTATTTGTATCTTTATTTTTTTTGCACAGTGTTTTTGTAGTTCTAAAAAAGAACATTTTGTGATATTTGGTGTTAATTCAAGCTTGGAATTAATGTTCCAGTTATTACGTTGATTCTCAGCGTGTGTTCTAAGACTGGCATGTCAGAGCACTTCAACGCTTCCCTGTAATTTTTATGTTTATAACCCATTTAATGATTCCAGATTTCTATAACTCTTTTAATATGTTGGCACATTCAACATTGAAATATGAAAAATGGCTGCACTAAACTTTACCTAAAAGCTGTGATTGAGTTTTATATTTTCGCATGTTTCCGTGATATACGTCCTTTTGAGTTACGTTTCATATATCTGAAATGATATAGTCTTAGAAAAATAAATTCCAAAACAGAACAAAGCATTTATTTTTCCATTTTTAAATTAATTATTTGCTAATACCTGCCTGCGGAGTGACAAAAATGATTGATTGTAATAATTATTTTAAAAATTCTTACATAATTTACTTTTTTTTTTTACTTAGAGGGGATATGATAACATTATATAAATATGTGCAGGGCCAATATAAAGAGCTCTCCAGTGACCTGTTCATTAACATAAATGTACAAAGAACAAGAGGTCACCCCCTGAGACTGGAAGAGCAAAGATTTCATAGACAGCAAAGGAAAGGATTCTTTACCGTCAGGACATTAAAGATCTGTAACTCACTGCCAAGAGAGGTGGTGCTATCAAATACAATAAATGTTGCTTTATATATTAATTTAAAGCAGTGGCCACATTTTATGCTAACATCGGTGTCTGTCATTATTCGGGGATACAGGGGACAGTATCCCGGACATTGACTATTCCCTTGTCGTATAAGGCTTCATTTTGGGGGATTCCAAGGCCTGAACTTATTTTGATAGCATTATTATAGTGTTTGGAACTGTCGTAGGGCAGACATACTTAGTCATATTGCTAATAATGCACACCCTTGCCCATTTGTGCATGCACAGACGCCATTTTGATTATGATGCTTTCGTTCATCATTCATTATATTGCTCATTCGCGGCATCAACATTCTGGCTGTGTGTCATTAATGTGGCGTCTGCGCTTCATCAATAAGGTGCCTGTGCATACGTGAAACAGCCAGGAAAGAAGGGGGCTCTCATCTTTAACCACATATGACAACATCCAGTAATCAGGGGAAAAGAGATATGTGTTCAATTTTTTTTTTTTTTTTTTTTACAGTATAATAAACTGAAAGGATTTTATTACATATCAGATGATTTGAGCACTGCAGGTATCCTTTTTTAAATTTCACATTTTACAAGGGATCTCTCTAATGTGTTTTTTTTACTAAGGGCTGGGAAGTCCTACCCTTCAGAATTTGTATGCTATTTTTTATTTTATATTTTCGAATTGAAATCTTTCATTAGTCTCATGTTGACTTCCTTTTTATTATTGGTTAAGCAGATACAGTGTACATTTTAAAGTTCTATTGTTTAGTTCCTCCCTTATCCAATTTTTTCACCCAGAGGAGAACATGGAGTTCTTTTAAAATTCATTGTTCAATTCTATTCATGTCACTTACTTTTATTCCCGTTTATATATTATTTTAAATGTTAAAATAAAATACTTTTTTTAATGTATCTGTAATTATAGTTATTTTTTGATTTCTTTTTTTGAGGTATGGTTTTCCTGTGAATTACTGTGATGAAAGAAACAGGTTTTAATACAAAAGTAAATGCTATTATTGGGCAGATAACATAAATATGAAAAAACAAAATGGTTTAAAAACACAACAGTAAAATGAAAACAGTAAAACAACAGTAAAATGTGCTTTGTTGAAGTTCTAAAGTATATGTATATATAACAAAATAATGAAATATATATTTCCATCAGTGTATTCACATTTGTCAAACATTCCAAAGTATTTCCTTGTATTTAGAGACTGAGTAATCTGCAACAATAGGCCTGAAAATGAAACAATTCATCTAAAAAATAGCTTTGTAAATGGACAATGTAGTTATATCCATTATTTGACACGCCCAAATGTCCTTCCTTAAGTGGGATAACCTCAGTTTGTATTCTCTGGTATTGGAGAATGAAATGTTTGCAGTGATTCTCCCCCACCCCCTGGCATCCCACATTGGTGGAGGAACAAGTTGGGAGGTATACTTTTATCTCAGAATATCTCAGGTGTGCTATATAACCTGTTGTTACAAAATGTTACAATGCTTTCGCACTATCCCATGTAGTTTTGGAAATGTAGTTAAGCTCAAGTAATATTTAATAGTCCCCAATTCACAAACTGCTTTGTAACACCTCTAGTATTCTTATTATTCTACAAATTGCATGTATAGTAAGTATGCACCACATGCACTTAAATGCATACCTTAAATTCATGCATGCACTCACACTTACACACTCATACCTCAAATTCATGAATGAACCTACACACTCACCTAGTCAGGAGTAGGCACTTCTCCTGATTCTAGTTCATGGTTAATGGGTTTTGTGATGGACACTTTAATGATGTTCGATAGACTTGCCATGGACGCTGATGCCCTTATACGGACTTCTTTAATATCCTTGAAGGTAATAACAACTCATATTACATTAACATCTATCTATATATCTATAGATCATGAAGGAGATCTGCATTATATGTTAGACTAACAGGACCTATATATGAGCTAGAGAACCCCGAGGGCTATCTTACAATGTGCAGACAGCTCATATATGCAGGAATTCACTCTTGCAACTGACCTGTCAAGACGTCTCCCTCTTGGGCTATTCATTTAAATTCAAGAATAGATCATGGTGGTCAAGTTTGACTTAGAAAAAAAAAACAATTTTCCCCACTGAAAGTATAAGAAGGCGAAAGGACTTCAGCTGTTTTTGAGCCTAAGTCAGATTTGGCTCCTGAGTTTGACTTTGTTTCACTAGCTTTATTTATTTCACCTCCCATTACTTTAAGCAGGGAACATTCAAACCTGTTTTTTCCCCTTTCCTAAATGAAACTCAGGTGCCGAATTTGACTTAGTCAAAATGAAAGTTGACCTCCAAAGATGACCTCCTCGAGCAATTCTCGAATTTTAGGGAATATGCCCAAATGTGTAACTAAACAATGCTTATTAAATCTCCCTTATCCCTCCAGTGTCTTTGGTGCAACACAGACATAAACCTACAAAGACCACAAACTATAGGCATTGTCAGGCATATAACAAACAAACATGTAAACAGGACGTTTCAAGTTGATTAAAAATGATCTATTTAAATGGACACTGCCTTACACATTGTTTTATCCTTTTGGAAATTAATAAACCTCAGCCAGAGTATCACAGGGATCACAGGTGAGATGATCGAGATTGGCTATATAATTGCATAATTCATTAATAAAAGTAATGACTGCATTGACCAATATTAAAAAGACAGGTAGGAAAATGCTATCAATCAATTAATATTGAATGAAATGGAAATGTGTCTGAATGTCCAAAACTGAATTCAGATGCATATCTATCATGGGAGCAAATATGTCATATATCATGGCTGAACCACAGAGTCAGAGAGCATTTTACACCCCATGTAACAATATGTTTAATGTATAAACTTTGCATGGCCCATACTGCCAAGGGAAATTGTCAGGTTGTTAGTTAAGACATTTTGAAAATCCTTATTATATTGTATATAGTTGCATAGTAAAATAGTACTTGCGTTGAGAAAAAGTCATCCATCAAGTTCAACCCTTTCCTCTTCTTGTTGATCCAAAAGAAGGCAAAAAAAAAAACCTTGTTTCACCCATTTTAAATTCTGCTTTCAATGGGGAAAAAATGTCTTCTTCAATCAAATTTTTCTTTGGAACAACTAAATAAATGTTAATCCCAATACTAAAACACACTCAAAGGAGAATGTACATTGTAGGAAGAAATTAGAACAAAAACCATAGTATAATATTGTACATAAATGGTGAATTATATTGGAGATGCTTGCACTCACAAATTGACAGACTTTGTGTCTTTAATCTTCATATAAAAACCTCCACTTTGAGATCTTAATCACATAGGCAGATATAGAAAAGACAACGAAGCAGACAAATACTGTGACTCTGTATAACAAATAATATGATTTCACTCGCAGACTTGAAAAATCCATCAGGCTCATCGGTATAAATCTTTAATCTTTAAATTCTAAAATAAAGATAAAAACAGAAAACGATTGCACAGGATCACTGATGTAAACATATGTAAAGAAAATATTGTACTTACAAAATAGTTGAACAACTGTGCATATAACAGAGCAGCAGTAATGTCCAGACCCAAGAGACTGACTGTCCAGCAGCAAATAAATTGTAGTCCTGATCCCTCAACATGTTTCATTGGATACCGGCTCCTCAGGAGGAAGGTGAGCATCAAACAGAACTTGCTCAAATTGCAGGATGAATCTCCGCCTCAAAACTCCAAAAAATGGTAAAAAAAAGACAGAGATTCTTTAAATTTCATCGAGGACTGTATGGTGTATGTCATGGAAGTCTCCATGCCCTAGTCTCCTGGAGAGGACTGATGGTCAGCCTCTTACCAGAAGACTATGGACCCTGTCTGTTGATATGCAAGGTTTGTGGGTACAAACTTTGGGGGCACCAGCGGCACCCTGTCTTCAGTACAGCTGGACTTCTCACACAGGGTGCCCAGGACAGGCTCACTCAGGATGCAATTGAGTGGACTGTTTATGTATCTGAACTTGACACCTTTGTATCCTGAAAGGTGTGGGGCAGGATTTCCCCATTGTATATCCTACTTTTAAACTGATCATGTTGTGTCAATTGTGTGTCTATACCTTAATGTGTGATGTTTAATTATGTTATGTCCTACTCTGCCTGTCATATTTTGTCTGTATAAAAGTCAGTGTTAAGTGTCAGTAAACCAGTTATTATTATTCTTGATCGCTACACTACTACCCAAGGAAGCAGACTCTGATGGAGGGGGTTCTGTCCCCATGTTCAACTACCTCCTGAGGAAGCTGGTATCTAGTGAGGCATGTTTGGGATAAGGACTACAAGTTATTTGCTGCTGGACTGATCCCTGATTGTTGCTCCCTGATCACTGCACCTAGGGGATATCAGCCAAACCCCACTAATGCATGGATTAATGTGGATGTGTATGGGTTCATGGTGTTCATCCTAGGACCACCAGAGGGAGCCCTCTTAGATGTGTAATTAGCCTGGCTAAAGGTCCTTCCTTCATCCATTTTAGTATAAAAACTGTCAGCTCAGCAACAGCTGAACAATGCATGTTTTGTGTGAGCATTGAACAGGCTGAGCATCTATTATTTTTAATAATAAAATATAGACTAGTTAATACTCATGAGTAAAATGCGTTGGGTGCCACCAACAATTGTTGTTTCCTTACCTTGTCAGAGTTTATGAGCAGAAATAAACAGAAACATTTTCAGGTAAAGTAAACCACACTATGTATTTTATTTTTAAAACAAATCTCTCCCATGATACTTCTGAGTTGTTACAAACTATAATAAGTCCTTTCTTTGAATAAGGTTCCAAGAATTGCATCTCTAACAGAATCGAACTGTCCACTGTGTTATTGTATAACCCACCATTTCATAAATTGTTTCTCAATCTAAACATACAATGTAACAGTTGGATTTAAAGAAATGATTCCCTGTCCTAGTCAAGACTAAATGCACCCAAATTATAATGGCATTCAATTCACTAGAATAATTTATTGTGAGTGATTCATTATATACTCCAGAATCTCCTGCCAGCCCTTGGAAAGTGCTATAATACATGCCATGAAGTACAATGGGTCTCATCACTTTCAAATATAAGGACTACATAGAAGAAAAAGCGCATTTCGCTGGCTAGCTGTTCTAGCAATTAAAGTTGATCAGCCGTTGGAAGTATGGTCAACAGATTAAAAGTACAATGTGTAGCAGCTATTATTAGGGTCATTATTTCTATAGCATATACTTTTTTTTTTAACTGCACTATAGAATGTAATGAGTTACAAACCATTTGATACTTTGTGAAAAGGCTAAGCCAGGAAAGATAGAAAGGAGTAAGAAAATAAGTCAATAGCAGCAGTAAATTATAGCAACAAAGGACAAAAAATACAAGAATTTAGTCATCTTGAAAGAAATCAGAAAATCTTGCAGAGAAACATATGTAACTACTAAAGATGCGGATTCTCCATGTAGATCACAGTCATACTCAGAATTCTACTTGATAACAAGTTAAACATGATACTAGTGGTAAAGATAGTTAAAGGAGCCCCGTTATATATATATGGGTTATACTGCAAATGTAATGAATAAAAAATGATTAAAAAGTATCTATCAATCGTCTCCTGTTTCTAACATCACTTTATAGCTAAACCCTAACCCTACATGTGGGGAAACCGTAGACATCCCAGACACAAATCTAGTTTCTCTTAATCTATACATCATTTTTCAACATTTTTAATTTTCTACATTCACAATGTTTAGGTTACTTTTTGTTGTCTATTACCTTTAATAACTCGCCGATCTTAATTCTGCCTATTAGAACTGGAAGAGAGTATCTAAGATCTCATATTGAGCTGTCAAGAGGAACCCTGCCCAATACAAGCAGTCCATATACCATGAGATATATTGGAAGGTTGTTTTTATCTGCAATTTGATATCTAACGGTAGACGTCACCATAAAGCCACCTAATTTGTCATGTAGTTACAAGTGTGGCAAAGTGATATAGCCATACCTTGCAAAAATGAATTAGTTCAATCTCAATTAGAGAAATGTGAGAGTCAGTGGGTAAAATGTGCCACATATGACATCATATAGAGTGACATAACTGAACCAGTTAAGAGTGGAGGGAGGACGGCCTGACACACAGAGCTGTGTCTATTTATCTTATTATACATTTATTAACAGTGCAAAAATGGCACAAATATATAAATAAAATGGAAAAACATCAGAAAAATATACAGAACAATAGACAGAGCAAAGCCACACTTGGTCGGCCAATTAGTTACTTGTTAATGTTCACAAGTGCAATCTCATCCCTGTTGCAATCCAATGATTTAGCTTACAGTGCAAAGGTGCTATAGTTGTCTGCTAAGTAGAATGTGTTAGCATGTCAAAAAAAAAACATGGCCGCTGCACCAATCTCTCAATTCTTGCACCAGTCATGAAACAAAATAAGTTTAAAGAAGATATACATATGTAGCCAAAGAGGCAAAGGGAATGTCAGATGCTGGGAAAAGGATTATTAATAAGTAAAAAAAAATGTCCATTTGAAATTTGTTCATTTGCAGATCAAGCTGCAAGGTGATAAAATATATAGGACACATCACATATTTATATAAAGCACATGTTTTATGTTTATATATGCCTTTATATGGAAAAAAAAATACTGCAGTCACCTTAATCCCTTTTAGTATGTTAAACTATAAATATTACAGACAGTTAAATATCTAGACGTTTGTTCCCAAATATCTCCCCAATACTTCCTCCACATTTTTGGCTCAGGAGAGGGGTTTTCTGGAGGAGGCAACTGTTACAAAAGTTACCCCTTAATTAGAAAAGTATATAACCATGGTAGTAGTAACTAACAGACCAGTTATATATATAAAAAATACCATACAAATCACTAATACTGATACAATAACATAATAATAATAGTAAAATAAAATAAAACAAATATTATTATTAATAGTAGAATTATTAATATTACAATATAATTATAGTAATATTAATGATAATAAAACAAAACAAATAGTATTATTCATATAAGAATTCTTATTATTTGTATAATAATAATAATAATAATAATAAATATTACTATATTACACAGCATGGTACAGCAACTCTTTAAAATCTTCATTCATTCTATAGGATTTTTTTCAGCAATGTGATTCCAAATTATAATTGAAGGATCTAATAAATTGCTTCACTTGTATGTGAATCATTGATACCAGATGTTGTGCCAGTATAGGAAAATAGGACAAATTCTATTAATTCAATATACTTCAACATAAACTGTGAACGTTACATACTGTCCAAACGGTTAATTAGCACGGTGTTTAAAAATAAAGTTATACTAATGAGTTATGACTATGAATGTAAAAAATATTAAGTTAGTAGCAATGTATGCAATATTAATTAGTGGGACAATTACGAAATTATCAAACATGCTGCAAAACTAAGAAAATGTAATCTAACATTATAAGCCAGGTTTCTTTGAAGAGAAAAGATGAAACGGATTTCAGCTTAATTATAACATTTTTATGATCTTCATTAGATTTGAATGGATAATGTGTATCAGTATTAGTAAAGTCTGTCAACCTTTGGATCCCTCTTGTTGTTCCATAATGACAATGGCCACCTATTCAAGCTACACCACTAGTTACTCCAAGGTTCCTCACCAAACTCTTTAACCCAACCCTTCTCCTTGGGAACAGGACATTCGAGACTTTAAATATAACAGCAGATAAGAATTAACAAAGGTTCCGTAAATAACGGGGGCTTGTGGCTCTAACCCATTGTGCAATAATCTGCTCAATATGTCATCATTATTTCTAGGAATACACAGCGCTGGTCTCTGGACGTACGAGATATCTCTCCACAGAATGGAATCAGTGTAGGAGGAATCCCTAGAAAGCTAGACGCAAATAGAAAAGAAATGAATCCTTTCTAGGTGAGGTTGGTCCAGTAAGCGCCCTTACTGAAGTATGTGTTAAAACCTTAGGAGAAATATCAGTGCCAACATCACTTGTGTTTGACATTTACTGGGCTTTGTTACTGATAATTTAATGATGGTCTACTGACCTTCCATATGTCATTAACTGAACATCTATATGTCATGGGGTATATCCGCTTAACAGTGGAGCTATTGCAAATAGGTAATGGAATGTCTCAAATAATGTTGGGCGTTTCCTCTATAGGGTCTATTCAATAAAGAGACAGTTGCAGGGACTTGAATTTCAAACTTAAGGCCAAAGTAGCGGAGTTGGAAATATTCTCTCATCTTCCAATTCGGCTACATTGGTCTAAAGTTTGACATTCCTCAATTCCCTGCAATCTTTTTTATATCGAGTAGATCCTATAGGGTGTAGGACCTGCATTCCTGGATTGCTTTATCACAATAAGCGCCAACCATTTAATAAAGATTAAGGTGCGTTTGATCACCAGAATAACCTGTTTGGTATTGTATCCCACGCAGGGAAGTGTCAAGATGGTAACAAAGACGCCACAATCGACCATTACGGATGATAAATCGATATTGTGTTCTTTTAAAAAAAATCATTTTCATAAGTTGGAGTTTATATACATTACCCATGCTTTATGGCCAAGTGTACACTGAATTGTACTCGTTACTGAGTACGTTTTTTTTAACTGAAAGTCGTGTGTGTACTTAAACAATCTAAGAAAAAAATAATAAAAGAAAATAAAAGAAATGGAAAAACCGCATAGAAGCCAAACAGTCTAAACTGTTAGATGAGATAATGTACCAGAAATCTCTCTGGAAATTTGAAGTCAACAGCACTGAACGAGATATGCTTTCTTTGGAAATTCCCTTGTACCGCCGTCGCTAGAAGCGAGTGGCTTGGTGGAAATGGAACTGTCATGGCGGAATTATATAGTCGCTCAAATGAATAGATGCCATCTATGAAAGAGTGAGCTGATAATGGGCTATTCAGGGATTCTCCATTCTAAAGACTCTCTCTTCCCTTGATTCATTACTGATTAGTTTAGAGACGTTAGGAATTCACCTTGTAACTGTGGCCTCCGCACGATTCATCAAACATCTGCTATATTGCCTTAGAAAATGAACCCACTAGAATTGCTTTGCAGTTAGAGCACTTTGGCATGAATTTTGATGAAAAAAAAAGATTCTTTCAGCCAATGATGTCTGTTAGGGCAGGGCTGCCAACCTTTTGCGTTGGGGCAAAAACAACATAGTCCCCCGTGGTCTGTACCATCAAAGAAAGACCCCAAACACAGACAGGACAGATATCGAACAGATGCATAGATGACAGATGTATAGAGACTGATAGACATGAAAGGCTAATACGATGAGCTATGCTGCAACTCTGGATGCCACTTGTCTGTTAAGGCCTGAAAGGATAAATGGAACATAGAAACATTGAATGTGTTGGCAGATAAGAACCATTCAGCCCATCAAGTCTGCACAATATTCTAAATACTTTCATTAGTCCCTGGCCTTACCTAAAATCTAGCATAGCCTTCTACCTATCCCATGCATGCTTAAACTCCTTCACTGTATTAACCTCTACCACTTCTACTGGAAGACTATTCCATACATCCACTACCCTCTCAGTAATGTAATACTTTCATTAGTCCCTGGCCTTACCTAAAATCTAGCATAGCCTTCTACCTATCCCATGCATGCTTAAACTCCTTCACTGTATTAACCTCTACAACTTCTACTGGAAGACTATTCCATACATCCACTACCCTCTCAGTAAAGTAATACTTTCATTAGTCCCTGGCCTTATCCTATATCTAGGATAGCCTTTACCTAACCCATGCATGCTTAAACTCCTTCACAGTTTTAACCTCTACCACTTCTACTGGAAGACTATTCCATACATCCACTACCCTCTCAGTAAAGTAATACTTTCATTAGTCCCTGGCCTTACCTAATATCTAGCATAACCCTATAGCTATCCCATGCATGCTTAAATTCCTTCACTGTATTAAACTCTAACACTTCTACTGGAAGACTATTCCATGCATCCACTACCCTCTTGATAAAGTAATTCTTACTTTACTTTTAAATCTTTGCCCCTCTAATTTAATGCTATGTCCTCTTGTTGTGGTAGTTTTTCTTCTTTTAAATATACTCTCCTCCTTTACTGTGTTGATTCCCTTTATGTATTTAAATGTTTCTACCATACCCCCCCTGTCTCTTCTTTTCTTCATGCAATACTTGTTAAGATTCTTTAACCTTTCCTGGTAAGTTTTATCCTTCAACCCATGAACCAGTTTAGTAGCCCTTTTCTGAACTCTCTCCAAAGTATCAATATCCTTTTGAAGATACGGTCTCCAGTACTGCGTACAATAATCCAAGTGAGGTCTCACCAGTGCTCTGTACAATGACATGAGCACCTCCCTCTGTCTACTGCTAATACCTCTCCCTATGTAACCAATCATTCTGCTTATTCCTCTCCCAGTGCAACCAAGCATTCTGCTAATACCTCTCATTATACAACCAAGCATTCTGCTAATACCTCTCCCAATGCAACCAAATATTCTGCTAATACCTCTCCCTATACAACCAAGCATTCTGCTAATACCTCTCCCTATGCAACCAAGTATTCTGCTAATACCTCTCCCAGTGCAACCAAGCATTGTGCTAATGCCTCTCCCTATGTAACCAAGCATTCTGCTAATACCTCTCCCTATGCAACCATGTTTTCTGCTATAACCTCTCCCTATGCAACCAAGCATTCTGCTAATACCTCTCCCTATGCAACCAATCATTCTGCTAATACCTCTCCCTATGCAACCAAGTATTCTGCTAATACCTCTCCCAGTGCAACCAAGCATTGTGCTAATGCCTCTCCCTATGCAACCAAGTATTCTGCTAATACCTCTCCCGGTGCAACCATGCATTGTGCTAATGCCTCTCGCTATGCAACCAAGCATTCTGCTAATACCTCTCCCTATGCAACCAAGCTTTCTGCTAATACCACTCCCTATGCAACCAAGCATTCTGCTAATACCTCTCCCTATACAGCCAAGCATTCTGCTAATACAGTATAGATGCACATGTACCAACACACAAATTGAGTTGTGGTTACATTTCTCCAAATTGCACCACCAGAATGACACAAACATTTACAATGAGTTAATCAATCTGCTAGCCAGGCTGAGAGGATTCATGACCAAGCAGGCATAAAGAGGAAAAGTCAAATAGACATGCCGTTAACCCCTTAAGTCCGACTCTGATTTTCTGAGATCTGATCACAGAGTAATCCTGTCCAGAAACACAGAAGCAGAGATGTGATGAGGGTTTTTACACATCGGTTACATGTGAGCGCTGATTTATACACTGCATTTATAGTGAATGTAAAATAAAATGTGCTGGGCATAAATATACAACACTAAAACTACTTCTCAATGTAAACAGGCTGCTTTGTGGTTATCCCAGCATGCTAATTCACCAAAGGAGATGTAACACCCCTCCCCTCCCCCACTCCCCCACTCCCCCACGCCCAAACATAACTAAAATAAATGTGTAACTCTTTAAAATATAAAGAGCAGGAAATATAGCCAGATACGGTGCCCCCCCTTGGTAAATGCACTGACATCTTCGAGAGTCTATACTTGTGTTAGGCACTTTAAATCCCAGACCCCCCCCTACATGTCTCAGGGAAAATGGCCGTAGTGTATGTTACAGGGGCAATTTATAGAGTGTGATCAGTGATCCCTCTAGTGTTCAGAGTCCTGTAGTGCAGGAGAGAGTTAATCTCGCATTGATAGGAGAGTGTGCTCAGTCTATAGTCCTTGCAATGGCTGCCTCTCTGTGCAGCTGATCTTACAGACACACGGAGGAAGCAGCTGAGCTCCAACATACACTTTCTTCCTCTCCCCTAGAGAGAGTCTTATAGTAAGTGGGACTGTGAGATCAGCTGCACAGAGTAGGTAGGGGGTGCATCAGAGCTCAACTTTTACTGTCACTTGGAGGAGGATACTTATCCTACACTACAGGACTCTGAACACTAGGGGGATCACTTTCCCTCTGCAATGTGCCCCTTGTAATCTGCACCAAGTTCAATGGTTTTGAGACTAAGTCAAATTTGGCACCTAAGTCTGACTTAAAAAAAAAACAGGTTTGAATATTCCCCATTGAGAGTAATGGGAGGTGAAATGAGCAAAGATAATTGTGAGTGAAATTCAGCACCTTAGTCTCAAAAATAGTGAATTCAATGAATAGACCCAATAGTGTTAGCAGAACTGCAAGAAAATGCATACCAGAACAGATGTGTCTGTAATGTGTACTGGTTATGACATCACCTGTGACTTAATAAGCAAATGACCTAATTTTCATTAGAAAATGTGTCATTTGCAAATCAAGCCACACGATGATGTCATAATAAGGAGACAATCACACATCTATAAACATATGTTTCTCTTATTCTATGCATTTGCTTGAAATTCTTCTAACACAACATCTAGATAGGGTTTTATCATTTGTTATTCTCTACAGTCACAGTATAGGCAATGTTTAGGATGACAGCATAGAACACATGATGATATGACAACATATAGGCAGACTCATAGATGTACAGAGATAATATAACTTCTTGTTTGTATAAACAGCATCTTCCAATGAGCTACATTTTATTTGCATCCACTGTAAATGCCATTTGTGTATAACTACTTATAACTAATTATATATATATATATATATATATATATATATATATATATATATCATAATGCAGCCAGCACACGTACACTACAATTAGCATAATCCCCGAAATCTTATCTATCAAGATGTCTTATTCTCTGATAGGGTGGACACTGCAACCAATGAATAGCAATGAATAAAGGTTTTGGAGAGAGGTAGAACATCATTGTTCTATGTGCTGATTAATATGAACATGAAAGTTTAATATGACAGGGTTAATAGCAGTCATAATACACTAATGACAGGTACATCCATTGTATCCCAGGGAGAGCTGGCTTGATAAATCACCTGCCTATGGACAGATTTTTTTTTTTTGCTTAATGTGATGAAGCAGAGATTCAGTATCCCATTGTTTGACTTCATATCTTTTTTTCCAATAATAAATATCAATGACTTTCATTTTGCATCGACCTTGTCATTTTGGACTTGGGCATCTCAATGGAAACAAAACATGCAACCTGCTACACCTTCGATGCCGAAGGCGCCTGTAAGACAGGGAGCTATCCATTCTTACGGGACACACAGGGTTTTATCTGCTACACGCATTAAATCATATGTGATTACTAATCAGTGAGGAATTTGACATGAAAGAAGATTGTATGAAAGTGGTGAAAACAGAAATTACTCCTAATACTGGGCAATAGCTCTGGTTCATCAGCACTTTCCATTTATTAAAGGGTCTACACAATAAAGAGGGGATTGCAGGGAACTGAGAGCGGAATTTCAAATGTAAGTTGGAAAAATTCTCCCATCCAGCTGCTTTGGAGAATTTTTTTCAACTTGGCGACATTGGCCCAGAGATTGAAATTCCCATCTTACAAATGTAAGTTTTCCAGCCTTTCTTCATAACTAAAACTTTCCATTCCCCTGATTAGTTTTGTAGCCCTCCTCTGCACTTTCTCTAGTTCCATAATGTATTTTTTTTTTAGGAAAGGCACCCACAATTGAATAGCATACTCAAGATGGGGTCTTACCAAGGACCTGTAAAGAGTTAGAATATTTCCTCCCATGAGTCAATACCCCTTCTAATACATGCCAATATCTTACTGGCCTTTGCAGTCACCAGCTGACACTGTGCACTAATGTTAAGTGTATTTTCTACAGTTACTCACAAATCTTTTGCATAAGTTGATTTCCCTCAAGGAAACACCATGTAAACTATATGTGGCATTTTTATTATTATACCCAGTTCAACCTGAATACAACAAAGCTGGGAAATGTAGTCCAAGCAGGTGATATGCTTAATGCAGTCATTGCTTATCTTGACCCTCCACCTCCGTGGACTACTTTCCTTTTGATATCCAATCCTCTCATGTCTTGGTGACTATCACTGGAAGTGAAGTCCATACATTGTTTGTTGTGTCTTCACATCATGGGTAACATAGTCCACATAACTGCGGTGCTGGCACAATACCATCAAGACACTGAAACATGCATGGACAGTGCATGTCTGCGTTATATACACCATGTATAACAGTCCAGAGATCCTTCTATTACCATGAGATCCACAGTGTGATTCAATGTTATTTAGCTCAGTAATGTGCACTGAAATGACATTGATTTCGTGCTCTGAGCAAAAGATGATGTTTGATTTGAGAATTGGAAAAAAAGCGAAGCATTAGAAATACAAACAGGAAAGTTGAGAGAGAGAGAGTGATTAGTTAATGTGCACAAACGTGAACAACTGAAATTAACCTTATATTAATTAACACAAATCAACATGTAACTGATACTTTCACTTTTTTTTTAAAAATGGTCTAGCAGCCTTTTTTTTTTACTTCTGTGTTTTAAACTATCTATAGTACTTTACCCAACCCATAATATCTCCCAGCATGCACTTTGCTTTCTGTTTTTTTTTTATTTATTTCAATAATTTTGTTAATAGTGAAGAAGTTAGCACAAGGGACATATATCAGGAAAGGCCAGGGCTTATTATAAGAGTATATAAGAGTTTCATTCCATGGGGTTCTATATACTAAAAAGTGAGCTGCATGTGAGTTGTCTGTGAGATGAGGTGAGTTGCATGTAAGTAGAGGTGAGTTGCATGTAAGATAAGGTGAGTTGCATGTAAGATAAGGTGAGTTGCATGTAAGATGAGGTGAGTTGTATGTGAGATGAGGTGAGTTGCATGTAAGATGAGGTGAGTTGCATGTAAGATAAGGTGAGTTGCATGTAAGATGAGGTGAGTTGCATGTAAGTAGAGGTGAGTTGCATGTAAAATGAGGTGAGTTGCATGTAAGATGAGGTGAGTTGTATGTAAGATAAGGTGAGTTGCATGTAAGATGAGGTGAGTTGTATGTAAGATGAGGTGAGTTGCATGTAAGATGAGGTGAGTTGTATGTAAGATGAGGTGAGTTGCATGTAAGATGAGGTGAGTTGCATGTAAGATGAGGTTAGTTGCATGTAAGATAAGGTGAGTTGCATGTAAGATGAGGTGAGTTGCATGTAAGATGAGATGAGTTGCATGTAAGATAAGGTGAGTTGCATGTAAGATGAGGTGAGTTGTATGTAAGATGAGGTGAGTTGCATGTAAGATGAGGTGAGTTGCATGTAAGTAGAGGTGAGTTGCATGTAAAATGAGGTGAGTTGCATGTAAGATGAGGTGAGTTGCATGTAAGATGAGGTGAGTTGTATGTAAGATGAGGTGAGTTGCATGTAAGATGAGGTGAGTTGTATGTAAGATGAGGTGAGTTGCATGTAAGATGAGGTGAGTTGCATGTAAGATGAGGTTAGTTGCATGTAAGATAAGGTGAGTTGCATGTAAGATGAGGTGAGTTGCATGTAAGATGAGATGAGTTGCATGTAAGATAAGGTGAGTTGCATGTAAGATGAGGTGAGTTGCATGTAAAATGAGGTGAGTTGCATGTAAGTAGAGGTGAGTTGCATGTAAAATGAGGTGAGTTGCATGTAAGATGAGGTGAGTTGTATGTAAGATAAGGTGAGTTGCATGTAAGATGAGGTGAGTTGCATGTAAGATGAGGTGAGTTGCATGTAAGATAAGGTGAGTTGCATGTAAGATGAGGTGAGTTGCATTTAAGTAGAGGTGAGTTGCATGTAAGATGATGTGAGTTGCATGTAAGTAGAGGTGAGTTGCATGTAAGTAGAGGTGAGTTGCATGTAAGATGAGGTGAGTTGCATGTAAGTAGAGGTGAGTTGCATGTAAGTAGAGGTGAGTTGCATGTAAGTAGAGGTGAGTTGTCTATACTTTATAGATGTCTGATGTTGTGAAAAATCTTATATATTGAGCATGGCTGATGTCTTGTGGCCTCGTTCCAGCGACTCTGTTTAGGTATTAGTATTAGGGTTGGGGGAGGGTAGCATTAGTATTAGGGATTGGGGGGGTTAATGTATCTTATATATTGAGCATGGCTGATGTCTTGTGGCCTCGTTCCAGCGACTCTGTTTAGGTATTAGTATTAGGGTTGGGGGAGGGTAGCATTAGTATTAGGGATCGGGGGGGTTAATGTATCTTATATATTGAGCATGGCTGATGTCTTGTGGCCTCGTTCCAGCGACTCTGTTTAGGTATTAGTATTAGGGTTGGCGGAGGGTAGCATTAGTATTAGGGATCGGGGGGGTTAATGTATCTTATATATTGAGCATGGCTGATGTCTTGTGGCCTCGTTCCAGTGACTCTGTGTGTTTCTCTTTATTTTGAAACAGGTACGAAATGTATGACAAAAAAAGGTGGCAAGCTATTCCCATAATGAAATATAGCTGCTCGGCTCAGCGATGGGGTGTGTGTGAGCACAGAAACACGCAGCTTTACTGAAGGTTAAGACAGAGAGCTTGGGATTTGATAAATGAGTGAGAAGATCAGGCCAATTGCAGCACATTTGAGTCGGCAAAATGGATGCTTTTGGAATGTGAGAGCAGTAATAAAGCCTTCGGTTTATAATAGATTTCAACACTTTTCCACGAGACTTGCAATATTCACAATTTCTCCCAGCGAGAGTTTCTTTTTGATTGTTGAATAGCAATAAAATACTTTTGAAGTGTGATACTCGACAGAATGAAAAGAATGGATAGTTCAATGTGTCAATTGTGAACAAATTAGATTCTACCTGTCTGTCGTCACTTTTCTTGCATGAAAGGAGCTCCGAATCCTATGTTATCTTGCATATGATGGAGCATATTGCAATTATATCAACCTATTTTTTTTTTTTGCACTAATATGCCAAAAAATAGGAATGTTCCAGCTAAGTCTAGAATGTATAAAATGCTCTCCATTGAACATGAAGTTGGACAGCGCTCACACATATAGTTCACCCACGTCTTTCCATGCATGGGGTTAACCAAAGCAAATGGCTCCATTTATGATGGCACACACGAGATATGGAGCAGATTGTGAAATGAAATGTTTTAGATGCTTCCTGTAAATTATGGGAAAGAAGTATCATTAAAATGATGCCATTAACTGGCTATCGGAGAGTTTGATTGCAAGTTGCTGAGTCTCTTTTTCAGGCAATAACTTCATTCCTGCTCATTTTAGCTCTACTTGTTCTGTTTTTCCACGGAATCCAGTGTGGACATTCAATAAGGTTTTGAAGTAGGAACCTGTTCACATGACAGGGGCATTAAATAGTGTGTGCTACAATCCAAGTAAGACAGGCAGTATTGAAGCAGTATCATAACATGCGTGATATCGAGGCTGAGATTAGAAACGAGCATGTTGTGAAGGGGCTGCATGAATCTGGTGGATAGAAAGCAAAACAACTGAGATGGATGAAGGTCAGCATGTCCAAGTGGTGAGATGGAATAAAATGCAATGGTGAAGAAGGGCACAAATTTCCCAGCAACATGTTCAAAACAAGAAAAACATTCAGTCACCCTCTCTCGGGTGTTTCTGCTTCAGTCACCCTCTCTAGGCTGTTCCTGCTTCAGTCACCCTCTCTAGGCTGTTCCTGCTTCAGTCACCCTCTCTAGGCTGTTCCTGCTTCAGTCACCCTCTCTAGGCTGTTCCTGCTTCAGTCACCCTCTCTCGGGTGTTTCTGCTTCAGTCACCCTCTCTAGGCTGTTCCTGCTTCAGTCACCCTCTCTAGGCTGTTCCTGCTTCAGTCACCCTCTCTAGGCTGTTCCTGCTTCAGTCACCCTCTCTAGGCTGTTCCTGCTTTAGTCACCCTCTCTCGGGTGTTTCTGCTTCAGTCACCCTCTCTAGGCTGTTCCTTCTTCAGTCACCCTCTCTAGGCTGTTCCTGCTTCAGTCACCCTCTCTAGGCTGTCCCTGCTTCAGTCACCCTCTCTAAGGTGTTCCTGCTTCAAACACACTCTCTCTACGGTGTTCCTGCTTTAGTCACCCTTCTCAGGACTCACCCTTACCTAAGGCCTCGCCCTTTGTTTAACTCTCTCTGTACCCCTACCTCTGCTTTGTCTACAGTCCCTACTAAAGCTGTTTGTTCATACTGCAGTTCCTACTCAAACCCTTCTCCTATTCTGCAGTCCCTTGCTAGAGTCCCCTTTTGTCTCTGATTCAGTCCTTATTATAGTCCATATTTCTTTGTTTCTATATCTTTTCTCACCCTGCACAATGAATAACAACATGCAAACAGACACCTCCCCTCTCCCTGCACTGACACTCCTACCTGACCTGGTCCTGACAGGCACTGACAGAAAAGCTGTAGTAGGCAATATGAAATAGAATGCAATATATATATATATATGGAAATTGTATGTGTGATTATTATTGGAAAGATAATTGTAACTTTGCACATATCTCCACAACAAAGCAGGATAACCCTGTCTCCTGATATGGAAGCACTAGCAAATTGTTGGACACAGGCCCGAGGGCCACAAAGGATGTTTAGTATTGAAGATTCTGCTTTCCATATATCTTTAGTTCAAGAGTCAACAAAATCATCCAAATCTGGAAAATACAGAAAATATCAGTTTAAGAAACACCAAATCGAGTGTGTACTTATTTTTCATTTGGAAGCTGCTCCCCATCTCTTATTCTCTTTGTTCCCTGGAGACCGACTAGAGCTGCAGTAACTCTTTTAACAGTGATGGGTTAGCTATGAAAGTCACGCGAAAGGACATCTATTTCTGTACTGTATGGTAGTAATAAGCAACAATATGTTTTTCTATTTTGTTCTTTTTCTTCTCCCTGAAGTTAAACCTTAACCTTATAGTCGGCATATAAAAATAATAACAAATTATTTTACTCGAGAAGGTACATTCGTAAATTCTCTGGTTTTCAAGCATGTTACTTTAGCCCAACATCCAGGGGATGTTACTATTGGACTATTTTATGGTCGTCATTGTAGCTACCTCCGAAGGATGAAAGTCAACCCTATATATAAACGGAAGACTGATGAAGCACTCATGCTCTATAAATAAATAAACTCTAACAGTAAATCAGCTTTAGTGGGGGAGAAAAATGTCAACTAATAATATGCTTGACGCATTTCACGCATCTAGTGCTTAACTTGACACAAGTGTACACCTGCATCATTTATCCTAAAGGGACAATCTTCTCTGTGCTACGTAGTTAACACAGGTGATTTTAAAAAATTGTCCGTCAACAATCATAGATGGAGGATGGGGAGGAATAAGACAACAAAATGGCAACGATACATATAACAATTTGATTAAATACAAAATGTGATTAAAAAAAAATTGCTATGCAAAATTGTAATAAAATACATGACATGACATATAATGCAATTATAGCGCAAACCAATCAAATAACCAATCCTAGTAGAAAGATTAATTGAAAGCAACTGACTATGAAAACAGGGAGAATTTATTACTTCAGGTTAAATAAATTGTTGCCAAACTAAATCAGTACAAATTTGAACGTAAAGTCCCAGTACAATGAAATATATAAACATAAAGTACTGATATTTTAGTTTACAATTCATTGGATTAACACAGGCCATGATCATACAAATCTTAACTTTTGTTTTAATATGACATTTGCTATTAGTTTACTGATTTGTGTTATAAGAATAGTGTGTATATATGTATTATATATACTGATTGGTGTATATATATATACACCAATCAGCCATAACATTATGTTACCTAATATTGTGTGGCTCCCCTTTTGATGCCAAAACAGCTCTGACCCGTCGAGGCATGGACTCCACTAGACCTCTGAAGCAGTGCTGGGGTAACTGGCACCAAGACGTTAGCAGCAGATCCTTTAAGTCCTGTAAGTTGCGAGGTGGGGCCTCCATGGATCTGACTTGTTTGTTCAGCACATCCCACAGATGCTCGATTGGATTGAGATCTGGGGAATTTGGAGGCCAAGTCAACACCTTGATCTCATTGTTGTTCCTCAAACCATTCCTGAACCATGTTTGCTTTGTGGCAGGGCACATTATCCTGCTGAAAGAGGCCAATACCGATTCCATGGAGCGGTGTATATGGTCTGTAACAATGCTTAGGTAGGTGGTACGTGTCAGTGGCCATACAGTTTATGGCTGAAAAGTGTATGTATATATTTCTATCATGATTTTAATGTTCTGGTAAATGAGATCCTAATGTGGTATAAGTGTATGACCAGATTCCAGCTATCATCATTGCGCTATAAAGGAAGTTAATTCATTGAGCTATAATATAAGAGAGGGAATTTCAGTGTCAACCATGAAACGCCACCAACAAAATGACATTGGAAACATGGTGTCCCAAACATACGTTTGACCCGTGCGCAGGCCAAGTCAGTGAACACTAGGCTAATCAATCTCATAAAAAGAGAGAAAGCATAGACAAAGCTACTGAAATGAGAGCATTATAACTCTCCCCCAGTGGTCAAATGTAGTAATGCAAGTTACAATAGCATCATTTGCATAGCTGAACCATTCAATCATGATTAATTTGATCTACATCATCAAGCAAAGAATGAGCTGACCTAGGGCTGAATCCAGCTGAATTGGCTACTGGCCTTTAAGTTTGAAATTCCCTTGCATTTTCCCTCTGTGTGTTTGTGCATATGTGTGTACACACTAGTGTCTTTCTACATTGTGTATCTTTTTTTTAGGAAATGTTCCACTGCTGTAACAAGAATTTTGTGGAAAGAGACAGGTGAGCAAAGCATAAGATTAGTAAATAAATTAAAGATGTACAGTTCAGTAAATGTAACCCCTGTGCTCCTCAAATGGACTCCAAACCCATCTCCTCTTCCTACTCCTGCCTGAAAGATTTTGGTCATGTTGCCCCCTCTCTCTAGAGCCCCAGAGCATCCAGTCTCTCAAAACTCGCCTCTTTAAGGAAGCTTACTAGAAATATATATATATATATATATATATATATATATATATATATATATATATATATATATATATATATTATATATATATCAGTTTTCATTAGTTTGTTTTTCAACGATTCTTGTATATGTGATTTATGTAACAATAGTTTTTTTATCTTTTTATTTATATTCATCATTAAATACAATCAATCCTCAACACAACGTACTGCATTGCTATTTAAAGCTAGAAAATATATCTCTGTTTAGTAACTCTCTATAGTTATACAAAATGTCTCTAATCAATGTTTCTAATAGCAAGTATAAATCTCCCAAGGTTGATCAAGAAGGCTTTGTATCAAATTGTTTGTGGGATGAAGATTAAACTAGAGAACAATCCCCACGACTTATAACAAACTCTTAACAAGTAAACATGATAATATTTATGGATATAATGTGATTGTATAACTTCCTCTGACATAGATAGATTGTACTCTGGTTAAAGATTACAGTGTGTCATCCACACATGGGAGACGGCTGGGAAGAATCCACTAATAATATATTAAATGTTCCAGATAACGTTAGAGAAAATGAGGGGGAATATGATCCAGATAAAAGATGGATCTTATGTTACACATCACCAGGAAAAGTTGAAAATGATATGTCAAGCCTTTGTACAATTGAGAAGCTGCTGTCTGAAATTCCACTCAAACATTCCTCTGCACATATATTAATTTAAATGCTAGTTTTGTTGAAAAATGACAGGTGAACAACAGTTATCATTATGCATTACACGCAGATATGGGAAGAATGAAATATGCCTACATAGATTTTTGAAGCTTTTTATTTTTCTGATATGTGGTGAGAGTAATTTTATTTTTATATATATATATATATATATATATATATATATATGCAATAGCTTTATAAAGAGTACATGAAAAAAGCTATAATTGTTATAAGTAGGCTTGTATATCACTTTTAAAAGCAATGCATAGAAAAATATGTCCATTAGAATGAAATGTACAGTAGCAGTCAAAAGTTTGAGGACACACACGAGAATGCTTTTATCTGTAGGAATGTGCCTGATAATGCACAGGATTCTGTTATATAATACACTCAGAAAAAGATTAGGTAAATCATTAGCGAGTTCTACTTAAACTTGCAGGTTTTGTATTAAATAGTCAGCCAAAGTGAGGACAAATGGGACAGAAGCTCATGTCTAGTTTCTGCTGTTTTCCAGGGAAAGCTTAGACCAGTTCCCGGAGATCTCCAAAGGATCCAGTTAAGCCTTGTGTGTTTCAGTTTTCGGATGAAAGACCAAATCAGTTACAGTTCTAAAATGTGTATCAGAAGACATGTCAGGGGATTTCCTGATGGAATTATTACCTGAATTACTTGTATTTTAATTCCATTTTGACTGTATTAAGGACTCTATCAGGTTATATACTTTTCTTTCATTATGGATACAGCTGATCCCATCACTATTCTATAGTACTAGATTGATGTATATCAGTTATCATAAAATGTTATTTTTACATAACAATCCTGTTTGTCTACAACATCACATAACTCGTGGCATGCCGGGTACTTTATAACATGAATTCTGTATTGTTTTTGATGTTACTTTTGACAATTCAGATTATGTCCCTTTGGCAACACATAGTCTTGATTCTCCGTCACTATGACATCTTGACAAGAACTGTGTATTTACAAGTCCAATTATAAAAATATAAAGAAAAACCTGAATGCATTATATTGACATTTCCACAGAGTGATTAGGTGCTATTTTAGGACCTGTATATTTCATGATTAATGTATAGTTTTATTTTATTTTAAAAAAAATTTACATTTTGGTCTAAAACTATGGCAAAGCAATCTCTCTTGGGGTCTAAATAAAGGCAGAAATATTCCATTTTTATTGCACATAATAGTGGGGAAATATAAAAGTGGCACACATGCAGATTGCACCAGATAATGTCTCTTTCGGATTGTGCCTATGTATAAAGCAAACTGCTGCCATATTGTGTCTACAATGCGTTCACTGGTTACTTTTTAGTTGTTCTGGCACAGCCAATGTATAAAGAAATCAGGCACTGTGAATAGCTTCATTAGTGTCGGGGAATCTCTACCAAACACTGTTTTGAATCAGATGGTTAATTCGTTTTATTAAAAATGACACAATGGGTTCGGACTCTACTGACTGGGTGCCTGGTAAGAGACCTCCACTTTGATCCCTAAATATGCAAAGAATACACACAGGAGTGGGGATGGGACGGTTCATCACGGCTTCATTCAATATGGAGATTTGGGGTCACTATTGGGGGGTGTGGCTTTATTAGGGGGGGTGCATTTTATTAGCGCTGACAGTTAGGGTTAGGGTATACCCATAATGAAAGAAAAGTATATAACCTGATAGAATCCTTAATACAGTCAACATGGAATTAAAATACAAGGAATTTAGGTAATTATTCCATCAGGAAATCCCCTGACATGTCTTCTGATACACAGAATAATTTTTAGAACTGTAACTGATTCGGTCTTTCATCAGAAAACTGAAACACACAAGGCTTAACTGGATCCTTTGCAAATCTCCAGGAAGTCCTCTAAGGTTGCTGTGTCCAAGGAAAGAGCAATTTTTCAGTCCAACAGGTTGTTTGTCGAGGATAGGTTTGTTAAAAATCTTTTCTTTAATGTAAAGCGGTTTTAAAAAGCCATAGATGTTAATGTCCAAATAATGTACATGCTTTGTTTTATGTATATTAATTTTGACTCCCATTTAATACTAGTTTAAGATGTTTAGCATACATGTAAGAAAAACACGTGTTTTTTTATTTTAACAGAAGTATAGGCCAGGGAAGATGTCTATAGAGAATAATATTCTATTATAGCCAGAAGTTTCAGAATGCACTCTCTTTTTTTTTAATATATTTTTATTTCATGTTCAAGTAATTTTTTACACATTACAATCATAGCAAACATATTGATTGACATTTACATATTTTTTCAATTGAAATCTTTGATTAAGTTATCAAAACAGAATATATGTACAACATAGAAACATACCTAGTGCTTATGGTCAAGTACAACATATAATAATAGGTATTTAAAGAAACAAAGTCAAGACATAAACATATTAAGTATATACCCCTCTTGAGCTATTATAAAGGTACCCAGGAGAGAGGGGAGAAAAGCTCGACTGACATATTTAAACATAAAACACTGTGTAATTCGTTGTTTATTGTAGATCGAATATATAAGAAATAAACATTGACATAAGCATTGGAACATGTGTCCGCAGGTAGGCATATAGTGTGGGGAGGGACAGTTCCCAGGAATATACTTTAGGGTAGTCCAAATTAACATGTCACCCAAATTCTAAACAGGCAAAGGAATAAAAAAAAAAAACTGGTAATAAGCTAAAAGTACATGGAAATGTACAGCGTCATCAGAGTAGGCTGGTGGAGAGTATGTCCGTCGACTTAAATGAAGCATAATTCACTTCTTTTGATCAACATAACCAATAGAATGTCATTACAACAGTGCGTGAGAACCTCCTAACCAAACAGAGTAAACTGATCATTCTGTTTGAATAGATATTTCTAAAGGCTTAAATCTCAAGCGTCAGGAAAGGCCTTGACCTCCACAAGCCGTGAAGTCTTTTTGCGTTGGACGAGCAAAAAACTTCTTTCACCTCTCACAGGCCTCTTGAGTAGTGCACTTTCCTTTCAATGGTAAAAACAGGTATTCTAGCTTACAAACAAGATTTTCAGGAGGACATTATCAATACATTTTTTAGGAATAAAATATACATTTTTCTATGAAAAAAAAAACACATTGTTATTTCTTTTCAACCTTTGAGCTTTCTTCTTGTGCCACTCCCACAGACATCTTCTTTTAAAGAGTGGGATGGACACCACTCTAGTTGTGGGGTACCAGTTTTTTTAGCATGCACATTTGTTTCACTATTTTATATAAATATGTTCAGACTACAAAGGCTATAATATTTTTGCAGTATTATGATTACACTGAATCATAGGCTCAAACCAGGAAACGGGTTACTGTGTCAATTTGCTTGGTAGAAAGAGTAGGACACTATTTCCGACACTACACAGCACTGCATACACAAGTGTTTAACAATAAGGAAGGGTGATAAGTGAACTTAAAGTGTTACGCGTTAAAGCAAGATGTCAGTTACAATGTCCTTATCTTCTAGCTGCTGTTCAAATAGACTGAGCAGTTCCTGGGTCATGAAAGTGTAAAGCACTGGGTCCAGGTGGTAAGGGACCCTGAGCGCCTGAGATCAGGAGCTACACTGCAGGGGGGAGATAGGACCTGGTGCTGGGTAACTGCAATCCCTCTGAGGTTTGGGACCCCAAGTTTATGAAGCCACATCCCAGGCCCTGTAAAGCAGCTGCTGTATCAAGTTTACTTGGCAAAGATTAAATGAAGTAGATGACAGCCAAGCAGAGCTAAAACAGAAAAGCAACTGAGGGAGAATAGAACTGAAATACAGAGTGCAGGGCTACAGGACAGAGGCAAAATACAGGCAAGATAACGCAGAAACCAAACTAAGGATAAGCAATACAAGGCACAGGGTTGCAGACAACAAAGGAATAATGCAGGGCACAGACTAAGGGCACATACAGAACTTAAGGGGAAGGCTAATAAATAACTAAGGCTACATACAGAGGACAGGGTTAAAGAACACAAGAGACACATACAAAAGAGAAAACATAAATACAGGAACTAGCCTAACACAAAAGATGGTAAACTTGTGGGGTTTGGTTCACCTATTGGCCAATTACCAATCACATCAAGGCACCCCACATTAGGCAAGTCCCTAACTAATATTAGAAAAGAATAACATACTTAGGGACTCAGATAAAACCTGGAGTGGAACATAATCACAGACAAAGGAAAACTAGAAATGGATCAGAGCACAGAACAGAGAAAACATAGAAACAGTGAGGTATTACTTAGACAGGGAACAAGGTTAGAAACAGAGACTTAACAGGGCTGGAAACTGACAAAGGATCACATTTAAAGGGACTCAGGATAGGTCATCCCACTAAAGGGACTCAGGAGAGGACATCCCACTGAAGGGACTCATGACAGGATATCCCACTGAAGGGACTCAGGACAGGACATCCCACTGAAGGGACTCTAGGACAGAGAATCCCTCTGAAGGGACTCTAGGAAAAGGCATCCCACTTAAGGGACTCTAGGAGAGGACATGGGCAGTAGCCACTCTGGGGCCAACTGGGCAGGTGCCAGACAATAGCCAGACTCAGGCAGATGCCAGTCTATGGCTAGGCTTTGGCAGATACTGGACTAGCTAGACTTAGGCAGGTGCTAGTCAGGGGTAAGACTTGGCACGTACCGGACTATTGCTAGGTTTGGGTAGGTGCCGCTCGATAGCCACACTTAGCAAGGTGCCGGTCTTATAGCTAGGCTAAGGTAGGTGCCACTTGTGGCCAACTGGGCAGGTACCACTCAGAACAGGGACTTGGTAAATGCCACCACTGTGGCCTGAAACTGGGAAATTCCACAACTGTGGCCTGAAACGGGGAAATGCCACCACGGTGGCTGGGAACTAAAAGTAAAGCACACACAAGGAAAACAGACTAAAGAACCCAGGAAAAAGAATACTAAATAGACAAAACAGAAAAGCAAATGCAGAAAAGAAACTGAAAAGCATGGATACAGCTTGGATGAACCTGAATGCGAGTTGACTCATGACAGAAATGTCATATTGTCCTTTGAGTAAGAAGAGTGTTGCTTGAAGCTTGTTATATGATTTGTTCTTCACTCGTTGACCTATTTGCCTATTTGAAGGCATAACCTTGTTTTTGTTTTGCCAGAGGAGTGCCACTTTTGCCGTGGGAGTGCATGGTATAAGTGGTGTCCCGGAGATGTGGTTTTAGACTTATTGTATACATTCCCTGCACATTGAAGGGTGGAGCAGCAGAGACCTTATTTCACTGGTCATGTAAATAATATATCTTTGTGTGAAAGAGCAAATTTCACAAGGGCATGTTGCAAACTGACATAAATAATCATATGGAGAACAAAGCATCATTTATCCTGCTCTCTTTGAGCTCAGGAATGAAACATATTTAGCACAGTGACTGAGATATCTATCAAAGGGATGAACTATGCAAATACCCAGATCCAAAGAGAACGTGATGGATATTACAGCTGTCTCTGCACATTAGCAATCAGTGTCGCTGATATGAACCTTTACTGTGCATATCTTACTGGTTTATTTAATTTGAATTGACACTGTAATCTCATCAAACATCACCAAATACACATTATCTGGGGCTACATGCTGCTTTCCAATTTATTAAACATCCCGGAAGATAAATAATTATAAGCAGTGTTGTGATCTCCATAGATAGGTGCTTTGTGTCCAATGAGAAATAAATACATCACTTATTTGCTTCAATTTTCGGATACATAATATGGTTTCCGAACCTGTAAGATTAATTTGCTATGTCTGCTGTTCAGATCCAGCATGGTTTCCTTCCTTTTGTTGTTGCATCATGCTGAATCTCCCTGGCAACTGGTTTGGTTTCTAGTGTGTAAACTGAATGACTGTTTGCAAAAACAATTACCATGTGAACTCTTTGTCAACTAGTTCACATGTGCGCAGCCAGGCATCAACCATGAATGTACATCTCATCCACAGATGTCTATACTTCCCTACGTTCATCCACCTCCCATTTGATTGGTCACCCTCCATGTCACGGCTGCTCTGCAATATAATTCAACCTCCACCTTGTTCCTATATCACATTCTTCGCATCTGGAGGTGCACTACATGAATAGGGTGCTCTCAATTCCCCAAATGGCACAAAGACTTTGAGTAGTGGAAGATGGTGCACACACCTGACGCATTTCACAAATGTGATTAGGCACACGAGGCGTCAGACCCATGAGGCGAGAGCTTAACACATATTTATTGGACTGCTGTTTTGATTTTGTTATACAATCATTGGTGGATTTATGGGGAATATGCTCAGCATCTCCCACTTGGTTGTGCACCATCTCCCACTTGGTTGTGCACCATCTCCCACTTGGTTGTGCACCATCTCCCACTTGGTTGTGCACCATCTCCCACTTGACCATCTTTAAAGGGTCCCGGTCACATAACCATTTTTACATTTAGGTGACTCATTTGTACTGTGAATGTAGTCAACAACAAAAATGAACTATATATAATGTTTGCAGTAATCGCACGCTGCTACTTGTATTAATAGAAACATGTGTTTTTTGAATTTGCACGTGGCCTTGTATGCAAATGAGCTGCTTTCACAGAGCAGGATGCTTCAAGCTTAATTTGGTCTCACAAACAATTTCTTTGTAACATGCCAATATCCGACACATTAAGGGTTATTTATAAAATGCAATTCCTGTGCAAAGATCCAAAATTGTTCCAATCAGCAGGAATATTCCATGGGTTTCCATGGTGATTGCTCCACCTTTGGGACTTTGCCCCACAATTGTCCATGTGCCACAACAGACCCATAGGAGTGTATTCACTAAACGGTGAGTTGCAGGTGAGTTGATGTTAGATACAAATGTAATATCAACAATTTAGCTACACATTGTGCAGGGACAAACCTGGTGAGTTTGCCTATCAGAGGTAACTCACTATTTGTGTAGCTAAATTGCAGAAAGCATCCAGAAAAGACCCCCCTAAAAAAAAAAAACTTTACCACCTTTAAGAGAATATTTGATCTTTGATAAGAAATGTGTTCAATCCATGTTATTATCCGTGTCACATTGTCATATTATTCCAACATTTTACTTCCAGGCGATGGTTATCTAAAATGTGTTAAACTAACCAAAACAACCATTAAAAGTCTATTGTGTCTGGTCTACCCATTTATCTAATGCCATGATGTATTGACAGGAGTGTTGCATTCAAGCCTTGCATTGTGTAACGTCTCAATGGTATTGGATGGCAGAGAATACCTTGAAGGCAATTACATAAGGCATTCTGCACAAGGTTTGGGATTATTAATATGTGTGCTATCTATAGTGAGAATGACTGTTCTTTACATCGAAGACCAGTAGAAAGACATTAAGTATTGAAAAGAATCAATGGGAATCTAGTGGCTGCAGCATTTTCACAACATGGAAAGTAATGTTTTTCAATAAAATCTGCCTGCAAACAATTCAAAAAAAAATTGCCTTTTGTGTTTAAAGAAGAAAATTCTTTATCTTCACACGAGGAAAAAAAACGTGAAAAGAAAAACGAGTTTAAAAGCATAGCGTTGTTAGTACTGATGTAAGATCAGAGAGAAGGTAACTGAGATGTATACATTCACATAAAGTAATTGAGAATACATTCCTATGTATTATTAATAATGATCAGGGCGAGGCTGGCAAATTGTAGCCTGAGGAGACAGGGAAAACCAATTTAGTGGCCCACGGTGCAGCTTCTTCTGCCCAACAGTCATCATCAGCGATGGGATTCTCGATAGTGTGCCGGAAAATAATGAGGCAAAGTAGCGACCGGTGAAATAAATAAAAACATCTGTTTATCTGGGTTCACACGACATACACGGTCACACCGCATACACGGTCACACTGCATACACGGTCACACTGCATACACGGTCACACGACATACACGGTCACACGACATACACGGTCACACGACATACACGGTCACACGACATACACGGTCACACGACATACACGGTCACACCGCATACTGCATACACGGTCACACCGCATACACGGGTCACACCGCATACACGGTCACACCGCATACACGGTCACACGACATACACGGTCACACCGCATACTGCATACACGGTCACACCGCATACACGGGTCACACCGCATACACGGTCACACTGCATACACGGTCACACCGCATACACGGTCACACCGCATACACGGTCACACCGCATACACGGTCACACCGCATACACGGGTCACACCGCATACACGGTCACACTGCATACACGGTCACACCGCATACACGGTCACACCGCATACACGGTCACACGACATACACGGTCACACCGCATACACGGTCACACCGCATACACGGTCACACCGCATACACGGTCACACGACATACACGGTCACACCGCATACACGGTCACACCGCATACACGGGTCACACCGCATACACGGTCACACTGCATACACGGTCACACCGCATACACGGTCACACCGCATACACGGTCACACTGCATACACGGTCACACTGCATACACGGTCACACCGCATACACGGTCACACCGCATACACGGTCACACTGCATACACGGTCACACCGCATACACGGTCACACTGCATGCACGGTCACACCGCATACACGGTCACACCGCATACACGGTCACACGACATACACGGTCACACGACATACACGGTCACACCGCATACACGGTCACACCGCATACACGGTCACACCGCATACACGGTCACACCGCATACACGGTCACACTGCATACACGGTCACACGACATACACGGTCACACCGCATACACGGTCACACCGCATACACGGTCACACGACACACACGGTCACACTGCATACACGGTCACACCGCATACACGGTCACACCGCATACACGGTCACACGACATACACGGTCACACGACATACACGGTCACACTGCATACACGGTCACACCGCATACACGGTCACACCGCATACACGGTCACACGACATACACGGTCACAAATCATACACGGTCACACCGCATACACGGTCACACCGCATACACGGTCACACCGCATACACGGTCACACCGCATACACGGTCACACCGCATACACGGTCACAAAGCATACACGGTCACACCGCATACACGGTCACACGACATACACGGTCACACCGCATACACGGTCACACCGCATACACGGTCACACCGCATACACGGTCACAAAGCATACACGGTCACACCGCATGCACGGTCACACCGCATACACGGTCACACCGCATACACGGTCACACCGCATACACGGTCACACTGCATGCACGGTCACACCGCATACACGGGTCACACCGCATACACGGTCACACCGCATACACGGGTCACACCGCATACACGGGTCACACCGCATACACGGTCACACCGCATACACGGGTCACACTGCATACACGGTCACACCGCATACACGGTCACACCGCATACACGGTCACACCGCATACACGGGTCACACCGCATACACGGTCACACCGCATACACGGTCACACCGCATACACGGTCACACCGCATGCACGGTCACACCGCATACACGGTCACACCGCATACACGGTCACACCGCATGCACGGTCACACCGCATACACGGTCACACCGCATACACGGTCACACTGCATACACGGTCACACCGCATACACGGTCACACTGCATGCACGGTCACACTGCATGCACGGTCACACCGCATACACGGTCACACCGCATACACGGTCACACTGCATACACGGTCACACCGCATGCACGGTCACACCGCATACACGGTCACACCGCATGCACGGTCACACCGCATACACGGTCACACCGCATGCACGGTCACACCGCATACACGGTCACACCGCATACACGGTCACACCGCATGCACGGTCACACCGCATGCACGGTCACACCGCATACACGGTCACACCGCATGCACGGTCACACCGAATACACGTTCACACTGCATGCACGGTCACACTGCATGCACGGTCACACCGCATACACGGTCACACCGCATACACGGTCACACTGCATGCACGGTCACACCGCATACACGGTCACACCGCATACACGGTCACACCGCATACACGGTCACACTGCATGCACGGTCACACCGCATACACGGTCACACTGCATGCACGGTCACACCGCATACACGGTCACACCGCATACACGGTCACACTGCATACACGGTCACACCGCATACACGGTCACACTGCATACACGGTCACACCGCATACACGGTCACACTGCATGCACGGTCACACCGCATACACGGTCACACCGCATACACGGTCACACTGCATACACGGTCACACTGCATACACGGTCACACCGCATACACGGTCACACCGCATACACGGTCACAAAGCATACACGGTCACAAAGCATACACGGTCACACCGCATACACGGTCACACCGCATACACGGTCACACCGCATACACGGTCACACCGCATACACGGTCACAAAGCATACACGGTCACACCGCATACACGGTCACACCGCATACACGGTCACAAAGCATACACGGTCACACCGCATACACGGTCACAAAGCATACACGGTCACAAAGCATACACGGTCACACCGCATACACGGTCACACCGCATACACGGTCACACCGCATACACGGTCACAAAGCATACACGGTCACAAAGCATACACGGTCACACCGCATACACGGTCACAAAGCATACACGGTCACACCGCATACACGGTCACACCGCATACACGGTCACACCGCATACACGGTCACACCGCATACACGGTCACAAAGCATACACGGTCACAAAGCATACACGGTCACACCGCATACACGGTCACACCGCATACACGGTCACACCGCATACACGGTCACAAAGCATACACGGTCACACCACATGCACGGTCACAAAGCATACACGGTCACACCACATACACGGTCACACGACATACACGGTCACGCCACATACACGGTTACACCTCATACATGGTCACACATCATACACGGTCACACCGCATACACGGTCACACCGCATACACGGTCACACCGCATAAACATGTGTTTAAAACATGTGGTTAGACTCCATTTCCACAATGTTCAATTATAAATGAAAAAAAATCAAATCAAAAGGTTTGGAGTGTGTAATTCTCACTGGCTGAGAAGTTTGGTTATTATTAACATTAGGCACTGCAAGTATATAGGCTACTTTACCCATGAAGTTCAGCCATCATTGGTCCACACAAGTGAAGTTTCAAAAAAGGGAGGCCAGATAAATGGAACCCCAAAGTATTGTCGCTTGACTGATAGACGGTTGGGTATCTCTTGCTGACGTGATAGTCTTGTATGACTCTCTGTTATGCTACACTGTAGCTGTTGCTCATTGAAACTATTTTACAATAATTTAGATTGTGCGGAAAGTAAAAAAAGAAAATGGCAATATATGAATTCATATGTACTGCTCGACTGGTGAGGGGTCGACAATGATTGTAGAACCTCAGGCTACCACTACATCTTTTATTTCAGATTACATCTTCTGTGCATCTGTTCTCATAAATATGACAGCTGCATACAATGGGAATAGCTGTTACATCCTGTGTCACACCTTCCTCAGGTCTATTGTATATTTCTATTATTTTACCTCTCTGCTGAGGCAAACTGCTCTGGATGCTGGTATATGCTGTCAGCGCAACCTCAGCCAATCAGAGCACTCACCTTTTTCTCTGATGAGGGTCTATCGGGTCCGATAGTCTGATTCTGCTTTTGTTATCTACTGATGATGTAAAAACAATAGGGTCTCACTGCCCTAGGTGACCACATATGTCTGCATACGGGAAGCTGCCGGTCAGAAGGTCTGATTTTAAAATGTTTTACAATTTTACTCTCACAATGCATGCATGATATATTATTCTGTACACACTCACTGCAAATGCTGTTGATAATGGAGTCTTCAATGTTGCAATCCTTGCTTGCAGGTTATATTCAGAGTGTAAGCAGTTTTAATCAATAAATGATCTTGCAAAGAACGTGGAGGCTAGGGGAATAATACAATGACGTCCATGCATCTCCCACAGTTACTAATAACCACGAAAACTTCAAACCCCAAAGACATCTTCCTGTGATGTCTCTACAGGATGCCGTATAGATAGATTGAATGTATTGCTGTGCAGCCGAAGGAATAGCTACTACTGACAGTTTTGGTTACTGTGTACGTTTACCACACTCTATGTTATGCAAGGTAGATAATATTATGTCATGCCTGATGGATATGTTATTACAGAAAGGGGGACGTGTGGGAAATATAGCTATTCTGAAGACATGGAGAAATAAAAGCACAGGGGTACTATTAAAAACATGTTGATATGTTTGTTTACTGACACTCATGTATTTACTGAACTGGCAATGACCAGATCTGCAAATAGATCTATATTTACTACAACTACAACTGTAGGAAATAAGGCCCGGTTTCCAGTTCTCTTTAGATGTATCGCTTTACCTGGAGGAAGACATATTGTTTGGAATCGTGAGTAAAATGAAGGACAATTTCAACATGTCTGCTCCCTGAGAGAGCTGAATGAAGTGAAATAAGCTACTTTATTTGTATTTTTTCATTAGTTGTCCGTTAAGTATATGGTGAAATCTGGAAGCTGAGATTAAATTCTAGAAACCTTTATTAAATGCTTGGTACAGCCTTCATCTTTCGTTTTCTGTTAATAAGAGTTTTCTCTTAGCCCCTCCCACGTTTTGTCTTTCCTACAGGGGATGGAGTGCTCTATAGAAACATAGAATGTGTGCGCAGATAAGAACCCTTTGGCCTAGGTAGTCTGCCCAGTTCATGCCTGCCAATGGTCCTGCTTTGTGTGGGACAGTCCCAATGTGCCCACAAACTCTGCGTATGTCCCGCTTTCTGGGACAGATAATGAACTTGGTGGGACAGCGGGATTCTGGAACTGCAATACTGCAGTCCTGATCTTGGATCCTGGAGAGTGCATACTGTTCATGTGCAGCAGTGTGCCGTAGTGCTGGCTCTCGACCTCCCAAGCTCTGTCCAGAATATCCCAATACTCCAGGGGATAAGAAGTTGGCAGGCATGCTGAATGATGACATAGTGACAACACAAACTTTCTTGGTAGTAAATCTCTTTCATGTTCTTTTGAAAAAGACGAATTTTTGCTGCTATGCCATGAAAATGTTACACATTATTTTAATGATGGATACATTAAGGAGTTTAGGATTGCCACCCAGCTCGTACTTTATTGTCAGGCTCGCGGTCAATACTAAGTCCAAGGAGACAAAAGCATGGCTGGTGTTGTTTTTTGAAAAGATGGCTCTTAGGGGGCTTTGTGTATAAAAAAAATATAAAAACCGTCTTGCTCTTTCTGTATAACCACTACTGAAACATGTACAGAAAAAGCACAACTTAGATTACATTGAGATTACCTTACAGTTTAAAGTCTAATGCTGAAATCTCAGTACAAGAGAAGTTTATTCTGTGTATTCTGCAGCTGATGACGTACCGGTATATTGGTAGTATGGAAAGTAACATTGGCATTCCTAATACCCAAGAGCCTAATAAATCATCCTTCTTTAAAGGGACTGTATCAATTAAACATTGTATTTACTGTGCATGTAAAGCGTATCACACTGATTGCAAATGACATATACATTGTGTGAGCTGAATTGCATGTAAATGGCTAAATTACACGGGAAATGTGTTGTAAATGTGTCTGTAGAGTCTCCTGGTTATGACGTCACCTGTGACTTTATATGCAAATTAACTGGTTTTCTATGAGACGTGTAATTTACACATTAAGCCACGGGTGATGTTATAAATGGCATTTGTTTTCTACTCTGATGACACAGTGTATAGATCATTTTAAATCATTTTTATTCTCTACATATATAGTGAAAAAATAATAGACAAGGATGTCCTGGACTGCTGCTAACTGTTGGATACACAGACATTGCGATGCACAGCAACTTTGTACCATTGCCCATAGCTCGCTAAAGCATTAATTAATACATGTTAATTGCTACTATGTACTGCTTTCCCTCCCCCACCCCTGCTACCATTCTCTGCCCAGCTACAGTTCTGTACACATACCCTTGCCACTTCTCCATGTGTGGAATTTTAACATGTGCAACCACATACACAATTTCCCGTGAGTGACACAGCTGATGTGTTACATAAGCTACAGGTGTGAGTTCAGTGCAATAAAACATGCTGTCTATGGCGTATAAGTATTTTAAATGCACATACCTTTTCTTCACCACCTCCTCAGAACTGTTCAGGCCCCCAACTGCGTTAATAGCATCCCCAATCTGCTGCCAGAGTTCATTCTTCCTCCTCTGGCTTGTCCTCTTATCTGCTGTTAACAGCTGGTTGTAATGCTGGCACACTTCTCCAATGCTGAGTTCTCCTCCATTGAGAAACTCTACTGGTATCACATTGGCCTTGCCTTCCCCGCTGTCTTTCTACCTCTGCCCTGGTCCCCTCCCTGCCCTGATCCATGGCTTGATGGTGCCATAAACCTGGGCCTAATACCTATGGGTATTTCATTTTTATTTTCGGATTTCTGGATTTCAGCTTCTCTTCCGTATTTCCGGACAATTTCTTTTTACTTGTCTGATATCTCCCATATGATATAACAGTGAATTAAAGACTTCAGTTTGGTGCGTTTCGGACTGCATTCAGATTCGGCAATTCAGGATTACATCTTGGCATATTATCCCCGATGTACTCGGAATTTGGGCAAATAATTTCAGCCCAGAAGTTCAACATATATTATGCAGACCAGTTGTTTATTAATGATCTCTCACGTTGTGCTGAGAACCATGTCTCAGTGTTTGCTGACGACACTAAATTAGGTAAAGTAATACAGACTAAACTTGATGTTTTTTCTTTGCAGGAAGATTTGGACACAATGAGGTGCTGGGCAGTAAAGAGGCAAATGAGGTTCAATATAGACAAATGCAAAGTTATGCATTATGGGAAAAATAATAACAATGCAACATATCCTTTAAATTATATCTCCCTTCGGAAAAAAACTACTAATGAAAAGGATTTAAGAATAATTGTAGATAACAGACTTGGCAACAGTGCCCAATGCCAGTCAGCAGCTGCAAGGGCCAATAAGATATTGGCATGTATAAAATGGGGTAATGATTCATGGGAGGAGGATATCATCTTGCCTCTTAAAGGTTCAATGTTAACACCCCATGTTAACTATGCAGTACAATTCTGGGCACCAGTCCTTAAAAAGGATATTATGGAACTAAAAAAAGTGCAAAGGAGAGCTACAAAATTAATAAAGGGATTGGAGGATCTTAGTTATGAAGAGAGACCTAAAAAATTGCATTTATATACATTAGAAAAAAGGCATCTCAGAGGGGATATGATAAAGTTATATAAATATGTGCAGGGCCAATATAAAGAGCTCTCCAGTGACCTGTTCATTAACAGAAAGGTACAAAGAACAAGAGGTCACCCCCCTGAGACTGGAAGAGCAAAGATTTCATAGACAGCAAAGGAAGGGATTATTTACGGTTAGGACAATAAAGTTATGGAACTCACTGCCAAGAGAGGTGGTGCTATCAACCACAATAGATGCATTTAAAAATGGTTTGGATGTTTTGGGTTTTTTTAGAAACGCAGAACATACAGGGCTATTAATAATAGAATAAGCATTGATAATAGAGCTTATTGATACGAGGAGAAATCTGACTGCCCCTTGGAGTCAAGAAGGAATTTTCCCCCTAGGAGGCAAAATTCAAAATAGCTTCTTTAGAGGTTTTTGCTTCTTTTGGATGAAAAGCTGTAATGATAGGTAGATGGGTTGAATTTGATGGACTTGTGTCCTTTTTTTCAACCTAAATTACTATGTTACTATGTTACTTTGATACATTAAGTTTATGGAGGAGAAGACAAGCGTATTACAGACACCCAAAGGGTCTTCTGAGAGTTTAAAGAGTAGTGATTTGCTCTAAAATGTGTTAGCTGATTACACATATTTTACTTACATTATCTATATTTAGCGATCTGATTTTGTCCCATGTGATTTTGGGTGTCTCCCTTTCATTTTTTTCTATTAAGGATAACTTGATGAGTACACGACTGTACACGTGAATTATTTATTGTTAGAATGTATTTCTAGAGCAACTGGTCTATTTGTTCTTTGTAATACCAGTTGTAAACCTGTGTCATTAGGGTTGAAGTCTCCTGAATAGTAATTGCCTTGCAATGTGTTATTTTACATGGCTACTTTTTGTATAATGTAATCATTGTGATATTCAGTGCGTGTTATATTTCTGTTTGTGCTATGTGACTAATCAGGTTACCTGCAAGGTTAAACTGTTACCTTCATCCCATTTCATATTATATTTTAATTATACACTTCTCTCCAATTATTCCTTTTAACATTTAATCATTCTATTTTTTCTGTATATTTTTGTCAACTCAAAGACCCTTTTTAGCTGTCATATAAGTGTGCTTGTTTACACAATCTTTCACTTTTCATTTGAATGCTAATAACGAATTGGGGTAAAGTTTTCGAGCACACATTACAAGAGTACTTAGAGGTATTTTTTTTGTTTGTTTTAACAAATTAGCACTAATTGATTGATTGTTTGACAATGGCACAATGGCACTAGCTATTTAAAATAGTCCTGTTTTGCAGAGTATGAGCAGCTTATGAGTAAGCGGCTGTGGGAGTGTTACCTTTTCTTTAATTGTCAGCATGTTACCTGGGGTATTGCCTCCATGGCAGTAAATAAATTAAAAGCACCTTTGTAGCAACATAAGTGTAAATTATGTATCTTGTGGCTCTATAAATGATACTAACATAGTAACAAAAGCCTTTTTTCAACCTCAATTACTAAGTCCATCAAGCTCAACCCTTTGACCTAATCCTTCTTCCTGCTGTCATCCAAAAGAAGCCAAAAAACCCTAATGAGGTTTGATATTTTCATTCAATCTTTACATTCACAGTAGTACCAATCAGTGCAGTGTTTAATGACAAAACATTTTGACCTTGACCTTCCCTTGGTGACAAGGGCTTTTTTTACATGCCTGAAGTGTAAAAAAAAAAATCAAAAATACCCCATTTAAAAATAGTTTCTAAATGTTGTCCCAAGTTCAGAAATATGCATGTTTCCATGTTTGTCAAAATGGGGCAAAAACCAAAAATAGTGTTTTTCATTTTTTTTCCTACATTGATCTTTTGACCCCACCCCAAACCTTAAATTTAACCTTAACCCTAATTTTAACCCCAGCTCTAACCCTTATGCTAACCCTTAATATATTTTAATTGATTTGTAACCATATCCCTTATGCTAACCCTTAATATTTTTTAATTTAATTGTAACCATATCCCTTATGCTATCCCTTAATATATTTTTATTGATTTGTAACCATATCCCTTATGCTATCCCTTAATATATTTTAATTTAATTGTAACCCTATCCCTTATGCTAACCCTAATTTAATTGTAAAACTAGTGGCTATTCTAACCCTAAACCTAGCTAATTAAGTCTTTCTTTTTTTTATTGCAATGTTGCTGACTGCCTCTAGGCACGTCCATGTTCCTCAACGGAGTTCCCGGCTGGATGTGCTTGACACATCCATTGTCACGAAGGGGTTAAAGGACAACTGTAGCAAAAACATAAGTACTGTTTAATTGAAAGATTGCATCAAGTGTATAGACTGTAAATAATGTATCTTATCGAGCCCTCTTTGCTCTGTTTAGCTCTAATCGGGAGCGGACATGTTTAGAATCTCAGGACAGGTCTTTATACACTTTGATGCACATGAAGGAAGATCTGACCGATCTTATCCAAGATTCTAAGTATCTCTGCCCTCTGTTAGAGATAAAGGTACATTATTTAGATTCTTTAATTAAAGCATTTTTATGCAAATTATCTACCCTTAATGCAATCTTTCAAATAAAAATTAGTTCATTTTTTGCTACAGTTGTCATTTAAGAGTGAACCAGTTGCCATGGCAACTAATGGAATGTTGCTGCTGATTGTTCCATTTTTGTTCCCCAGTATTGCTCTCATTTGTTGTCATGTTTATTGCCAGTTGGTGCCTGGATGAGGGCAAGGAGAGTTGCAGTCTTTCAAAAATGAACAGCCCTCTGAACTCTAGTCTAAAAAATCATCTATTTGTGTTCCCTGTGCTAGGAGGACATTCAGGAATGCTGGATATACCTGGATATACCTCACAATAAGGGAGTGCATAGGGGCGAGCCTGTATTTAAAAATAAGCCAAGCATTTGCCTCTGTGACAGCAACCAAGAAAAAGCAATATGAATCAGTCTTGTGATGTCGGCATATCCCTAAGCTCTTAATTGAATCATTTCTCATGTTCTTTATCTTTCCATTTATTTATTGCCACTTCTGGCTGCTCCCCATCTCTGATCCTACATTTTTATTATTTTATTCTGGCTTCTCTCATCACTGTCACTGGTGACACATGATTAGTACATAATCTCATCTTCCACTTACTCGGAACCTGGATGAATTTCACACGAGAAATAGTCTGACTGGTGACTTGATTTTTCTCACATATATAAGAAAACCTGTTCTTTAGCAGATTCACGAGCAGAAATTTCTTAAGCATTAAAGTGTCAGCTGTTCCCATACATGAGAATTTCTCCAGAGGGATATTTATTAGCCGGCTGGCACAGATACATGTGTTTACAGCATCTCACTCTCCATAAAGAGTGGTTTACAGGACATATAGCTTATTGTAATGCTTCAATTAGCATCCTTCCGGTCAGAAAGGGACAATCTGATTGAACGTATCTTTTGACCTTTGGGGCAGGAAGTGAGCATTCAGGAGGACTGAAATCAATCAGTTCCCATGGTGAAAAATCATTATACTATAGTGCTATAGATGCTAAAGAATGGGGTGTGACCTGGTCGCACCCCTCTAAATCCTTCATCATACCCGACAGGCAACTCAAGGTCTCAGCGATGGAATAAAAGGTGCATGGCAGAGCTACAGAGCCCATGGGGACCTCTACCCCTGTACAGTATTTTTTACAGTGTCCTCAATAGTGCAGAGCGAAATCAGGACCATGGGATACAAGTTCCGAATCGGAACTCTCCCACTTGGGTGGTATGAGACCATGAGTCCTGTCCACTGTCCAAACAGGCAGGTGAGATGGTCAGTCTCAAAACCCCAAGTAAAAATCAGTGTCAAGATTTGTCAGAATGTGATGAATGGAGTCATGGATTTATGCCTGGGCAAAGGCCTAGGGTGGAAGGTTGGAAAGGATGGCAGAGCCCAGGAGTGAAGGGGAAGTTGGTTACGTTAAACTTTGACACTGTGTCAAGGGATTTGGGGTACAATGTGGCACTATGGTAAAGAATAACAAATTAATAAGAAAATACAATTGGGGAGAGAATTTTAAAAACCATCTTTGATGTTATCAATTAAGATGATGTGTGGAATGGAAGAAAGGGGTGGATCCTGAAGAGGGAGGGATGCAACAAATGATGGATGGGGGGGATGCATGAGTTTAGTCCGGAATAAAACAAGACAAAACCTAAAAACACCACTGGATAAATGTGCAGCCAAATGGTAATGCATGTAAGTACCAAAAACAGCCTCTTGTCATTTTCATATTGTTCAGCCCTCAGCTCACACTTTGAGCCTTAACAAAAGTACCCTTTAAAGCTGCGATAAACACAATTATATTGTAAATATAACACTGTAAAGTGTAGAGGGTTATCACAGAGAGTGTGATATCAAAGATTAATTCTAGCATACAAAAAATGAGAATACAAATGACCCAGAGAGGATGTGTATTATTCCAAACAGATGGAAACTCTAGACTGATTTGGGATATTTCAAAAGTGGAAAAAAAATCATTAGCCGTATTCAGGAATTCTTTGGCCTGATGCAATCTGCTTGATTTCATGAGGAAATAGATGTGATTGAATTAGGTTCCAGTTTATTCTTTCATATATATTGCTAAATTCAAAGATATTATCAGCATCTCGCGTGATCAAGGATTATTGTATCATTTAATTACAGACTTATTATCATTCTCAGAGGCTAACTGATAAAACGATGATGATATGTAATAAAATGTGATATGAAAACATATAGATACTTCTAAAAAAAACTCACAGAATGTGTTTCTAAATTTAAATCTGTAATGATAATGAATGAAAACTCACGCCAGTCACTATGCAAACAAGCAATTTGACAGATGTAAGAATGAATATAAAAAAGCTACCATGAAAGTAACATTTCTGTTCCATGATCTTTTTCATACTTTATATTTGGTTTACCTAATCAGCAGGTGACAAGGTCACTCCTGTGTAAACATATGTTGGAGTTAATATTCCTATTTTTTGCATGCTTATAATAAACAGTTATTGTATAATAGAATGTACAGAAATGATACAACTGTTAGATGTAAACTGAGCACCAAGCTTGTGTGGTTTCTACACAATAAATTCTAGAATTGCTTGAGGAGGACAACCAACCCTTTGCCCACAAGGGTTTGATCAAATGAGCACCACTGAATCCTTCTCTGGGATATTTAAGCCATCTTTATCCCATTGTATTAAAAAGTACTACACCAGGTTTATTGTTCCATTTGACATTCTATAATTATTCATATTCTAATACTGTTAAACACAAATAATGTTTCATTGTAAAGCAAAGCCCTGGGTTTTGGACAATTTTGGACAAATTGGATATTTATGGCGTGGTCTTGCAGCTTTTCCGTTGAAGTCTACCTCTTTTTTCCATTGAAGTCTACCTTCTGTGTAATGTTTTGAAGTATAGCTTTTATTATTTCAGCTGTTACAGAGGTGACATCCCAATGTTATGTTGCTGTTTTTTTTTCTGTTAATAGGGAGATACCCATCTATTTTCTTCTCTCTGTTTAATTGAAGCCAAACTCGGTTTACGCTGTAAAGAGTTTGAATTATTGTCTGGAAAATTCACATTTGGCTGGAGTTTTGGTTCATTCATATGCAATAAGAAAGAAATATATTTGTAAGTAATACAAAGGCAATAGTATTAATTCTTTAGATTCACAGTGTTACCAAAGCTCTAAAACATTAAAATATTCATATTACCAAGTGACTGATCATCTAAGTTTACTCAGAATTTCATTTTTTAAATACACAACATCTTTATAGATTGACATCACCTCAGTTTGATATGCAAAATGAACAAATTAATAATAGAAAGTGTGTAATATCATGCCACAAGGTCATGTCATAGACGACTTTTTACTTGTGTTTTTATAAGAAAAAGTGGGGAAAAAAGGTTAGTTGTTCTTTAATTAATTAGCAATTAGAAAAAAACCACTACCAGAATTTGGTCCTAGTTACACTGTTTGAAAAATAAAAACAAATAAAATAGGTAGTTTTCTAAAGTAAGCTTAATTAGACTGAAACTTCAAATGTTATAGTTCAGCTTAAAGGGAAGGTCTGGTGTTCACAGTGTATCATCCAAACTTTCAAAGTACTTTAAAATGCATATTTTACATTTTGAATTGTTAGAATAAGAAATATGGGCTGGGATTCCCTGTTTGTGATGTCATCAAGCAGCATGCTGTACAAGACCATGACCTTTAATTCCCTGTGACTGTGTTCCCCGGTTTGATCACAATGGAAGGTGATAATAGCAAAGGCTTGTACAGACCTGTGATCCCATCATTGTGATTAGGTCAGGTACAGACAGTAGCAAGCAGTTGTGGTCAATTTTTTTTGTAATTGTGATTTTATGCGAGATCATTTTTTTTTTAAATATTAAAAAAAGGGGGGGAAATGACAGTTCTCTATTCCTAATCACCTGTGGTTGCACTGGAGGTCGTAACAAAGCAGGACCACCTTGGAGAGGGATTGAGCAAAAACTAATAAACATGATTTGTTTTAGAATTCGTGCATCAAGAGATATTGCAAAAATATAGTTGCAGTATACTTCAACTTGGAGCAAAGTGACTTGGTACCTAGACTGTCCTTTTAAAATAACCTATGATAACCTTGTAGGTTAATATTGATAATCTTGTTGGATCGGGTATGGTTCATTGGTTTTTGACTTTTGATATTGCAAAATGTGTTAGCATGTTCGCTATTGGCATGTATTATTATTACCTACTTTAGGCTTTATTTATTTGCTTTTTTGGAGGGGAATCAAAACAATTCAATGAACATGGGTCACAGCAGTATAATAATAAAAATAAACTTCAGCTGTTCTGTTTTTTTTGCAGTAAATAATTGATCATGCAGTCTATTCCACTGTAATAACTTTCAACCGGACTGTGTGTGAGTACCGGCCATGTTAGGACTGTATAAACCTCACCTGTTGTTTTGTATCATGCAGATTTGAAATTATTCTGCTGTTCTCATCCAGCATTTCATGGGATTAGAAGCGCCGGAGTTACATGCTTGGCAGATTCTCAGTACGTTTCCAAAATGCTCTGTAAATAGATTTTTTTTATATACTCTTAACATGAAACATTTTAGCTGACAGTATTCATTTACTATCCTGGATCTACAGCAATAAATTAATTAGTACTGAAAAAATACAAGGTTTCTGATCTGGTTAAATGAAACCTATTAGCACTGTGAAATGAAATGTCTCAAAACTGGGTTTATGTGAAAAATACCATGTTCTATTTTAGCAAATTAAATTGAATAAATAAGAAGGGGCAGAGAAACATAGAATGTGTGGGCAGATAACAGCCATTCTGCCCAATTTTCTGAAGGAAAAAAATCTGAATATTTGTATTAGTCCCTGGCCTTATCTTATATCTAGGATATCCTTATACCTATCCCATGCATGCTTAAACTCCCTCACTGTATAAACCTCTACCACTTCTACTGGAAGACTATTCCATGCATCCACTACCCTCTCAGTAAAGTAATACTTTCATTAGTCCCTGGCTTTATCTTATATCTAGGATATCCTTATACCTATCCCATGCATGCTTAAACTCCCTCACTGTATAAACCTCTACCACTTCTACTGGAAGACTATTCCATGCATCCACTACCCTGTCAGAAAAGTAATATTTTCATTAGTCCCTGACCTTATCTTATATCTAGGATAGCCTTATACCTATCCCATGCATGCTTAAACTCCTTCACTGTATTAACCTCTACCACCTCTACTGGAAGACTATTCCATGCATCCACTACCCACTCAGTAAAGTAATACTTATTGATGTTACTTGTAAACCTTTCCCCTCTAATTTAAGATTATATCCTCTTGTTGTGGTAGTTTTTCTTCTTTTAAATAAACTCTAAACAAGGCAATTTTATGATGAATCTAAAGTAAAGACATTACACCCATAAATGTGCAAAAAAATTGACTAATTTGTTTACATTATTAAAGGAAGTATCTCCTAACACTGTGCTTCTGCATGAGCTCATCTAAGTGATTCCTCTTGTCATTTTGCTGGATTTTAGTATTCTAGGCCTCTCTGTGCCTGAACACACTTCCTAGGGCCCAGGCATCCAACCGTGGCTCTCCAGCTGTTTGTGGACTACAACTACCACATATCTCTGTCCTTATAGAAATCTGGTAAGAAATTATGGGATTTGTAGTTCCGCAACAGCCATTGGGCCACAGTTGGACACCTATGTTCTAGTGGGGGGTTTTGTGGGCTACAAGATAACATACATTTTTATTTTGATGAGGTTATTTGTATTTTTTTTTTACAGTTTATTTAAATCAGTGATGTAAAGATTGAGGTATACATTTGTTTGAAACATTATTTCCAGTGTTTTTTCATATTTGATGATTTTCTTGTGCGACAAGTGGCTTTCTGTTTGGCTAAATGTTGCTACTGAGTGTTTAGTCCCTCTGTCAAATAGACCCTGAATATTACATTGCTTGCATGATGATAAAATGAAAATGCTTTACCAGAACCACAGCTATAGAAATGAGCCTCATGTCACAATCCATAAGCAAAACAAAGCGACAAGGCCATTTAAGGTGATATAAACTCTATAATTTAGCGAACATTAGCCACAATTCCACGTGAATTTAAAACAAAGACTGATATGCTACTTTCTCAACACGGCAATTATCTGAAATTGTATAACACATTCAATGAATAGCAAAATTACATATACTTTCTCATCGTAAGCAGCAGGTACACACAATTACTAAAAGCCACTGGTCTTTTCCAGCAGGCTTTTTATATATTCCTTTTGTTAATTGGATTTGTACATCAGTATATAATTATGAACTTTCAAGACGAAGGCATTAAGAAAGCAATAATTATTTCATCTCTGTGATTCCAATTTCAGGAAAACATAGTCATCAGCATTAGAAACAGATGAGCCATAATTAGCAATTAATTTACGTTTTTGTCATTATGACTAAGGAAGGAGTCAGTTGTTCCACGGAGGGTTGTGTTATTTTTATGGAGCAAAGTGGACAAGGGTGAAAAGCAAAACAGAAAACAAACAGATAAAGTGTGCAGCTTTTAAGAACTTATCTGTAGTCTTTAAGGAAGCCGTAGCATGAACCGTGTGGTCTGAAAACAAGAGACAAGAATTAAAAACACAAATATCATAATAATAATAACAAAAGTTTATATTATTCATATAACACTGTCTCCACACGGGATGCAAAGGGCTTAAAGGAACTCTACAGGTGAGTTGCAGGCGAGTTGAGATGAGGTAAGTCTAGGTCACCAATTTAGCTATACATTGTGCAGGGTGAATCCTGATGAATTTGCTTACTGGGGGGACCCTCACTAGGTTTGTCCCTGTGCAATGTATAGTTGAAATAGTGAGATGAAATGTTCATCTCACCTTTCTCACTTCATCTCACATTTTAGCCACCCAGGATGGAAAGGGTCAGCAAACCTTTACTGTGACAATGAATCTGCCTCTTCTCCCCTCCCCATCTCCGTCATTTTTTAATAAACGCAACCTATATTATGCAATCAACTTGTAGTTAATGTTGATACATCCCAACCTATGCATAAACAAATTTGTCCATCAACCAAATGAAATAGAACAGATGTTTAATTATTCCTTAACCAACTGGCTACAGTACACATATCGTCAGCAAACATTACATTGGTCAATTGTTCTAATGTGATTTCTCAATGGAGGCCAGGGTTTAAATTGTATTTGTAGTTAATGATGCCTAGTGGTCTCCTCAGAGTACACTCTAAACAAATTGAAAGTATTCTCCTACCGCTGACACCAATAAGATAATCCTATTCATTATGTTTACAGTCCTAACCTCATTGATGACTTAATAGTGTGGAAAGGTTTACCGTGAAAGATGTATACAGAGGATGTGATGTAGAATTCAGGTTTGAGTGATGTGTCCTGTAATGAGGATGATATATTTTAAAGTATAGTCTTTGCTAGCAGAGATGTTAGTGTTATGTCAGTAATTATATTAAAAATTTGTGATTTAATTATAGAATGTAATTCACTGCCTGAAGAGGTGGTGCTATCGAATACATCAGATGCCTTTAAAAGCTGGCTGTATACATTTTTGAATGAAGCAGAACACAGAGGGCCATGTATATTAGTATAGACAGTAATATTTGTTTAGTACTTGTTTATACAAGGAGAAATATGATTGCCATTTGGAGTCAAGATGGATTTTTCCCAAATTAAAAAAAGAAATAATGCTGAAATATGTGTGTGTGTGTGTGTGGGGGGGGGGGGGGGGGGTCAACTGCTTTTGGTCAACAGCGGTAAACAAGGAATAGGAAAATGGTTAAACTTGAGGGATTTTTATAGGTCATCAGCGAGACTTATCTGACGCACCGCATAATGCGGGACTCACCCATGTGCTTAGTCATAAGCTTACACTCATGTGCAAACTGTGTTACACAGCTCAGTCACTTTGTGCCTTTAGAAAGTGAGCAAACAATACAAAATTCGAAAATGAAAGCAGAATGGTTTCGCATTACAAACCTTTATTTGACAGTGTGTAAGGTATGTCTCCCTGATGGTTGTAAGTTACGACAGCTGGATTTTACCCTTTTTAATTTGTCCTGGTGATGTGTGTGACCCACCAATCAAGTGCTTATAAACATGTTTTTCATTGTTTTCAAGATCTGTGAAGATGGTAAATCTTGGATTGAGCAAGGTAACAAGTTCTTCAAGGTGGGCGTGGGCTGGCTGGATTCCTGGGAAAATAACAAGTTACAGTATATGCAGCCCACGGCCACCATGGTATAGAGAGTAAAGAGATTCAACAATGGCTCTTACAGGTTTAAGAATAATTTGAGCATTTTATGTTAGACATGACACAGGTGAAAGCTTAAAGATTAGCCAGAATCACATTCAGCAAAGAAAACATGTATTGTTTACATCAGTGTCCCCTCTTCCACTGTCGGGCTGCCTTCTAGTCGAGAACGATGGGCTGGAGGTGCACTACCAGACTAAGACACTGCACTGCTCTCCTTCCTCAGTCTTGTAACTGGGAAATAAACCACTCACCCCTCGAAAATGCCAATGACATTGTATAGGGTGAAGTGATTAATCCATGCAAATTAATTTAAGCATCTTACTTAATAGGCATTGATTGCAAACACTGCATATACCACTGCCAAGTAAAGTAAATTAAGTAGGATAGGCAGAGACAACATAAAATGTGGCAACAAAATCAACAACATTGTAACCCTTAAAGGCACAGTGCACACTAAAATAGAGATCAGATAGCCTCTGATCCATCCTATACCATGACATAGAAAACTAAGCATATTTAACAGGCTTCCATGCTGCAAGCTTGGATGAGTGCCTGCAGGGAAGGATTCAATACAGGGCACACTGGAAGCCCCTTTCTATCTCACTCCTGCTGTATGTGTTTGTTTGTGAAGTAGCCTTGTTGTGGCTGTGGCTTTTGGATACATTATTAAGCATCACCCAACAGAAAAAAAAACTAATAAGAGCTCTGTGCCAAGAGGGCTTTTAAGAAGCAAATTACAGAAGCACACAGTATTTTTGGAAGAGGTATTTCCTAACACAAACATTGCCAATCTATAAATTAAATTTATCTAAAACACCACTAATTATTAGCTAAACCACTGTGGGAAAATCAACACTGTCTGCAACAATTATAGCAAAAGCACTACACAATGGGTTTTCAGTGGTTTCCTAAATAATATTGTATAAAACAAAGTGATACTGTTATACTGATTATGCCGAAAATGTACGGTTCTTCCGAGTACAAATTACAATTTTTTCAAACCAAATTTAGTCAACTAACGCATACATTTTTGGACGAAATTCGGCCATTATATTAATTTCTGAATTTCCATTTGGACAAATGGAATTGGGCCAAAATTAATTTAGAGTGTACCATCGAAATTCGGCTGCTGGAATGGAAGCCTTGGTCATCTTCATAGACTTCTATGGAGAGGACTCAGCACCTCAAGACCATAAGTCCTGCCATGGACTTTTATGGAAGGACTTTGGCTATTTCCATAATAGCCGAGATCCTACTGAAATTGTTTCCAGTCCTCCTTATACAATTCTATTTGGAGGACTGAGGCTTCCAGGGGGGGGGGGGGGGGGGGGGAGTTTGTCTACTAACATGTCAGCATGACGATCAGCCAAATTGGCCAATTTTCAGGCCGATTGGGTCCCCCCATTCCTAGTTTAAAACCTCCTCCAACCATCAGCCAACCTGTTTAAAGCACATGAGACCCTCTTGCACACAGGTACAGTCCAGTACTCTAAACACCCAAATCCCTCCTTTTTACAGCACCCTAATTAAGTACCCTAATTTCCCTTTCTGGTGTAGCGCATGCCGAAGGTAGTATCTCTGAGAACACTTCCTTGGAGGTGCATTTCCTAATCTTACTCCCTAAATCCCTAAAATTACCTTTTATGGCTCTCCATTTTCCTCTTACTTTGCCATTGGTGCCAATTTGGACTAAGAAAGCTGGATCCTTTCCAGCCCCTCCCAATAATCTAATCACACTGTATACAACATGACAAACACAAGCACTCAGAAGACAGCAAACCATTTGGTTACTGAGATCATAGCTGCAGATTACCCTGTCTACTCTTTTATTAATAGAGTCCCCTAACACCACAACCTGCCTAGGCTTTGATTTCTTCTGGATCCCCTCTGTGCTAGAGAAGCCATTATCCAGTCTCTTAGAGAGAACAGTTTTCTCCAGGAAATTCACTTCTGTGTCTGCCTCCAGCTTCACTGAAATGGGCACATCTGTTTGGATGGAAAAACACAGGACTGGCCGCTCTCTTCCTCTTCCAGTAGGAGCTTCCAGAGAGGCCACTTGCTCACACTTGCCATATACACCATGATGAGCCCTTCTACCTTGCTCATCATGTATGCATATGTGAGTATGAGAGCTTAAACAATCTAAGAACCATGAATTTACCTTTGTTTCTCTAAATCCTATGCTGCATTAACTGCTGAATTGCACAAACGTAAAAAAGCACACTTTTGTGAACGTGCTCTGTGTGTTAAATGACATGCTTCATAATGACTAACGCAGGTAACTGATTTCAAACCAATTGAAACTAATTGAACTCCCTTCCCAAACCAAACAGAGAGAAAAAAGGCAGAATAAAACTGCCACAACCCCCACACAAAACCTTAATCTTTGTATTGCACATTAATATACAAACCCAAAATCACTATATGACATGACTTCAATCTGTTGCTATTGTTAGAATGCCTCTAGAGGCAGTAAGCACCACTGCAATTAAAAAAGAAAAAAAACTGTATCTCTTAATTAACTGCAAATCTAGGATTAGGGTTGCATTTAGGATTATAGAAAGGTAAGGTTATTGAGGGTTATGGTTAGATTCAGGGTTAAGGTGATGATTAGCATTGGGGTCAAGAAGATGGTTATTGCCCTATAACTTGCAAAAAGCAACAGAAAAAATGTAAACATGGAATATTTATAAACTCAGAACAAATATTTAGTAACTATTTCAATGGGGTATTTTCTATTGTTCATAATTGTGTAAAATATTTTCCAGTTGAAAGCTAGAAATGGTGATTTTTCACATTTGTCATCATATTTTATTATAGAAACATAGAATGTGTCGGCAGATAAGAACCATTCGGTCCATCTAGTCTGCCCAATTTTTCTAAATATTTTTATGAGTCCCCAGTTCCCAGTCTTATAGCTAGGATAGCCTAATGTCTATCCCACGCATGCGTAAAATCCTTGACTGTGTTTACCTCTACCACTTCTGCTGGAAGGCTATTCCATACATCCACTACCCTCTCATTAAAGTAATACTTCCTGATATTACTTTTAAATTGTTGCCCCTCTAATTTAAGACTATGTCCTCTAGTTGTGGTAGTTTTTCTTCTTTTAAATATACTCTCTTCCTTATGTTTTTGATAGTAAATTATATGATATGATATGATGAATAATGGTATATAAATTAATACCTTGTGATGGTGATACAACCAATATCTAATATATGTGGGTACATTAAATGAGAGAGAGGAAAATGACAGCTAAACACAAACACCACAAACATTTTAAAAACAGTCCTGTCACTAAGGGGTTAAAAAAAACCAGCAGCTCACATTGAAAAAAAGCACATGCAAACTGTAAGTTTCATGACCCAAAACATAAGAGGTTATAGCAAGTCAGTTAAGTAGTTAAGTGGTAGCATATATATGAACATGCAGCACAGAGAGGTTATGGTTCTTTAACTCTTTTGTGTCCTCGGGGTAGTTGCAGTACTAGACTCCACCTCCTTATTTGTTAAAGGGACATTTGAAATAGAATTTAAAGGGACAGAATGAAGAAGGAACCATGTATTTTCTAACAAAGCATATGCACAGGATTAGGATGTTGGACAGAAATCCTGCAGTGTAGATGTGCATTTTTTCTTCTTCCTATGATTGTGTGGGCAGCAGTTTTCCATGACTGTTCTGACATGTGTATTCTAATTCAGCTGCAGCACCAGGGATAATGTATTTAAACAACTGAGGTGAACTAATAGAAGCTAAGAATCTGTGAAAAGAATGGACAGGTTTCTAATTGCAGAGGCATTATGTAATTGCATTGGTTACATCGTTAGTCAGGTACTTATATTTGATACTCAAGATGAACAGCAGAAAGCTCATCCACAACATGTCCAATATTTTAGTGGAAGGTTAAACAACATTTCTTCATAGAAAAAGCATAATAACACATTATAACTGCCTAATATTATCTCCTGTGCTACTTGTTTTCTGTCTTTTTGTGTCCATGTATTTCTGAAGGTTTCTACTGTATCTGCCAACGCATTAATTTGTTAGTCTATCACTGCTGCCATGGAGCTGTGCTCAGTAAGATGGCAGCCTCCTACTGTTTGCTTTTACTAAGACTCTGCATTTTGTATTGTAAAAAATTGGACTTTTCATATTACAGCACAGCCTTCTGGAAACCTGTATGGGCATACCCAATATCTCAAGATGCTAATTCTTCAAACACAAGGTACTCAGCCTCGTTGCCCTCAGTTCCTTGATTGATTTCTTCTGTATAAAAGGTGTGTGTCAGCATCATCCATTGGAAGGCTCATTTGGGCTTGTTCCAGTATCTGGTCTTTTTGTTTTTCCCTTCTATTCCTGCTCTTTGCTCTAGCTCTGGTTTTCCTTGTTTTTTTCTTGTTTTCTCAGTTCCTAATTATAAATGTTTATTCTGTGTGTTTTATTTTCCAGTCTATCCCATTTCAGGTATGTTCTGTGTGTTTTGTTCCCTTTTAATCTAGTCTTACTTTTCTATATGAAGTTGTGTGCTAGGACTTGCTGATGCGAGGTACCTTGATGCTAGTGGCAGTGACCCAGTCATTGTAATGTGCCTTCAGTGATAAAGTACTGAAGAGGCCAGACCCATATCTAACTGGATACAAATTGCATGATGACAAGCCCAGTAGTGTACTTAAAAAACAAGCCTTGCTTGCCTTACCCTATAATGAATCATTCCTTTAACCTACCATGAGTTTCTATGTGCACTTACTGACCAGAATGTTTGTGAGCAGAACTCTCCTCTGTTCTAGTTTCTGAGTGCTCAAAGAGATCTTGTGTAGAACAAACCCTGAAGAATAAGTTCCTAAGGTTCTCCTAGACCCAAAATAATAGAAAAACGTTACCGGGCTCCCTGTTTCCCAGGTGCTCCAATAAAACAGCTGATCATTGCCAAACAACAAACCAACCCAAAAACAAAATCCCATCCCTTCCCCACACAGGCTCCAACACAAATGTGCTTTAATGGGACCAAACAATTATAACAAAACATAGTTCATAAACACCTGGCATGTCCAGCTGATCTAGAACTGGATTCCTCTCAGTTTCCTGACCTTGAGTTCCCACAATATCCATTACAGAAACACAAACAGGACATAGAGTGGCAATCCAAACACCAAGGAAATGAATATCTTGTAGCTTCATCTATTGAAATCTAGATGTTTTTTTTTTTTACATTGCTAATTGGCTTTCAGATTAATAAGCAACATCCCTCGTTGGGAGCATTCACCCTACAGTGAGCAAAATCTCATGATATTTGCAGGATTCTCAAATGAATTATAATGATAAAGAAAAAGAAGAAAAAAAAAATAAAACAGGGGAAAAAATCCCAGAAAATCCTACAAGGTACAGAACTGCACACAGACTGTCAGCCAGAAAGTCTTCCTGCAGTATTTTTATGGCTTGACCTTCTGCTGTTCACATTTACATTGGATGCATGAGCAGATCTGTTTGCTGAGAATGTTCACTTTCTGCCGCTTTGTATTTTATTTCTGCTGTGATGGCCATTATACTGGCTAATCGAGGATTTCACGTCTTAAAGTAGGTGTATTTTACTTTACCCTTTGAATGGAAGCCAGACTGTTCATTAAGGGGCATCACGCCATTACACTGTGACAAACAACATATGGTACAGCAACGTCAGCAGCTGAAACACAGATTCCTTGCTAAAATAATATTAAAGAAACTCTACAAGTATTGGCTTTTTGTCAACTTGGAAATAATTAAAAACTAATAAATTAAGGTCAACAGAGAGGTCTAGGAGTGTTCCTCGTGGCAGTTTCACTGTGGCAGGTACAGCGCTGATGGTTTAGCACGCCCGTTTCAGCATTGAACAGTCACCAACAAATCCTAACCCTAGTAACCCCCAAGCCCAGTAAAGTAACCCCTAATACTAACCCTAGTAACCCCTAATACTAACTCTAATAACCCCTAATACTAACCCTACACTGACTCCTAGTCCTAAAACTAACCCTAATACTAACCCTAATAACCCCTAATACTAACACTAAATCTAGCTCCTAACACTAACCCTGAGACCCTAATTCTAACCCTAATAACCCCTAAAACTAGCTCCTTACCCTAACACTAACCCTGAGACCCTAATTCTAACCCTAATAACCCCTAAAACTAGCTCCTTACCCTAACACTAACCCTGAGACCCTAATACTAACCCTTAAAGTAACCCTAATATTAACATCAATAAACCCTAATACTAACCTTAAACTTGCTCCTTAACATTATACTAACTCTAAAAATAACCCCAATAATCCCTAATAATAACCCTACACTGACTCCGAACCCTAATACTAACCCCTAACCCTAATACTAACTCTAACACATCATAAACAGAACACTCCCCAGATACACAGCACTGTATTTAGCATGATGCAGGTAAGGGTGGAACCTTGTCTGCCTGGGGGGAGGCTAGAAAGCTGTCTTTTTAAAAAGCTTGCCAGCAGAGACACTGGTTGAGGAGATCAGCAAAACTAATATGTCCAACAATTTGAACACACACATAGATAAAGTAATACTACCCACTGTATACTTTACTCTAATGTGTTCATGATTCAACGGGGATCACCATTTGGTAACATTCTGGTGGGAAGAAGAATGGCAATATCTTTGTAAGACTTGGGAATATTCACATAGCTTTATAGCCCAGTTCTAAACCATTTATACATGGTTATTTATTTTATTTTTAGCTGCATGACTAGACTTATGTTTTCCTTTGACTCTGTGGAGCCTACAAAACTGTTCGATAATTAACCAATAAACCAAGACTCTCTTTTTCAAAATGAAAAGTTGCTTTAAGACTCTACCACAGTTCTAAAATTTCCTCCAGAATACACAAAAATAATCCACAGGGGTTAACTACTAATAGAAAATACACATCAACCATCTCACGCTGTGACAATTAACTGTCAACATCTCTATGTGCTTCTTCCGAACCTAAAAAAATCCCACCGGCCTCCACAGATTGTGAACAAAGTAACATTTCACTGAGTAATAAACCTTTACGGGGCCTTATACTGTTTTTTTTTTTCACACAACCTGCTTTATAGGCCCTGGCTTTATTATTATTTTTGCAAGGTGTTTGTGAGTCATTATTGTGTGATGACCACGAATTAACACTTTGGAGACAAATGTCTCATCAAACCTAAACCTAAACGACTACTGATTCTATCCGAATACCTTTATGTGGCATCTGTGTTTTTAGACGTCTCTGCTCACTCTCCCAATTCCCATAAAGAGTTTGTGGTCTAAGGAATAGATGTGGTGAAAATTTATGCAGTGAAAGAAACCAGGAGCATAAAAAATATGTTGAGACAGCTTGGGTTGTTGTGTTTACATAAATGTTTCTGTTGCTTATCACAATAAAAATGGTAATTCATTCAGATACCCTGTTGAAGTATTTTCTTATCTTCCAACAAGAAGTCCCCACAGAAATCAGAAAACTTGCTAAAAATTTGCAACGCTGCACCTCGTATCATTTCCTCAGTAGTTTATAGAAAACATTATGTTTATGCTGGTGATTTATTTCGTTTGAATAGGAAATCTGTTTTAGACCAGGTCATGGGGAAGGTAGCTGATCCAATGAAACGCTATATATTGTCAAGGTCATTTTTTAAAATATAACTATATTCATCATTATTATTTTTTTTAAATCAACCATTTTTATTGTTTGTTTGTGCTATATCCATTGTAATAGTTGTATAATCTCTGCCAACTCAAACACAATACCACCTACCTTCCACTAGGAGCAATTGTACAAGAATCAACAATAAAATGCGGGAATAAAACATGGAACGCAAATGTTCAGAAGTCGCTAATTGAAATTACACCAAACATATTTACTATACATGCATTACATTCCATTAACATTTATTTATATAGCGCCAAAAACGTACATAGCGCTAGGTACAGAGGATAGAGGGGAACTATGTACTAAGTTAGACATAAACAGGCTGATCCATGCAATAGAGAGTCCTGCTCGCAGAGTTTACAATCTAGAGGAACAGACTGATACATGAGGCAGAGAGCCCTGCTCACAGAGCTTACAATCTAGAGGAACAGACTGATACATGAGGTAGAGAGCCCTGCTCGCAGAGCTTGCAATCTAGAGGAACAGACTGGTACATGAGGTAGAGAGCCCTGCTCTCAGAGCTTACAATCTAGAGGAACAGACTGGTACTTGAGGTAGAGAGCCCTGCTCACAGAGCTTACAATCTAGAGGAACAGACTGATACTGGAGGTAGAGAGCCCTGCTCACAGAGCTTACAATTTATTTTAGGTTTTAATAATTCTTTATGGAATATTTTGCTTTTAATGACATCACAGAAGAATGAATGGCATCACAGAATAATTAATGAATCACAAAAGAATTAATGGCATTTGCTCAGCTTTTACACACTAAACAGACCAAAGGTCAGCTCGTCTTACTGATATTAATTGCTAGCCTCCTTTTTTAATGAGATAAAGATCAGTGAGATAAAGGCTTGCTTTTATTTAAGAAGAAGGTGTACTACAGTATTATTTATTAATCAGATATCATTTTTATAGAGTGAATTAAAAGAACTGCAGGGAATTGAGAAGGAAATTTCAAATTTAAGGCCAATGTAGCCAAGTTGGGAAAATGTTCCCATTCAGCCAATTCTTTCTCTTTCAATCAATTCTCCCTTTATGGACCCTGCACATTCAATGCAAAGCTAGACTGCTGATGGCACTTTGGGAATAAAGTGAAGGTGGTTGAATAACCCTGGCTCCATGGGTTAAATCAGCCCTGTATTAGACAATGTAATGATTTTCTCTGGAGCTTCACAGACATTGCCACCAGTGGTGTATCTTGGTTTTGTGCTGCCCTAGGCAAACAAAAATTGGGCACCCCCCCCCTACCCATGATGCACGCCCACGACATGACCCATAACCCACGTTGCACACCAAGGACATGCCCCATCACCCCATTTACATGCCCCATCACCCCATTACATACACATTGCCAATATTATTTGCCATTAATATTCCCCAACCAATTTGCCCACTAATACGCCAGTATCATTTGCCATTAATATGCCCCAGCCAATTTGCCCAGCACTTACCTTTTTCCCTGGTGGCTAGTGGCAGGCAGCATGGAGTACTTCATGCTGCCTGTTCAGCTCCCCGGCGGTTGTGCCGACAGGTCATGTGAACCGGCGCGTGTATGACGTCAGCGCGCCGGTCACTTGACCTGTCGGTACTTCCGTGTCACACTGCACGGGGAGCCGAACAGGCAGCACGGAGGTTTCTCTGCTATATGCCAGTAATATGGCAGTATTATTTGCCATAATAAGTCACAGCCAATTTGCCCAATAATATGCCAGTATCATTTGCCATTAATATGCCCCAGCCAATTTGCCCAATAATATGCCAGTATTATTTGCCATTAATAAGTCACAGCCAATTTGCCCAATAATATGCCAGTATTTGCCATTTAATCTGCCACTGCCAATTTGCCTAATATTATGCCACTATTATTTGCCATTTAATATGCCCCTGCTAATTTGCCCAATAATATGCCACTGTTATTTTCCATTTAATATGCTCCTGCCAATTTGCCCAATAATATGCCAGTGTTATTTGCCATTAATATGCCCCAGCCAATTTGCCCAATAATATGCCAGTATTATTTGCCATTAATAAGTCACAGCCAATTTGCCCAATAATATGCCAGTATTTGCCATTTAATCTGCCACTGCCAATTTGCCCAATAATATGCCAGTGTTATTTGGTATTAATATGCCCCAGTAAATTTGCCAAATAATATGCCAGTGTTAATTGCATTAATATGCTCCAGCCAATTCCCAATGCATCCCCCCATCTCTCCCAATGCATCCCCCAGCACTTACCTTTTTCCCTGGTGGCTAGTGGCAGGTAGCATGGAGTACTCCATGCTGCCTGTTCAGCTCCCCGGCGGTTGTGCCGACAGGTCATGTGACCCGGCGCGTGTATGACGTCAGCGCGCTGGTCATAGCAGCAGCGGACGGGTTAGAGCCAGACCTTCTTATTGCGGTAGCGGACGGGTTAGAGCCAGACCTTCTCATATTGGCAGCGGACGCGTTAGAGCCAGACCTTCTCATAGCGGCAGCGGACGGGTTAGAGCCAGACCTTCTCATAGCTGCAGCGGAAAGGTTAGATCCAGACCTTCTCATTGCGGTAGCGGACGGGTTAGAGCCAGACCTTTTCATAACGGCAGCGGACGGGTTAGAGCCAGACCTTCTCATAGTGGCAGTGGACGGGTTAGAGCCAGACCTTCTCATAGCGGCAGCGGAAAGGTTATATCCAGACCTTCTCAAATCAGCAGCGGACGGGTTAGAGCCAGACTTTCTCATAGCGGCAGCGGAAAGGTTAGATCCAGACCTTCTCATTGCGGTAGCGGACGGGTGAGAGCCAGACCTTCTCATAGTGGCAGCGGACGGGTTAGAGCCAGACCATCTCATTCCAAGACATTAATGGTACCTGGGATCTTAGATTCCAGCGCTCATTTCTAAATCGTCCTTTGTAATAGCAGGTGTCTCCGGCAAGTGGATATATATACAAACCCCGTCGATTATTCCGCTTTATTTGGGAGGAAGAGAATCGCTGACACAATTTCATAAAATTGAAATATGGAAACAAACTAGAAATCAATAGATGCCAGGTGTGATCTCTGAGAGCGGAAGCTGAGATATTGCTGCAGAATATATTCTGAGATTGAATAAAAATTATTAGCAATACTAAAAATAAAGAGGAGAGGAATATATCTTATTTTATAGGTACTATCATAAATCAAATCCTTGACTATAAATTGTTTGCTTTGTAAACTACAAATATTTATTTTCTGCGATAATAATATACAGTGCAGTGTAACGAAAAGGCTTTGGACAATGGGTTTTATTTAGAACAAACAATGACACAAACGTTGCCTTAGAGAGACGTTTTTATTTAAAGATCAGAAACCCTAAAAAAACAGCTCACCAAAAAACAGGGACAGACACTCCCTCAAAAGAGACAAACAACAATAATAATATACAGTCTAAAAAAGAATCTGCTGACTGAATAGCCTGTTTATTTAATAAAACAAACTTCACCCCTTCAGGACTAATGAAATAAAGAACAAGATAATGAAATGAATAGAAAACATAGATAGAGAAAAAACAATCTAAGCAGTACAATGTACCGGTCAGAGTGAGCAGACCTATAGCACAGGGCTATAAAGGTTTAATGAAATCAGATCAATTAAAAAACACTTTAAAATTGCAATAAATTAAAAAAAAAAAAACTATTGGGGAAAACGAAATGAGTACCATAAAGTAGAAAGGATATTAATCATGGTAATAAGCAGTGAACAGCAAAGTATGGAAAGGGTTAACTTTAATATACTTTGCTGAAATTGCTGCTGGCACCCTTTGTCACTCTCCATTCTTCACAATCAGTGTGAGAGGGACAGAGAATGGCTTGGAGGTTAAATCAATGTTTGGAAACTTTGACTTTGTCTTACAACAAAAGTGATTGGTCTGCACCTCCTGGAGCTCTGATTCGGTACACAAACACTGCCTCAATTATGAGGCTGCTAACTGAACCAGAGGGAGCCAGCCCACTTCTTGTGTACTCGATCTTGTATCCACATATTTATATATACTTTGTAAATTTGCAGAACACATTACCTACCCTTCCCTCATGGAAGTTGAGGTTTAAATTGACCCCAGAACATGTCCCATCACCCGTATTGCACATCCAGGACTTAACCCTGCGCCCCAGAACATGCTCCATTACACAAATTGCACATCCAGGACTTACCTCTGTACCACAGGACATGCGTCATCGTCCGTCTGGGCCCCAAGACTCTCTTGTCACCCCCTGATGGTGGTCCTGTCTCTTCCCACTCATGCCTGTAAGATTTTGGCAAAGCTAGTCTCTCTCTCTATATTCAAATCCACTAGAATACGTGTTATTTAAACTCTAGCCAGGTCCACCTAGCCCTCACTGTCCTCAAACACTGTTAGGAATAGAAAGCGTACAACTATACTACACACAATTAATCTCTGGCTAAACCCACCTAGCTACGAACAATCCCTAATACTATTAATACCTCCACCTTCCCTTTGATCTATTCACCCTTATCTGTCTCATGTCATTTCCTCTAGATTGTAAGCTCTGCCAGCAGGACTCTCTACCTCATGTATCAGTCTGTCTCTGTTCATATAACACAGTCTGTAATTCCCTTTTATCTAGATTGTAAGCTCTGTGAGCAGGACTCTCTACCTCATGTATCAGTCTGTCTCTGTTCATATAACGCAGTCTGTAATTCCCTCTAGATTGTAAGCTCTGTGAGCAAGGCTCTCTACCTCATGTATCAGTCTGTTCGTCCATCTTATCACATAGTCCCCATCTATGTTCTGTACCTAGCACTATGCTTATTGTTGGCACTATATAAATAAACGTAATGTAAACTGTAACTGAGATGAATTAACTCAGGTTACTGAATAGATCCCAACGTGTATTTTAGATTTTTACTATGTACATAAATTCCCTTTACATATTAGACGCATACACAATGCACTTTCAAATTAAATGTACAGCACTTAAAGGATTAGGTAATTGCACCTGAAAACACTTTTAAAAGTTACTTCTGTGCTTGTGTCATTATTTCTGAACTTTCTGTAACAGTTATAGACCCTAATAATTATTTATTGTTTGTCAAAGTTTCCTTCTTTTATAATGCTAAATCTCAGAAAAAAACAAACAAAAAAACAAGTAATAAAATGCTTAGGTCACGATGACCCAGAAGCCCATTTTAATTTCCAGTGGCAATTGTGTAATCGGAGAGGCGATGGGGGGATTTGATTGACATATAGAGCTAAGCTCTGCACGCAGAATCTTGGGACTAAATGCTAATCAAGTCATGAAGATGTTGAATCTTTCCTGCCCTGACCTTTTGATGTTCCAGTCCCACTATGCTCTCTTGTTTACACCTTCTGTGATTGAAAATAAGGTGTGACAAACAAACAAATACAGATTACTGAAAAGGTCAAAATGAAAAATGCATTTATTCTTAGATGTGGCATGATAATGAGACGGAGTATGACACTGCATGGGTTTTGGCGAAGAATAAAATTAGGACAATGATAATGTTAACATTTTTAAACAACACTATAGCGAAGAAAAAATGTATTATTTTATTTTGTACCTTTAACTGTATATGTCACTCATCATGGTACAGGGGGGTGCCCTCGACAAAAGCATCTTAACATGCATACGGACATGAATGCTTTAAAGGAACACTTCATCCGAAAAAGGAAACAGTTTTATTTTTTTATTTTGCATTGTTGATTTAGATATGTCTTTTGTTTTTGTTATGTGACTGTATATAATAAAATATGTAACTAAACAAGTGTGACTGGGAGCCGCCATTTTGTGTAATATAGTGTTTTTGGATGCCTCCCCCCAGTGACGTTACAGCACTAGTATCTCACTTTGGGGCCTATAAGTCAAAATTCTGACTATAGACTTGAATAAACCAGTCCTGCCCACTATTATACACAGGAGCCAGTAAGAGAGCAGGGCAGTATCTTATGACATCATCATGCAGGCTTTGGCCACAGTTGTAAAGTGAGACTTGCTGGAAGATTTTGGACAATGTTGCATCATGGGAAATATTCACAAAATAGAGCCAGGAGATAAACACCTAATATTATGTTTCCTTTTATATGCAACAGTGGCATGTGATTTCAATATGTGTTTGTTTTAAATGACTAGGTTATCTAGTTATTTCTTAAGTAAGTGGTAGTGTCCCTTTAAAAAATGCTTAATACAGCATAGATTCACTTCTTGTTGCCTGTCTTGATGTATGTGTGGTGCCTTTGAGCATAGTTGCTAACAGTCCTGCATTATCTGTGTCACTCCTGCTTTTTTTCATCCTGTCCAGATCTACAACTGTCTGTGCAATGTCTTACAGCAATACAAACCCCAAATCCAAAGATATTAACCCAAATACTAATCCTAATCCAGCTGAATGTGTCAGGATGAACTGTCTGCACCGTGTAAAGCACTGCGCTGAATGTCTCATGATGAAGTCCAAAAAGGTCTGGCTCGGGAAAAAAGAAATTATTTTTAAGATTAAAGCAGTGGGATTACTTGACCAATTCAGCTATTCTGGACTTAAGTTTGAAATTCCCTTCTCAATTCCCTGTAATTCTCTTTTTCACGTGCCGCGCAACTCTACCGTTCTTCGCGGGTCAGATCCGACCAGCTCAACTTTTGCCCTGGTGCTTGGGACAGAGGTGGAGCTTAGCATGACAGTGGGAAGTCGGAAGTCTCTATATCATTCTCTGGTGACTTGGCGAATGCCTACTGTACATCTACGGTGGTGCAGGAAGTCTCACTTCTCAAACTCCGCCCCCAGGGGGCAGAAATTGGGAGGTATGTTTTAAGGCATAATGCCCATATAGTTTAAATGCAATACTGCTTGTGAACAGTGCAAAGCATTGCATGGGCGGCAGACATGTTGGGACAGAAACAAATCCAACTGGATTCTATGGATAATGATTAGTTCTGAGAAACATGTCCCACACCTGATATAATGATGCTGAGCAATGAGGTCTCAATGTTTATTCTTTCATTAAAGTATTGCTATTAAAAAGGTTTACACTTCATGTCATTTCTCAATCACCCCTTATACATGGGGGAGGAGAGAGGTGTAGCACTGTATATTATAGAAATTAGGGACCCTTGAATCTAGCAGCAATTAGATGACTGTCGTGCCCCCCGCGAGCTCAAAGAAATGGCCAAGTGTTGGCAACTGTAAAAACATCACTTTTTACCTCTGCTTAAAAAATGCACATAATACTCCCTTCATGTGCACCTCTGTAACATCCCTCTGTGCTGATAACATTTACATAGATCAGTGTGCCTTTCAAGAGATATTAAACCATCAATATGTGAGTTATCATTGCAGGGATCATTTGATAGAATCTGGATGTTCCACTAAGTTGAATTAACATTCTATCTATGATGCCATTTAAATAAACATTGTCAATCCTTATCTTTTAATAAATCTGTTGAGTTGCCCGCAGTCATTTCTTTGTGTCACTTTATATTTCTCATTTCATTTCTCATATTGACCATTTTCTTGTCTCCATACCCAAGCTTGTAGCCATATCGTGCATTTTGGAAACTGTCAGTCTTGTGTAAGGTTTTATCGTGTTTCTTATTCCTCTGGAAGAGATGTATGGAGAACATTCCTGTTAACTTGATGTTCTCAGCTCCTTCTTCTGGTCTTAACCCTGTTAACGAGCTTTGCTTATGGCCCACTGGCTTATGTGAATAATAGCATACCTTGCACCAGTCCCACTGTCACGCTGGCCTTATTTGTTGAGATTTCAGGCTTAGCTGACCTAGGTTTTTCGAGGATCCCCAGTGGTATACATATCTGTACAACTGTAAAGCAATTAGGGGAGAGCAGAGTAGCAAAGCCTTGACTTGTATCTTATTAAAAAGTGGAATAGAGTCAGGAACAAGAAGCAGAGTATCCCAATGAGGATGCTATTGAATGGCACTGCATAAAGACTGAATGTTTGGTCACCGGACTACAGCAGATAGTAAAGCAAGATACCAGTTCTGATAGGACAAAAGCAAAGAAAAAAAGAAAATAAGTATAATAAACTGAAGTATGCAGCAGATATCTAAAGAACAGACTGTAGCAAAGCTTGCACTCTTTGGATGATGATAGCAAATTAATAGTGGAACTCAGAGCAGCAGAGAAGACTGACTCACAAACCAAACCACAACTTGCAATACACACAGTAGCAATAGTCCAGCAGCATACAATTGGTATGAAGACAGTAATAAAAGTATTTTGTACAAACAGAAGCAGAGCTTGCAATCCACAGGAGATGCTAGCAGACATAAAATGAACCATATGCAGCAGGACATACACCTCAGATGAACTAAAGTTCAGTTGGCAGCAGAGCTAGTACTTCAACATCACAGTGATGGTAAGCAGGAATAAGCAGAAGTGGAATGCACTTATCTGGAAGAAGGGTAGCAAACTGATGCGATAAGCCAAAGGGACAAAATCCAAAAGTCAGATAGTCAGGAATTAGTAAACAGGAATTAGGAAACACAAAGTATAGCCAGGAATCACAGCAGGTGCAGGTCAGCTGGACTTTGGTGCCGTGCATCCTCGTCCCTCTCACCGTTTGGCACCGCCAGCGGATCTAGTGAGGCGAGCTGAGAACCCGAATGTTGTTTATTCTCCTGTGTTCAGGATGTCAGATGATGACACTGCACATGCTCAGAGGTCAGGCCATTTGAACAATAAAGCTACCGCTCATGCATGGTTTCTTTGACACTCCCCCCTCCCAAGCTACGGCCACCCCTAATTCTATGGCAGAGCTCCTTGGCTAAAATGTTACAGTTAAAGGACAATTAAACTTTGTCCATAGAAGTGTCCTGCATTTTCCATGTAAACACAACAGTTATCTTAATAGATACACGCAGGCTTACAGCTGAGACACAGCAGGTCTGGAGGCCGGCACATGCGGACTGTGTCAGAAGGTGCACAGCCATTCAGAGTGGGGTCTGTAGTCTGCCAGCGCAGAGAGAGACCCTCGTTTTTTGGTCCCCTATGATGATCCCATGCAAAAATGAGGCTCTCTCTCTGCAACAGCGGTAAACAAGGAAAATGTAAAAGACCCAAGTCTTTTTTTAAACCTAAACTACTATTTAACTAGAGAGAGACAGTCACTGACCAGACCATGCTGGAAAAATGGCAGCTGCCGGTCAAAGCATAAACTGGCGTGTACTATCAAAAGTCCTATGAAAAGTCCCCGCCAGTTCATTCTCAAACTAGGGGCAGCACATTTTTTCACTTGTGCTTCTACATTGGAAGTTTAGTTGTCCTTAAAATTCACAACTTTAAATTGTGTATTAAGAACTTGTGGGGTCCATAGTTTTAGCCTCCTTCATACCTCAGCAATTCTTCTTTGGTTGCTGTGCAAAAAATGTTCCGGTGTAGAACTTTGTACTGTAATAGTTTCATTCTGTGTAACTAAGAAAGATAAGTTAGATTTATGGCGCCAGTAGCTTAACACCTCGTTCGTTTTGAAGTTGATGCATGTGAATTATAATAGATATTTAAATTTTACTGCACTGGGTCATTTGTCTTCTTCTTTGGAGACAGAAAAGTTTGACCTGAAGTTCATTACAGAAAAGTGAAAGTTGAATAATATTTCACGCCACTGTTAATTATTCGAGTTTTCAGTTACAATTCTTAATTTAAGCTCCATTTATTATGATTTCTTTAGAAAGTTTGTGACAGTGAAAACCATCTTTTAAATGGACACTCCAGGCATCAAGAAAAATAGATAACGCTTGTCTTATCTGTAGAATTCAACATATATATATATATATATGTAGAGAGAAAGAGAGAGAGAGAGAGAGAGAGAGAGACATTTATAGTTGCTCTTACTATCTACGAAGTGGATCTTACTGTATATATATAATATTCTTAGCTAGTAAGTGCAACGCTGTTTACTTTGTACCATAGGCTAGATCATCACCCACTGAGAGAGAGAGAGAGAGAGAGAAATTGAGAGAGAGATGGAGAGAGAGAGATCCAAGAAGATGAAATCACTCACGGGAATATATAATATATAGAATATTTATAAAAATTTCAAATAGTAGCATCAATGTTTCAGTCCCCGACATGAGGCCTTCTTCAGACCATAACATACAATAGCACCAACAATAATATAAAAACACCGATCAGCCATAACATTATGACCACTGACAGGTGGCAAGAAGGCAGAGGCAGTGTGGTGCTTTGGACTGACAGTTGGCAAGCTGGCGGAGGCAGCATGATGCTTTGGACTGACAGGTGGCAAACTGGTGGAGGCAGCGTGATGCTTTGGACTGACAGTTGGCAAGCCGGCAGAAGCAGTGTGATGCTTTGGGCTGACAGGTGGCAAGCCAGCGGAGGCAGTGTGATGCTTTGGGCTGACAGGTGGCAAGCCGGCGGAGGCAGTGTGATGCTTTGGACTGACAGGTGGCAAGCCGGCGGAGGCAGTGTGATGCTTTGGACTGACAGCCGGTAAGGCGGTGAAGGCAGTGTGATGCTTTGGACTGACAGGAGTCAAGCCGGTGAAGGCAGTGTGATGCTTTGGACTGACAGGAGTCAAGCTGGCGGAGGCAGTGTGATGCTTTGGGCAATGTTCTGCTGGGAAACCTTGGGTTCTGACATTCATGTGGATGTTACTTTGACATGTACCACCTACCTAAGCATTGTTACAGACCATATACACTGCTTCATGGAATCAGTATTGGCCTCTTTCAGCAGGATAATGCTCCCTGCCACAAAGCAAAAATGGTTCAAGAATGGTTTGAGGAACACAACAACGAGTTCAAGGTGCTGACTTGGCCTCCAAATTCCCCAGATCTCCATCCAATTGAGCATCTGTGGGATGTGCTGGACAAACAAGTCCGATCCATGGAGGCTCCACCTCGCAACTTACAGGACTTAAAGGATCTGCTGCTAACGTCTTGGTGCCAGTTACCCCAGCACACCTTCAGAGGTCTAGGGGGGTCCATGTCTCAGTATTAGGCAGGTGATCATAATGTTATGGCTGATTGGTGTATAATCATGCTACATCTTATCTCCCAACTTTTCCCCCTTGGCAAGTCATGATGCTGGAGACAGAGCTGCGGAGTTTGAGTGTCAGCACTAAAGCAGCAGGACAGATGCCCCAAAGTAGGATAATTGGAGAGTATGCTACATGTTACATGTTACATGCTACATGTTATGGTAATATTTGATCATTATTATTAAAAAAAAAAACAGTTATATATAACAAATAAAAGCACAGCTTACAAAATAAAAAGTCCTTTTCCAGTTATGTTGAAGAGCAATTTTTTTTACAAAGAGTGCTTTTATTTTCCAGTTAATTTCAGATCACAGAGGCCTTGGGCCTTGCAATACAGAATCACTGTGATGTTATAGCCCAGAAAGCACTTTGCAGTAAAGATATTTAATACAATGAATGACAGTTTCAGACCACTGTGTTATTATCCTTATTATTGTCACACTTATTTTCTCTGAAAAAAATGTATAATTATTCTAATTTGAACCCATTAACGCATGTAATATATTAATTAGTATTCAATGTTCGTTCACTGCAAAGAGATCCACAGAGAAAAAATAATACCAATTCGCATAATGTCATTCATGAAATGGCTTATAGAACTGAATCCAAACATTCAGCCATCGGTATAAACATCCCGTATGTGCCTTTTCATGTGTGTATTTGTATTTGAGTCAGGAGTGTTTAATTAGGCAGTAATACTTTCACCAGCCTTTGAAAAAAAATGTATAAAAATGAGACACACAAAGTTCCTGTATTACAGGAACTTGTAGAAAAAAGGGACTTATCCACTTTAGCTGTGCATGATGGGATTTGTCCTCCTTGCTGTTGTTTGAGGCCAAACTTTTTCACAAGGTGTATATTATAGAGTTTACGTCGATTGTATGGATGGTTTATAATATTCTGACACTGTATGCAATGACCACATTTGAAGTTTCGCCTGAGTGTTGGAGATACAATTTTTATTTAATGCAGATTTGAAACATGTATGAAGGTTGTGGGGATTGTCCTATGAAAGTACCTTATGACCCACATTGAGAGCCATCACTCTTCTCTCATTGGAGAAACCATTAAGTATGTACAAGTCTAACACACAGCTATATGATTCCTGTTCATCTAACTATCACCTGTGTTTATTGATGTGCTCTCCTATGCTGTTCCTTTAGAGTCTCACAATTCTTCATAGTGGCAGTCAGAAGCATATTGGATCAAACAGATGTTAATTAAGGACCACTGAAGGTTTCAATCTAAGTTTGATGCATCTGGTAGTGGTTCGCTTGGACACTGTGAAAGGTAAGTTTTGAAGTTAAGTATTGGAAATATGAAAGTATTCATAATGCTTCTTCTACCATTGCCTTCATTCTTGTCTTTTCTAACACCTCACAGATCCCCTGTTCTCCTCACCTTCCAGACTGGGGCCTTATGAGTAGGGTTCTCAATACATCAGGATCATTCTGTGTTTATTGAACACAGATTGCATCTGCAGCAGTCCTTTGCATATAAGGCTGGCAATGTATCAAAAATCACCACTCATTTAATGAAACTGTAGCCGTCTTGATAATCAAAGGGGTAAGTTGTCTGCTGTTCCTGAGGAGGCAAATGGGGATGTTACAGAGCATGCCTTGGCTGCATGTTCGGATCATCCTCTTCATCCTACTTGTACAGTCCTGGCTGGTTGGGACATTGTATAAAATGTAACTAGTTTAAAATTTAGACTGTGATCAGTGTGTATTAGTATTCTCAGAGAAGTCCTACCAGTATGTAGCTGTAAGGCACAGCAGTGTCCACAGCTGGGGTTGGCTAGACCAACCAATATCCCTATCCCTGTGGAGAAAGGACAGTGGGGTATGAAGCCCTGATTTCTATGTTGTTTTGGACAACTATACAATTAAAGATGCTTCTGGCAGGGACTAGTCCATGAGAGACTCTTTCAGAAATAAAAGTTATTAATACTTTTTAAAACAATGATTACTGTGGTAACACAGGAATGATGGACCAATATATTTACAGGGAACGGGGGACTAATAAAACTACTCAAAAAAAAATAAAAATTGGGCAGACTAGATGGACCGAATGGTTCTTATCTGCCTACACATTCTATGTTTCTATGTTTCTATCATCTAGACATCCAGAGAACCTGTATCATGAGAAGCTGATGAACTCAGGTGAGACCTGGGGTATAACACCAATGGAATCCTGTGACTGGGAGGAGGCAAGGGTCTATATTAAAAAGAAGTGGACGATATAGATAGCAATACTGCTGTAAAAATCACCAGTGCAATTTGTGGAATATGTGCACTTAAAAAGGCAACAAAGGAAAAAAGAAAATAAAACCAATGAAACTGCAATTTTTTTTTTTATACTAAATAAGTTTTTCAAATTATGGACGTGAAAGGGCTTGCATTTTGTCATGAAGATATATCTGCAATCACAGGATTTAAATATAAACATAATATTGAAGTCATAAGAGGAAATTTCCATCTTTATATAGCTTGAAATGTGTGCTGAGGTGAACATTGTCCATAAACAAAATTGTTTTCTTAAACCCTCATTTGAATGTAAGATATCAATCATTTGGTGGATTTTATTACTCCAAACACTGCTTTGTTTAGACAGATGGGATGCCCTTTGCATATCCTGCCAGGCATATTTTCCCTCCAAAATGCATCTGAATTGTCCAGATTTTTACTTTTCTTTTCTATAATAATAATAATAAAACACACCCACTCCACACACATGCCTTTTTTTTTTTTTTTTTATGATACGCCATGCTTGGCTTACTGTTGAATTTAGGCAAATGTTTAGAAAGAAAAAGTGTGCCCAAATAATAAACAAGTAGGGATTACATTTATTATCAAACCCATGGATTCTCACATTATTATAATCTGAAAATGACTCTATCACTCCCATTCATTCCAGAAAAGGAAAGCTAAGACTTGTGTAATAGATTTGCACTGCAGTTATTACACAATATTGAGAAGAGAAAAAAAGATCCTGCAGTTGCTAAGCAACTCGAATTCTATCTATCCCTGCTCTGTAGTCCTGGTAGTATTGAGTGTATCGAGCTGCTAACCTGTTTCCAGACTCTAATCAGTATGAACAGAGTAGATTGTAAAGAAAAGCTAAAACCAGATTCCATAATCCACAATGTAGTTTAACATGGTTTGTCCGGGAACATTGAGAAAGATTGCATTCCTAGGGGGCATTATTAAGGAAGCCATCAATATTCATGGAGGGGTTCAATCTAGTGTACTGGGGGGGGGGGGGGGGGCTCACTTATTGGCATTTTGAGCATTAATGAAAGGTATTCTCCACTCTAGAATAAAACACAACACAAAAATATTACAGAATCCTCCCTGATAACCCTCTGTCTGATTAAAAGGGCTTCTTGCTTTGTTAAAGGCACTGCATCACCCAAACACTGTTTATACTATGCATGTAGAGCATAACAAATGATTGAAAATGATCTATACATTGTGTTAGAAAAACTGCATCAAATGCCTAAATTAGGAGAAAAATATGTGTTTTAAATGTGTCTGTTGAGTCTCCTGCTTATGACATCACTTGTGGCTTGCAGGGGCGTATCGTGTCCCTGAGTGACAGGCGTGCTGCCAGCCCGGAGCACGCCTGGCACTCGGAGACACGTTTCTCTGGTATTTCCGGAGGTTTGTGTGCTGAGAACAGCCAGCGAACAGCCATCACACAAACCCCTGGAAGTACCCGAGACGTCGTTACATCCGAAAGACGACGCTGCGTTGAATTTGGCAACTCACACAGTTGCCAATTCAACAAGCACGAAAAGTAAACGAAAATTTGCCTTTTTCGTGCTTGTTGAATTGTCAGTATTGAGTGAGTGACTCTGTTGCCAAATTCAATGCAGCATTGTCTTTCGGATTTATTTCTGGGGTTTGTGTGCTCTCTGCTCGGAGCACACTAAACCCACAAATACAAACGCGTGTGCTCCGTGTTAGGGGTGCGGCACACACCTAGATCTTATGGAGCATCCGCCACTGGTGGCTTGAGATGCAAATGGATTGATTTTCAATGGGAAATGTACCACAGGTGATGTCACAAACAGGAGACTCCCCATACACATTTAAATTATGCATAATGAATCAGCTTGCTTTTTAGGAATTGTGTTGCGTTGGCTGACTAAGAGTGACTAGAGATACAGCTGGATATCTGCTGGGTCCGAGATTAGTCACCATTAATTAAAAATATTCTAGAACTGCTCTCTTCGGGCATCTAGCCAAATAACTGAAATGGGACATGTTCCAAAAAAAATTCTGCCTTTTGTTTTTGCATTTCTGAGATATTGCAGTTATTGTTATATCCTTGAAATATTTATTTTGCAATAATCCATTATTAATCACCTGGCTTTTAGGAAATGCATAGTTGCCAAAAATTCTAAATTTGACGGAACAGTCCCATGTTTGGGAGTCTTTGCACTGTGCAGAAGCAACATACACAAGTGTGTATATCTATAAGACATAGCTAGTCTAAAAGCACAGGGGAGTTGCATTCATTAGGTGCTGTACCAGGTAGTGTTGAGTGAACCCAAACCGCACTGTTCGGGTTCGTACCGAACTTTACGGTTTTTGGACCCCAGCCCTGTACACGGACATTTCACTGTATGTCCGTGTTGGAGTTCGGGGTTCGGCGATTACATTGCATGTAATGCTACTGGCTTTCTATAAACCGAAATAGAGTCCCCATTCATAAGAAATTCTTATGAATGGGGACTCTATTTCGGTTTATAGAAAGCCAATAGCATTACATGTATTCCATAAGCCGAAAGTCTATAAACCGAAATACATTTTGTTTATAGACTTTCTTTTTATAGAATAGCAATAGCATTACATGTATTCTATAAAACGAAAGTCTATAAACCGAATGTCTTTCGGTTTATAGAATACATGTAATGCTATTGCTATTCTATAAACTGAAATAAAGTCACCATTCATACGAATAGGTCAATTGACCTATTCGTATGAATGGGGACACTCACCCACATTTTACTTCATTTTACTTCATTTTGCAGCCCTCTAGCCCTTTCCAGGACTTTTTTAGAGGCATTTTAGTGGACAAAAGTTCGACCCCAAACCCAGACTTTTTTCCGAAGTTCGGCCGAACCCGAACATCCAGGTGTCCGCTCAACTCTAGTACCAGGTAGTCTGGAACACAATCTAATGAGGTCATGCAACGTTACATTATATAACCTCTCCATACTTGCTAGTTCCCACTCCTCCCAGACTCTTGGCACGTATGTAATTATTTTGCTTTGACTGCCTAAGAGTGAAAAAATATATAGTCCAATAGCTGCAGCTCATCACAGTCACCAATAATTAAAAATATTCAAGAATTTATCTCACCGGGCAACTAGCCAACTGAGGGTAATGAGATTTGTACTTCACAGGCAGCCAAAAGGAGCCGCACACTGATCTCACTGACATCTCTGTGGTTGATATATCAGTAATGCATCACCCCTTTTAATTCTCTGCTTTCGTTGTTATGATGTAATTCGGAGCTGTAAATTAAAATTAACACTGGGCTCCCAAAAGATTTTCAGTTCATATAATTTTTATTACACAGGCAAGCCCATTAAAGCATTGCTTTCCAAGCCTTAGAAAATTCACTTCTACAACACATTAATGGAACTAGCGCAGAGTAGATAAAACATAATTATTTTTCTGCAAAAAATTTGACGTGCTGATTGCTTTCATTTCGTTGTCAATCACCATTTTCATTTCTTTTCGAGTTTATTTGGAGAAAAAAAAAACATAATCCTTCATCATTGCTGTTTATTGTAGTCATTAGGATTTAAATACTTTACTGATTATCACAAGTTTCGGGGTCGGCGCTAACTTGATGCACAGATTAAAAATACTTTTTTTTGAGGTTCTTGCAAGTTAATTCACTAGATCCAACTGTGTACTTTAGAGAAGGTAATGGCTAATGAGCAAATGTTTTTGTTTGTTTTGTACTAGACCTAAGTGTGGGTCACTGGCTTGGTTTGGATGAGCACTGTGGTACCTTTATTACTAGTTTCATCTTCTAGTTGTGACTGCCACATGTAAATGGTTTTCATCTTAGGTTCCTATTATTAAATTGAAAGTCCAGCCATGTAAACCTTCAAACAGGATATCTAGGGGTCTACATGTACCATATGCTACCAAGAAAACCCCAATAATATAGCACTACAATGGAATGGAAGACTAAGGCTATCAAATTACAAACTTCAAGGAACTCTGTGGGGTTATTTGTGTGTAATATTAAAAACAAATTTTTATTTTTAAGTAGCGTAAGCCTACAATTCTTGAAGCTATAAAGGAACGGGTTATAAAACACATCCCATACCTCCCAGCTCTTGCCCCGGTTGTGGGTCGGAGCTTGGGAGGTTGAATGTCAGCCCTACCACACATGCACTGTAGGAGCAGAGCCAGTCCCAGGTGTCCTAGACACAGAAGAATTAAATTGTTACTTTGGGATTGCTACCCAAAGTTCCTCTGACCGAAATGCAGAACAGCAGAAGAGCTCGGTGGGACAGCGGGAAAGTCTTCAGAAATCGAACCTGGGAGGCAAGATATCCAGCTGACCATCCGTGACCGTGGCTGGACATTGTTTACCAGCTTAGTAAGTGATTTTCAGGATATAATTACTGCTATATACGAAGCAGCCAGAGCTATTTCACTTACTGGCAACAGGGAACATTCTGATATCTAAAACTCTAAACCTAGCATTTCTTTTTGATAAATAGACCAGACAGCATCATAAATTGTAAACAGAAAGGCAGAAGTGACTTGAATAATGCCCTAATGGATCCTTTAGAGCTAATTGGTAACTGCCAAATCGTTATAGTATGTAAATTAGAATAATAAAAAAAAAAAAGTTCATCTTATGATGCCCAAAGCAAAAATGGAGCTGACTCTTGCGATGAAAGTGTCATGTTAAATATAAACACCCAACTGCATCCGTAAGGAGTGAATCTCCAATCCAACATAGTATTAAAATAGTTATATTTTAACATAGCTTTGTATTGTTTTAGCATCCGTGTCTGTTCCACATAGAAAACATGTTATTTATTTTAGTTATTTAAGTACTAAGTTAAAACTATTTGGTACAGAAGGGAAACATATTATTTACATGCTTTGAGATACTGAGATCTTCAAAATCTTGCAGTATTAACACAGCACTGATAAATAAATTACCAGTCCAAGAGCATAATAATCAGCCTTTAAAGGGACTAAACATTACCCATACTGAGGATGTAGAGAATGAAAAATGATGAAAAATGATGTAACACCTGAATGTTAGGAAACCAAATCAGGTGTTATACAAATGCTTAATTAAACACAGTGCCTTTAATACATAAACAAATAGTAATGCCTATAATAATAGACATAGACCTTTATTTTCTGCTTCATTTAAAAAAAAAAAATATTCAGGCCCCTTTTTATATTTGCTAGCACCACCTCCTCAGGCAGTGAATTCCATACCTTTATTTTCATTGCCGTAAAAAATCCCTTCCGCTATTGTAGAATAAATCTCCATTCTCCAAACCCTTATGGGTGGACCTCTGGTCCTTTGTACCATTATGTTAATCAACAGGTCTTTAGAGAGCCATTTGCATGGGGCCTGTACATATTATATAACACCTATGGTAGCTACCCCGATTCTTTAAAAACTATGGTAGTCTAATATTGTCTTTCTATGACCCCTTTTGAGGGTACTTCTCAGGGTACCAGGGTGCTTCTTAGGGTACAAATAATAGAACAGTTGAATATATTTAATGTCCCTTTTTTCATTTTTCGCCACTGGCTTGGTCTTTATGTCTATATGTCACTACTGGGTCAGTTAGTGTCATTGTATGAGAATGTTTCTCTGTAAGGTCAATACTTTTATATGTGAAATGAGTTTGAATTATATTTGAGTGTTTTGTTATGTTGTTTGCAATTATACTTCAATTGCAAATGTTCCACTTTCTCTATCGATTTTTCAAGACATACGATATGAAAAATGTCAACTTATTTTTCTCTTGAATCGCCATTGAAAATGAGTGTCTATGCCCCATGTCTCTTAAAACTGATTGCTCCGGCTTTCACAGAACTCAAATTCTGCCTAGCAAGAATTAAGGTTATTAGTATTAAAAAAAAAAATCATTTATTTGAATATTTTATATAGAAAAAAAACAGAAGATGTTGTAGCATGCTTAATTAAAATAGAGCAAACGTCTGTTCAGAATCCACTTTGAACAAAATCTGGCATTAAATATTTACAAGAAGTATTTTACTTTTAATGGTATCTTAGCACTGGACATGCTTTAAATAATGCATGCAGTTTCCTTCTAACAGATTTAATTCATCGTAGTCTATCAAATAGTTCACCCCGCACCTGCGTCAGAGGAAGGTAAACCCTCCACCCATTTAGAAAAATATCTGTAATTGTTGTGTTTTCCATTCTTATATTTCTCAGAGTTTACACTGCCTTGCCTGATTGCTTTATGGCCAATTTGTTCCTGCTGGATAACCTGTTATAGTGGAATTAACAATTCACTGTGTGCATGATGCAGCCATATCCATGTCCAATAAAGGATGGCCTGTCTGACAAATAATGCTGATATAGAGCATAAGCGATAGATTAAAATACAAGGGACCAAACACCACTCTATATTTGCTAAGAATAGAGAAAGAGCTCTGTACAAATGGAACTTTCTTTATCATCTAGGTAGAAATTCTTTCCATTTAACCCTTACATGTTTTACACAGGAAAACAAATTGTTATATTCTTTAAAAAATAATAATATCCTTGTTGGTATAACGGGACATCATTTTCCTAATCATCGCGTGTGATTTACTTTCAAGATCTATTCTCACTCCTTCACTCACAGGTTGTTTAGGTCGTTAATATAAATCCTGATCAGAAATCAGTTACCGTATTTGCTCGATTATAAGACGAGGTTTTTTTCAGAGCAAATGCTCTGAAAAATCCCCCTCGTCTTATAATCGAGGTCTCTTATAATCTGACCTCAAATTGAGGTCAGATTATAAGACATGGATCCAGGTCCCCAGCAGAGCTGCAGGGGACCTGGATCCCCCTCTCTAGCAGCAGGGGATGTCTGCGCAACGAGCGCAGACTCCCCTGCTTCCGCCCGGCACGACCGCCGGGGCTTCTGTGAAGAAGCCGAGTATTTCCGTTTTCGTCACAGAATTCCCGGCGAGCGTGCCGGGCGGCAGCAGGGGAGGTCTGCGCTCATCGCGCAGACTTCCTCTGCTGCCCCACTAGGCACCAGGTTCAATCGGGCAGCTGGGGGATGTCTGCACTATACGTGCAGATATCCTCCATGCTGCCCGACACGGCAGACTATTATGATGGACAGCTGTCCGTCATAATAGACTGCCGTGTCGGGCATCATGGAGGATATCTGCACGTATCGTGCAGACATCCCCCGGCTGCCCCCACTAGCCACCAGGGATCAAGGTAAGGGGAAGGGAGGGAGGGGGACAGAGAGACAGGGGGGACAGAGAGACAGGGGGAGGGAGGGGGACAGAGAGACAGGGGGGACAGAGAGACAGGGGGGACAGAGAGACAGGGGGAGGGAGGGGGACAGAGAGACAGGGGGGACAGAGAGACAGGGGGAGGGAGGGGGGCAGAGACAGAGTCAAGGGGAGGGAGGGGGTTAAGAGACAGAGACAAGGGGAGGGAAGGGGTTAAGAGACAGAGACAAGGGGAGTGAGGGGGTTAAGAGACAGAGACAAGGGGAGTGAGGGGGTTAAGAGACAGACAAGGGGGGGGAGAGAGAGAAAAATGGGGGCAAGGGAAAGAGAAAGGCAGCATTGGCACATAAAAAGAAATAAAAACTAGAAATACATTTTTTGATATCATAATTTTTTATTAAAAAAGCAATTTACATGTGAATATATACAAGTTGAACTTTTTTCCTATAGGGTAGTCTTATATTCAGGCTTTTAGTTTTTTTCCTAAAGGAATATCCAAAGTTTGGGGGGTCGTCTTATAATCAGGGTCGTCTTATAATCGAGCAAATACGGTATATATTGTGTTAGAAGAATGCCTATAAATGCATAGATCAAGAGAAATATATGTCTTTTAAATGTTCCTGTTTATGACATCACCCACGGCTGGTGCTGATAAACGTCTTCAACGGGAAAGGTGTCATTTGCATGTCGAGCCCCAGTGATGTCATACACAGGAGACAGCACAGATTTTACATTTAACTTATTTTTATTTTTATTTACTTGCCATTTTGCTAACACAATCCATAGATGATTTTTTGATTTTCTCTCACAGTATTAAACAGTATAAATAAGGCTCTGAAGAACCCAAATAACATTTTTGAAATGTCTATTTCAATATGCTCATGATGCCTCATGTACTAGGCTGGTGGGAAGCAAATTAATAGTGTAGTGGTGATATTATACACCTTCTGGATCCAGGTCTGCTATAGCACTGACCACAAAAGAAATGGATGGTGAACCTGCACACTCTTCCACAATGCCTTGAGACCTTTGCTGCAACAGGACCAGGGATGCAAGAAGGAACATGCATGTTAATTTAGCTCCAAAGCTGTTTGTTTACTAGCCACTGTGCATAATATAAAGGGTTGTTATGTTACACGCTACAAATAGATAGTTTCAGAAAACAAACAGTTGTTCTGGTTTGATCAGAATGTTGTATTTTTTTTTTAATGTTCGTTGTGTTTGCCAGATGGTTTACAAATGCATAGCTGATATGTATAGGTAATGAATAATTATACAAATCACAGCCTGGCTTCTGGTGCCAGTCTCACAGATGGCCATAGTGTGTATGAACCAGCTCTGGTATATAAATTTGCCTGTAAATGCTTCACACACATTTAAAACCGTAAATAAGGTATTGCATTCAGATAGTTTCATAGAGGATGACAGAGTGCATGCACACTGTTCCATGTGCAACTTGATCGTCCAGCGAATCAGGAGGCTGAGCTTTGGGTGGTCAAGTGGCAGCACTTCCACACATAGGAGTTAACTGCAATGACTATGAAGGAGGATCAGCGATGCAGAAACTGATACAGCAGGAAACAGAGGACTAAGAAGTAGCCAAGATGGTTTTCACTCTGTCCAACATGCACCATATGGTTGAGCAGCAGATGGAGAAGGCCAGAGATTTGTGCAGCACCCAGAGCTACCTCCAGAACATCAGTAAGTCTCAGGATAAATGGACAATAACATTTGCATGTAGGGACAGCAAGCTGGGAACAAGGGCAGGAGAAGGCAGAATCATAGAAGTAACGAGCCTAGGTCTGTAATCCAGGAATCAATCAGGAACAAACATGAACACGGACAAAAAACGAAATCAGGAAAAAGCTGAGGTCAAGGATACGAGAAGGCAGGATGGTCAAACAAGCAGGAGTCAAAATACCAGAATAACAAATTCAAATAACATACAAAACAAATATTCTCAAGTCACTAGCACAGACAAAGATTCTAAGCTGACTGAACCTTTAAATATCCCTCCAAAGTGTTTCCCCAACCTCTGGAGTTAAAACGAGGCTAAGAGAAAAAGCTAAGTTTATGATCCTTTTCACTAGCAGTAGAATTCCGTACAGCAAGATGGTGCCGTCATATGGAATAGGTTATACCGTCCGGCAAGATGGAACTTCCGTACGGAGGTCACCCTTCTGTATGGCAGATCAAGCCGTCAGAAGTGTATCTCATGGTGTGGGGAGCGAGGCGCTGCATAGGACGGGACCCAGAGGTAAGTATTACATTAGCTCTATCACTCAGAGAGGCAGAGCTACTGTGCATGCCCATACTGCTGTGCATGCCGATACTGCTGTGCATGCCCATACTGCTGTGCATGCCCACACTGCTGTGCATGCCCACACTGCTGTGCATGCCGATACTGCTGTGCATGCCTATAATGCTGTGCATGCCGATACTGCTGTGCATGCCCATAATGCTGTGTCCATGCCCATAATGATGTACATGCCCATACTGCTGTGCATGCCCATAATGCTGTGTCCATGCCCATAATGATGTACATGCCCATACTGCTGTGCATGCCCATAATGCTGTGTCCATGCCCATAATGATGTACATGCCCATACTGCTGTGCATGCCCATAATGCTGTGTCCATGCCCATAATGATGTACATGCCCATACTGCTGTGCATGCCCATAATGTTGTGCATGCCGATACTGCTGTGCATGCCCATTATGCTGTGCATGTGCAGTATGCATTTCTGGTAGCCCAGACATAGGATAATTAAATCAAGACAGCAGCATAGCAGTCCTAAAACCTGCTGTTCCTCTAAGCGGACATAGTCAGAGCTCAGTAGGACAGAGCTTCAAACCTGTTATTGTCCTGGGCAAGGTGGGACAGTTGGGAGACATGCATGTCATTAGCACAGGAGCCTGATGAAGGTAAGTATAGTAATTAACAATATATATTACTCAACATCTATACTCTGCTTTTGCCACTTGGCTGGCAAAGCTATTGATTTAATACGTTTGAATAACAAGAGTCACTTAACTTAGGCTGGAGCTTAAACTCACACGATCACACGTGGCTGGGTCACATGACATCACATAGCCACGCCCATATTAAATCCATCCCCTTCTGTTAGGAGACCCTGTTCTGCAAATTCTCACTACTAGAGCACTGAACACAGCTAACTATGTCCCCTCTAACAGTTATATGTGAAAATCAGGGGGTCTCTTATTGTACTAGATAGTCAATATCCAACAAATCTGGACAGGCATGGGTTTTAAGGCCCCTTTTGAGTGTCGGAACACAAATCGATCCTGTTAGCGTTCCTACAACCACATTAGCTCTATCTCTCATATGTGAGTGTTCCTGCAACCACATCAGCTCTATCTCTCATATGTGGGTGTTCCTGCAACCACATTAGCTCTATCTCTCATATGTGAGTGTTCATGCAACCACATCAGCTCTATCTCTCATATGCGAGTGTTCCTGCAGCCTCATCAGCTCTATCGCTCAGCTGTGAGTGTTCCTGCAACCACATTAGCTCTATCTCTCATATGTGAGTGTTCCTGCAACCACATCAGCTCTATCTCTCATATGCGAGTGTTCCTGCAGCCTCATCAGCTCTATCTCTCAGCTGTGAGTGTTCCTGCAACCACATCAGCTCTATCTCTCAGCTGTGAGTGTTCCTGCAACCACATCAGCTCTATCTCTCAGCTGTGAGTGTTCCTGCAAACACATCAGCTCTATCTCTCACCTGTGAGTGTTCCTGCAACCACATCAGCTCTATCTTTCACCTGTGAGTGTTCCTGCAACTACATCAGCTCTATCTCTCAGCTGTGAGTGTTCCTGCAACTACATCAGCTCCATCTCTCAGCTGTGAGTGTTCCTGCAACTACATCAGCTCTATCTCTCAGCTGTGAGTGTTCCTGCAACTACATCAGCTCTATCTCTCAGCTGTGAGTGTTCCTGCAATCACATCAGCTCTATCTCTCAGCTGTGAGTGTTCCTGCAACTACATCAGCTCTATCTCTCAGCTGTGAGTGTTCCTGCAACTACATCAGCTCTATCTCTCAGCTGTGAGTGTTCTTGCCACTACATCAGCTCTATCTCTCAGCTGTGAGTGTTCCTGCAATCACATCAGCTCTATCTCTCAGCTGTGAGTGTTCCTGCAACTACATCAGCTCTATCGCTCAGCTGTGAGTGTTCCTGCAACTACATCAGCTCTATCGCTCAGCTGTGAGTGTTCCTGCAACTACATCAGCTCTATCTCTCAGCTGTGAGTGTTCCTGCAACTACATCAGCTCTATCTCTCATATGTGAGTGTTCCTGCAACCACATCAGCTCTATCTCTCAGCTGTGAGTGTTCCTGCAACTACATCAGCTCTATCTCTCAGCTGTGAGTGTTCCTGCAACTACATCAGCTCTATCTCTCAGCTGTGAGTGTTCCTGCAACTACATCAGCTCTATCTCTCATATGTGAGTGTTACTGCAACCACACCAGCTCTATCTCTCATCTGTGAGTGTTCCTGCAACTACATCAGCTCTATCTCTCAGCTGTGACAAAACCCACCATGTAAGGATACAAATTGATATTTACACCAGGCAAGTGGTTCAGCATTTGTTATTTTTACGTCTAATAAAAAAGCTGAAGTTAAAAATTAAACGGTTTAGTCCCACTGTAATGCCTGGAAAAAAGGTGTCTCAGAGGGGATATGATAACATTATATAAATATGTGCTGGGCCAATATAAAGTTTTTTTGGTAGAAGCAAAAGTTTCAAATACAGTGTCACTGCTCTAGTATAATCCCACTATTCATAGGACTGCATGCTATGTACTGTACTTTGCTGTACTTCATCTACTAATGTTCTATTGATAGCCAAGTTATATTCAGTGTGGGGGGGGGGGGGGAGGCACAATAAAGCAATAACGTTTTGATTTGTATTCACATCATGGACTGTTTGTTTGATGATCATTAAGCACATCCTCCCATTACATTTATTGATTGTTTACATGCAAATGGTCTTGTTTAATATAACCCTCCCCAAAGGCTATTAGGAGTCTGGCTATGTTTATAAACCTGGATCAGTATCATGTCAGTATGAAAAGGTTTTTTTTTGCTGTGTTAAATTCAATAATCTTAAGAAGTAGACTTCAGACTATTAAAACAACCTTGGGTTGTTGAAAATGAAGTTGTTGTTTTTTTCCCAGACAATGAGATATTATTCAGTAGACACATTCCATTGAAATTAAATATCAATTTTGTTTTTACAAGTCTGAAACATAGAAATATAGATTGTGACAGCAGATAAGATCCAACTGGCTGATCTAGTCTGCCTGTAACGGATGTTCAGACTGATTTGTTCACATCCAAGGGTTTCTACAATTCATTTACTCCTTCCACTGGAAGGTTATTCCACGCATTTACTACTCTTTATGTAAAATAATATTTCTCACTTTCTCCATGACTCTTTAACCCATTGAACATCAACTCGTGTTCTCTAATCAGAGCTGGCGCTTTCACCTAAGGGGGGGGGCAGCAGCTGCCTGTCTTGTGGGATACATATATCCTGGAGGCAGGCAGTGCAGCTGTGAAAAAATTCACATTTCTCAACTCACCTACTTTAATGCTGGTCCTATAGTAGAAAACAATTACACTTTTTTTTTACACATTTATTTTCTAAGTAAAACTGGGGCTGGGGTCAACTCAGAAGTCAACTTTGGAGGTCGAATTTGACTTGGTGTCAAAGTGACAGTCGACCTCCTGGAGCTATTCTGATATTTTTGTGAATAGACCCATTTGGTTATCCCTGTTTGTGTATAGCACTCTGTGCGTGCCATTGTATAATGCATCCAACAAAAGGAATTGCACCAGTCCTGAACTGCCAGGTTTCCCCAGTTCACCTAACTGCCAGTGTAACCCACTTAGAAAAAAGCAGCAATCTCTGTTATACATAAGATCACAGCTACTGCACCTATTTTAACTTTTCCTCCACATTTATGTCTTCAGTGTTTATAAATCACACGACTGGAATTAAATGTAACCTTTTCTATAATTTTCTGAGCCGTGCATTGTTAGTTAGTTTCAATCACGTGAAATCACAGTGCTTTCTTCCAGCAATCCTCTTCCTATTATGTTTTCTCTTTTTTTTCCTACAATGCACTTCTAAATTCAGTCTTATTGTCATATCATATGATTGAGATGCTAGTTCCTTGACAAAGTGCCATGGTGTCAATTTCCTCCTCTGCTACTCTGCCCTTGCTGTAAGCAAACTCTGTAAAGAATACCAGCATCTCTGTCTTCCAAGACTGTGTATGTATTTGCTTTTTTTCTGAACCAGAATTACCTGTCAAACTGTTATCTTCTCTGGGCTGTCTGTGTTCAGCCCACATTCAGGGAACAGGAGAAGACGTGTATATAATTTATACCTGTGCATCATATTAAAACTATTTGTGAGAAGCATCCCTGCAATTCAAAAATCGCTTTTTCTAATGATACATCCAGAGTTAGTTTTTGTTTTATTGTTCCATACACCTATCATCATGCTCAATTAGTTTGGAAAGAAAATTGCTTATAAGTAGAAGCAAAATTATATGGTGGAAGCTTGCAGGAAAAAAATAAAGAATAAAAATAGTTTGAGCATTAGTAGACTCACTTTCATATTTGATTCAAGGTCCATGACAGAAGTATAAAACAAAGAAAAAAATAGTTACTTATATTTACATTTTTAAGTGTGTATGTTTTTATTACCACACACAATCTAGTTTCATTGGGGGGGGGGGGGGGGGGGCTAAATTAAGGAGGGACAATTTTAAAAAAGGTAAACAACAAATGTAATAGCTGACAGATGTTTTTGAGAAAATTGGAGGTCAGAGCTTTGGACCCAATTGGTTCAAATTCTGTAGTTCATCTGTCGAAATGTCTGTCGAAATGGTAGCCTCGCGCCTTTGCTTAGACTTCTATGGGGATAAGTTCGACTTATTTCAGGGCTATTTCTGGAGGACCTCGGCTATTACTGTCCCTCTGTTGCAGTTGCTAGTCTGTGACCAGCGACAGTCAGCAAAATTACAACAACAACATATTGGACCAATAGTTAAGGTAAAGATCTAGGGTTAGAGTTAAGTTAGGGTTAGATTCGGGTTGGTATCAAAAGGTCACTGTAGGATAAATTGTTAGGGAAATAAAAATTCTACTTTAGCTTATTGCCCGATAACTCCAGACAAATATTAGAAACTAACTGGCCGGGGTAAATTTTACCGGTTCTAGATGTGTAAAATATTTTCATCATTTGTTTTGATTTTTATTTTATAGTAAATTATATGATATGATGATATGGTGTCTTAAGAAAGTCCTTATTATGGTGATAAAAACAGTATGTAATACGTGTTGGTCCATTTAATGAGAAAGAGGAAAAATGACAAAAAAAAACGGAGACGATTAAAAACTAATTAATTCCGTGTCAAAAGTACTAAAACCATAAAGCAAGATATTTCAAATTCTAGATGCCTATTTGCCTCTGTAGTTTCCACCTATTAATCACTGGCTGAGTGAAAATGTACAATGGGACCTTAAACCAATAACCTAAAGTGTGACCCCCCTGCTTGCCAACAAGGTTTGCACCCATCATGCACACAAATGGGTACCGCTCAGGTGTGTGCAATCTTTTTCTTTGTGGTAATAAAGAAATGACGCAGACCTGTTCCCTCTTTCTATTCTCGGCATATACATTAGAAACCAAAGCAATTTACTGTGTGTTAACAAGTTTCCCCAAATATCTCTTCAATTTAAATCTGTAATATAAAAAAAAAACTATTTGTGCAATCTGTTATTGAGGAATAGCCGCATGTAAGATAAGAAATTCAATTATGTTTCTCTAGGAAGAAAAGAGGAGATTGGAACTTCAAGGTAAGGGGACTGCTTTCTGTTTTGTTTTTATTTAGGCAAATTTTTTTTTTTAAAGGGGACATAACAGTTATGTTTATTATGTATGTATGTATGTATGTATGTATGGGAGACAATAACATTTATTATTTGTGTTTTTCTGATCAATGAGTATTCAGTGGCAGCAGGGTCAGCTAACACTGGCCCTGCACTAACACTGACCCTGCACTAACACTGGCCCTACACTAACACTGACCCTGCACTAACACTGACCCTGCACTAACACTAGCCCTGCACTAACACTGGCCCTGCACTAATACTGACCCCGCACTAACACTGGTCCTGCACTAACACTGACCCTGCACTAACACTGGCCCTGCACTAACACTGACCCTGCACTAACACTGGCCCTGCACTAACACTGGCCTTGCACTAACACTGACCTTGCACTTACAGGTGTTGTGTTTTTTTTCAATTTTTATAAAAAAAAAATACAAAATGTTTATAGTAAATGATGTGATATGATCAAAATAATGGTATTTAAAGAAAGCCCTTCAATGTATAATTTGTGTGGGTACATTAAAAAACAAAGAGAAAAATTACAGCTAAACACAAACACTGCAGAAGTGTAAAAGCAGCCTGTGTCCCGAATTGTACAACATTCCAAGAACAGTTGCGTCCTCCAGAGGTTAACTCAAATCTACCCCAATCCCCAATGATTGTAATTTGTATAAATATGCCCTTTGTATCAAAGCAGAGACCACTTTCATTCTGAAGTTTGCTGCTAAAACCCTATTTTTTAATGGCAGTAATAGGATTGCAGTAGGATTATATGTTGCAGTATGGGCACCCTCTGATTGTCTGCCAGATGATGATGTCGCCAGTATGATTTGAGTTTAGTTTTTTTTAGCACAGGAGACGTCATGGTGGGAGGATCAATCCAAAGGACAAAATACATCCTGGGGTAATAATGATGTATTTTAATGTGTTTACTTTAATATACATATCTCTAGTATTTCTCTAGAACAGAATTAGTCATTTATAAAAAAAAAATTTCTACTGATTTTAAAGCACTACTACAATCTATAGGAAAAGAATGTAAAATAACTGCCCATTCTATAAATACGTCAGGGATAAGTGAGGCAGAAATTATAATAATAAATAAATAATGCCCTTTACATTGTTTTTCTTCTTTTCTAGTTCACCAGATGTTATTTTCTTTTTAATCACAGGCCAGGTGTGAGCTCTTGAGTGGGGTTGTGAAGTGCTGTTCACATCTTGAACCTTTTTTTTCCTTATTGCATGCATAAGGTATGAATTACTTTAAGAGCCCAATTAGAGCCTAAGTGGGTTTAATTTTCTGTGTAAGACCAATCACTGAAAGATCTAGGTGGCTTTTACTTTATTCCACGGCCGCCTTGTGTTGTACCAGTAGCACCTGATATGTATTCATTTGTATATTGTGCCTGTGTACATTGCTTATATGTTATAGATGTTGGGAGGGGGATCTGTTAAGTCCTGTGGACATTTAATGTTAATTAAAAATAAAAAAGCCTATAATGTACACAATGTGCTGGTGTATAAAAGCAGATCAAACATCCCAAGTGTCCCTGGCTTATGCCAGGGACATGCCCAGAAGTGGTATGCCCAACTGTACCACAGTGACGAAGATTATATTTGGTGCAGAGGATGCTTGCCATGCATGTCACACCCTGATGGGTGAGTGCAGCCTCATATGCTAATGAACAGGTCTCTTCTGTAATGGTGCACGTGAACAAAAAAATGGTGACCCACCTCCTGAGCAGTTCTTGTGCCATAGGGCAGGTTATTTTAGCACCGTCTGTTCTCAGTCAGATGTGGCTCCCATTTTGGTTAAGATGTGTGCTAAAACTATGCTCAATAAGTAATGTCCAACAATAAAAAAAAAAGCTGTTCAAAATCTAAAGTAGACACTTCAAACCTATCTCCGTTTTTGTGTCAAGATCAGATCTCATTCACAAAGGATCAAAACCTCACAAAAAAAGAAAACATAACAAAGTGCCTAGTGCAGACACCTTTTGCAGTCGATGGATGGGACTTATTCTCTGCTTTAAGTAATGCCACTGGATCCTGCTAAACACTAGACCTCCTTGCAAGATAGATCTACTCCGGACAACAATGGAACATGTAATTGGACCAGATGGCAATGCACGCCACATTGCACCTATTTTCTCCTGCTCTCTTAAAAAGTCTGCTTAGAAGTTTACAGCTCTCCTTTTGTTTCTTGTAGTGGTCAAAAGGTCCTGAAAAGATCCTTAAACCCTCTCTCATCTGCTGTAAAGTCTCTTGCAGTGAGGAAGATTTTCTGGCAGATGTAAACTGTTGAAATCTGCAGGATAATATCCCTAGGGAGCTGTTGAGGTGTATTTCTTGGTCTGTATGACCTATGCGCTCTCTCTGTGATACACTCTTCCTTGGACTCCACAATGCCCATTTGAAGGAAAAGTTCCAAGAGGAAAGCTCTAACTTCTCCATTACTGATTTTTTTCGGATATCCCTCTTATGCTCATGTTTTTTCTGCTGGAGCATCTTCTGCCTTTACGGAGTGCACACGTTTTTTGCTCTTACTCTTTACGGAGTGCACACGTTTTTTGCTTTTACTCTTTACGGAGTGCACACGTTTTTTGCTTTTACTCAATTATCTACATTCACGCTTGATCCGCGTGTGGAGCACCTGTTTCTGGCCTCTGTCATGGGAGTAGAGCCGACTTGTACTCATTATTTTTGACCATCTTCTGCATCCGCTATATTGTTCTCCACTGCTTCCACTTTATCTTGTAAGCCATTAGTGAGGTCAGTACACATATTAACATCAAATGTTAACCCTTCTATTTTTTGTTTGTTTTCCTTTACGATCAAACCTCTGTATATCCTCTGTATATCCTTTTATCTGTTGCAATAGGGACTCCATACATAGTCTACCTTGCATGAGAGAATTTCATTCTGCGCTTGGCGAATCTCCAGTTGGTAAGTCTGTAGACTTATTCAGTGTTTCAGCTCTTTTAGGGATTTGGGGCGAGAACATTGTCTTAGTTATGGAGGGTTCTAAGTCCCCCCTTTGACCTTTCTTAGATTGAACTCTTTGCTCTTGGTTCCTTTTCCCTGCCATTATAGACTCTTTCGGCTCCAAAAGACACTGTTTCTTATCTTACTAAATCAGGGTAGACAATAACCTCCTTTTAATTCTTATATAAAAGCAGAATACTTACGAGACAGGAAGGCTTTACCACCATGTAATACCAGTCTGTGGAAGACTGAACATAAGATAGTCCTGTGCAGTAATTCATTTAACCCAGCAACAACCTGATTATTCCTTTGGCACCAAGTACATGAGTACTTTATGCTGAAACCTGAAAAGTAGTTGATCTACCTATTCTGACACCTGTTGTATATTTTTATCTTGCTGTTTCACTGTATAAATACTGTGTGTTTTGCACCATAAATCAGAGATTGTTTTGCTGAACCTGCAGTGACCAGTGTCTTTTGTCCTTATGGGGAGCCTATAGCCCGATTGTGATCCATCCAAGGCTTCCGTAGACATCCCTCTGTCGAATTGAGAACTAGACCGCGGAAGAAACCATGCTTGGCGTTCGGGTTCAAGAAAGCCAATGAGATGTGGATCCCGCCTATCTTGCCTGCAACATAATCACTCACCGCCTGCTTGCGCGTTGAATTCCATCATTTTTTTTAACCTGTTGCTTGCTGGTTTTCTTCAGATTAAAACTTGGATTTTACATACTTGCCTGACATTTCAATTGCTTTTCATTTGCTCCATGTGCTGTACGAAGCACTGTTGGTGAGTGCATCTTATTATTTATATATTTAATATATATATGGAGAATATTACACTATTATTTCTAGTTTACTTTCTATTTGGATGTAAGTATATTTTATTTATTTACACTTATTGGGTGTCTGAGGAGTTTATATTCATTGTATTATGGATAAGACTATTTATTTATTGCACAGCACATTTCACTTTATCAGTTGTATTGTTGTGTATGAGAGAGGAATTCATATGTGTCTGTGCAGTATTTACATCATTTTATTTCACAATTGTTTATTAAATGCCTTATCATCCCACAGTTTTACAGAAGCCTTCTTTATCTTACAATTTCTTTCAAAATGCCAAAGCAAAAACAAAGCAATACATGTTGGCAGATATTGGGCGTAACATGGCTGCATGGTATTTGTTAAAATACCCCAAGGAACAAATAGCAAGGCAACGTTATAAGGCAATAAGTACAAGTATTTCTCTTACCATTATCATTATTATTATTTTCAGAATTACCTGTAGTGACAATGTAACCCTAACCCTAACCTTGACCTAAAACCAACTTAAAATAAAAATTGTTTATTATATTAAAACAAATTATGGGAAGCTGGGAGGTGCTTGGGGACATGGGCAGCATTTAATTGGTCTCACCCTGCCACACAATTGCTGTGGGCCAGGGAGAGACTAAAGCTGTCAAAGCATTTTCCTGAGGAAGCTGTCAAACTCACCTCGTTTCACAGGTGGAATCCCAGGGCAGAGGACAGGACGTCATGGGGACCAAGATGAGATGTTAAATACAGTGGAGAGAGATAGAGACGGATATTGACGACTTGCTAATGGTTATTTAAAACACTAATCCGCTTTTCCCTACAGTAAATATAAATACATTAAATAAATAAGTAAATATGTTTCTGATGACCACATTGTTAACAGGAGAGGAAAAAAGATTATAAAATAACATAACAGCCCTATAAAATAACGTAACAGCCCTATAAAATAACGTAACAAACGCCACTGCTAACAAAAACAAAAGTAGAAGGAAGTGTATTATTCTTTTAAACATGAACATCCCCAGCTCACTGAGGATCCCTAGTGCACAGGACACACAGGAGAATGAAAACTGCACATGTACAGACTCATTCTCTCCCCTGTACGTCCTGGAGAACAGCAGTACCTTATGTAGTATCCAAAGCCATGGGAGAAGGCTCATAAAAATAGGATAGTTATGGTCTTAACATTGTTTTTCTTTTTTGTAACTGGAACATGTTTTTGTATGAAAGATTTTTTAATACATCAATTCTAATAAATGAAAGTTACTATCATTTAATCATTTATTGTGAGTGTGCACACTGTAGCCGCATGATTAGCTCCTTCATTTCCTATTTAGTGGCACTAATTAGCAGAAGCACAGAGAGACTTGGACGCTTACACAATAATCTAACTCAGCTAGCTAATTAAGGTGACATTTTTGTAATCCAAGTTTTCCTCTAAAATGTTCCTGTTCAGAGTATGTGTTTTGTAAGGTCTGAAAACAAACCTTTCTGTGTCAGGATGTAATATTGTAGCAGGGATATGCAAAGTTCCTATCCAATTACCCCAGTATCTGTGACAAGATCATTAAATTATCTATAAATCCTGTAAATATCTTCCATGAATAGTTTAGTGACCTAGCCCTGCAATTAAGTGTTTGATATTTCAGAACACTAAATATTGCAAAAACAAAATGGCTGCCAAACCCAATACAAACCTGAGAAACCATTCATTCAGGGCTGAACTCTCACAGATAACCTAGGATTCATGTCTACTAATACAGTTTGAGTATGAGAGCTGTAAGGTTCATTTCCTTGCAGACAATGCTTTCCATTGCATAAACCTTCTTGATATAAATTAAAACACATTACAATGTACAAAAAAAACATATGGGCGCTATAGAGTTCAAGTTTGCTGTCCGAGATGAGAGCTCATCCCGACAACCAAACTCGGACAGATTGCATGCCCCTGCTCGACCTCGAAAAATAATAACCACAACCACATATTTTATCATTATATTATTATATTTTTTATTTAATCAGGGCTTGGGAAACATCGCCGGCCCCAAGCCCCAGTGGCCAATTATTTATTTGAATGGGGGCTTGGGGATTAGCGTCACTCCTAAGCCTGGGTGGGGCATATCCTTTAATTACGGGGGCCCCTGACCGGCACAATTCCAGGGGGACATTATTTTTATATTGGCTCGTAGTCAGCAAACTTTTTTTATTAATAGGGGTTAAGGGGGTTGCCTCCTCCAACATTTAATTTCCCTACAGCACTGAAAGGATTAAAATGTGAAAATACCGGCTATGTTAAGTGGGGGGGGGGGGGGGGGGCTTCGTGTAAAATTGACAGGCTCATTTTTTTACTGGCTGTCACTGAATCACTGTTACTGTGGTAATTACCACAGATAATAGTGTTTTAATGCCCTTTTTTCCAATGGGTGGGCTAACCCTCCATAGTAAGAATGAATGTTTTTAGGTAGTGCTGTCATTTTGTACCACACCCCTTAATGTCGTAAGTGGTGGGCATTGGATCATCAATGCCCTTTCAATTTACAGATACGGATAGTTTTTGTTAATAAGGGGATGTTTTATTAAGGACCCGAGTGGGACTAAAACATTAACACTAGCAAAAAATAACACTTTGAGTTTAAAGAAAGCCACTCTAAGACACATTTTTTTCACTTCCACTGACATTAGTGTGATATACAGCTAGAGTATTTTAATAAAGAAAGCACAAGAGCAAGCCTCACTCAATTAGAAGAGTCTCACAGATGCGCCAGTTTAATCAGCATGATACATAATTGCTAATTTAGGAATATGCATATGTAGCTTAATAGCTAATTAATGATTTCAATCAAGATCCTTCTGACCTTTGACGAGAGACTCATTTAAGGCACCAGAATGACTTCCCAGAGTCCTTGGAGAGCCATGTACCGTTCCGTGTACCTCCAACGTGGCCAAGAGTAATTTAGCTGACTAATAGGTTTACAAATAACAAATCGTACTGTGTAAAATCATCATACTCTTCTTTTTTTTATGTCTTTTCAAAAACAGGTATCGTCTTAGCAATGTTTCTTGAGAAAAGACATGTCAGCGTAGCTAGCTAGAATATAATTCATTGAAAGAGGTCTAAGGTTAGTCCCAAATCTATTTCGGATGAGAAGCTCTCCAGCCGAGGCTCTGATTGAGGTCCAATGGCATGTAGAGTTTGAACGCTTTCTTCATACATATATATATATACACAGACATACTACTTGGGGCAGATGGCTTTATCCAGCCAGCCCGTTTCTAGAAAACAAAATAAAAAATCAATTTTACTGCAGATAGAGAAAGAATCCACTGATTCATTCTGTTTTTATTTAGCTTTGTAAAGAAGCATTACAATTCATATGAGCAGCCTTAATGTATTTCAAATAAATAACTAAATAAAGCTTGCCCAAATTGGTTTGTAAGGTGGGGGGGGGGGGAATAAATAAATAACAATAATGATAATGTGGGCAATCAATGATGTATAACGGGCTTTTACTGGTCCTGACACTGCTAAATATTCGCAAATTGAACTGGAAAATTGCAAAACTACACAGGATATTCTTGTTTTAATCTTGATTGAATAACTTGCTATGATTGAAGTCTGGTATTAACACTCTGGCTCTCATTTGAACAGCAGCATAACAAGCTTTCTGTAAATAGAATACTGGGCATTATTATCCAGATCTCTAAATTGCACAATATTAACTGTTTAGAAACTGCAGAGAGAAGTCAGCTGTTCTGGTGGTAAGATCATTGATACTCATTGGGGGCTATTCACTAAAAGGTGAGTTGCAGGTGAATTCAGGTGAGATGAGATGAACATATCACTAATTTAGCTATACCTTGTGCAGGGACAAAGCTGGCAAGCTTGATTAGCAGGGTCAACTCATGTCATTGGATTACCCTTTGTATGTGTGTGGGGGGGGGATCTGAGCTGGCATGGACAGGCTATATCACAGCTTCAGTGGGCCGGACACTGAATACACTGGTGTGCGCTTGCATTCTGCATTGTATGTGTAAGGTGCAGTTTGTGGCAAAATCCAAAATGTTTGGGGGGTAACAGATCATTTTGGATAACAGATTTTTGGATAAGGAATACTGAACCAGAATGAGAGGCAAAAAACACCAGTTGATCATCTGGAAAAAGCGAGGCAAGATAAATCCAAAGATGATATAAAAGTAGAAATATTTATTCAGGTCCTTAGACCATAAAAACAATAACAGGCATGGGGCAGTCTGACGCGTTTCACACCTACTGGTGCTTTATCAAAGCAAACCTCAGTGTGCTCCATCCGTCTCCCGGTGGTTTGTAACGACCACACACGGGTAACAACACGCCCTCCCAGTGTGGCCAAACGGTATGCTATTCACATCAGAAACATGGAGAAAAACATAAGGATACTTAGGATGTCAGCTCAAATCTACCCATCAATGTAATGGTATGTACATAAGAGGTGCTTATAATCTAGTAACCCAACCATCCGATGCAGAATGTAGATGATGATAAAACTTCAGTGTCAGTCCATGCATGGGGCCAGTCAGAATTATACAGGGGGAAGTATAAGAAGCTAGATATTCATATCAAAGCAATTATCAGGTGTCAGAGCTTGATTGGCCTAGCAGGAGATATTTCCCAGTAGGCTGTCTGCTCTGGGGGAGGCTGATTGATCACTTTTACCCCTTTACAAAATAATTTTCTTTTTACACATAACTCATTTTGTTTGTCTCTTATCGCGTTTCGCACTAGGCTTCTTCAGAGGTGTAAACAGGAGCTTCGCATCTGGTCTTTGAGTAATTAAAGTAAAAGTGTTTGTTACACTGATGATCTGTATAATCAGACTGAATTGTGACACTTTTACTTTAATTATTTAAAGACCAGATGCTAAGCTCCTCTTTACACCTCTGAAGAAGCCTAGTGCGAAATGCGTCAGGTGTTCTTCCATCAGGAGCCCCATCGAGCTAGCTTCTTTTTATAAAACCAGCTGATTTTATTGACTGTATCTTACTGTATTTCTCATATGTATTATTAAATCTATTTTATTTAAATGGTAATAGGCCCTTCACACCTTCCAAGCACTAGCACCTAATCTTAACTCAATGACATAAATTGTACATTGAATTATAACAAAGGAATAATGCTATAGTTTTGAGAAATGTCATTTTTATATAATAATTTATAAAACCATGGATTACGTAACCTGTATTGGTTCAATGTATTCATTTTCTAATTTATCCTAATAGCCAATAATCACTGTAAACGGGGTCGAAATTATCTACATATACTGATTTCTGGTACATTTTCTCACACTGATTAACATGAAGCTTGCTCAATAATATCTGCTTGCCCAGTGTTGATTTTATGCTAATGCTAAGTAATCTTTCAAAATTAGCATCAGCAAATTTATCGAGAAGAAATGTGCCTAGTTGTTGGATTTACCTCTTGGCTGAACAATGTACTCATCACACAGGAAGAAAAAAATATCTGAATCAAAATGTAATGTTACAGATGAGCACCACTCACATGTTCACATGTTTTTACCCCTCTCTTATCTGTAAACTTCTGAGCCAGTTAAATGCAGAGCACATATCAGCAGAGTTTTTTTTAATGGACAACTGTCTGGAAAAAATTAAGTTATTTTTAATTGAAAGATTGCATTAAGTATATAAGTATAGGCATGTTAAACCAATAATGAAATACTGCAAATAAAGTACCTTATTGAGCGCTCTTAGTTTGTTTTTTAGAGTGTTGTTCAATGTGTTAAATCTTTCTCCATCAGACCCAAGATGTCAGCCCCCTGGCTCAGTAACCAACCTTGCTCATGGTGGACATTTACTTGGGTCTTCTATGGACCTTCACAAACCTTGCCATGGACATTGGTGTCCTCAGACAGACACTTTGCCTGTCCCTGCTCAATCATATACTGTATTTGTATTCTTTCATTTCTATTTAAAATGTCACATTGCACCAACATTAGTGTAACTATTGTTTTATTACACCCAGTCTGGCCTGAAGCCACCTCATAACAACCAAAAGGGCATTTCAAATCCCTTTAGTTTCCTCCAGGTTTGGAGTATTATACATATAGATTTGAGAATGAAGCAACAATGGGGGCCACGTGTAAAAGCTGCACACAGACAGATGGCTCCAAATAATGGTGCTCTCAGAGTGTGCACCCACGTGTAAATTCGGCACACAGACAGATTGCTCCAAATAATGGTGCTCTCAGAGTGTGCACCCACGTATAAATACTGCACACAGACAGATTGCTCCAAATAATGGTACTCACAGAGTGTGCACCCACATGTAAATACTGCACACAGACAGATGGCTCCAAATAATGGTGATCTCAGAGTGTGCACCCACGTATAAATACTGCACACAGACAGATTGCTCCAAATAATGGTACTCACAGAGTGTGCACCCACGTGTAAATACTGCATACATAAAGATTGCTCCAAATAATGGTGATCTCAGAGTGTGCACCTACGTATAAATACTGCACACAGACAGATTGCTCCAAATAATGGTACTCACAGAGTGTGCACCCACGTATAACGCAGACTCCTGACACAATTATAAAAAATCAGGCTGTTTTTCAGACGACCTTTTCCTGCATTGCAAAGTATCGGGATTTATAAAAACGATGCATTCGCCATTATACAGAACAAACAGTGATTACCCCCTTCATACCTCTCCCGACACTTTGCACTGCGGCTGTGTTTATACATGACGGCCGTTGTCTTTTGTATTTGAGTATCTAGCAGAATCTTTTAATTGAAAGTGTGCATATAGATATGAAATAATATCCTAACAAAACCAATGTGTTAATATAAAGCAGTAATGTACAGGTAGCTAACAAAGAAAACGAGACATGACTGCTTTCTATGGCTTTTTGCGGCAAATCTATACTGAGTTTTATTGAGTGAGAATCATTTGTTAAAGTGACTTTAAATCTTTCAAAGACCGTTAAAGATCTTAGAGTAGTGCGTGTCCATCAGCACTGGGAGAAAGCGTTGATGAACAGTCAGACTAATGGACATTGTACTTAGAATGTTACTCAGCTACAAATGAGTCATTCCATTGGGTTTAATTGTAATCCCTGGTAAAGGTTTGGGTAACATTTGTACATAAACACTAAAGTTATTCTCCATTCCATTACCTTATGTACAAACGGAAGCAGCATTTATAATGCACTTCGTTTCTAGACCCGCATCTGTCACGTAGATCTCCAACCTACTTTCCTTCATCTTTAATGTTCATTAATGATACTGGCCAAACGTTTGGTGCTTGTTATGAAAGGATGTATTATTCATTTCCACCTGCCATTCCTTAGTAAACTTGGCCTCATTACCCCAGTTACAGAGTTAATAATGGTAACACATATATCAGTTCTGCTATGTGCTAAGCAACTTTCTCCTGATGAAGCCGAGACCCATGATCCAGCAAAATGTGTAAAGATACCAGCACCTTCTCCTCCATCCACTCTCCACTGTGCGCTAGCCGCCACGTTGGTCCAGTCGTGAGTTCCTCGACCCACCCGTGATCAAAGGGACAATTCTTGTTTTTTTTGCCTTTTAAGTTTTTTATCCCGTAAGTCCAATTTTAGCAGGGGTAATCCCCTTTTCCATGCCCTTGTAGTCCTGCCTATGTGTGCCTCTTATTTTATCTTGCAGATTTATAAAAGCCTTAAGACTGAGAACATGACCTATATCTGAGACACCTTTTATTCACATATGTCTGTGAGTGCATCCTGCAAACATTTTTAATTTCCTTTTGGGCATTAACACTATTGTGTGCCTTCATATATTTGTAAGGTTCTCACATTTCTGCCCCCCTACTTGTAAGTGATGGGGTTCTTATTCAGGAAAGGTGGAATTGTAAGGAAATGCTAAATTGATGGCCTAAAGTGAATTGGAGAAGTTTTATCTCACTGCTACTTTGTCCTTGAGTTTGAAATTCCCATTTCATTTCCAGGAAATTCCCTCTTTCTGGACAACAAACCATTAAGGTAATGGTGGGGAAGGTGATGGAAAAAAACACTCCAACCTGAAATTCAGTGGGTGACCAAGGTTTTCTCATACACAAATCTACACACACCATCCAAGTCAGACGTCCTATGAGTAATTGGGTGGAAAGCCACTGAGCCCACTCCCCATTCTTAGTTGATCAGCATATATGAAGTCTAGTGGGTCATTAAACTTCTTGATTGCACACACATTATTTGCCCCAACACCCAGATTGCATGCACAGGGTTTGCCCCAGCACCCAGATTGCTTCCACATGATTTGCTCCACCAGACAGATTTATTAAGATCCATGTTGGGTTTACTCCAGACAAACAGGATATAAATGTAACCCTTGCTTACTTCAAAAAGTGTCATTGCCCTTTAAGGGCTAGACAATGATTTTCCATTGTATCTTTCTCTCCTGTAAACCAAAAAGCCTCTCCTGATAAGCCACAATTTTTTTTTTTTTTTAAATGTAACAACAAATAAGAAAGCTAAGATACTTTGGAACAAAAAATAGCTGAATTGGATTATTTATTATAATTTTTGGAAATAACACCCCTAATTTGGATTAGTTAAAGGACAAAAACAAACAAATCCGAAGACCGATCTGGCTACAAACAGACTGCATTGAAAAAAATCCCAAATAAATAAATGTCTCTATTTTCATTCTAATGTTTTAACTGCAATCTGCTTTAGTTTTGGGTTTTTTCTCCTCTGGGGGAAAAAGTGTGAAAGTCTAGAAGAAAAGAAATCTCCACTACACAATCATCAACATTCATTATATTGTTCACATCCCTTATACAAGTACTATAGCCGACAAAAAGAATTGCCTGCTCTAATGTAAGGTAAATGTTTTAATAGTGACACCTACAGTTCATTCTTCTTTACTATGTCATTGTTACCATTTCAAAAATAATTTCCTGGAGAATTAACTGAAATGTATTTTGGAATGAAAGAACCTATTTACTTTCATAATTTTCCTCCATTGGCTCTATGGTCCAACTTCTTATATATCAAAATAAAAAAAACGATTTTATGAAAAACCAATTAGGTAAAATGTTTCAGGTTGTGCTATGCACAAAACATGTCAGTGGAATAATGTGATGCTCTAGCTCGGGAAGAATAATTACAACTTGAATTTGGTTCAAGTCAAAATGGCAACAAAGAAAACATAAAACAATTACTTATTTGGGAAGAAACAGGATCCTTTTGCATCTTCTAAGGCAAATCTAGTCTCTGTAGACCATGAACATGACAGCTTATCAGGGCTCTGTTTCTTATTAATATTGCTCATTGGTATAACCTACAAAGTTAATTAGTTGGTTTAAGATATACTTAACAGTTGGCAGGTCGCTGGCATTTGTGAACCTTGGATAGTTCTAGAAAATAATAGGCTATGGGATATTGTTACTAATAGGAAGGTATCAAAATAGAAACAAATGTTACATGTAATTCATTTTTATATCATTTTTTTCTCCTCAAGGGACTCAGTGCTATAGGCACACACACCAGGGGACCTACACAATATTAGACAGGTGGTCATAATGTTATGGCTGATCGGTGTATATTATAATAGTATAGTTAAATTAATATATGTATTTTAAATGTTTCATTAAAAAATATATGATATTATTTATGTTAATTTCCTTTATTTTTTGTATTTAATTGATGTATGACATTGTTTTATTATCAATATTTGAAATTATTTTTTAAGTTATTACACTTTTGGGACATTCTTCTGATCAGTCATATTCTTAGGATGTCTGGTGTGAACAGCTGTCTTGAGGTAAGTCTACAGCATCTCTGGTGGAGTGAGGTCCAGGATCAGTCCATTCCAAGAGGCTCATTTTTCATTTTCCAGTTTTATGCAAATCATCAATTATTGATCGTATGTCTTCTGAGATTTCTTTTGCACATGGTTCACATCAGCAGATGCTTCTTGTGAGTATCAAACTCAAAATGTGTGTGTGATTTTTTTTCTATAAGTCAAAATAGCTCTAAACCCACCTCCAATCCTGGTTCACTGATTGCACTCCAGGTTTGCTAAATACTGACTTTAATTAGCTTTTGTTGAAGTTCTTCGCCTAGAGGTTCACATACATTTTCCAACTTACACTGTGAATGTTTGAATGATGTATTCAGTATGGACAATAACTACGCAATCATTTGTGTGTTATTAGTTTGAACAGATTGTACTTGTTTATTATTGTGACTGAGATGATGATAAGGCCATTTATTAACCCCTTCGTGACGTTAGGACGTACTATGCCGTCCTGATTTTAAGTGCCTAAAAGTCGTTAGGATTGCATAGTACTTCCTGTGTTAAAAAGCTCATCGCGGCTCCCCAGTGCCTGCAGCGGGATCCCACCTGTCAGATGAGGCCACTTTGAGTGGCCTCAGTCTGACAGGGGAAATTTAGCCAGTGCTCAAAACGAGCACGGCTACATTTCTCTAAATCGCGCAGTGCCCAAACTTCCGGGTTCAGGCACGCCTCCGTGACGTCCGGAGGTCTTGCAATTTTTTGGCAGGGATTAAGACCCTGATTGGGTCTCTGCCATAGTGTTCCTGGTGATTGGTGGCCAGGAACAAATCATGAAGTTTTGGTGCCTGCGTCGTTTGGGACGCAAGCACCATTCGTCCCAAGGGGTCAAGACACATTTCTGTATAAATGCTGCTAATTCCAAATGCCACATCCAATCAAGTAATACTATCACCACATTTCAGGAGTTGAAAGCTTAATTTAACATATCCAACAGAGAAATGTACATATACATTAGACTGAAAAATATTATGCACGTGTTACCCTCCTAGATCCAACCCACAATTCTCTAATATGCCCCTACCTCAAAATTCCCACATACACTAAAAGGCCCATCTGAATCTGCTATGAAGCACCTCTAAAGATAGAGATAAACTACCCTACATGATTAGGAAAAAGAATTGACAGCCGCAACATGGGAGTAAGCCATCATGAATATGATAGGTGTATCTAAATGTTAAGATGGTACCTGCTAAATTAGAGTCAATATTTCCCAGATGTAGTAATGTATGCTGAAGGTGCCGAGCAGCAGTTGGGACAGGGAGCCACATCCGGTGACATTGCTCAATACTGACTCCATATTGGACAGATACTTTTGCTCTTGTTAGATCTTTGCTCCCATCACTTTCTATAGCACTTTTTGCTATGCTCCCAAGGTGCTTGAAAACACCGCATGGAAAATGTATGCTTCATATCCTTTCATCGGCCAAAAGATTGATTGTCATAAGATGGAAAACTCTGTGGCTTCCCTCACTGCTCTACCTCAGAGAAGAAACTGTGTATATGTAATCCATGGAGATAAGGAAAGGTCTGAAACTTCGCCACTCTGATGATAATACTAACATTTGTAAACCATGGATCCAATACACCACTCCCCAATTAAATCAAACTAATATCACCAACTCCCCAACAGGAAACTATATCCCTGTACAGAGCTAGACTACAATTTGTTCTCACTTCACCTAGTCTCCGCTGAAGACAAATTATCATACCAGTGTAAAGTGTGATTAGACTGATTATTTAAACCACCAGCATCTTAGAAACATACGCAGGACAAATTTATAATAATATAACAAAACACAGCACAAATAAAACCAACATGTATGTTTATTAGTAACCCAAGACAACTGGTTAGCCACTATTGATTGTCAGTCTGATATAATGGAAAATGGTAAAGGATAATGTTATCAATGATCCCTTAAGCCCCTTTATTTTCTCTCCCCATTCCCCTATCCCTTCAAAGTGTCCCTGTATAAATATATTCATTTGTGTAAATAAAATACTTAAGTATTGTTCTAAATGACTTATGAGATAAATAAATAGATACAAATAGGCCATGAAGAAGGTGAAAAATCCAGCCACATCTTCAGCCACTCCAACAAAAGAACTGTTGGGAGGTATGAGTGTGTCCAACGCACAAAAGTTACAACACACATCAAATTGCATAAAAATGTAAATTACACAATGTAAAATTGGAGTAATGGAGTAAAATTGGAGTAATGGTACTCAGTTTATCAACCTTGTAAGACAAAAGGAAGAGTTAATCCCACCACCACCACCAACCCCAGACCCTGATGCTTGAGAATGTACTTCGTTATCAAGTAAGTCCTCTGCCCAGCTTGTAGGCAATTCATGCAAATTCAAACAACGTATGCTTTAACCCAGACTGCAAGACTATAAACATCCAACCCTTGTATCGACCACAAACTCACTTTCCAATTATTTTATATCACTTAGTTAGGAAATTAGTGAAATATACCAAAAAATATAAACAAGACAGAAAAGCAAAACACTATTAATAAAACAAACATATGATGTTAAAATATGTGTCTAAGAGAGGAATTTGTATTCAATCAGTATTAATTTCTGTCTACTGGCTGAATTTGCAAATATATATATATATTAATAGATTTTAGACTAATCCGTGATCCTTGACAGGTCAATTTGTGAACAATCCACACATTACTATTTAGAAAGATCGGAAAAATATTTGACATCCAAGGAACATTAAGCAGTAAATGGAGCCCTCTCGCATGACTTGGCTAAAAGCTATGAACAGATTACTGTATTTATTGACTCTTTCCTTGTGACTGAATCATACAGAAAGTACGCTTTGACCAGTAATCAGAAATACATATTAGTTATCAGTGCATTTAAAAATGGTATTAGATGTTTTTTAAAAAGTCACTAAACTGAGTCTTCGTGCATCTTCATGCGTCTTTATGCATCTTCACGCGTCTTCATGCGTCTTCATGCGTCTTCATGCGTCTTCATGTGTGCTTTAAATGTAGAGCATGAAGACCTGCTCTGTTTCAGCTGAGAGACAGAGCTGAAAGTACCACATGTATCTGCAAAGATACACGTCGGGTTTACTCTGGGCACATGGTGCCAGGTTTTTGACTTATTTTTACTGAAGCAAATGTTTTTTAAAAAAAAAAATCCATTTTGGACCATTTAATGATCTACAAATCTAGCTTTGACTTCCCTCCAAACCAGTGTGATACGGTTACTGGGTATTCCTTGAGAGAACCCAGCTTTCTGTGGATAATCTCCCAGATGACTTGGCTACTAATATTACAGCTGCATATATTAGGTAAAGTCGAAGGCCCCATTCATGATGACACCTGTTAATTAGACCCTATACCTCCAATGGATGTTTACCGCACTGTTCTGCGTGGTAATTACTGCTCAAACCATGAAGTCAAATCATTAACTTTGGCCGTTAACTTGCCTTAAAAAAAAAAGGTGCTAAATTTGCATCGGCTCCTCAATACAACAAATACATGCACATTAATCCTTTTAGTGCTGTACGGAGCACAAATGGGACTGAATTTGACTAGGGCTAAAGATGAGGAGTGAAGGGGTCATCGGGGGGCATTTCCTATAGGTATATGTTTTTCCCCAGTGCACCCGTTGTGTGCCAGTGAGGTGGGCAGTGATGTTCATTGCACATCCTCATGGTGCTCAAAAGGTAAAATTATTTTATGGATTCACCCCCCTTATTTGGGCAAGGTTGAGGGAATTTTAAATATTATTATATGTTTATTTAACTTACTGTATTGACCCAGGGCACCATGGGAAGATTGAGAAGGGTATGCTTATTTTAAGAGAGGACCTGGGGTACTTGGGCAGCTCATGGTCCCCCAGAGGGAGGTCACATATTAGTTAATTAAATTGAATGGGGCTAGGGGCATATCGTCTGCACTTGCAAAAGAGAAAGGAAAATTGCCAATATATTTTTATTGAAGGGGCTTCAGGGATTATGTAGGCCCACTGCATTGGGGGTGGGCAGTTATGTTATAGTGACGGGGCAATGTGCATTGTGCCGGCCCACTGCACAGGGGTTTATTTTTTTATGGGGCTGTGGTCATAGCATCAGCACACAGCCCCCACAAGAAGGTTACTTATTTTATTTTTAAGGGGACTAGGGACACTTGGCCGGATTTGGGCAGACTAGATGAGCCAAATGGTTCTTATCTGCTGACACATTGTATGTTTCTATGTTTCCTTAGCCCCAATATCACATTTTCTTGGGTGTTTTTTTTTTTTTTTGGGGGGGGGGGAGACGGGACTCTAGGACAACAGATGTGTTTATTTCATCATACAAAACAAACCACACGGTGCAAGTCGGCTCCACTCAACGATATCTGTTCAGAAGGTGGGTGATCCAGCGTATAAATAGCGAAGGTAAGAAAAGGAAGTATGCACTCCGTCTCCAATCAGTGCTTGTAAAAAACGTCAGGTGGCCGATTCCCACAGTCTGTGTTTGATGTTCAGTCTGATTATTTTTTGCAATAAAGCACTTTTTTACAAGCACTGATTGGAGACGCAGTGGATACTTCCTTTTCTTACCTTCGTGGTTATTTCACCCTCCTCTAGTGTTGACAGGTTTTTAGGGGAATAACAATGTTTTTTGCAAAACACTGTAAGAAGTAATGTCATTGCTTAAGTACTGTTTTTTGTGGTCCCTGTTGCTAGTTAATCGCTTGCTATGTGATGAATGACCTGAATTTCATAAGACAGTGACAAACAAGTGATAGTCCTGGCAACTTCGGGACTGGTGGTAACTATGGTATCTTCTATCTTTTGTTTGAACAGTTTTGATTAAAATATAAGCAGCAATGCACCTCACACGTGTGACCTTCTCAAAACAAAATGATGGCAGTAGTGCAAATGGAGTTAACACATACATTTATAACTGCTTAATACACAGACTGACCACACCAGTGTTCACCATTTGTGTGTTTTCTTATATGAGTTTGTGTGTTCTCTTATATAGAGTTTGTGTGATCTCTTATATAGAGTTTCATTTCTCCACTGGGTAAAAAGGTCAGAAATCTGGTTTATTTCCGAAGGATTCTGGATTTTCCCTTTTTTTTTTTCTGGTGAAAACATAACACGTGGACTGAAATATACAGAAATGTGAAAAAAAAAAGACCGAAATAGCTTGGAAATGCTTGAAGCCTGCCCGGGACACTTATTTCGACTCATCTATCTGAAACTAGGTCACCTGTCAGATGGAGAGAGACAATAATAAAACATTAAATTAGTATTTTCTGGGATGTAGCTTGCTATATATGCCTCTCATTTATTCATGCAATAAATGTTTGTGTCAAATCCAAGGATATTCCTGACATGCTAAAACCTCTTCAAAGTGTACAGTGTGGGAACCCTAATGAATAGAAACAGTGGCAAAACATTCATTATGCAGAATAAGTCTAATTCTTGGATTTGCTATTTATACATCTAGACTGTAGTTGTGAACTACTGAGCTAGGATGGAACCTGCATATCGCCACTTTGTAAAGTCAGATTTGTATCAGAGAAATTGTTGCATTAAAACAAAATAGATTCATTACATGAAATCAGTCAAATATAGAGAGAAAGAGAATCCTTTCAATCTTCAACCTCACCACTTCTGGACCATACCATTCCACCACATCCTTGCCACCACTGGCCAATAAAGAACCCATGGTTATATGGGACCTCACCACTTGTGGACCATTCCAACATACAATTGCCACAATGTGGCCTGACAAAGACCCTATGTTGCTGTGGAACCTCACTATTTGCGGGATTTTAGGGGGGTTTAGTATTAAGAGTTAGTATTGGGGATGGGTGGGTTAGTATTAGGAGTTACTATTGGGGTCAGGGGGTTAGTATTAGGAGTTAGTATTGGGGTTCTGGGTTTAGTATTAGGAGTTAGTATTGGGGATGGGTGGGTTAGTATTGGGGATGGGTGGGTTAGTATTAGGAGTTAGTATTGCGGATGGGTGGGTTAGTATTAGGAGTTAGTACTGGGGTTCTGGGTTTAGTATTAGGAGTTAGTATTGGGGTTCTAAGCTTAGTATTAAGAGTTAGTATTGGGGATGGGTGGGTTAGTATTAGAAGTTAGTATTGGGGATGGGTGGGTTAGTATTAAGAGTTAGTATTGGGGATGGGTGGGTGAATATTAGGAGTTAGTATTGGGGTTCTGGGTTAATATTAGGAGTTAGTATTGGGGTTCTGGGTTTACTATTAGGAGTTAGTATTGGGGTTCTGGGTTTAGTATTAGGAGTTAGTATTGGGGTTCTGGGTTTAGTATTAGGAGTTAGTATTGGGGATGGGTGGGTTAGTATTAGGAGTTAGTATTGTGGTTCTGGGTTTAGTATTAGGATTTAGTATTGGGGATGGGTGGGTTAGTATTAGGAGTTAGTATTGGGGTTCTGGGTTTAGTATTTTGAGTTAGTTTTGGGGTTCTGGGTTTAGTATTAGGAGTTAGTATTGGGGTTTGGGGGTTAGTATTAGGGCTTGGCGTAGTGTTACTTTGAACTGTTAGCGCTAACAATCCCACAGTGAAACAGCCGCTTTGCAATGTAAGCTCTGTCTCATCTTGGTTGAGCATCTACTACACAGTTACTGCTTAATTTAACTTGCTGGAGCATTAAAATCATATGCAAACAGCACATAATTTCTAATATAATTGCCAACCAACATTCTGAACTATTGATTAATCAATCTTCATATAGCAAAACTAATAAATGTAGAAAAGTAAACTCTTATCCCTTTCATTAGAACACAAACTGTCGACCAAGGTAACATCGATTTTTCTACAAAGAACAAATATCTCAACAAATCCATTATAAATTAAATTTTCTTCTGCAATATTAAGTTTGTTTCTAATAGTATAACAAAGGTTATTATTATTTAGCATGAAAATGTTTAAATAATATATAAGTTGAACACGAAAGTAATACATTATTACCTGTTACTAAACAAAATGGAACATATATACTATGCCAGTCAAGTATGAACTCATTTTGTAGTGTTATCTTTATAGAATTCATAAAATCTCTGTGATTTGTGCCCATTATTTTTTGTTTGAACTTATATTGGTTAAATGTTTGAGTATGTCTGCTAGAAGCTAAGTCTACTTCTTCATTGACAATGTTTGCCATTTATTACTTACTGAATACGGCTGATCTGAATACGGCTGACCCTCGATCTGGCCCCATTTTATCAGCAAAAATATGTATTTTTTGCTTAAGTGACTATAACATCTAAGAGTTTGATGTTGGAATGCCATGCACTAATGCTTATTAGTTTATATAGGTTAATGGATGGGTTTACAGGCGAGACAATATAGCTAAAAGCATACATAATGTACGCACATGCTTTGGCTGGTATCTTAAAAAATGAAAAATCCCACATGAGGGGACAGTGCCTTGAAATTAACCACTGTTGGCTCTGTCCAATCCCGGAGCGGGTCCTCACCCCACCTCAATGGCAAGCAGTAAAGTAATGGAACATTTCATTATTTATACAGCTCCAAGCGGTGAAATTATATTAAAAAAAATAGATTCTTTATTCCGTGTAAAAGTCAGAGGGGGGTGCAGACCTATGATCAAAAAGGACATTGTTTTGGTTGATTGAGACATGAGTTTTGGAAACCAAAATCTTTCATGTTTTGCTCTCAGTGATATAATCTTATTAATGATATCCCCTTAATTATATTCCTACCCAGTGAGAGGGACATTTCCAAAATGGTACTAAATATACAAATCAATTCACTAAACATGCCCTGTAAATGCTAAACAAACCGGGCTTGTGTTACAATGTGGCTTCCATCCAGCTGTTTTTGTTGTACCTAGATTGTGAGCTCATGTATCAGTCTGTTCTTGTTCATCTTACTTAGTACGTAGTCCCCTTCTATGCTCTGTACCTAGCGCTACGTAAATTGTTGGTGTTAGTCAAAAAAAATGTTAATGGAATGTAACTGGCTGGACCATTGTCCTACGAAATGGTCCAGTTTGGAACTAAATGGATGATTGTTCATCACTTATCGTGGAATATAAAAGGCTGTGTAGGCTCTTCTAATGGAGTCATGAACCTTCCTGGCAATTTATTGATTGATCTAAACAAACCTGGCTGCTGAGTTAGTTTCTCTGTGAGGCTTGGCTAATTGCATTTTTGTCGCCTCCGTAGAGGAATCCTGGATACAGAATAAAGATATAGTATGCCCCCCTTTCTAATCACATCCGCACTTAATCCATAAAACTAATTACCGCCGGCAAGGCTCTAAGCCGAATGTATTATAGGCACTATAATGTCTGAGAACAGCGGGAGATGACAGATGACATCAGAGCTGCTTGAAGTTTTTTCCTTGGCATGAAAGGTAATTTTGAAACAATATATTTTTTGAAGACCTGGGTGATCTGCAGTGCTGTGGGAAAGAATTTCAGAAGACTAGGGAAGTTAACATGTATGAAGAGCAGTCCTGGGGTAAAGTTCCAGAAGTTTCCACCATGGAAACTAATAGAATGCTCCTTCTGATTGCTCCACTTTTAGGACTTTGCTCCAGAATAGATACGGGGCCCGAAGGAGGGTGATCTGTGTAATATATGTGCCAACATACTGGGACAAATAGAGTCCCAGGAAGTGGGCAATGTGGAGTAAAAAGGGGACAGAGTTATGTGACAGTTTATGGCTCAATGAGATTAAGCTCTAGCCCGTCATAGATACAGAACAAGTGCACGGAGCATGGAGTATGGAGGGAGTGGCAAACAGACGTCAGGTGCCAGTGGGGAGAACCATGAGGTTATAACATGGATATTTGGAGCAGGCCAGGTCTAACATTATTTTAGTGGCAGAATTTTAAAGGGACCATTATTAAAATGACTCATCTGATTTTACACTATTGCCAACTCTCTTTCTTTGACCTATACCTGCGACCACATTATTGGTAAGCAGCAGAGCCCATGTGTTGGATACAATCCATATAAGTGATCTAAACCAGAGCCTGGTCTTTCTAGTCTCTGGAATGTGTGAGTGAATTTCTTTAGGGATGGACATTCTATACTCCATATTTATAGTCCCACATGTGTTGTCACCATACGTTCTCTTTTTTTTGCATAAATGCCAAGTCATTTGCTGAACTACCATTGAATTTACACAGGACAAGTTTATATCTATATTTTTTTTTCTCTTTTTCTCCCAGTATGTGAAGCACCAATTGTTTTGTGATATTATTTTGTGTTATTAAATCTTGGACTTTTGGCAACTCTGGTACATATGGTTCATAGATATAATGTACTATATAATCTCCTTCCTCACAATCTGAACAGAGCACTTTCCCTTCCTTCCTCTACTCAACTCAGAGCAAAAGGGGTCATTAAATTATTTAAGCCAGTGTACCAACAGCATAGGTGAGAGGATGTGCAGATGACCCACAGCATGCCTTTCTCCAAGAGATGCAAGGTAAACATGATGAAACTCTTGTCTGGTGGGGTGTGTCCTGCTTGTACTCATTCACACCTCCTGTGGTCGCACAGGGGGGCAGGGGACGTGCTTCACCAGGTATCTATAGAGTTAGGCATTCCGCTAGTGGAACAAAAACAACAGAGGTATTGCCACAGGGCAAAGGGAAAACTGTCCTGACTCATGAGTCTACAGCAACCCCTTTTGCTCTATGACTTTCATAGAAGAATTATTCCTACCAAGCCAGAGTTCTCTGTCCTACATTTTGCTCTAAGGTGGTATATAAGATGAACAGGGAGGGTTAAAGAAGATATAGATATATATATCATTCCAACGTTAAATGATTTATTAATTGGGTTACGTTTGCTACTGATTGGTTTCCATGTACTGATGTGACATATCTTGTTCTGTACATTTTGTAAACACGCATTTACATCTGTAATTCATTATAGCTCTGGTTGCAATTATCAGCAGTGACAACGGAGCCTGTTTGAAGCATTACATGTTACAGCAGCAGGATTTCACTCCATTCCTCCCAGGGATCAAACAGGCTTAAAGGAGATAGCCTTTCTGAGAGAGAGTGATAAAATCGTCTCTGGGCATCTGAGAAGATTCGGAAATCTGAACTTCTTGTCTTGCTCCGCACTGGCTTTTCCGCTCCATAGATCTTTCAGTTTTGTGAGAAAGCACTGTTTGGATGAGAGCTCTGCTGATTTATATTAGTATATTTTCTTTTAGGGGCTGATCACCATGAATACAACCAAACAAGGCTACAGGTTTTCTTAAAGCTACAGACTTTGCCGAAACCTATTTAAAGGGATGGCAAGAAGGGTGAGAGGCAATTACCCCCAGACTGATCATGAAGCTGACTCAATAGTCTGGGGCTATACCATAGTTCACTTCTAAATGCCCCTGGTATCAGGTATGATGCTTATTTTAATCATCCTTGGTGGCATGCACTTGGGTGAGAGAACAGCCCCCCGCTGTCTCCACCTTCACATTTCTGTATTGGTAAAGGGGTAGCAAAAAAGTGAGTGGAAACTGGGTAAGAATGCATTCTGGCAGCATATTAGTCTATCCTGTTTCTATTTCTGATGTTAGGCTGATGAAGTTGCACCTTGAGCTACTAAAAGTTATCTCAGTTACCTGAGTTTGGGCCAAACAGGGTCTTATGAAATCAACCCTATAATCTATCTCCAGGGTGTCCATACAAGGATACCAGTGCCCATGGCAAGGTCTGTGAAAATCCATAGACCCTCAATAAATCCATAGACCCTCAATAAAATGCCCATTACAAAGTTCAGTAAATGTCCATCATGTTCATTCTTGATGTCTGCCGTCCCCCCCACCTCACCTACAGGCCTTCCATCCTAAAACAAACCAATAAGCCGCAGTCTTTCCAAAAGTACTGATAGCTTCAATTAAGTCATCATTCAGTAGTTTCTATTGTGCGAACACCGACAGCTGAATCAGTGCTCAGCTCAGCTGCAAATCTAAACAATTCAGGTAGAGAACAAAATCATCTTTACCGCCCTGAATAGACGATCCGCTGGAAAAAAATGAAATAATTTCCAAAACTGTGACCCTGTGTATGTAATCAGACTGGTGGTGCAGAGCTAACTGAGATTTCACAACCGCTGTGTGACAAACGACAAGTTTTATAAAAATAAAGGCCTATGAAGGTTCGTTCGGAATTAATAGTAGCAGGTGCGTAATTATGGGGGGGGGGGATGCCGAAATCAAAGCACTCACATGTGCCAAACTATAAATACATTTAAAAAAAAAACAGTACAGGGAGAAAAATAAGAAGTACTAAATTCGGTAAAACTGCAGGGAGTTGGAAAGCCTAAGGTAAAATCAATTAGTCAATAATAAATTCAGGAATTAGACTGTGCTATAGTAGCCTTTATTATTTAAAAAAAAAAAAAACATAGTTTCAAAGCGGTGAGAAAGGCTCACTTATTATTTTGTTCCTGATTAATATCATATAATGGAAATGAGGACTTTGATCCAGCTGGTTTACATTAAAAAGATAATATTGTCAATTTTCTTTTGAGCGAATCAAACCATCTGAAAATAGGAATACCCATGTATCCACAGAACTATTAGAGATGTCTGCTGAGGAGGCGTGTTAAACGGACTGTATCACTTCAAAACTAGTTTTACTGAGCAAGTAGAGAATACAAGATTTTTAAACGGTCTGTACATTGTTTTAGCAAAACTGTAAGCAAACGCCTAAATTAAGAGAGAAAAGTCTTTACAGTGTGTCTGTGGAGTCCCCTGCTTATGACATCACCTGTGAGTTGATAGGCAAATGAATTGGTGTTCAGTGGGAAATGTGTAATTTGCATATCAAGCCACAGGTGATGTCATAATCAGGACACTAGCTTCACTAAAAACCCGAATTTAGAGAGACAGGAGGACAGCACAGTGGCTGGGTGCGCATGCATCACCGCATCTCTACCTCAGATCCAGGAATGAGAGAATGGCTAAAAAGGTGGAGACAGAAAAGGACTAACTTGTCACACGAGTGCATGTGTATGGGGTCTGTGTGGAAGCCCATTGAGTCAGGTTAGAGGCCAGTCTGGGGAACATTTATACTGCTGATACTAGTGGAGGGGGGACAACATGTAGCCGGGGGGAGCAAAAAGTATTTAGTGGCATAGTGCAATTTTACCAGTAAACCCATTATCATCATTGATACACAGAAATACACAGGCAAAATAGATAGGCTGACAGATTTGTAGACATACAATATAACTGGATAGAAAGGCTGAAAGTGACGGGTATTTGGACGTTTTGATGGGACAAACTGGTGCAGCCCCATCCAATGGAGTGAGGTTAGAACAGGCTGGGGGCATTTGCCCCTCTGGCTGACCTTCCCACATCTTCACATGGGTTATTATATGGGCAATAGAATCAGGGGGTGCATGGAATCACAGGAGTTATATTACATGTCGGACATTTTGAAAGTTAGCACATAAATGGAGTTGTATTATATTATTATTATACTGCCATGTGGGCAAAACTAATTAAACCCTTTAAGTCCACAGATTTTTGGGTATTTTGTTTTGTTATGGTGTGTTTTTAATTGCCAAGCCATATTTATCCTTATAAAACCAGATTTAGATTGACCGCACCCTTTGTGTGCAATTATGATGTTCAAGGACCACCATGGGTCCTTAAGGGGGTTAAAAAATGACTTCTTTATAATTCACTGAAATACTTTTTTCATCAATTAACAGCAATGAATGGAAACAATTATCAAAAAAGAAAGTATTGAAACATTTTTACAGTTTTTCTACATTACCCCAAGGAAAACAAACACACACAGGGGTGTAAAAAAAACTATACAAATCCCAAGCAAGAATAGCACAACAATACAACCTCATAAATGATACATCCCCACTGTGGAAGCTCATAGTGTGTGTTCTGATAGATTGTGATCTATCTATTCTGGTGGGCTTTCTGCAAATGGCCACCCTTTATCCTGATAATTTCACTGCCAGGTCTTCTCTTGGTGGATTTGAATGGATTCCGCTTCCAGCAGATATTGAAGATATTCTCGGAGTTGAGTTTAAGGTTCTCAAGGTGGTGCAAGTATTAGATGGGCCCAATTAAACATCCGCTCTGCAATAGTAATACAGTACAGTTTTTTTTTTTTTTTTAAAGCTCAAAGACCGTGTGCAGATTGTACATTTTCAAACACAGGCTTATTTCATTTAAAATGTTCACAACATTTAAAAAGCAATAAACCCAACAGGCCCAGTAGGTGGTGACATTAGAGAGATATACAGCGCTCAGCAGGGAAGACTGAGGGAATTTTAAAGGGAAATTATGGCCATAATATAAAATGAAAAATAATAGGAAACTAGGTTTGGCATGCTTCCTCTTTTACCTGGACATGTCCTCTTTTTGAGGAATTAAATGTCTGTCTGGATTTGTGAGTAGTGTTTTTATTTTTTTAAAGATCAACATTCAGCGTTAATCGGTGTCACGTGACCTCACAATGCTCAGATTACTCAGAGGTGCAGGCAGCACAGAGCAAGAGCCAGACCCTGGGGGATAAGTCCTTGGGGCAATATGAATGTTGGGGCCAAGTCACTTATACAATGTGGGTGCCATGGGCAAGTCATTGGTGTAATATGGGTGCTGGGGGCAAGTCATTGGTGTAATATGGGTGCTGGGGGCAAGTCATTGGTGCAATGGAGGTGCTGTGTCAAGTCACTGGTGCAATGTAGGTGCTGGGAAAAGTCCTTTGTGCAATGTGCGTGCTAGGGCAAGTCCTTGATGCAATGTGGGTGATGGGGACAAGTCATTAATACTGAGATGCTATGGGGCTCGTATAATGATGTGATGTTATGGGGCTGGTATAATGCTGCAATGCTATGGGGCTGGCATAATGGTGCAATACTATGGAGCTGGTATAATGGTGCAATGATATGGGGCTGGTATAATGAAGTGATGTTATGGGGCTGGTATAATGGTGCAATGCTATGGGGCAGATATAATGATGCAATGATATGGGGCTGGTATAATGGTGTAATGATATGGGGCTGGTATAATGGTGCTATTCTATGGGGCTGCCGTAATGATGCAATCCTATGGAGCTGGTATAATGGTGCAGTGGTATGGGGCTGGTATAATGGTGCAATGCTATGGAGCTGGTATAAGGGTGCAATGCTATGGGGCTGGTATATTGGTGCTATGCTATGGGGCTGGTATAATGATACAATGCTATGGGGCTGGTATAATTGTGTGATGTTATGGGGCTGGTATAATGATGCAGTGTTATGTGGCTTTTATAAAGACAGAGTGTCCGTGATGGACCACTTTAAGGAACAGGCCCTGGTACATTGTTCATCTCTGCTCTCATTACTTCTGACACACCGCCTTCCCAACCAAGCTCCACTAGCATCCTGCACAGCTGGTCAGGCCTGTTAAGGCATATGATTAGTATTTAGGTCGGGTGATAAGGGTGCATTGTTTTTTTAAACAGGAGCAAAACACGTTCTATCATCATTTTAATACTATGGTATTTTCAGAAAACAAGACATCATAAAATGCCTTTCTACTAATTTCATGGAGCTGAAATCTGGCTTTCATTAGTCCTCGTATTAAATGTTAGAAAGCTTGTGTTATACAGTCAGAAGGATGCTGCCAAGTGAGAGGAATGGCAGAAGAATGGATTATTTAGCTATTTATAAGCTATATTATTATATTGATTCATCTTTCTGATGGTTTTAATATCTCAGAATAAAATCTTCACGCTTCCTCAAGTGTTTTAATCAAAGCATTATATTAACTCAATAATCAAATGCAATATATGACAAGCTTTTAAAAACCATATGTTCGGTTTATTGCTCTAGTGCAGGCGGTTGCCATAAAGTTGATAGCATTTTGTTAAACTAGTCAAAGAAGAAAACGTGAATACAAAAGGATTATGCATTGTCTGAGGTTTACATGCCAGGCCAGATTGAGAGTAAAGACCAGCCATGTAAACAACTGTATACACGCCCCACAGCATTGCACCATTATACCAGCCCCACAGCATTGCACCATTATACCAGCCCCACAGCATTGCACCATTATGCCAGCCCCACAGCATTGCACATTTATACCAGCCCCACAGCATTGCACAATTATACCAGCCCCACAGCATTGCACAATTATACCAGCCCCACAGCATTGCACCATTATGCCAGCCCCACAGCATTGCACAATTATACCAGCCCCACAGCATTGCACCATTATACCAGCCCCACAGCATTGCACCATTATACCAGCCCCACAGCATTGTACCATTATACCAGCCCCACAGCATTGCACCATTATTTTATTGGTATTTATGTCTGTAAATATTAAGGTAGGCATAACTACAAGAAAATGGAGACATTTAAAACATATGGGGTCAACTCAGGATTTTCAGAGCCAATCTGATCACTTTGTTTATCCGAGTAATTTGGAAAAATCGTAGACCACTGAAGTGTTCTGGAATCTGAATGAAAATCGATGAATGTGTCCAATTATCATGCCGACAATTCAGAAGCTGAACTCTTCAGGAGTTGGGTTGCCCAAATGGCAGCCTTGGTCCTCCTCATAGACTTCTATATTGGCTTGTGATATTACCTTTTAGCATGAAATGTAAGGTCAATAGAGCTTTAGTTGGGTAGCTCCGAAATGTAAGGTCAATAGAGCTTTAGTTGGGTAGCTCCGAAATGTAAGGTCAATAGAGCTTTAGTTGGGTAGCTCCGAAATGTAAGGTCAATGGAGCTTAGTTGGGTAGCTCCAAAATGTAAGGTCAATGGAGCTTAGTTGGGTAGCTCCAAAATGTAAGGTCAATGGAGCTTAGTTGGGTAGCTCCTAAATGTAAGGTCAATAGCGCTTTAGTTGGGTAGCTCCAAAATGTAAGGTTAATAGAGCTTTAGTTGGGTAGCTCCGAAATGTAAGGTCAATAGCTCTTTAGTTGGGTAGCTTTGAATTTCATAGCGAAATTTGGAGCCTTGAATTTTGCCCTTGACCAAATCATTACCCAAAGGTCCTTTAAATAGTGCAATTAAGGGATCACTGGAATTAGCCTGAATTGGCCCTAAATTTGGTTTTAAATGGTAGCTTCCATCATTATAGTCTATAGGAGGATTTTTGCTATTGCGGAAATTACCAAAAGTCTCCCGATTTTCTCCACAAAGCACCAGAAAGATTTTTCTTTTAAATCCCCTGTTAAAATGTTTACATTTTTTAAAAAGTTTATATAATATAAAAACAATAAAAATAAATATATGTGACTTGTTAGGGAATTACCTTGTATAGATCTGTTTATACATTAAAATATACTATTTTACACACTGTCATAACAACTCTTGGGATATAACAAATTCATGTCAGCTATAAAATGGCATCACATCAGCAGTTATTGTTCACTGTTACCAGCTGTTAGGTTATATGTGCCATCGTGTCACGTGTATCACACTGCCATTCCAGTAACAACACTTTTTTTCACATTTTTATTGAACACAACGTATAGGCGCTCTAGTCATAAAATAAACAGTACTTTCAGTGACGCGCAGTTCCTTTTAGCACCAAAGCTGGTTTCACAGAATTACATGAATAATTTACTGTCCATAGGAAAGATGTAAAAAAAAATCTCTAGAGTATGCTTTACAAGGACACTCTTTCCTGTTGTAGACTGTTATTCCCATAATGATCACGTGAAGCAGTGTTACTTTTGATGGCAAATTGAAATTTTGTTTTTGTCATAGTCTTTTGACTAAAATGCCATTCTAGTTTAGTTTTAGACTAGTTTTAGTCAACTAAATCTTCAGCAGTGAGGGAGGGAGCAGGTCTGAGAAGCTGCTACAAAGTGTTAAGTTAACTTGCGAGGGAAATGGGAGGGAACAGGTCTGAGAAGGCTGTTACACAGTGTTAAGATAACTTGCTAGGGAGATGGGAGGGAACAGGTCTGAGAAGGCTGTTACACAGTATTAAGCTAACTTGCTAGGGAGATGGGAGGGAACAGGTCTGAGAAGCTGTACATAGTGTTACGTTAACTTGCTAGGGAGATGGGAGGGAACAGGTCTGAGAAGGCTGTTACATAGTGTTAAGTTAACTTGCTAGGGAGATGGGAGGGAACAGGTCTGAGAAGCTGTTCCACAGTGTTAAGTTAACTTGCTAGGGAGATGGAAGGGAACAGGTCTGAGAAGGCTGTTACATAGTGTTAAGTTACCTTGCTAGGGAGATGGGAGGGAACAGGTTTGAGAAGCTGTTACATAGTGTTAAGTTAACTTGCTAGGGAGATGGGAGGGAACAGGTCTGAGAAGGCTGTTACATAGCGTTAAGTTAGCTTGCTAGGGAGATGGGAGGGAACAGGTCTGAGAAGGCTGTTACATAGTGTTAAGTTAACTTGCTAGGGAGATGGGAGGGAACAGGTCTGAGAAGCTGCTACTGAGTGTTAAGTTAACTTGCCAGGGAGATGGGAGGGAACAGGTCTGAGAAGGCTGTTACACAGTATTAAGTTAACTTGCTAGGGAGATGGGAGGGAACAGGTCTGAGAAGGCTGTTACAGAGTGTTAAGTTAGCTTGCTAGGGAGATGGGAAGGAACAAGTCTGAGAGGCTGCTACATAGTGTTAAGTTAACTTGCTAGGGAGATGGGAGGGAGCAGGTCTGAGAAGCTGTTACAGAGTATTAAGTTAACTTGCCAGGGAGATGGGAGGGAGCAGGTCTGAGAAGCTGTTACATAGTGTTAAGTTAACTTGCTAGGGAGATGGGAGGGAATAGGTCTGAGAAGGCTGTTACACAGTGTTACGTTACCTTGCTAGGGAGATGGGAGGGAACAGGTCTGAGAAGCTGCTACATAGTGTTAAGTTAACTTGCTAGGGAGATGGGAGGGAACAGGTCTGAGAAGGCTGTTACACAGTGTTAAGATAACTTGCTAGGGAGATGGGAGGGAACAGGTCTGAGAAGGCTGTTACACAGTATTAAGCTAACTTGCTAGGGAGATGGGAGGGAACAGGTCTGAGAAGCTGTACATAGTGTTACGTTAACTTGCTAGGGAGATGGGAGGGAACAGGTCTGAGAAGGCTGTTACATAGTGTTAAGGTAACTTGCTAGGGACATGGGATGGAACAGGTCTGAGAAGGCTGTTACATAGTGTTAAGTTATCTTGCTAGGGAGATGGGAGGGAACAGGTCTGAGAAGGCTGTTACATAGTGTTAAGTTACCTTGCTAGGGAGATGGGAGGGAACAGGTCTGAGAAGCTGTACATAGTGTTACGTTAACTTGCTAGGGAGATGGGAGGGAACAGGTCTGAGAAGGCTGTTACATAGTGTTAAGTTAACTTGCTAGGGAGATGGGAGGGAACAGGTCTGAGAAGGCTGTTACATAGTGTTAAGTTAACTTGCTAGGGAGATGGGAGGGAACAGGTCTGAGAAGCTGTTCCACAGTGTTAAGTTAACTTGCTAGGGAGATGGAAGGGAACAGGTCTGAGAAGGCTGTTACATAGTGTTAAGTTACCTTGCTAGGGAGATGGGAGGGAACAGGTTTGAGAAGCTGTTACATAGTGTTAAGTTAACTTGCTAGGGAGATGGGAGGGAACAGGTCTGAGAAGCTGCTACTGAGTGTTAAGTTAACTTGCCAGGGAGATGGGAGGGAACAGGTCTGAGAAGGCTGTTACACAGTATTAAGTTAACTTGCTAGGGAGATGGGAGGGAACAGGTCTGAGAAGGTTGTTACGAGTGTTAAGTTAGCTTGCTAGGGAGATGGGAGGGAACAGGTCTGAGAAGGCTGTTACGAGTGTTAAGTTAGCTTGCTAGGGAGATGGGAGAGAACAGGTCTGAGAAGCTGTTACAGAGTGTTAAGTTAGCTTGCTAGGGAGATGGGAGGGAACAAGTCTGAGAGGCTGCTACATAGTGTTAAGTTAACTTGCTAGGGAGATGGGAGGGAACAGGTCTGAGAAGCTGTTACAGAGTGTTAAGTTAACTTGCTAGGGAGATGGGAGGGAACAGGTCTGAGAAGCTGTTACAGAGTGTTAAGTTAACTTGCTAGGGAGATGGGAGGGAACAGGTCTGAGAAGCTGTTACAGAGTATTAAGTTAACTTGCCAGGGAGATGGGAGGGAGCAGGTCTGAGAAGCTGTTACATAATGTTAAGTTAACTTGCTAGGGAGATGGGAGGGAACAGGTCTGAGAAGGCTGTTACATAGTGTTAAGTTATCTTGCTAGGGAGATGGGAGGGAACAGGTCTGAGAAGGCTGTTACATAGTGTTATGTTACCTTGCTAGGGAGATGGGAGGGAACAGGTCTGAGAAGCTGTTACACAGTGTTACGTTACCTTGCTAGGGAGATGGGAGGGGACAGGTCTGAGAAGGTTGTTACATAGTGTTAAGTTAACTTGCTAGGGAGATGGGAGGGAACAGGTCTGAGAAGGCTGTTACATAGTGTTAAGTTAACTTGCTAGGGAGATGGGAGGGAACAGGTCTGAGAAGGCTGTTACATAGTGTTAAGTTAACTTGCTAGGGAGATGGGAGGGAACAGGTCTGAGAAGGCTGTTACATAGTGTTAAGGTAACTTGGGAGATGGGAAAGAAACACTCACATGATAGTACTAGGCGAACCAGGGGGCGACAGGGACTGGGAGTCTGTTTCTCAGCCAATCCAACTAAAGTCAGGGGACTTGACATTGGCAGAGATCCAGCTGAACCAAAACCATGTTCCAAATAGGTAAATGCAATAGTCCCTCCCTAACAATTTAGTCACATTTTAGTCAGCGGACGAACATTGCAATGGATTTAAGTCATAGTTTTAGTCCTATTAACTACATTTTTATTTAGTTATTGTTTCGTTTTAGTCACTGAAAACATGACGGAAATGTTTAGTCTACTAAATTAACACTGGCGTGAAGTGCCAGTAGTTAACTCTCACTGCTAAAGGTGTATTGACATATTAAAGAGGGGCTAAACCCAAACGACTACTTCTGCCTGATTAAAATTGACTTTTGCATGGTGCATCTATTGTGCACCGCCTAACACGTAAGGCGGAGCCTTTTCCCTGGGGGAGCACCACTTACTAATGCTATCCTGATGCGACAATAAAGGATTCTTAATTATTTTTCACCACACTCTGGTGTCTTCGTCTTAATTAAGGCCAAATGATTCTACAACTTTTTTTCGTCTACTATACATAAACATTCTATGTTTCTATCCGGGGACTAATAAAAGTATTTTGAAAATTGGGCAGACTAGATGGACCGAATGGTTCTTACCTGCCGACACATTCTATGTTTCTATGTGCCCCACAGCAGCGCAGGTGCAGATGTGCAGGCCAGAAGGTCACAGGATGGAGATTGATCTGGTCCATCATTTTTTTTTTCAAACCCTATAACCCTATTAACAAACTTCTGTCTGATCAAATTTTTTTTAAGATGGTTTAGTCCCTTTTTAAGGTGAATTTTAGCATGTCTAAAACAAAGTAATACTAGGGTTCTTAAGCTTAAGATTAGTATAGTTAGTATAAATTAATGACTAATTCAGTATGTGTAGATTTGGCTTAAAAAAAATCAATATCTGTGTGAAATGAGTCAGCCCTTCTTGGGTGCTACTGGTGTGTCAGGAGATTTTATATCAAAGCAGAAAATGTAAAAAAAAAAGTCTGACAATGTGTGAATTTTATTTAAATGTTTGAAACTAAAAGAATCCCATCTCAAATAAAGCGCTATTATAAACTGTCCAGAGGGCTAAGGAAATGGATAAGATGACAGCTAATGTAATTACAAACCTGAAGTAAGGAACGTGTTCTAGGATAATACAATATTCATCTCTAAGGTTGCAATTAAAAATGAATTATCTTGCCTCTTGCCTCTTGCCTCATGCCTCATGCGTCTTGCCTCATGCGTCTTGCCTCATGCGTCTTGCCTCTTGCCTCATGCCTCATGCCTCTTGCCTCTTGCCTCATGCCTCTTGCCTCTTGCCTCTTGCCTCATGCCTCTTGCCTCTTGCCTCTTGCCTCATGCCTCATGCCTCTTGCCTCATGCCTCTTGCCTCTTGCCTCTTGCCTCATGCCTCTTGCCTCATGCCTCTTGCCTCATGCCTCTTGCTTCATGCCTCTTGCCTCTTGCCTCTTGCCTCATGCCTCATGCCTCATGCCTCATGCCTCTTGCCTCTTGCCTCATGCCTCTTGCCTCATGCCTCTTGCCTCATGCCTCATGCCTCTTGCCTCATGCCTCATGCCTCATGCCTCTTGCCTCATGCCTCTTGCCTCTTGCCTCATGCCTCTTGCCTCTTGCCTCATGCCTCTTGCCTCATGCCTCTTGCCTCTTGCCTCTTGCCTCATGCCTCTTGCCTCAAGCCTCTTGCCTCTTGCCTCTTGCCTCATGCCTCTTGTCTCATGCCTCTTGCCTCATGCCTCTTGCCTCTTGCCTCATGCCTCTTGCCTCTTGCCTCATGCCTCATGCCTCTTGCCTCTTGCCTCATGCCTCTTGCCTCTTGCCTCTTGCCTCATGCCTCTTGCCTCATGCCTCTTGCCTCATGCCTCTTGCCTCATGCCTCATGCCTCTTGCCTCATGCCTCTTGCCTCATGCCTCATGCCTCTTGCCTCATGCCTCTTGCCTCATGCCTCTTGCCTCTTGCCTCTTTCCTCATGCCTCTTGCCTCTTGCCTCATGCCTCTTGCCTCATGCCTCATGCCTCTTGCCTCTTGCCTCATGCCTCTTGCCTCATGCCTCTTGCCTCTTGCCTCATGCCACTTGCCTCATGCCTCTTGCCTCTTGCCTCTTGCCTCATGCCTCTTGCCTCTTGCCTCATGCCTCTTGCCTCATGCTTCTTGCCTCATGCCTCTTGCCTCTTGCCTCATGCCTCATGCCTCTTGCCTCTTGCCTCATGCCTCATGCCTCATGCCTCTTGCCTCATGCCTCTTGCCTCTTGCCTCTTGCCTCATGCCTCATGCCTCTTGCCTCTTGCCTCATGCCTCTTGCCTCTTGCCTCTTGCCTCATGCCTCATGCCTCTTGCCTCATGCCTCTTGCCTCTTGCCTCTTGCCTCATGCCTCATGCCTCTTGCCTCATGCCTCTTGCCTCATGCCTCTTGCCTCTTGCTTCTTGCTTCATGCCTCTTGCCTCATGCCTCTTGCCTCATGCCTCATGCCTCTTGCCTCATGCCTCTTGCCTCTTGCCTCTTGCCTCATGCCTCTTGCCTCTTGCCTCATGCCTCTTGCCTCTTGCCTCATGCCTCTTGCCTCTTGCCTCTTGCCTCATGCCTCATGCAGCCCTTTGTCATCTAAAACTTTTTGCATTTTTACCTGATGAAAATCTGTTCCTCCACCTTTCAAATTTGAACTATACCCCAGCACAAACCCTTTTGGTTAGAGACTGTACACCACAGCCTAGGTGACCTACATATGTGCTTACAGTGAAATTATATACACATTAATTCTCAGTAAATAATGGTATTCATGGCATTATTTCTCACTGTGTAGAGAGCAGCCAAAGTGTCCCAAAAAGTTGACTTAGTTATTCATACCATTTTCATACACTTTTTTTGTGTTTGAAATTGTGCAATTTTAGCCACATTCCTGTACTTTTTACTAAACTCCCCATGTTTTGGTTAAGTGAGCACTGTTAGGTGGTATTTTTGCTTGCACCATTTTTACACCACTCCCACTATGGACTGTATTCATGAAAGAGGGAACTGCAAGGGAATGATAATGGAATTTCAAAATGAAAGTCAAAGTAGCCGTGTTGGAACAATTCTCCATTTCAGTAGAATTTCTCCAACTCGGCTATTTTGAATTTCCCTTGTCAATTCACAGTTCATCCACTTCATCCGTGGGGGAAACAAAAAAAGGTCCAAGTAGCTGAGAAGGAAAAATTTCTACAAATCAATTCAAATCAAATCAAATCAATTCCCTTGTCAGTTTCATGCAATTCTCTCATTCATGAATAAAGCAACATGTATTTAGACTCTGATGGATCTATTCACTAAAATTTGACTTAAGAGGTCGACTTTCATTTTGACACTAAATAATAATAATAATAATAATAATAATAATAATTTGGCACTCCAGTTTGACTTAGGAAAAAAAACAGGTTTGAATCTTCCCCTTTGAAAATGAATGGGAGGTGAAATGATCAAAGCTATTCTTGAGACTAAGTCAAACTCAACCTCCCAACTCAGGTGCCGAGTCTAACTTAACCTCCTTGGCATACCCCATCTCGACCTCACAAAAATGTTAGTGAATACCATTTTTCAAGGTTGAGATGAGGCATCCTAGAGGGGTGGTGAGTCTGTTCAAGTTTGGAGGTCAAGACTAATGCTTCAAAATCTCAACCTCCAATGGTGAATTGTAGTGTGAATACATCCATAATTCAAACTCAGAAACTGCTTTGAACATTTTTCTTCCCATTACTTTTAATGGGGATTTCAGGTGCCCATTTCTACTTAGTCTCAAAATGAAAGTCAACCTCCAAAGTCGAGTTTTAGTGAATAGACCCACAAGGCTGCTTGAGCCATTCACCTTCTTAACCTCTTGTTGTCCAGTTTGTTGCATATTTTGTTTACCCCACATTGCAGAATGCGATGGAAGTTTCTAAACAAAACATAATAATAATCAAGATTGCCAAATACGACCTAATTTATAGTTGTTGTTTTTTCATTAGGAAGAAATTAAATGCACTGGAAAAAATATATATTTTATTTTACTAGAAAAAAATAATTAGCATTTTACGTAACACAACTGACAGGATTATAAGAAATACCGAAGGAAGGACTTGGTGGAGAACACAAGATGTATTTGATGTAGTCAGCTAATTTAATTTAAATTAACTATGAGGTCTGAATTCCATTCGTAATAACTATAGTCATTATAGCAACATTCATTTTACTGAAGACTGGATGTGTGGGTGATCATGTATACTTTGTGATTAATGTTTAGATAAGAAACTAAACTGCAAATATGGCATGTCAAATAGTATTTCTTATTATTTTCTAAATAAATAGCAGTAAATAATGTAAACAGGTAAGGAATATAATAAGGATACAAATCAACTCTGTCTAGAAAGTATTCCATCATAATTAATACATTGCAGTTAACCTTCTGGAGAGGGCTTCCAAAACGGCAATGTTCAAATTATTACAAAATTCAAATTAATGTTGCAGTTTGCAAATAAGAATTAAAAATGAATATGTTTTGAGAAGTGAGTAACCTCATGCAAAAGTTACAACTTTGGAAAAGTGCACCGTGTTGGAGGTTATGCATTTAGGAGGAGTTTCTGGGCAAAGTTGGAAAGGGAGGGCAGTCACCATATAAACCAATGGACTCTCCCTGCTGATTGCACAATATTTATCACTGCAATTAATATTAAAATGATTGGGGGTTTTCAGTTTATTTTATTTTTTTTATAAATATATAAATGCTTGTTTTTTGTGTACATGTACATTAAAAGAGTAGTACTGTGTTAGGGGTGGAAAAACAGGTAACAATGAATTATTAGGATTTATTTTTTAGCCTCATTAATGCCTGAGAAAGGGACTTAGCAATTTGGTCTTGAAAGCTTGCAATCTAACTCTCAGTTAGCCAATAAATGGTTTCATTTTACTTGTTTGATGTACATTAAAGGGATTCTGTCAAGCTAAACACTGATAATACTGTGACCACAGAGAATACAAAATGCTGAAAAATGATCTACACATTGTGTTAGCAAAACTGGCATAAATGACCCAAAATATTTGTTTTTTGACATTACCTTGATATGCACATTTCCCCTTGCAAATTAGGCTTATTACGTCACAGGTGATGTCACAAGCGGGAGACAGACACATTAAAAGATATTTTGTTTCTTATTTTATGCATTTGCATATATTGTGACAGGGTCAGGGGAGGCAGGATAACTGAGCGCAGGTACATGAGCCAGCATGTGGAGAGACCACTGGATCACAGCTTCTAGGGTTAATAATTGTTGCATCTTCAGCTGCTAATTAATTAACTTAGTGTAGCCCTAATTTAGCCTTCTGTGATTTTCTCATTGTGATACTGATCACACAGAGAGTGTGTGAACCTGAGTGGTAAGAAAAACATTGCACTGTTTAAACCTCTGTTCTGGAACTGGGAACTGGGCTTAGCTGACATGATTAGCATAACAAAACAGACAGAAGTTGAGACGCCCTACTTGTGAAGATCCTTCAAGTGATTGATTGAACAGGTACCACATTCATGGTGCAGTGACTAAAGAGACCAGTAACTCCTTCCTAATAAACTGAAAGTCTATAAACCGAACGACATTTGGTTTATAGACTTTCGGCTTATAGAATACATGTAATGCTATTGGCTATTCTATAAACCAAAAGTCTATAAACCGAATGACTTTCGGTTTAAAGACTTTCGGTTTTATAGGCGAACCTCGAACTCCATCACGGACATACAGTGAAAGGTCCGGGTTCGGGTTCGTGGCACGGACACCGTAATGTCCGCCTCGAAACCCGAATAGTGCGGTCCGGGTTCGCTCAACACTACTCACCAGCGCTCTGTACAATGCTCTAAGTGAGGTCTCACCAGCGCTCTGCACAATACTCCAAGTGAGGTCTCACCAGCGCTCTGTACAATACTCCAAGTGAGGTCTCACCAGTGCTCTGTACAATACTCCAAGTGAGGTCTCACCAGTGCTAAGTACAATGGCATGAGCACTTCCCTCTTTCTACTGCTAATACCTCTCCCTATGCAACCAAGCATTCTGCTAATATCTCTCCCTATACAGCCAAGCATTATGCTAATACCTCTCCCTATACAACAAGCATTCTGCTAATACCTTTCCCTATGCAACCAAGCATTCTGCTAATACCTCTCCCTATACAACCAAGCATTCTGCTAATACCTCTCCCTATACAACCAAGCATTATGCTAATACCTCTCCCTATACAACAAGCATTCTGCTAATACCTCTCCCTATGCAACCAAGCATTCTGCTAATACCTCTCCCTACACAACCAAGCATTCTGCTAATACCTCTCCCTATACAACCAAGCATTATGCTAATACCTCTCCTTATACAACCAAGCATTCTGCTAATACTGCTCCCTATATAACCAAGCATTCTGCTTATACCTCTCCATATACAAACAAGCATTCTGCTAGTATCTCCTGCTGCTCTATTGCATTGCCTACCTAATTATTACTCCTAAATCCCTTTCCTCAGATGTTGAGGTTACTACTGTATCAAAATTTCTACACTCTGCCCTTGAGTTTTATGCCCAAGGTGCATAATCTTGGAACATCAACCCTGCTGCAAATCTTTGTGTCATCAGCAAAAAAAAAAAAAAACATACTTTACCTTGTGCAATAATTATATTAAAATATTAAAGGAGGATCCAAGTACAGATATCTGAGATTCCACACTGGCAACAAGACCTTACTCCTTAACATGGTTCTAGCAAATATGTTAGATGCCTTTAAAAGCGACCTGGATACTGTTGTAATGCCCCAGAGCATAGAGGGCTATGCATGTTAGTATAAGCAGTAATATATATTTAGTGCTTGTTGATCCAGGAGAAATCTGATTGCCATTTGGAGTCAAGAAGAAATATATCCCCACTGAAAGCAGAATTGGAGATTGCTGAAGGGGTTTTTATTTGCCTTCTTTTGGATCCAGAGTGGTAACATGGGAGAGGAAAAGGGTTGAAATCGACAGACACAAGTCTTTTTTCAACCTAAACTACAATATAACTATGTAACCTTGTAACCATGTAACCATGTATGTAATTATATAACATGGCTGTTGTATTTTAATTAAGGGATTCCACATGGAGTGCCACAATATTAACAGCTGGCAATAGATGGCAATGAGTTAATTCTGCATGAACAAGGAAGCCAGTAAGTTACAATGTGCTTTCTTCATTGCCTGGGAAACATGCACTAATGATTTTTACAAATGTAATGCACAATTCAGAGTCCCTAAAAGTTATTAGTGCTTTGCAGATATTGTTTGGCTGTTGTACAATCAGCTTTGCAGATATTGTTTGGCTGTTGTACAATCAGCTTTGCAGATATTGTTTGGCTGTTGTACAATCAGCTTTGCAGATATTGTTTGGCTGTTGTACAATTGAGGATTATTAATCACAGTAAGATTTCTGTACAAATAAAACATATTGACACAGACTCAGCTTTGCATATATGTCCAGTCTATTTCCTAATGTAAAACCTTTATCACTAAGAGCGGCCACTAGTAGGTGTCATGTTGGCCAAATGCAGTCCATTTGTCGGCGTATCACCCGGCTTTACACTTCATGTTCTGGCCGATGAATGGGTCGTTTTGTTTGGATACAGTTGATTTAAACTGTGTTTTCAGTGCTTAATAACCAAACATCTTCCATGGCTTAGAAGCTATTCCTCATCATTACTATAAATAATTATACAAAAGGAATGTCAGGCGGCCCAGTTCACATGGCATTATTTATTCTATGGCACACTGAATAAAAAAATGGAACCCCGGGTGTATGGCATGGGTACACACGGTGTCTCAGGTGTCTTGGTTCTCTGGGACACCAGCAATAATACAACATAGCAAAGGTTATTGTGTGACCCCTCTGTAGTTCCATTGGATCCCAGTACATACATACATACCATCCAGTACATACGTACCATCCAGTACACACGTAACATCCAGTACACACGTACCATCCAGGACACACATAACATCCAGTACACACGTACCATCCAGTACACAGGTACCATCCAGTACACACGTAACATCCTGTACATACGGTACATCCAGTACACACGTACCATCCAGTACACACGTACCATCCAGTACATATGTACCATCGAGCACATACGTACCATCCAGTACACACGTACCATCCAGTACTCACGTACCCTCCAGTACACACGTACCATCCAGTACACACATACCATCCAGTACACAGGTACCATCCAGTACACACATACCATCCAATACACAGGTACCATCCAGTACACAGGTACCATCCAGTACACAGGTACCATCCAGTACACACGTACCATCCAGTATACACGTACCATCCAGGACACACGTACCATCCAGTACACACGTACCATCCAGTACACAGGTACCATCCAGTACACACGTACCATCCAGTATACACGTACCATCCAGGACACACGTACCATCCAGTACACACATACCATCCAGTACACAGGTACCATCCAGTACACAGGTACCATCCAGTACACACATACCATCCAGTACACAGGTACCATCCAGTACACACATACCATCCAGTACACACATACCATCCAGTACACACATACCATCCAGTACACACATACCATCCAGTACACACGTACCATCCAGTACACACATACCATCCAGTACACAGGTACCATCCAGTACACACGTACCATCCAGTACACAGGTACCATCCATACAGTAAATGCTAGGAGGTATGAAATGGTGCAGACCTAAGAAAAAGGCACCTATATTCTCCATGGCAAACAGTTACATGACTTTGTAATTAACAGTTTAATTATGTTCTCTGGATCTTCACAGATCTGGTCACAGACAGTAGTTCCTATCCCTGGTCTAGTGTATGTCAGTCATCACAAATAAAATATGTACTGTGCGGTGCTTAGAATCTATTTCTACTTCTGACCCATTTATGTTCTATAATTAATTTGCATTCATTGAAAAGCGAGAAACACTCAACTCTCTCAAATGAGGATACAGCAGCCTCCCGGAGAGAGCAGAAGCCTTGAGTAGATTAGGATCTCTGCACCTACTTGTCAAACGGTTGTGGTTCTGACCTTTTTCAGTTTATCACTAAGAACCTTTAGCTGCAGTCCTACAGCCGCTAAAATATTTATATTCAAGAAAGTTGAAGCTCAAACGTATTGTTGGAAGACCTGCCAAATGATACATTTATATATTTATAAAGGTTGAAACCGCTCGGTCACCTGGAAAAAAATAGCCTCTATTTTTTTAAACCATGGAGGAAGAAAACTGAAGACATATACTGTGCTGCCATTTTTTCCCCAATAGCTCAGATTTAATAGTTTTAAAGAGATCTCTATTAACCTATATTTCCCCTGAAGAATCCTTTTCACTGTGTGGCTGATACCGCACTACTCTCTCTCTTTCCATCATTCGCTATGGACTGTTTCAGTTCTATGTAGCTAGATCCAGAGTATTACCTAACAAGGCAGGTAGACTCATCTCTAGGCCGGCCATTTTTGTATTTTTTTCATACATTTTTTTTTTTGCATCTTTTAGGGATTTGTTTATTGTTACTCAATTTGCCTCTTCTCAAAATACTGATTTCTCACTGCTCATCTATATCACTGTCCTCTTTTGGCTCTCTTTAAGATTAGAAAAGCTCTGGGTGTCGGCGCTATTTCTGGGTGGGAATTAATTCCAAGTGCTAGTGTTATTTTATGGATTTGGAGATGCCCTGCCTCCACACCTAAAGCTCATATAGATACACTATAAATAGGGCTGGTAACAATTCACTCCCTGAGTCTGGCTTCTGTTTAGTAGAGTTGAGCGGGTTCGGCCGAACTTCGGAAAAAAGTCCTGGTTCGGGCTCGAACTTGACCCCGAACTTGACCCCGAATCCGAACCCCATTGAAGTCAATGGGGACCGAAACTTTTGGGCACTAAAATGCCTCTAAAAAAGTCCTGGAAATGGCTAGAGGGCTGCAAAAGGAAGTAAAATGGGGGTAAGAGTAGGACAAGTGCCCTGCAAACAAATATGGATAGGGAAAAAACTTAAAATAACATAAAATACATACAAATTAAAAATACATCTGAGCCATAAAATAGCACTAGATGGAATCTTTGATTTTTGTTTTGGCAGAACATAAATCTAAATCGAAAGCATGGCTGCCAAGAGGATCAACAGAATTATCCATTTGAGAGAGGGTTAGAGTGCAGGGTATTCTCTTTCAGTTTATACTAAGTGACCCATAGGTTGAGGAGGCGGTGACCGTGGCGGTGTAGGTGGAAGTGGCGCTGGAGGAGGAGGAGGAGGAAGTAGCCAGAATTTTTCAAAGTGCGCTGTAAGCACAGTATTGGACAGTTCTATTTGACTCTCAGATATGAAGTGCACCGCAAGACGCAAATGTACTATTTAGCACCCAAAACTATTAGAATTTTTCAAAGTGCGCTGTAAGCACAGTATTTGGCGATTCTATTTGACTCTCAGATGTAATACATGTTATTCTATTTCTATTCTATAAACCAAAATAGAGTCCCCATTCATACTAATAGTTCAATTGATGGGGAATGGGGACTCTATTTCGGTTTATAGAAAGCCAATAGCATTACATGTATTCTATAAACCGATAGTATATAAACCGAAAGACATTTGGTTTATAGACTTTCGGTTTATGGAATACATGTAATGCTATTGCTATTCTATAAACTGAAAGTCTATAAACCAAATTTCGGTTTCTCGAAAGCCAATAGCATTACATATCCAATGTAATCGCCGAACCCCGAACTCCAACACGAACATACAGTGGAATGTCCGTGATCGGGTCCAGGGTCCAAAAACCGTAATGTTCGGTACGAACCCGAACAGTGCGGTTCGGGTTCGCTCAACACTACTGTTTAGCGCTCTGTTGAGAAGTGCTGTTAAAATAGGTCTTTATTTTTTCTCTTAATTATTGAACCTAGAAGACTAGCTACATAGCTGCAAATTCCACTAATTGGTATTTTCCAAAGTTGTTCCATTTACAATTTGTTTTTTCTACTGGTCTGTAGTCCCATTTCCACAGCTAGGTGATGTATTCACAACATGCAGTTAGGTGGCTTTTGAAAACTTTCCGTGCTTAGAAGCTTTTAAGAGAAAGGAATTACTGGCCAAAGAGAGTTCCTTCAATATACAAATAAACACCAACACCAATATAGTACAAAATAATAAAAATCTAAATCCTTATTTGTGGCGACAGTAAGAGAATTGTGTGTAAATGTGAATTGATTGCTATCCCTTCAGTACTGGTTTCAGTCCAATTATTGTTCAATAACAAGCAGATTTGTATTGTATGCGTCACAATTGATGGAAACCGATTGACTGCATTTATAAATACCACAAGCTGCACAACCTTTTCATTTGGTTTTATAATTGTGTTTCTAATGGGTTCTAATGGGTTTATTCACTAAAATTTGAGAGTGGCTTCGGTCATTTCACCTCCCATCACTTTCAATGGGGAAAATTCAAAGTTGTTTTTTTCTCTCTAAGCCAATCAGGTGCCGAATTTGACTTGGTCTAAAAATGAAAGGCGACATCCAAAGTCGACCTCTTCGAGCTATTCTCAAATTCTAGTGAATAGACCCATTTGTCTTCTTTCATTTTATTTGCTATGTTAGCGACTATATGTTTTTAAAAACTTATATTTTTTAAAGTATCTAATAAAAGTATTTTTTTAGCTACACGGTAGGAAGTATCTACTTTCCTACGTAAACTAAGAGGGATTTAATGAGGGATTCTTTAATGATACATGGCACAGAGTTGAACTTGAGGCTGGCTCGCTGGTGTCTTCCGATGGACCTTCTGTGCTATTACGGTAGCCCATGTAGTAGTGCAGCACTGCAGAGAGGGCCTTGAGAGTTTAATATTGGTCAGCTCCCTCCAGGGTGCACTTATATATAAGGATCCTCCAGTTTAATTTAAAACGGTGGCCAAATTTACGAATCAGATATGTGTCATTGGGTTTTCTCTGAGGGCTGGGTGATTTGAGTCATGGTTCCCACATATCAGCAATGCCACAGTCAAGAGCGGGGCCTTCATTTTCACATAACATCAGTAGAGATGACATAGTTAAAGTTCCCTCTATCAGTGGCAAGTAAAACCAAGGCTCTCTCATTATGCACACAATGAGAAACATTGAATCAGCCTCTACGATCCACATGGGAGCATGGCGGCTGTAGGTCAAATGATAAAATGTCAAATACCTCAAAATCTATGTGGCAGTTTATCTTCATACTACAACCTCTGGATATTTAATTTGTGCTTCATTAGAAGCATTTGTGGGGGGACAGTTTGGTGGCTCTTATATATCTTATCTTATTATTATATCTATAAGAAAAACATATATATTTTTTCACCTGGCTACTCACCTGTTTCCAGTTTTCTCAATTTGTGGATGTGTCATATTCAACGACAGTGTTAGAAAAGGTTTAAAAAGCACATTGGAAAAATAAAATGAGCAGCTAATCATAAAAAAGAAATGAGATGCATGCTGGGAAATGTCAGACAAGACAGGAAAGGCTAGTGGAAATGTCTAATGGAGCAAAAACAAAAACTGCCGAACTGTTTAATATGGTCACCTTAACTTTTATATTCTTCTATTTTTGGATTGTTTGCATTTTTTTTTGGTCTTTAACGAACTGAGGAAAACATGTAAAATGTCATTAACCGTTTTCTCTTTACATCTTGGCTTTTTATACATTTCTGAAGGTAATTTAGCTCATACATAAACAGCAGTAAATCATTTTCTCTTTGGGAATCTTCCTATTCAGAATAATGCATGAAAAACATGAAAATAGGTCACATCTCATCCAAAGGAATGGGAAGATTGTGCCGAAATTAGTGTCAAACGCTTTTGAAAGAAAATAAATGTTGTTTTTGGCTGGTTTTTTTGTTTTTTTTTTACCCCCTCCTCCTTTAAAGGTTTATTTTCATCTGGGAGTTGCTATAAATACATTTTTATAATACGGAAAATGAACAAGAGCCCTTATTTCTTGTGACATAGCGGATCAGTTTTGGCAAACAAATGTTAGAATAACCTTTGAATATCCCGTCTCTTTCTCTTCATTGTTAATCGTAAAGTTTCTCACTGAAAATAGTTCAACTGCCAACACATTTTTTCAAGGTTATTAGAGATCCCTTATGTGATATGACCCTCTTCTAGATAGAGTTAGTTCAACGCTTCAATAGAATTTTTTTTCGTTGTGTGAAATGTTGATCCGACATTCCCTGGAATGATAGGGATATCCTTAAAACGTAAACAACTTTGGAGAATTCAGTAATTATAGTGACCCCCCATCACCTGAAAATGCCCTTACATAGATTAGTGTAAAACAATTATAGTTGATTGGGCTCCACTAGCCTTGGTCCACCAGTGTTGGTGGTTCTACTTGGTAAGAGTCCTCATCAAAAACAAAGCTACACACACCAAACAAGCAACAGTGCTATCGCCATAGCAAGGGATTCTGAGTAGTCATATGCAAATCCAGTCAACAATGATCACCTATTGCCTCTTAATCCACTCTTAAACATGGACCCGTTGGAGCAGAACTCAGCATTCTCAATTGTGGACATTTACTGGTCTGTATGATGGAGAATTTAACAATGCTCTCTGCTCCCTGCTTGTATGGTGCATAGAATAAGGGATACCACCACAACTGTCCCACTTTACACAGTCACGATTTGGGGGTCTGTCCCTCATACCCAGAGAATTCTTCCTTTTGTTCTGCTTCTCAGGACAGAGCTGGGGCTTGGCCGGACAACTGGATTCAGGACCTGTTCTCAAGCTCCAGTGTCTGGGAGCCTACTGCGTGCTGCCAGCTTTAGCGACAGTGTTACTGCACAGCATGGATACACTAGGGGACTGGGATATTACTTGTGTAGGCCTTAATGCCCTGCATAGACTGTATCCAGTTTTTTTTTTGTCCTTCAAGTTTGTTATGGATTAGCTCAAATACTTTTCAACTTTTACTATTAAAGATGAAGTAAGGTTACTTTTTGGTTTTATAATGCCCATATCAATTATTCTGGACAGAAATGGTAGGACAGGTTCCTTAAAGGAAATGTTTAAATATAGCACCATAATTAGAATAAAATATAGGTGATTAATTCGCCCAAACAGGTTTTGAATGACCAGAACAGCATGTGTCATTACTGTATTATATACAGCTTCTTGTAGCCCAAATCAGCAGATCTGTCAGACTATTAATTGATTAATTGTGGCCATTAATACTGAAGCGTATACTATAGGATGGTGCATCTTGGCTCCGTCTGTAGGTTTCTGATGGCTCAATATACTGACAAATAACAGCTGCATCACATACTCATGAAATGCTAAACAATTAAAAATGGTTGTAGCAGAAAATCCAAAAGTGCTAATATGGCAAAGTGGCAGATGGTGATCCAATGGTAATGTTCTATAGTCACTCATTAGGTATCTTTAATTTGGCTCGTGTATTTTGCATAATCGATTGAGACTAGGCATTATGAACTTGTGTGCCACGGAATAAAAAGCTTTCAACGTTTATTGTATTTTTTTTTTTTTTATCAACAATACCTTTCCTTTCTAGAATAATTTGTTGACCTTGTTTTATCGTAGGGTGAAAGCACTTTGGCATTTAAATCGCCTCTGATATTTTGTTCCGTAATTCAGCATATGTCACCCAGCTTCTAAAGCTGAGCTCTCCTTCAAGAAAACCGTATATCGGAAGCAGGGAACAAAAATAAAAAATGTTGCAAACGTAATACACAGAGAACATCGAGATAGGTAGAAAAAAATAATGCAGAACAAATTCATGACATGACTCCAAACTATATGCGGAGAAACCTTACCAATGTAATGCATTTAATGTGGCCAGGATGGGACTGATGTATATGAGGGAAGGAGTATGGGTTATTTAAATGTAGAACAAAAAGCCGGAACGGTGTCTGCTTCAAGACAATACATCCACGAAACACTTCTTCAGGATAAAACAAAAGCCATCCATATGAAAACAAACAGATAGATGAAGTAGACTGCCCATCATCTGCCTGACGCATTTTACACAGGTCAGCACATGATAATAAGCCTAAGCCTGATTATGTGCTGGCCAGCATGAAATGCATCATGTGTATGGTGGGCAGTCTACTTCCCCTGTCTCATGGATGTGTTGCCCTGTTGCAGACACTGTTCCAGATTTTCGTTCTGCTTTGCGTCTTGTGGTGCTCCCAACGCTTCATTATTACCAGAGGAGGGTGTTTCCTGGCAGTTCTCTGTTGTAGGCCTGGTTTTCAGCTTGGGTAATTTAAATGTGGCCCCCATAGGGATTTAAAGAGCTACTAACTTTTTTTTTTCCACCTGTGATTCTAATATAGAAGCACAAGTGAAAAGATGACTGGCCCTAGTATGAGGATAAACCAGCAGATACCTTTTATAAGGTAAATGCCCGTTCATCCTCTAACTAGCAGCCATGATGCTTCCCTAGGAAGACCTCCATTTTCATATGCCACCAGCCGAGGGGACCTTAAGACAAACTCTGATCAGATGGTCAGTTTGCCCCAGCATCAGACAAGCTCTGCCTAAGCTGAGAGACAATGCTCAGAGTCTGTCTGAAAAGATACAGATCAGGTTTACTAACAAAGGGTTTTTTGTTCTCTTTCATACAATAACAAATAGCTTTTATTCTTTGTGCACTTGCCCTTTCTAAAAGTTTCTGCTGATACATGATATCAGAAGCTTATCATTGGTCCTGCTTCTTGTATTGTAAATAAGTTGATGTGACGATACAGACCCCTGGAGCAGCCTCTCCCCCAGGTGTATCGTCCTGAAGGGGAGCGTTGCTGAGACCGGGGTATAGTCAGTGGCTATATCTCCCCCAGGATGCTGGTCTCAGTAGTGGGACTTTGCAAAGTGAGGCTATATGGGCAGTAGTTGGTAGTATACTGTGACCAAAGCCAGGGCAGTCCTCTACCCACCGGAGGTGGAGGCAGGTATCAACCCCTCTGCCTCCAAATAATAAGCTCAATACTGACAGATCCGAAGACTCTGCTGCAGGACACACACCAGTATGGGAGAGGAACAGGAATGGACACACACCAGTATAGGAGGGGAACAGGAATGGACACGCACCAGTATAGGAGAGGAACAGGAATGGACACACACCAGTATAGGAGGGGAACAGGAATGGACACACACCAGTATATGAGAGGAACAGGAATGGACACACACCAGTATATGAGAGGAACAGGAATGGACACACACCAGTATAGGAGAGGAACAGGAATGGACATACACCAGTATAGGAGGGGAACAGGAATGAACACACACCAGTATAGGAGGGGAACAGGAATGGACACACACCAGTATAGGAGAGGAACAGGAATGGACACACACTAGTATAGGAGGGGAACAGGAATGGACACACACCATTATAGGAGAGGAACAGGAATGGACACACACCAGTATAGGAGGGGAACAGGAATGGACACACACCAGTATATGAGAGGAACAGGAATGAACACACACCAGTATAGGAGAGGAACAGGAATGAACACACACCAGTATAGGAGGGGAACAGGAATGGACACACACCAGTATAGGAGAGGAACAGGAATGGACACACACCAGTATAGGAGGGGAACAGGAATGGACACACACCAGTATAGGAGAGGAACAGGAATGGACACACACCAGTATAGGAGGGGAACAGGAATGGACACACACCAGTATAGGAGAGGAACAGGAATGGACACACACCAGTATAGGAGGGGAACAGGAATGGACATACACCTGTATAGGAGAGGAACAGGAATGGACACACACCAGTATAGGAGAGGAACAGGAATGGACATACACCAGTATAGGAGGGGAACAGGAATGGACACACACCAGTATAGGAGGGGAACAGGAATGGACACACACCAGTATAGGAGGGGAACAGGAATGGACACACACCAGTATAGGAGGGGAACAGGAATGGACACACACCAGTATAGGAGGGGAACAGGAATGGACACACACACCAGTATAGGAGAGGAACAGGAATGGACACACACCAGTATAGGAGGGGAACAGGAATGGACACACACCAGTATAGGAGAGGAACAGGAATGGACACACACCAGTATGGGAGAGGAACAGGAATGGACACACACCAGTATAGGAGGGGAACAGGAATGGACACACACCAGTATAGGAGAGGAACAGGAATGGACACACACCAGTATAGGAGGGGAACAGGAATGGACACACACCAGTATATGAGAGGAACAGGAATGAACACACACCAGTATAGGAGGGGAACAGGAATGGACACACACCAGTATAGGAGAGGAACAGGAATGGACACACACCAGTATAGGAGAGGAACAGGAATGGGCAAACACCAGTATAGGAGAGAAACAGGAATGGACACACACCAGTATATGAGAGGAACAGGAATGAACATTTTTTTGAAATCAGCACAGATATTTATACACAAACATACAACATGACTCATTTAAAGCAGGGAATGACACCTTTACATATGAAACATAATGACACCTTTTCATACAGACACTTAATGAACATAACATAACAGTAGGACATACAGTAAGGAAAAGGGAGCAGTCACAGCCAGATACAATAAAGGGTGCTGCTGAAAGTATACACATAGCATATGATACACAAAGGAATTTGTGCACATACACACAACATTTTTCAAGTCTCATAAATAACTCCTATGAAGGAGTAAACAATCAGAGATTCAGCCATGGTTTATGGTCTACTGATGCTTAGCCCACCGCTGTGTCACAGTACTCAGAATTGGTGGATCCTGTCATTAAACACATTGTGTAAAGCAACACACCACCCACAAGTGTTGCCAGGTCGCTCATGAGATATACTTACAGGCAGGGAGCTGCCACAGCCATCCACGTGTCTAATGTAACTTACATTGGCACCCTATCCTGCTTAGTGTCAGTGCGGCACTGCTAATGTCAGTATCTGGGGTTGGAGGATGCGCGCCTTTCTGTAGCTTTTCAATGCTTCGGAAATAGCAGAATATTATACTATTTATAAAAATCTATTTCTATACCTGTCCAAACAAATTGTCTAGCGCAATGTATAGACATCTAGTAACAGGATGCTGTATCATTTTACATGATGGGTATACTATAACTTGTCTGTAGCCATACACAATGTTATTAAAACATTATTATTATTAGTATCGATTCAGTGTATAAACATGGAACCTGTCCTGTATGTGGAATAGAGCATGGAGTCATAACAGTTATCACATTATCTCATGTAGGAAATGAAAGGAAACATCACCCAAGGTATGTCAGCTTCCTCATCCCCACTGGTGTCAGTGCTGAGCATGTTTATGTCATTCATCTACTCATTAAATGTGTGTTTGCATGAATATGAATAGTAAGTAGTTATAGTTATGCTGAACCAGCCTTGATACTGACTGTCTGTGAGACTAAACTCTCCTTTAGTATTTCAAATGAGACAGAAGATCACGATCTGAGTAAAAACACTTCTTAATGATGCTCCTTTGGATATCTATGGAACACCCATGGACTGTGTTGTATTTACAATTTGTGTTGACCTAGGTTTCACTCAATCCCAACCTTCATTTGTCTCACCCCTTCTTCTCCAGGTTCCACCATTTCCGTTCCACTACACCAGATTGCCCCCACATACCTTACAAGAGAGCCAGATTGCCTCAACATCCCTGTCCATCGACACATTTCCCCCTCATTGCAACATGTGTCCCTTAGAGCTTTAAGAGCCCTGTTCTTTTAGTTTTTTGATAAATTTAATTTAACATATTTTTAACATAAATTTTTTACCTTTGTTTTTGCTTTCTGTCATACTTTGTATCCTGTTTGATGATTCAACATGTATACAGTTGGTAACAAGATTACGGAATTTAAAAAAAAAGGCTTTTAAATATCTAGCTGACTGTGAGGGAAGCATGTTTGTTCCGTGCCCCCGTCTCTTTATCTAGCGACATTTCTATTTTATATAAAAAGTTTAGAAGCTGATTATCGTAGTTGCGCCATCTACTGGGAACATTTGGTCGTTGATGCGGATTCCACAGAACATTCGATTGACATGGATAAGACCGATGTGATTTTTCTTACATTCCGCTTGCAAAAGAAAATGCCCTTTATCATTAACTCAACTTTTCTGCACATAATTATATAGGCTTCATTGGTTCCGAGTCTTTCTATTTCCATGTAGCATTATGAAAAAGATATGTCTCCATTGGTGTGGAACAGTTTTATGTGTGAACAATACATTAAAATGTTTATTAGTCTATTTAATTATTTTTAGAACATTTACAAACTGATACAGGAGACAGGTAGTAACATCTGTGAGCAAAAAAAAAATATCAGATATCTTTTTTTTTTTCATATTTTTCAGATACATCTGCTGGTTTTCTATATATGTTGCTTCTCTCTTCTCTTTTGGGAACAGTTATCTGTAGTCTCCTTTTTCATTTTGGTTTTTAAGTTGTCATAACAATTGTGTTAACAACCTTTCTGCCAGTGGGGGCTTCTTCTGTTCCTATATATTTCTTTCTTGTTTTGCTTGTTTTTACCAAAAGGTCAAATTGGATTTATTCAAAAATCAAAAGAAACCTTGTTTTTATTTTTTGTCTCATTGGACTAAATAAACCAAAGGTTATATAAGCAGACATTATTTTGGTGCTTGGTGGTGGGAACAAAAATTCTTAATATTGGTGATAAACATTATTTATATCGTATTTCCATGAGTTAATTTTGTATCTTCGTTTATGATGTAACCAAATAGTCAAAAAAGCAGGATTTGCCCATTTTCAATGTAGCCTTCACTTAAAAAATAAATCCCACAATCCAGCTAAATTAAGGGGTCATCTAACCACGATCCATTTAAATGAAGAGCTCATTTAATCTAAGGCTCATCATCTGTATTTCACAACCTTCTTTAAGAGTCTTAAACTACCTCCAAGGGTGGTGAGTTGCACTGAAGTTAATGTAGGTGTGGTAAACTCATTAAAGTGATAGTGCTCTATAAGTTTACCTGTCACTGATTCCTGTTTGTGTTTTGACTATTTTGTGATTGCTGCCAGCCCCATGTGACCATGACTATTATTTTGCCTATTGCCATTGTTTCCCCATTGATAATTTTGGTTCCTGAACCCTGCCTGCTGCGAACTCCACCAGAAGATCTCTATTCTCAATAACCTTGCCATCTCATGCCACACATGCACAGTCGTATTGTGATCTGATGAATGGTGATTACAGTTAGTTTAATTTCCTTCATTTCATCCAACCATCCCAAACAACTCATATCCTGGTGGCCTGAAGATTTGCACCTGATTTGCATACTCCAAGTGAGGTCTCACCAGCACTCTTTACAATGCTCCAGGTGAGATCTCACCAGCGCTCTGTACAATACTCCAAGTGAGGTCTCACCAGCGCTCTGTACAATACTCCAAGTGAGGTCTGACAAGTGCTCTGTACAATACTCCAAGTGAGGTCTCACCAGCGCTTTGTACAATACTCCAAGTGAGGGTCTCACCAGCGCTCTGTACAATACTCCAAGTGAGGTCTCACCAGCGCTTTGTACAATACTCCAAGTGAGGTCTCACCAGTGCTCTGTACAATACTTCAAGTGAGATCTCACCAGTGCTCTATACAATACTCCAAGTGAGGTCTCACCAGCGCTCTGTACAATACTCCAAGTGAGATCTCACCAGTGCTCTATACAATACTCCAAGTGAGGTCTCACCAGCGCTCTGTACAATAGCATGAGCACCTTTTTCTACTGCTAATACCTCTCTCTATGCTGCAACCAAGCATTCTGCTAATACCTCTCCCTCTACAACCAAGCATTCTGCTAATACCTCTCCCTCTACAACCAAGCATTCTGCTAATACCTCTCCCTCTACAACCAATCATTCTGCTAATACCTCTCCCTATGTAACCAAGCATTCTGCTAATACCTCTCCCTATGTAACCAAGCATTCTGCTAATACCTCTCCCTATGTAACCAAGCATTCTGCTAATACCTCTCCCTATGTAACCAAGCGTTCTGCTAATACCTCTCCCTATACAACCAAGCATTCTGCTAATACCTCTTCCTATGTAACCAAGCATTCTGCTAATACCTCTCCCTATGTAACCAAGCATTCTGCTAATACCTCTCCCTATGTAACCAAGCATTCTGCTAATACCTCTCCCTATACAAACAAGCATTCTGCTAATACCTCTCCCTATACAACCAAGCATTCTGCTAATACCTCTCCCTATGTAACCAAGCATTCTGCTTATACCTCTCCCTATGTAACCAAGCATTCTGCTTATACCTCTCCCTATGTAACCAAGCATTCTGCTAATACCTCTCCCTATACAAACAAGCATTCTGCTAATACCTCTCCCTATACAACCAAGCATTCTGCTAATACCTCTCCCTATGTAACCAAGCATTCTGCTTATACCTCTCCCTATAAAACCAAGCATTCTGCTAATACCTCTCCCTATATAACCAAGCATTCTGCTAATACCTCTCCCCATCCAACCAAGTATTCTGCTAATACCTCTCCCTATACAACCAAGCATTCTGCTAATACCTCTCCCTATACAGCCAAGAATTCTGCTAATACCTCTCCCTATATAACCAAGCATTCTGATAATACCTCTCCCTATACAGCCAAGCATTCTGCTTGTATTCCCTGCTGCTCTATTGCATTGCCTTTAGTTTAGATTAGTTGTGTCAAATACAAGGACAAACGTCTAATTTTGGTGACTGAGCATCAGCTCTGCCCTCAGTACAGGATCATACATTTCCTCTTATAATTACAGTTATTCACTGTTGCTCAAAGCCAAGCTCTTTTCTTCTTTTTTTTTTGGGGGGGGGGGGGTTGTTTGATGAAAACTGCATAGGTGAAAAAAAAAACTAAAGGGATTTTAAAACTAGAATTGATTTGTCTATGAATAAATAAGTTAGATATATTATTCTGTGCTGCTACCTGAATTTAAAATCTATTATGATACAGGAACAGATTAATGACAGGTTTGGTACCTAAGAAATGTGAGTCATTTAAACTTCTAAATCCATCTTTATTATGCTTCTTGTTTTCCCACTATTACAGAACAACACTGAAAAATTGACTTTTTGCTAACAATTAATAGATTTGATAGCATTGGCATTTATAATTGTAAATTGGTACATAGTTATATAGTAACATAGTGCTATAGTTACATAGTTACATATATATTTATATAGTTACATAGTTACATATATAGTTATACAGTTACATAGTGCTATAGTTACATAGTATATAGTTACATAGTTACATATATAGTTAGATAGTTACATAGTGCTGTACTTACATATTTATATGGTTACATAGTTATGTAGTTACATAGTATATAGTTACATAGTTACATATTTAGTTATATAGTTAAATATTTACATATATAGTTACATTGTTACTTAGTTATATAGTTACAGAGCATATAGTTACATAGTATATAGTTACATAGTATAAAGTTACATAGTATATAGTTACATAGTATATACTTACATAGTGCTATAGTTACAGAGTATAAAGTTACATAGTATATAGTTACATAGTATATAGTTACATAGTGCTATAGTTACATAGTATATAGTTACATAGTGCTATAGTTACAGAGTATATAGTTACATATATAGTTACATAGTATATTGTTACATAGTATATAGTTACATAGTGCTATAGTTACATAGTATATAGTTACATAGTGCTATAGTTACATAGTATATGTTTACATAGTGCTATAGTTACAGAGTATATAGTTACATAGTGCTATAGTTACAGAGTATATAGTTACATAGTTACATATATAGTTACATAGTATATACTTACATAGTTACATATATAGTTATATAGTTACATAGTTACATAGTTACATTAGTAGTTTATGTTGATAAAAGACTTGCGTCCATCTAGTTCAACCCTTTTCCTCTCCCATGTTACCCACTGCTGATCCAAAAGAAGCCAAATAAAAACCCCTTCAGCAATTTCCAATTCTGCTTTCAGTGGGGAAATAAATCCTTCTTGACTCCAAATGGCAATCAGATTTCTCCTGGATCAACAAGCACTAAATACATATTACTGCCTATACTAACATGCATAGCCCTCTATGCTCCGGATCATTACTGCCTATACTAACATGCATAGCCCTCTATGCTCCGGATCATTACTGCCTATACTAACATGCATAGCCCTCTATGCTCCGGGGCATTACTGCCTATACTAACATACATAGCCCTCTATGCTCCGGGGCATTACTGCCTATACTAACATACATAGCCCTCTACGCTCCGGGGCATTACTGCCTATACTAACATGCATAGCCCTCTATGCTCCGGGGCATTACTGCCTATACTAACATGCATAGCCCTCTATGCTCAGGGGCATTACTGCCTATACTAACATACATAGCCCTCTATGCTCCGGGGCATTACTGCCTATACTAACATGCATAGCCCTCTATGCTCCGGGGCATTACTGCCTATACTAACATGCACAGCCCTCTATGCTCCAAATCATTACTGCCTATACTAACATACATAGCCCTCCATGCTCCGGATCATTACTGCCTATACTAACATGCATAGCCCTCTATGCTCCGGATCATTACTGCCTATACTAACATGCATAGCCCTCTATGCTCCGGATCATTACTGCCTATACTAACATGCATAGCCCTCTATGCTCCGGGGCATTACTGCCTATATTAACATGCATAGCCCTCTATGCTCCGGGGCATTACTGCCTATATTAACATGCATAGCCCTCTATGCTCCGGGGCATTACTGCCTATATTAACATGCATAGCCCTCTATGCTCCGGGGCATTACTGCCTATACTAACATGCACGACCCTCTATGCTGCGGGGCATTACTGCCTATACTAACATGCATAGCCCTCTATGCTCCGGGGCATTACTGCCTATACTAACATGCATAGCCCTCTATGCTCCGGGGCATTACTGCCTATACTGACATGCATAGCCCTCTATGCTCCGGGGCATTACTGCCTATACTAACATACATAGCCCTCTATGCTCCGGGTCATTACTGCCTATACTAACATGCATAGCCCTCTATGCTCAGGGGCATTACTGCCTATACTAACATACATAGCCCTCTATGCTCCGGGGCATTACTGCCTATACTAACATGCATAGCCCTCTATGCTCCGGGGCATTACTGCCTATACTAACATGCACAGCCCTCTATGCTCCAAATCATTACTGCCTATACTAACATACATAGCCCTCCATGCTCCGGGGCATTACTGCCTATACTAACATGCATAGCCCTCTATGCTCCGGATCATTACTGCCTATACTAACATGCATAGCCCTCTATGCTCCAAATCATTACTGCCTATACTAACATGCATAGCCCTCTGTGCTCCGGGGCATTACTGCCTATACTAACATGCATAGCCCTCTATGCTCCGGGGCATTACTGCCTATACTAACATACATAGCCCTCTATGCTCCGGGGCATTACTGCCTATACTAACATGCATAGCCCTCTATGCTCCGGCTCATTACTGCCTATACTAACATGCATAGCCCTCTGTGCTCCGGGGCATTACTGCCTATACTAACATGCATAGCCCTCTATGCTCCGGGGCATTACTGCCTATACTAACATGCATAGCCCTCTGTGCTCCGGGGCATTACTGCCTATACTAACATGCATAGCCCTCTATGCTCCGGCTCATTACTGCCTATACTAACATGCATAGCCCTCTATGCTCCGGGGCATTACTGCCTATACTAACATGCATAGCCCTCTATGCTCCGGGGCATTACTGCCTATACTAACATACATAGCCCTCTATGCTCCGGGGCATTACTGCCTATACTAACATGCATAGCCCTCTATGCTCCGGGGCATTACTGCCTATACTAACATGCATAGCCCTCTATGCTCCGGGGCATTACTGCCTATACTAACATACATAGCCCTCTATGCTCCGGGGCATTACTGCCTATACTAACATACATAGCCCTCCATGCTCCGGGGCATTACTGCCTATACTAACATACATAGCCCTCTATGCTCCGGGGCATTACTGCCTATACTAACATGCATAGCCCTCTATGCTCCGGGGCATTACTGCCTATACTAACATGCATAGCCCTCTATGCCCCGGGGCATTACTGCCTATACTAACATACATAGCCCTCTGTGCTCCGGAGCATTACTGCCTATACTAACATACATAGCCCTCTGTGCTCCGGGGCATTACTGCCTATACTAACATGCACAGCCCTCTATGCTCCGGGGCATTACTGCCTATAGTAACATGCATAGCCCTCTATGCTCCGGGGCATTACTGCCTATACTAACATGCATAGCCCTCTATGCTCCGGGGCATTACTGCCTATACTAACATGCATAGCCCTCTATGCTCCGGGGCATTACTGCCTATACTAACATGCATAGCCCTCTATACTCCGGGGCATTACTGCCTATACTAACATGCATAGCCCTCTATGCGCCGAGGCATTACTGCCTATACTAACATGCACAGCCCTCTATGCGCCGGGGCATTACTGAATATACTGACATGCACAGCCCTCTATGCATGGGGCATTACTGCCTATGGTAACATACATAGCCCTCCATGCTCCGGGGCATTACTGCCTATACTAACATACATAGCCCTCTATGCTCCGGATCATTACTGCCTATACTAACATGCATAGCCCTCTATGCTCCGGGGCATTACTGCCTATACTAACATGCATAGCCCTCTAGGCGCCGGGGCATTACTGCCTATACTAACATGCACAGCCCTCTATGCTCCGGATCATTACTGCCTATACTAACATGCATAGCCCTCTATGCTCCGGAGCATTACTGCCTATACTGACATACATAGCCCTCTATGCTCCGGATCATTACTGCCTATACTGACATGCACGGCCCTCTATGCTCCGGGGCATTACTGCCTATACTAACATGCATAGCCCTCTATGCTCCGGGTCATTACTGCCTATACTAACATGCATAGCCCTCTATGCTCCGGGGCATTACTGCCGATACTAACATGCATAGCCCTCTATGCTCCGGATCATTACTGCCTATATTAACATGCATAACCCTCTATGCGCCGGGGCATTACTGCCTATATTAACATGCATAGCCCTCTATGCTCCGGATCATTACTGCCTATATTAACATGCATAGCCCTCTATGCTCCGGATCATTACTGCCTATATTAACATGCATAGCCCTCTATGCTTCGGATCATTACTGCCTATACTAACATACATAGCCCTCTATGCTCCGGGGCATTACTGCCTATACTAACATGCATAGCCCTCTATGCTCCGGATCATTACTGCCTATACTAACATGCATAGCCCTCTATGCTCCGGATCATTACTGCCTATACTAACATGCATAGCCCTCTATGCTCTGGGGCATTACTGCCTATATTAACATGCATAGCCCTCTATGCTCCGGATCATTACTGCCTATATTAACATGCATAGCCCTCTATGCGCCGGGGCATTACTGCCTATACTAACATGCATAGCCCTCTATGCTTCGGATCATTACTGCCTATACTAACATACATAGCCCTCTATGCTCCGGGGCATTACTGCCTATACTAACATGCATAGCCCTCTATGCTCCGGATCATTACTGCCTATATTAACATGCATAGCCCTCTATGCTCCGGATCATTACTGCCTATACTAACATGCATAGCCCTCTATGCTCCGGGACATTACTGCCTATACTAACATGCACAGCCCTCTATGCTCCGGGGCATTACTGCCTATACTAACATGCATAGCCCTCTATGCTCCTGGGCATTACTGCCTATATTAACATGCATAGCCCTCTATGCTCCGGGGCATTACTGCCTATACTAACATGCATAGCCCTCTATGCTCCGGGGCATTACTGCCTATACTAACATGCATAGCCCTCTATGCTCCGGATCATTACTGCCTATATTAACATGCATAGCCCTCTATGCTCCGGATCATTACTGCCTATACTAACATGCATAGCCCTTTATGCTCCGGGACATTACTGCCTATACTAACATGCACAGCCCTCTATGCTCCGGGGCATTACTGCCTATACTAACATGCATAGCCCTCTATGCTCCTGGGCATTACTGCCTATATTAACATGCATAGCCCTCTATGCTCCGGGGCATTACTGCCTATACTAACATGCATAGCCCTCTGTGCTCCGGGGCATTACTGCCTATACTAACATGCATAGCCCTCTGTGCTCCGGGGCATTACTGCCTATACTAACATGCATAGCCCTCTATGCTCCTGCTATACTAACATGCATAGCCCTCTATGCTCCGGGGCATTACTGCCTATACTAACATGCATAGCCCTCTATGCTCCGGATCATTACTGCCTATACTAACATGCATAGCCCTCTATGCTCCGGGGCATTACTGCCTATACTAACATGCACAGCCCTCTATGCTCCGGATCATTACTGCCTATACTAACATGCATAGCCCTCTATGCTCCGGGGCATTACTGCCTATATTAACATGCATAGCCCTCTATGCTCCGGGGCATTACTGCCTATACTAACATGCACGGCCCTCTATGCTCCGGATCATTACTGCCTATACTAACATGCATAGCCCTCTATGCTCCGGATCATTACTGCCTATAGTAACATGCATAGCCCTCTATGCTCCGGGGCATTACTGCCTATACTAACATGCATAGCCCCCTATGCTCCGGGGCATTACTGCCTATACTAACATGCATAGCCCTCTATGCTCCGGATCATTACTGCCTATACTAACATGCATAGCCCTCTATGCTCCGGATCATTACTGCCTATACTAACATGCATAGCCCTCTATGCTCCGGATCATTACTGCCTATACTAACATGCATAGCCCTCTATGCTCTGGGGCATTACTGCCTATATTAACATGCATAGCCCTCTATGCTCCGGATCATTACTGCCTATATTAACATGCATAGCCCTCTATGCGCCGGGGCATTACTGCCTATACTAACATGCATAGCCCTCTATGCTTCGGATCATTACTGCCTATACTAACATACATAGCCCTCTATGCTCCGGGGCATTACTGCCTATACTAACATGCATAGCCCTCTATGCTCCGGATCATTACTGCCTATATTAACATGCATAGCCCTCTATGCTCCGGATCATTACTGCCTATACTAACATGCATAGCCCTCTATGCTCCGGGACATTACTGCCTATACTAACATGCACAGCCCTCTATGCTCCGGGGCATTACTGCCTATACTAACATGCATAGCCCTCTATGCTCCTGGGCATTACTGCCTATATTAACATGCATAGCCCTCTATGCTCCGGGGCATTACTGCCTATACTAACATGCATAGCCCTCTATGCTCCGGGGCATTACTGCCTATACTAACATGCATAGCCCTCTATGCTCCGGATCATTACTGCCTATATTAACATGCATAGCCCTCTATGCTCCGGATCATTACTGCCTATACTAACATGCATAGCCCTTTATGCTCCGGGACATTACTGCCTATACTAACATGCACAGCCCTCTATGCTCCGGGGCATTACTGCCTATACTAACATGCATAGCCCTCTATGCTCCTGGGCATTACTGCCTATATTAACATGCATAGCCCTCTATGCTCCGGGGCATTACTGCCTATACTAACATGCATAGCCCTCTGTGCTCCGGGGCATTACTGCCTATACTAACATGCATAGCCCTCTGTGCTCCGGGGCATTACTGCCTATACTAACATGCATAGCCCTCTATGCTCCTGCTATACTAACATGCATAGCCCTCTATGCTCCGGGGCATTACTGCCTATACTAACATGCATAGCCCTCTATGCTCCGGATCATTACTGCCTATACTAACATGCATAGCCCTCTATGCTCCGGGGCATTACTGCCTATACTAACATGCACAGCCCTCTATGCTCCGGATCATTACTGCCTATACTAACATGCATAGCCCTCTATGCTCCGGGGCATTACTGCCTATATTAACATGCATAGCCCTCTATGCTCCGGCGCATTACTGCCTATACTAACATGCACGGCCCTCTATGCTCCGGATCATTACTGCCTATACTAACATGCATAGCCCTCTATGCTCCGGATCATTACTGCCTATAGTAACATGCATAGCCCTCTATGCTCCGGGGCATTACTGCCTATACTAACATGCATAGCCCCCTATGCTCCGGGGCATTACTGCCTATACTAACATGCATAGCCCTCTATGCTCCGGATCATTACTGCCTATACTAACATGCATAGCCCTCTATGCTCCGGGGCATTACTGCCTATACTAACATGCATAGCCCTCTATGCTCCGGGGCATTACTGCCTATACTAACATGCATAGCCCTCTGTGCTCCGGATCATTACTGCCTATACTAACATGCACAGCCCTCTATGCTCCGGGGCATTACTGCCTATACTAACATACATAGCCCTCTATGCTCCGGAGCATTACTGCCTATACTAACATACATAGCCCTCTATGCTCCGGGGCATTATTGCCTATACTAACATGCACAGCCCTCTATGCGCCGGATCATTACTGCCTATACTAACATGCATAGCCCTCTATGCTCCGGGGCATTACTGCCTATACTAACATGCACAGCCCTCTATGCTCCGGGGCATTACTGCCTATACTAACATGCATAGCCCTCTATGCTCTGGGGCATTACTGCCTATATTAACATGCATAGCCCTCTATGCTCCGGGGCATTACTGCCTATACTAACATACATAGCCCTCTATGCTCCGGATCATTACTGCCTATACTAACATGCATAGCCCTCTATGCTCCGGATCATTACTGCCTATACTAACATGCATAGCCCTCTATGCTCCGGGGCATTACTGCCTATACTAACATACATAGCCCTCTATGCTCCGGGGCATTACTGCCTATACTAACATACATAGCCCTCTATGCTCCGGATCATTACTGCCTATACTAACATACATAGCCCTCTATGCTCGGGGCATTACTGCCTATACTGACATACATAGCCCTCTATGCTCCGGATCATTACTGCCTATACTAACATACATAGCCCTCTATGCTCCGGGGCATTACTGCCTATACTAACATGCATAGCCCTCTGTGCTCCGGGGCATTACTGCCTATACTAACATACATAGCCCTCTGTGCTCCGGGCATTACTGCCTATAGTAACATGCATAGCCCTCTGTGCTCCGGGGCATTACTGCCTATACTGACATGCATAGCCCTCTATGCTCCGGGGCATTACTGCCTATACTAACATGCATAGCCCTCTATGCTCCGGGGCATTACAGCCTATACTAACATACATAGCCCTCTATGCTCCGGGGCATTACTGCCTATACTAACATGCATAGCCCTCTATGCTCCGGGGCATTACTGCCTATACTAACATGCATAGCCCTCTATGCTCCGGGGCATTACTGCCTATACTAACATGCATAGCCCTCTATGCTCCGGGGCATTACTGCCTATACTAACATGCATAGCCCTCTATGCTCCGGGGCATTACTGCCTATACTAACATGCATAGCCCTCTATGCTCCGGATCATTACTGCCTATACTAACATACATTGCCCTCTATGCTTCGGATCATTACTGCCTATACTAACATACATAGCCCTCCATGCTCCGGGGCATTACTGCCTATACTAACATACATAGCCCTCTATGCTCCGGGGCATTACTGCCTATACTAACATGCATAGCCCTCTATGCTCCGGGGCATTACTGCCTATACTAACATACATAGCCCTCTATGCTCCGGGGCATTACTGCCTATACTAACATGCATAGCCCTCTATGCTCCGGGGCATTACTGCCTATACTGACATACATAGCCCTCTATGCTCCGGATCATTACTGCCTATACTAACATGCATAGCCCTCTATGCTCCGGGGCATTACTGCCTATACTAACATGCATAGCCCTCTATGCTCCGGCTCATTACTGCCTATACTAACATGCATAGCCCTCTATGCTCCTGGGCATTACCGCCTATACTAACATGCACAGCCCTCTATGCTCCGGGGCATTACTGCCTATACTAACATGCATAGCCCTCTATGCTCCGGGGCATTACTGCCTATACTAACATACATAGCCCTCTATGCTCCGGGGCATTACTGCCTATGCTAACATGCATAGCCCTCTATGCTCCGGGGCATTACTGCCTATACTAACATGCGTAGCCCTCTATGCTCCGGATCATTACTGCCTATACTAACATGCATAGCCCTCTATGCTCCGGGGCATTACTGCCTATACTAACATACATAGCCCTCTATGCTCCGGATCATTACTGCCTATACTAACATGCATAGCCCTCTATGCTCCGGGGCATTACTGCCTATACTAACATGCATAGCCCTCTATGCTCCGGCTCATTACTGCCTATACTAACATGCATAGCCCTCTATGCTCCTGGGCATTACTGCCTATACTAACATGCATAGCCCTCTATGCTCCGGGGCATTACTGCCTATACTAACATGCATAGCCCTCTATGCTCCGGGGCATTACTGCCTATACTAACATGCATAGCCCTCTATGCTCCGGATCATTACTGCCTATACTAACATGCATAGCCCTCTATGCTCCGGCTCATTACTGCCTATACTAACATGCATAGCCCTCTGTGCTCCGGGGCATTACTGCCTATACTAACATGCATAGCCCTCTATGCTCCGTTGCATTACTGCCTATACTAACATACATAGCCCTCTATGCTCCGGGGCATTACTGCCTATACTAACATGCATAGCCCTCTATGCTCCGGCTCATTACTGCCTATACTAACATGCATAGCCCTCTGTGCTCCGGGGCATTACTGCCTATACTAACATGCATAGCCCTCTATGCTCCGGGGCATTACTGCCTATACTAACATGCATAGCCCTCTGTGCTCCGGGGCATTACTTCCTATACTAACATGCATAGCCCTCTATGCTCCGGCTCATTACTGCCTATACTAACATGCATAGCCCTCTATGCTCCGGGGCATTACTGCCTATACTAACATGCATAGCCCTCTATGCTCCGGGGCATTACTGCCTATACTAACATACATAGCCCTCTATGCTCCGGGGCATTACTGCCTATACTAACATGCATAGCCCTCTATGCTCCGGGGCATTACTGCCTATACTAACATGCATAGCCCTCTATGCTCCGGGGCATTACTGCCTATACTAACATACATAGCCCTCTATGCTCCGGGGCATTACTGCCTATACTAACATACATAGCCCTCCATGCTCCGGGGCATTACTGCCTATACTAACATACATAGCCCTCTATGCTCAATGGCATTACTGCCTATACTAACATGCATAGCCCTCTATGCTCCGGGGCATTACTGCCTATACTAACATGCATAGCCCTCTATGCCCCGGGGCATTACTGCCTATACTAACATACATAGCCCTCTGTGCTCCGGAGCATTACTGCCTATACTAACATACATAGCCCTCTGTGCTCCGGGGCATTACTGCCTATACTAACATGCACAGCCCTCTATGCTCCGGGGCATTACTGCCTATAGTAACATGCATAGCCCTCTATGCTCCGGGGCATTACTGCCTATACTAACATGCATAGCCCTCTATGCTCCGGGGCATTACTGCCTATACTAACATGCATAGCCCTCTATGCTCCGGGGCATTACTGCCTATACTAACATGCATAGCCCTCTATACTCCGGGGCATTACTGCCTATACTAACATGCATAGCCCTCTATGCGCCGGGGCATTACTGCCTATACTAACATGCACAGCCCTCTATGCGCCGGGGCATTACTGAATATACTGACATGCACAGCCCTCTATGCATGGGGCATTACTGCCTATGGTAACATACATAGCCCTCCATGCTCCGGGGCATTACTGCCTATACTAACATACATAGCCCTCTATGCTCCGGATCATTACTGCCTATACTAACATGCATAGCCCTCTATGCTCCGGGGCATTACTGCCTATACTAACATGCATAGCCCTCTAGGCGCCGGGGCATTACTGCCTATACTAACATGCACAGCCCTCTATGCTCCGGATCATTACTGCCTATACTAACATGCATAGCCCTCTATGCTCCGGAGCATTACTGCCTATACTGACATACATAGCCCTCTATGCTCCGGATCATTACTGCCTATACTGACATGCACGGCCCTCTATGCTCCGGGGCATTACTGCCTATACTAACATGCATAGCCCTCTATGCTCCGGGTCATTACTGCCTATACTAACATGCATAGCCCTCTATGCTCCGGGGCATTACTGCCGATACTAACATGCATAGCCCTCTATGCTCCGGATCATTACTGCCTATATTAACATGCATAACCCTCTATGCGCCAGGGCATTACTGCCTATATTAACATGCATAGCCCTCTATGCTCCGGATCATTACTGCCTATATTAACATGCATAGCCCTCTATGCTCCGGATCATTACTGCCTATATTAACATGCATAGCCCTCTATGCTTCGGATCATTACTGCCTATACTAACATACATAGCCCTCTATGCTCCGGGGCATTACTGCCTATACTAACATGCATAGCCCTCTGTGCTCCGGGGCATTACTTCCTATACTAACATGCATAGCCCTCTATGCTCCGGCTCATTACTGCCTATACTAACATGCATAGCCCTCTATGCTCCGGGGCATTACTGCCTATACTAACATGCATAGCCCTCTATGCTCCGGGGCATTACTGCCTATACTAACATACATAGCCCTCTATGCTCCGGGGCATTACTGCCTATACTAACATGCATAGCCCTCTATGCTCCGGGGCATTACTGCCTATACTAACATGCATAGCCCTCTATGCTCCGGGGCATTACTGCCTATACTAACATACATAGCCCTCTATGCTCCGGGGCATTACTGCCTATACTAACATACATAGCCCTCCATGCTCCGGGGCATTACTGCCTATACTAACATACATAGCCCTCTATGCTCAATGGCATTACTGCCTATACTAACATGCATAGCCCTCTATGCTCCGGGGCATTACTGCCTATACTAACATGCATAGCCCTCTATGCCCCGGGGCATTACTGCCTATACTAACATACATAGCCCTCTGTGCTCCGGAGCATTACTGCCTATACTAACATACATAGCCCTCTGTGCTCCGGGGCATTACTGCCTATACTAACATGCACAGCCCTCTATGCTCCGGGGCATTACTGCCTATAGTAACATGCATAGCCCTCTATGCTCCGGGGCATTACTGCCTATACTAACATGCATAGCCCTCTATGCTCCGGGGCATTACTGCCTATACTAACATGCATAGCCCTCTATGCTCCGGGGCATTACTGCCTATACTAACATGCATAGCCCTCTATACTCCGGGGCATTACTGCCTATACTAACATGCATAGCCCTCTATGCGCCGGGGCATTACTGCCTATACTAACATGCACAGCCCTCTATGCGCCGGGGCATTACTGAATATACTGACATGCACAGCCCTCTATGCATGGGGCATTACTGCCTATGGTAACATACATAGCCCTCCATGCTCCGGGGCATTACTGCCTATACTAACATACATAGCCCTCTATGCTCCGGATCATTACTGCCTATACTAACATGCATAGCCCTCTATGCTCCGGGGCATTACTGCCTATACTAACATGCATAGCCCTCTAGGCGCCGGGGCATTACTGCCTATACTAACATGCACAGCCCTCTATGCTCCGGATCATTACTGCCTATACTAACATGCATAGCCCTCTATGCTCCGGAGCATTACTGCCTATACTGACATACATAGCCCTCTATGCTCCGGATCATTACTGCCTATACTGACATGCACGGCCCTCTATGCTCCGGGGCATTACTGCCTATACTAACATGCATAGCCCTCTATGCTCCGGGTCATTACTGCCTATACTAACATGCATAGCCCTCTATGCTCCGGGGCATTACTGCCGATACTAACATGCATAGCCCTCTATGCTCCGGATCATTACTGCCTATATTAACATGCATAACCCTCTATGCGCCAGGGCATTACTGCCTATATTAACATGCATAGCCCTCTATGCTCCGGATCATTACTGCCTATATTAACATGCATAGCCCTCTATGCTCCGGATCATTACTGCCTATATTAACATGCATAGCCCTCTATGCTTCGGATCATTACTGCCTATACTAACATACATAGCCCTCTATGCTCCGGGGCATTACTGCCTATACTAACATGCATAGCCCTCTATGCTCCGGATCATTACTGCCTATACTAACATGCATAGCCCTCTATGCTCCGGATCATTACTGCCTATACTAACATGCATAGCCCTCTATGCTCTGGGGCATTACTGCCTATATTAACATGCATAGCCCTCTATGCTCCGGATCATTACTGCCTATATTAACATGCATAGCCCTCTATGCGCCGGGGCATTACTGCCTATACTAACATGCATAGCCCTCTATGCTTCGGATCATTACTGCCTATACTAACATACATAGCCCTCTATGCTCCGGGGCATTACTGCCTATACTAACATGCATAGCCCTCTATGCTCCGGATCATTACTGCCTATATTAACATGCATAGCCCTCTATGCTCCGGATCATTACTGCCTATACTAACATGCATAGCCCTCTATGCTCCAGGACATTACTGCCTATACTAACATGCACAGCCCTCTATGCTCCGGGGCATTACTGCCTATACTAACATGCATAGCCCTCTATGCTCCTGGGCATTACTGCCTATATTAACATGCATAGCCCTCTATGCTCCGGGGCATTACTGCCTATACTAACATGCATAGCCCTCTATGCTCCGGGGCATTACTGCCTATACTAACATGCATAGCCCTCTATGCTCCGGATCATTACTGCCTATATTAACATGCATAGCCCTCTATGCTCCGGATCATTACTGCCTATACTAACATGCATAGCCCTCTATGCTCCGGGACATTACTGCCTATACTAACATGCACAGCCCTCTATGCTCCGGGGCATTACTGCCTATACTAACATGCATAGCCCTCTATGCTCCTGGGCATTACTGCCTATATTAACATGCATAGCCCTCTATGCTCCGGGGCATTACTGCCTATACTAACATGCATAGCCCTCTGTGCTCCGGGGCATTACTGCCTATACTAACATGCATAGCCCTCTGTGCTCCGGGGCATTACTGCCTATACTAACATGCATAGCCCTCTATGCTCCTGCTATACTAACATGCATAGCCCTCTATGCTCCGGGGCATTACTGCCTATACTAACATGCATAGCCCTCTATGCTCCGGATCATTACTGCCTATACTAACATGCATAGCCCTCTATGCTCCGGGGCATTACTGCCTATACTAACATGCACAGCCCTCTATGCTCCGGATCATTACTGCCTATACTAACATGCATAGCCCTCTATGCTCCGGGGCATTACTGCCTATATTAACATGCATAGCCCTCTATGCTCCGGGGCATTACTGCCTATACTAACATGCACGGCCCTCTATGCTCCGGATCATTACTGCCTATACTAACATGCATAGCCCTCTATGCTCCGGATCATTACTGCCTATAGTAACATGCATAGCCCTCTATGCTCCGGGGCATTACTGCCTATACTAACATGCATAGCCCTCTATGCTCCGGGGCATTACTGCCTATACTAACATGCATAGCCCTCTATGCTCCGGATCATTACTGCCTATACTAACATGCATAGCCCTCTATGCTCCGGGGCATTACTGCCTATACTAACATGCATAGCCCTCTATGCTCCGGGGCATTACTGCCTATACTAACATGCATAGCCCTCTGTGCTCCGGATCATTACTGCCTATACTAACATGCACAGCCCTCTATGCTCCGGGGCATTACTGCCTATACTAACATACATAGCCCTCTATGCTCCGGAGCATTACTGCCTATACTAACATACATAGCCCTCTATGCTCCGGGGCATTATTGCCTATACTAACATGCACAGCCCTCTATGCGCCGGATCATTACTGCCTATACTAACATGCATAGCCCTCTATGCTCCGGGGCATTACTGCCTATACTAACATGCACAGCCCTCTATGCTCCGGGGCATTACTGCCTATACTAACATGCATAGCCCTCTATGCTCTGGGGCATTACTGCCTATATTAACATGCATAGCCCTCTATGCTCCGGGGCATTACTGCCTATACTAACATACATAGCCCTCTATGCTCCGGATCATTACTGCCTATACTAACATGCATAGCTCTCTATGCTCCGGATCATTACTGCCTATACTAACATGCATAGCCCTCTATGCTCCGGGGCATTACTGCCTATACTAACATACATAGCCCTCTATGCTCCGGGGCATTACTGCCTATACTAACATACATAGCCCTCTATGCTCCGGATCATTACTGCCTATACTAACATACATAGCCCTCTATGCTCGGGGCATTACTGCCTATACTGACATACATAGCCCTCTATGCTCCGGATCATTACTGCCTATACTAACATACATAGCCCTCTATGCTCCGGGGCATTACTGCCTATACTAACAAGCATAGCCCTCTGTGCTCCGGGGCATTACTGCCTATACTAACATACATAGCCCTCTGTGCTCCGGGCATTACTGCCTATAGTAACATGCATAGCCCTCTGTGCTCCGGGGCATTACTGCCTATACTGACATGCATAGCCCTCTATGCTCCGGGGCATTACTGCCTATACTAACATGCATAGCCCTCTATGCTCCGGGGCATTACAGCCTATACTAACATGCATAGCCCTCTATGCTCCGGGGCATTACTGCCTATACTAACATGCATAGCCCTCTATGCTCCGGGGCATTACTGCCTATACTAACATGCATAGCCCTCTATGCTCCGGGGCATTACTGCCTATACTAACATTCATAGCCCTCTATGCTCCGGGGCATTACTGCCTATACTAACATGCATAGCCCTCTATGCTCCGGGGCATTACTGCCTATACTAACATGCATAGCCCTCTATGCTCCGGATCATTACTGCCTATACTAACATACATTGCCCTCTATGCTTCGGATCATTACTGCCTATACTAACATACATAGCCCTCCATGCTCCGGGGCATTACTGCCTATACTAACATACATAGCCCTCTATGCTCCGGGGCATTACTGCCTATACTAACATGCATAGCCCTCTATGCTCCGGGGCATTACTGCCTATACTAACATACATAGCCCTCTATGCTCCGGGGCATTACTGCCTATACTAACATGCATAGCCCTCTATGCTCCGGGGCATTACTGCCTATACTGACATACATAGCCCTCTATGCTCCGGATCATTACTGCCTATACTAACATGCATAGCCCTCTATGCTCCGGGGCATTACTGCCTATACTAACATGCATAGCCCTCTATGCTCCGGCTCATTACTGCCTATACTAACATGCATAGCCCTCTATGCTCCTGGGCATTACCGCCTATACTAACATGCACAGCCCTCTATGCTCCGGGGCATTACTGCCTATACTAACATGCATAGCCCTCTATGCTCCGGGGCATTACTGCCTATACTAACATACATAGCCCTCTATGCTCCGGGGCATTACTGCCTATGCTAACATGCATAGCCCTCTATGCTCCGGGGCATTACTGCCTATACTAACATGCGTAGCCCTCTATGCTCCGGATCATTACTGCCTATACTAACATGCATAGCCCTCTATGCTCCGGGGCATTACTGCCTATACTAACATACATAGCCCTCTATGCTCCGGATCATTACTGCCTATACTAACATGCATAGCCCTCTATGCTCCGGGGCATTACTGCCTATACTAACATGCATAGCCCTCTATGCTCCGGCTCATTACTGCCTATACTAACATGCATAGCCCTCTATGCTCCTGGGCATTACTGCCTATACTAACATGCATAGCCCTCTATGCTCCGGGGCATTACTGCCTATACTAACATACATAGCCCTCTATGCTCCGGGGCATTACTGCCTATACTAACATGCATAGCCCTCTATGCTCCGGGGCATTACTGCCTATACTAACATGCACAGCCCTCTATGCTCCGGGGCATTACTGCCTATACTAACATGCGTAGCCCTCTATGCTCCGGATCATTACTGCCTATACTAACATGCATAGCCCTCTATGCTCCGGGGCATTACTGCCTATACTATCCAGTCCTCTCCTAAAGGCATCTGTCGTATTTGCTAGAACCACTTCTTCAGCCAGTGAATTCCTGAATTGACTAAATGTTCTTTCTTCAAGTCCTAGCGAGTGACTTCTTGTCTACATGGACAGATGGATTCTGTGTTGACGTAATGCATTGTAAAAAAAAAGTTTGTAAATATGTAACTATGCATTATCCACTTAAGTTATTTTTATTACCACCTAATTAATGTTCCTCACTTTTAACAAGTTTCCACAAAAGTGAAAACTGGGAACCCTTCACTCCCATCTTCAGTCTGCTTCTCTGGTTCATGGGATGCCTGACAACCAGAGAGAGTGGATGACTTCTTAAATGTGAACAAAGGGGACTTTCCCCCACTACAAGGATTCTGTGCGATGACTATGATGAATTGAGCACAAATGTAATAAAGAGGTACAACGTGCAAATGTGTCAAGAATAAAACTCACAGACAGGCCATGGGAATCTGTTAATGTCCAAATCTAACTATATATACTATAGCCTTCCAAGGTCAGTAGGCTTTCAGAAATAAAAATAACAGTTCATTTCCAATATAAACTGATTTTTCCATAAACAGCCTGGAAGGTTTGCACATTAAAAGTTATGATTATATCATAAAGTTTTACACTCAGAGGTGGTTATAGGTTTTTATGAGCCCTAAGCAAAAAAAAAAAAAATGATTTACAGGGACCATCTCTAACACAAGTTGTTTAATTGCATAGAAGTTCAGCGATTTTCAAAATACATCTGATTTATTGTACAGAATTCTGAGAAATAATATGGCTCCTCCCACTATGGGACATCAGCGCCACAGCCATTAGCGTGCATGCCGTCGGCACGGAGAGGGTGTTAATATAATACATTATATCACAACTGTCAATGTGATATAATGTATTATCTGTGCAGATTTTTAAAAAATCTTGTTTCAGGAAGAAATCATAGTCTTGGCACTATATAAATAGTGATGTCTATTCAATAAACAGTGAACTGTGTAAACTGCAGTGAACTGACAACCAAGTTGCTAAAATAAGGGCCCAATAGACTCACTGGATAAAGTTCTCAAACAAGCCAAATGTTTCTTATATTTGTTGTTTTAAAAAAAAATATATATATATATTTTGTGTGGAATGATATTGAAGTTAGAGAGCTTTGGTAGAGAATGCTAATTACAGATACACCAATCATTATCATTAGCCTGATATGCAACAGAACTATAAAATATGTATTATCGAAAGGTCAGAGTAATGTCAGAAAAAACCTTCAAACACTTTGATATTAAAACAAAGAATAATGACAAGAAAAAGCAGGGTTCCCTGATCCACTATTCAGTGCAGTTTGGACCTATAAAACGTTCAGATTAATGTAATGATATCCTGAGTGATGCTGTCAGAGTTATATTAATATGTTGTCATACATTCAACTACTGTCATTAATGTTTTTGGTTCACGCTTGTATACTTGGAGAATATTCTATACAGGCTGTATTGCAAGTGGTTTACAGATAGTTGGGTGCGTGTGCTCAACTCTCCTGATTGGCTGAGAGCTCAATGGAACGGAATGTGGGGACAATAGTTGCACTGTGACGTGTGACTTGTGGAACTGTGGAGAGTGTATGGCACTCATGGCTTCATGTGGTGATGAGTTACAGGATGGGACAGGGAACAAGACATTTATTGCAACGGGTTCTTCCTGCAGTGTCCAACAATATTATGAGATGATACTACAGCATGCAACAGTCCTCCCTGCTTCCCCACGCCTGCCTTCTTCTCTTAGATCACAATACATAGAACTGGCTGAAATTGCATTGACAGGGAGATGTCACAATCATAACTCAAGATATCACTTAGAGGGGAGCATTACAACTGCTGCACTTCCTCTGACGCATTTCACTGAATATAGAAGCCCTGGTGAAATGTTTTCAATATAAAGCTACAGGAAAACAGCAATTGGTTTTAAGAAAAAAACATAAAAAAAATACCAAGATCATGTACCAAACTCAAATAACAAACAAAAACAGTCTAGTACGTGGAACTGCCATATTAATTTAACAAACTAAAAGCAAAGTTTGCTCTTGCAGTGGCTAACTATACCAGGTCCCAGGCCAGCTACAATAGACAATATCCAGAAATGCACTCTTAGGTAAGTTTAAAGCATGCTGTGCATCGGGTACAAAACAGAATAAAACAAATCAGAAAGGAATCCTATAAATCATACTGTTGCTTTTGATTAAAAGCACCACATAGATTGTATTTTTTCTAAAGCAAGAGTAACATCGGAGAAGTATATAGAAGCATTTTATCAAAAGTTTTGCTGGGTTGTAGTTCACATGAAATATGACCAGAGCCAGCTGTGGTCTGTGAATATTAAGGATCTTATAAATCTGGCTTTCTGCTCTGAGAGACAACTTCTTCGAACCCAAATCACCTTGATGAGATTGTATGTAAATTCCAGACAATACATGCATATATATATAAAAATATATATAATACATAAAATATATGAACTCAAAAGAGTCAACAAACAACTGCAATTCTGCAGCAACTACAAAGGAGCAACTACAATAGAAAGGAACAAATTAAAAAAGAGCAACAGCAATACTGTAATTACCAGTTAATGCAAAATAAGTCACAGTAGAGAGAGACACATAATGTTATCCACATAAATCAAATAATCTTACTAACCAGGTGGTTGTGGTTATACGACTAACCTCTCCCATTTGCAAGCATAGCATTTCAAGCCACACCCATTCTGTGGCAACCACTCCACTGCTTTGGGCACCAACATCATCAGGTAACATTTTACCCACTTCCCATAGTGCCAGCTTCGCTTCGAACAGCTTGCCAGTGCCATGTCTGTCTCCAAATAGCTTCCCAGTGTCACAGCTGTCCCCAAACAGCTTATGAGAGCCATCTTTGTGGCCAACCAGTTTCCCAGTGTTATATCTGTGACCAAACAGCTTCCCAGTGCACCCTTTAAGCCCAAAAAGCTTCCAAGTGCCACCCTTTTGCCTAAACAGCTTTCCAGGCCCATAATAGTGGCCAAACAGCTTCCCTGTGCCATCGTTGTGGCCAAACACCTTTCCTGTGACCTTGTTATGGCCAACCAGCTTCCTAGTGCCATATTTATGCCTAAACAGCTTCCCAAGCCAACCCATGTGGCCAAACACCTTTCCTGTGTCCCAGTGCCATCTTTATGCCTATACAGCTTCCCAGTGCCATATTTATGCCTAAACAGATTCCCAACCCAACTATGTAGCCAAACAGTTTTCCAGCACCATCCTTATGACTAAATAGCTTCCTGGTGCCATATCTGTGTCCAAACAGCTTCCCTGTGCCATTCTTATACACAGCTTCCTAGTGCTATATCTCCCCCTAAACAGTTTCAAATGTAGTACAAATATAAAATATGTGTCCTTCTTAGTATATAAAAAAAAACGATCAGGGCAAGAAGGAAAGAATATGTAAAAAATGGTAAGTTAATATTTGTCAAACAAAAACACATGCGAGAGGCCACTTCTTTATAGTAATAGTATACAGTATGCTCATTCAGAAATAAACATCTAAAGTATATAGAAAACAGAATGTTCGGTCTCTACTACGTGTATGAGTCTGTTCTTGGTCGTCTAACTTAGTATGTAGTCCCCCTCTAAACACTATACCAAGCGCTTTGTAAATTGTTGGCGCTACATAAATAAATGTTATTGTAATGTAATCCTAACTTTATCAGTGTCCGTTCAGCAGTCTGAAGGATATACACCGATCAGCCATAACATTATGACAACCTGATAATATTGTGTAGCTCCCCTTTTGACACCAAAACAGGCCTGACCTGTCAAGGCATGGGCTCCACTAGACCTCGGAAGGTGTGCTGTGTATCTGGCACCAAGACTTTAGCAGCAGATCTTTTTTTGCTTTGTGGCAGGGAGCTTTAACCGGCTAGGTAGGTAGTAGGTGTCAAAGTAACATCCACTTGAATGGCAGGGTTTCCCAGCAGAACATTACCCAAAGCATCACACTGCCTCCGCCGGCTTGCCACCTGTCAATCCAAAGCATTACACTGCCTCCGCTGGCTTGCCATCTGTCAATCCAAAGCATCACACTGCCTCCGCTGGCTTGCCACCTATCAGTCCAAAGCATCACACTGCCTCCGCCGTCTTGTCTCCTGTCAGTCCAAAGCATCACACTGCCTCCGCAGGCATGTCACCTGTCAGTCCAAAGCATCACACTGCCTCCGCCGACTTGTCACCTGTCAGTCCAAAGCATCACACTGCCTCCGCCAGCTTGTCACCTGTCAGTTCAAAGCATCACACTGCCTCCGCCGGCTTGCCTGTGACAACATTTTTCCCCTGATTGCACAAAATTGAGGGTCTCGACTACTCTACTGTTTAGTTGCAGCTTGCTATTTAGGGGTTATTTGGGAGGAGGACAAATCTCTTCAAACACATTAAAAAGGTTTTGTCAGCACTGTAGACAGCGTAATATATCCATTAGACTTAAGGGCCATTTAGATTTTTTGGAGTTTCTTAAATTACTAGCTAATTAGAATGCCATAACAGCCTCCTATAGTCAGAGTAAAATTACTGGAGAGAAATATTGGCTGAATGCTTGTTGACCAAAAAAATTGTGAATTAAGACAAAAATGACCCTTTCCTCAACATAGAACGTCGTACTGCGATTGAGTTATGCTGACACTTAAATCTATCTATAAAATTGTTGTTGATACATCCCCTTTAAATGAGTTTAATTGGAAAACCAGGCAGTGTTTACAGTGTAATGTGGTCTCGACCAGGGCAGATGGTTTTTAGATTTCTGTTTACATTACTTAAGTAAATTATATTGTAATGTTTCTGGCTTTGTCTCCCCACAAAATAAAAAGGTTCTGCAGCTGCTTCTTTTTGGCCAAAGACCGGATTACGCCGTCTTCTTGCCAAAGATTTCTTACTTCCTTGATCTTATTGACAAACAGGCAATCCCTTGTAATCAATGGATGCGTATTCGCCTGCCACTAATTGGAGTATAATGCTTGGCACGTACAGTACAGATGCACAAATGCAAGCCAAAATGTTAGCTTTTGAATAAAAAGGATGTATTTCCATCCAGGATGTTTCAAGGACAACTGTAGCCAAAAAAAAATCTTCATCTGAACCAAGGAGAGTGAAGATCTGACCCAAGACTCAAACAAACATGTCTGCCCCCTGAGAGAACAATATGGAGTAAAGATTCTAACCAACATGTCTTCCCCCTGAGAGAACGATATGGAGTAAAGATTCTAACCAACATGTCTTCCCCCTGAGAGAACGATATGGAGTAAAGATTCTAACCAACATGTCTGCCCCCTGAGAGAACTATATGGAGTAAAGATTCTAACCAACATGTCTGCCCCCTGAGAGAACGATATGGAGTAAAGATTCTAACCAACATGTCTGCCCCCTGATAGAGCTATATGGAGTAAAGATTCTAACCAACATGTCTTCGCCCTGAGAGAACTATATGGAGTGAAGATTCTAACCAACATGTCTGCCCCCTGACAGAACAATATGGAGTAAAGATTCTAACCAACATGTCTGCCCCCTGATAGAGCTATATGGAGTAAAGATTCTAACCAACATGTCTTCGCCCTGAGAGAACTATATGGAGTGAAGATTCTAACCAACATGTCTGCCCCCTGAGAGGACGATATGGAGTAAAGATTCTAACCAACATTTCTGCCCACTGAGAGAGCTATATGGAGTAAAGATTCTAACCAACATGTCTGCCTCCTGAGAGAGCTATATGGAGTAAAGATTCTAACCAACATATCTGCCCCCTTAGAGAACTATATGGGGTAAAGATTCTAACCAACATGTCTGCCCCCTGAGAGAGCTATATGGAGTAAAGATTCTAACCAACATGTCTGCCTCCTGAGAGAGCTATATGGAGTAAAGATTCTAACCAACATGTCTGCCCCCTGAGAGAACGATATGGGGTAAAGATTTTAACCAACATGTCTGCCCCCTGAGAGAGCTATATGGAGTAAAGATTCTAACCAACATGTCTGACCCCTGAGAGAACGATATGGAGTAAAGATTCTAATCTACATGTCTGCCCCCTGAGAGAACTATATGGAGTAAAGATTCTAACCAACATGTCTGACCCCTGAGAGAACGATATGGAGTAAAGATTCTAACCAACATGTCTGCCCCCTGAGAGAGCTATATGGAGTAAAGATTCTAACCAACATGTCTGACCCCTGAGAGAACGATATGGAGTAAAGATTCTAACCAACATGTCTGCCTCCTGAGAGAACTATATGGAGTAAAGATTCTAACCAACATGTCTGCCCCCTGAGAGAGCTATAGAGTTGTCCTTTAACCCTTGGATTGTCAGGAGATGCAGTGGGCTTTCTTTTTTCCTCACAAGGCTGAAGGGGGCAGCTGCCTAAGGTCCAAATGCCCTCAAGCAGAGTGACCCCAATTTAAACAGCAATATACTCATTAGAGAGCTGCCTTGAAGAAGACTGAAGCCCTGGCAGGCATCTCATTCCTGGTTCTAAATACTGCAGCTGTTAGAGACAGACAATCTAGAACTGGAATTAAACACAGAGGGACTTGATAACATAGGTTCCCTTCAGATAGGGATTTTATATGTAGCCTCTTTGGGAATGTAAGGGTTAAGGATAAACTCATTCCAAAATGAACTGACTCGATCTTTTCTGTTTCGTGCGTGATCCGACCTCAGTCTGACCATCTGGTCCAGTCCTACCAGGTTGTCGCCAGTTCTGTACCTGACAGTTTTTAAACAGACAGTACTAGTACACACGAGGGAGGAGCCTAAATTGTGTGATCCTTTCATTTTGTCCAAATTCATTTTTGTGCAAGACACAGATGTGGTATAGCAGAGCTCCCATCAATATATTGTGTTCAAGGTACAGACATGGTATAGCAGAGCTCCCATCAGGATATAGTGTGCAAAGTACAGAAGTGGTACAGCAGAGCTCCCATCAGTATATAGTGTTCAAGGTACAGCTGTGGTATAGCAGAGCTCCCATCAATATATAGTGTGCAAGGCACAGGCATGGTATAGCAGAGCTCCCATCAGTATATATTGTGCAAGGTACAGATGTGGCAGAGCAGAGCTCCCATCAATTTATAGCAGTACTATCTCTGGCACCCCCCTTTCATGGCATCCATGTCTGTCTCCCTCCATGCCATCAGTCTATTTCTCTACTCTTCCCCATGTCAGTCTATCTCTCTCTTCTCTCCATGTCAGTCTCTCTCTTCTCCCCATGTCAGTCTGTCTCTTTACTCTTCCCCATGTCAGTCTATCTCTCTGCTCTTCCCATCTCAGTCTGTCTCTCTCCTCTCCTCCATGTCAGTCTGTCTCTCTCCTCTCCCCCATGTCAGTCTATCTCTTTCTTCTTCCCCATGTCAGTCTGTCTCTCTCCTCTCCTCTGTATCAGTCTGTCTCTCTCCTCTCCCCATGTCAGTCCGTCTCTCTTCTCTCCTCCATGTCAGTCTGTCTCTCTCCTCTCCTCCATGTCAGTCTGTCTCTCTCCTCTCCCCATGTCAGTCTGTCTCTCTCCTCTCCCCATGTCAGTCTAACTCTCTCTTCTCCCCCATGTCAGTCTGTCTTTCTCCTTTCCTCCATGTCAGTCTGTCTTTATCCTCTCCTCCATGTCAGTCTGTCTCTCTCCTCTCCTCCATGTCAGTCTGTCTTTCTCCTCTCCTCTTTGTCAGTCAGTCTCTCTCCTCTCCCCTTGTCAGTCTGTCTCTCTCCTCTCCTCCATGTCAGTCTGTCTTTCTCCTCTCCCCCATGTCAGTCTGTCTCTCTCCTCTCCCCTTGTCAGTCTGTCTCTCTCCTCTCCCCATGTCAGTCTGTCTCTCTCCTCTCCCCATGTCAGTCTGTCTCTCTTCTCTCTCCATGTCAGTTTGTCTTTCTCCTCTCCCCATGTCAGTCTGTCTCTCTTCTCTCTCCATGTCAGTCTGTCTCTCTCCTCTCCCCATGTCAGTCTGTCTCTCTCCGCTCCCCATGTCAGTCTGTCTCTCTTCTCTCTGCATGTCAGTCTGTCTTTCTCCTCTCCCCATGTCAGTCTGTCTCTCTCCTCTCCCCATGTCAGTCTGTCTCTCTCCTCTCCCCATGTCAGTCTGTCTCTCTTCTCTCTCCATGTCAGTCTGTCTTTCTCCTCTCACCATGTCAGTCTGTCTCTCTTCTCTCTCCATGTCAGTCTGTCTCTCTCCTCTCCCCATGTCAGTCTGTCTCTCTCCTCTCCCCTTGTCAGTCTGTCTCTCTCCTCTCCCCATGTCAGTCTGTCTCTCTTCTCTCCCCATGTCAGTCTGTCTCTCTCCTCTCCCCATGTCAGTCTGTCTCTCTTCTCTCTCCATGTCAGCCTGTCTCTCTCCTCTCCCCATGTCAGTCTGTCTCTCTTCTCTCCCCATGTCAGTCTGTCTCTCTCCTCTCCCCATGTCAGCCTGTCTCTCTCCTCTCCCCATGTCAGTCTGTCTCTCTCCTCTCCCCATGTCAGTCTGTCTCTTTTCTCTCCCCATGTCAGTCTGTCTCTCTCCTCTCCCCATGTCAGTCTGTCTCTCTTCTCTCTCCATGTCAGCCTGTCTCTCTCCTCTCCCCATGTCAGTCTGTCTCTCTTCTCTCCCCATGTCAGTCTGTCTCTCTCCTCTCCCCATGTCAGCCTGTCTCTCTCCTCTCCCCATGTCAGTCTGTCTCTCTCCTCTCCCCATGTCAGTCTGTCTCTTTTCTCTCCCCATGTCAGTCTGTCTCTCTCCTCTCCCCATGTCAGTCTGTCTCTCTTCTCTCTCCATGTCAGCCTGTCTCTCTCCTCTCCCCATGTCAGTCTGTCTCTCTTCTCTCCCCATGTCAGTCTGTCTCTCTCCTCTCCCCATGTCAGCCTGTCTCTCTCCATGCACATAATGATGATGCAGAGCATCGTGTTCACCAGCGCAAGGAGTGCGTGCAGCACAGTTTGAGGTCTCCGTGCTGCTTCGCAGACTGATCCCTATTTAGCTCAGCACCTGGTGCAGTACATCCCCCCCCCCCCCCCCCCCCCCCATCCGTCACTGCTGCTGCATTTGTTTATTAAGTCTTCCTGGCTGAAATGTCCACATGTTCAGCCTAATCTGTGTGCTCATCAGTGTGATCACATCACCAAAAATACATACCACAGACCCCAAAATATGATTAAAAAACAAACAATACAGTGAAAAAAATAATTAAAAACCTAAAACAAATGTCTTTCTTTTTTCTTCTACTAAGGTATCTTTACCCGATTCCTATTAATGAATGCTGAGATGAAAGAAAACGTTCGCTGCTTTACTGTATCTACACGTTGAACCTTCCGTCAAGTTTTTACAAAAAGGGTGTTAATATGTATCACGTTCTCTGTGTCTGATATTGACTGATTGTTTTATACTTAACTAAGCTGTTAACCCATTAGTGTCCGGACTGCTTTAAGAATGTTGGACCCATCGAGACAATGGCTGTTTTAACACTTCTGCGGTTTACGTTTAGCTGTTATTTTCCTCTTTCTCCCTGAAAGAACCAACACATATTATGAATTATTTGAATCGCATAAGAAGTGTTTTCTTAAGATAGAATTATTTTCATCATGTCATATAATTTTATATACTCAGAAAATATTATGATTTTTTTTTTTATAAAACAACTTTTCTAACTTTGACCTTAAAATATTTTAAACAATTACAAACAGTAAAAAAAGACCCCACCAGTATATTTTCTAATACTTGTCCTGAGTTTATAAATAGTAATGTTTACATGTTTAGCTGTTGGTTTTTGCACCTTATCTGGCAATATCCAAAAGTAGTATTTTCCTGTTTCTTAACCGTTTTCTCTTAGAATGACCCTTGGACCCCACTAAACCTAAATCTAACCCTAGCACTAACCCTAACCTATCTGTAACTATAACCCTCACACTAGATTTAGGATTACTTTAGATCTATGGTTAGTTTGGGATAATATTTTTTTTACTGTAACATTGGTGAGACAGTCTAGCAACAGAGCTACAGACGTTAACTGTCATCACTTCTGTCTCTCTTGACAAAATGAAGGCCTTCATTGCAGTGCCCGGGGTGGGGGCAAATTTTGGAGTTGCTTAATGCCTCGACATTGAGGCATTAGGGCAACACCGTTTGAGTGGTGGAAGTGATCACTGATCGCTTTCACTGCCTATTTATAAACAGAATGTATATATCTGTCTTGTGTCACCTACTGTAGGCAGACACAGGACGTATATACACGGGATGCATGTTTTGCATTCTGGTTCGACATGGATAATATTGAAGAAAAAAGTAAAGGTCTGACTGTAAATAGACTGTTTCACCTGCACATTGTTTTCACTGTGTACCAAGAGAAGTAAAAATGGTTGAAAATGATCATTACATTGTAAATTGCAAGCATTATCCTAAACGAGGAGGAAAATGTGTTTTAAATGTGTTCTGTGTAGTCACCTGACTGATGACATCACCCACGCAAAGTAGGGCAGTCTGGAGGCAAGGAATTATATATTATGTTAAAGAAAAAATAAGTACATATTTTAAAAACTTGTGCAGTGAATAAACTGACTGGATCTTCAATAGAATAGAATCACATATTAAATATCCCGTGCATAATCCATGCAAAATATCCCCCCCCCCCAAAAAAACTGCAATTTGTCCTGTAGGGAGGGGCAGCAGCTGAATCCCAGCCACATTTTCTTATATAAGAGGATAGTTATGGTAATAAATATATATTTTCTTGTCCTCTGGGGTATTCTCAGAACAGAAACCTAACTCAACACTATTTATTCCTTGCTGAAAATTAGATGACTTAACATAACAGCACGTGCATTATTTAAAACTGGTTGGTTGTTCGATATGTGTGTAAAATTCTAATATTTAACATAATATTTATAAAGTATTTGCTAGGCAGAATCTTAATTCCCTCAATTTTGTTTTTGTCAATCATACGTTGACCTTACAAGTGGGGCACATCTAATACATGCAATAAGTCTTTATGTATGCACACATTGTCCCCAAGTGTATAACTCCATGCATATTTTATCAGAATCATTAATTTCACTCCCTTTCCAGACATCTTTTCTTTTTTTTTTATCCTCTTGTAACTGCAAGTAATTTGGAATAGCATTATTACACTTTTCTCATGTTCACTAAGTGTATGTGTGCCTCAATATCTACCTCACCTGGGTTGAATTGCTACAACCTATATATACATTTACATGTCACAATAAACTCTGACTTGCAAACTCTTTGCAAAATAAAATAGTCTAATTTAGGTGGCAAAAGTTACTGGCTGGCATTTTGTATCAACTAAACAGGAAAGGAAAGGTAAAGAGAGAGAAAAAAAAAGAGCGAAATGTAGTGTGGTTCTCTCTGGTCACCATGGAAACAGATGAATGGCGTTTAAAACTGATGCTTACCAAAAAAAAGTCAGTGAGACACAGATCAGCAAGCACAAAGGCCAAAAGTTGTTAAGTGAAATATATATGTATTGTCCAGGTTTATATTTAGAGTGAACGCATGCACAGATAAAGAATGCCTTCTGTGAATCTTTTTTGGAAAACTTTTGTAGCGCGGTGCAGGTGACCAATTAAACTCATAGCTTCTTGGGAGGAAAGGGAAGAGGTGCGCTTCACTTATTTTTCAAGAGGAACATTAGAAGAAAAGACTTCCAGGCTTACACTTCGCTTTTAAAATTAACCATAGACGCTGAAAGCCTCAAGGGCCTGTGCTGAGATTTTGAGACAGAGAGTCTAGGGAAGGGATATTACCTTTCTAAGAGCAACGACCTTGTACTAATTACATCAAATAAGAGGCGATGATCAGGACACTGAGTGAAAATTGGGCACTTTAATTCCGCACAAAAGGTAACATCACAGTGATATGAGGTGAGATGAGGTGAGATGAACATTATCATCTTACCAATTTAGCTATACATTGTGACTTTGGGGGGCAGGGTGAATGCACAATGTATGGTTAAAATGGTGAGACCGCAACTCACCTTTTAGTGAATAGGTCCCAGAATGCTGGTCATCGCATCTTATTTGATATAATTGGAGTCCTGGGGGAGGTCTTGTCCGTGATCCCTGCAGTTTGAGTGCAGGTCCACACACTATTTATCCTGGTAATCGTTAAGTCTTAAAAGAAAAATACAGATGAACCCCCTTCATATTGTGATGATTGGGGGTCCAAAAAATGATTTCCTGACAAATGGGATTGTGATGGGCTTCACTGGCCGCGGAGCACTGACATTCATTGGCTACACAATGTCCTTCCTATTCTGCTTTACACAGGAAGGTGATAGAAGATCTGGAGCCATCAGGATGCTGCACTATAAGTGCGTAATGGGTTCCAGCGCTGTATCACAATAATCATGTGCAAATTATGGATGAAAGTATGGTAATAAAGTGTATTAGACACCTTAGAAAGTAGACACTTAATAACCTAACTTAGGGAACTAGTGTTACCTCTACCACATGATTGTCCCCCACTCCAGTATCATAGACTATTAGCTGGAAAATGACAACTGTCCATTTCAGAGAGACCTGTCTGAACGTCAGCGAGGGAGAAGTGTGCTTTATCACTGGCCTCTGATTCTACTTGCAAGACTCAAGAAGGCTTACTAGAACCTAAACCTAGAACTGTGCTCTGCTCTTTTCTAGGCTCTCTATATTTTAGGATAAATAGTGCACAATGCAAAGGAAAAAAAGCTGTCTGATCATCTTTTTACTCAACACTTCTTATCTCCTAATAAAAATGCCAATACAGTGTAATATTTTTATAGTTAAAGCAAAAGTTATACTGATTTCTCTTACTCGATGTCACTTAATTTAGAGGCCTATTAAATTGTTTTTAATGTAACGCTACAAGAGAACGTTCATTTTTTTTTAAAAAAGGCAAATGTAAGTGTATTTTGCATTACATTAAACACATGTAAAATATGAAGTGATTAGGCTACAGGGAACAGCACCATAAATATCAAAGAGCTAATATACTGTTTACATTCCAAAGTAGACAGCATTTTTCCAACCCCAAGTCATATAATGCAGTTACCTTGCCTCCCACCAGTCACGCTTGGTACAGGACAGTCTCGATATCAGGACAGAGGTAGAGCTTGGCGGGTTAAGCGGGATTCGGGACTGCAATCCCGCGGGCCAATTTTATTCTCTGTTGTCTGGGAGACTGGAGAATGCATATTGTCATATTGTGCATTCGTAGAATTTTGCACAGGAAAAACAGCAGCACAGTCAGAGTGATACCCAACCTCCAAAACTCGCATTCGCCTGGGGCACAATTTGAGAGGCATGTGAGTGGGTGTCAGTTCTGGATCAAATTTCTAAAGGTGAAGCAGTTACCCTGGAAACCAATAGAATGTTCTGCTGATTGTTCCACATATACAACTTTGGCCCAGAATTTACCTTTAGTAAATAGCACCCTATGATCTAAGCCTACTGCAAAGGTATGATCATCTGGCACTGAGACATCTGTAAGGTAATGTGAAAATGGTAAAAATAACTTATCTAGATTGTTTTCTTGGCTTAAATTGAGAAAGGACTGTGATTGCCACCACAATGTCATTTTATTTTTCTTTTCATATGTCTAAAGCACACTTCAGATTATCTCCGTGGGGTATAACAAGTAACAAGAATTATTTATCTATAAAAAAAAAAAGCATTGCTACTGTGTATCCTGATATCATATAGTAAATTAAGGTAACAGGCAGAGGACAGGGGGCAAGGGGGGCAGGAGGGCAATTTCCCCACCGGCTGATCTCTAATCTCTCTCATTGTGCTGGGGCCACACCACTTTTCACTTAGAAATTCCCCAGTTAATCTCTGCACCTTATCTGTCAGCAAATTTGTTTTGCAGGTGTATGTGTGTCTGATGATATCAGATGAAGCGGCACCAAAGCCAACGATAATGCTTCTAATAGTGACCTGAAGTATATTTTATGCTTCAAAGCAGAATGTAAAAAAACTTGGGGGTAATTAAAAAAAAAACAAAACGCTATGTCTTATGATAATGTGAATTGCACCAAAATGGGCTCGCCAGTGGCTATTCCCCACATGCCAGTGGTTATTCCCCACATGCCAGTGGTTATTCCCCACATGCCAGTGGTTATTCCCCACATGCCAGTGGCTATTCCCCACATGCCAGTGGTTATTCCCCACATGCCAGTGGTTATTCCCCACATGCCAGTGGTTATTCCCCACATGCCAGTGGTTATCCCCCACATGCCAGTGGTTATTCCCCACATGCCAGTGGTTATCCCCCACATGCCAGTGGTTATTCCCCACATGCCAGTGGTTATTCCCCACATGCCAGTGGTTATTCCCCACATGCCAGTGGTTATTCCCCACATGCCAGTGGTTATTCCCCACGTTTTTGGATTATTTTTGTATGCATGGGTTGCCCCAGTGCTGAATGTCATGCAGAAGTGTCAGACTGGAATGCATAGTGCTAACTTCTAGCATTATAGCTTGGCAAATGCAGCAGTAGTGTGTGAGTTTCTCTATGGATCCAAGGGCTTGCTCTGTGCCTTCGTATTTGAACAGTGTTTGTCCTTAAAAAGTGTCCTTATAAGTCTCTCCTATGGCAAGAGTGTGTTCAACACATGGTTATGAAGTTACCGCACTATAAGATTTTTTTATCTTTTCCCTTCTTTGTTATGTATAAACATTGGAAAATCAATTGGTTTTCCTTTATCCCCCTTTTTTGGATGTACAATTTCTTTGTATCTAATAGCACTACTGTTTTTGGATGTGAATATTTTATAGTATGTTTGCATTATTTTCTTATTTTTTATATATTTTTGATATATTTCTTCCACACCAGAGGTCACTTTCCTTTAAGTCTAATCTAATCTTAAATTGTTTGACAATACCTTGAATAAAAACACTGCAATGCCATGTCTGTAGAAAGGCAATCCTTGGGTGACCTGCACCACAGGTTCAGAGATACACAAGGGGGATTTAGTTTTTCTCGAACACGACTTACTCTGTCCTAAAGCAGAAACTGGAGATTAAGAAATATTTAGCAGAGGATTTCTACAAAGATATCCAGCAGACCAGTTTGGCGAGGGCTTGTTTAGGGAGACCTGGAGCATGCCCTCAGTCCCATGTTTGTTTGTTTTTGGAGGACTTGGAAATTATGATTGAAAGAAAAATTAAACATACAATTAAAAACCTTCTTCAATTTTTGCCATTAAAGTACTTCATTGAATAGACCTATACACCCGATTTGGGGACAGAGGTAGAGCGAAACCCATAGCCACACTTTTCGTTATAGAGGTAGAGCTTTGTGGGACAGCTGGTTTCTGGACCACAGTGCCATGCTCCTGATCACATTCTCTGGTGTCTGATATACCAAAGAATGCCTAATGTGCATGCGCAGCTTCAGTGACACTGCTACCGCACATGCGCACAAGCTCAGAACAAGTGGCAGTGCTACTGGGCATGTGCAGTAGCGATGTCAGTTTGAGTGACCACGCATATGCGATAGTACTACCACTCGACCTACCATCCTCCTCCAAAAGTTGGGTGGTATGTAGACCTACTGTGTCAACCCAGACTCTCATGGGTTTATTTACCAAAAATTTAGTTTTAGCTCAAGGAGGTTGACTTTGGAGGTCAACATTCATTTTGAGACTGTCAAAATTTGGCACCTGAGTTTGACTTGGAAAAAAACCCAGGTTTGTATTTTCCTCCATTGAAAGTAATGGGAGAGAAAAATTATCAAAAAGAGGCAAAGAGGTTTTTTTTAGACTAAGGGGCAGGGCTGCTTTAAACAATGGGCAAAGTGGGCACTTGCCCAGGGCCCACTGGTTAATGGCAAATTGGTTTTTGCATATTGATGGGCATAATGGCTGTGGCATACTAATGGCCAAATTGGCTGGGGCATATTAATGCAAATTGACTGTGGCATATTAATGGGTAAACTGACACTAACATATTAATGGGCAAACTGACTGTGACATATTAATGGGCAAATGAACAGTGTCATATTAATGGGCATATAGGCTATGACATATTAATGGGCACAGTGCCATATTTTAATGGACAAACTATGGCATATTTTAATGGGCAAACTGTGACATATGTTAATAGGCAAACTGATTGTGGCATGTAAATTTGTACATGACTGTGACTTATTATAATTAGCAAAGTGATGCTGTGGCATCTTCTGTAGGGCAAAATAACATGTAATATGGGGCAAAGTGACACTGTGGTATGTTCTGTGAGGCAAATTGACACTGTGGCGTGCCAAATCATGTGGGTGCAATATGAGTGCAAGCCAAGTGTTGTCAGTGCAATATAAGTGGATACTATATGGTGTTGTGTTAAGTCCTTTAGGTTTAATGTGGGTGCAGAAGAAGGGAATAAAAGCAAGAAATGTAATTTCTCAATAACATGTTTATTTTTATTTTTGTTTTCCTAAGACTTACTCTTTAAGCTTTTCAAATAAAAATAAAAGTCTAGCAGGATAACCCGAAACAGACGCGGACCAAGTATAAAACATGCTGAGAAATAAAATGTGACAATGTCAACCTCCAGGACTATTTGTGTTTGAGAGAGCCAGGTGCGAAGTCTCAATATTCAGAATGCTAGGTAATTATGCTCTGTCCACCAGCTTGTTTGATGCAGCCAAAGATGTCTACAAGAATAATAAATAAAATGGGCAGAAAATGAAGGGATCAAGGGTTCCCAGCACTAATAGGACATGAATTCTTGGTGTTCTAGAAAATGAAAATGCTTTCCTCTAAAGTTCTAGATTTCAAGTATAATGTTATATATTGTAAACATTACAAATGTGAAGTATTGGGGGGAAAAAATCAAATACTAATAATAACTTAAAGAGACTTCACCGAAACATTGTCAATTCTGCAAATTTAGAGAATAAAAAATGATGGAAAATGACCATCCATTATCTATACATTGTGCAGGTACAAAGCTGGTGAGCTTCAACAAACTGCAACAAACTCACCAGGATTTTCTGTATGACTGCACTCTCTGCTTTACATTAGAAATCATTGTGTAGGTGGCTCTACACAAACCCTGTCCTTGTATCTGCACTCTAATTTGGATTACTGATTCAAAGCACTGGTCAGTTTATCTATTCTGCATAAAAGTTGTCCATAGTAGTGTGGAAAAAAAGCAAGCTTGCAGGCAAATTGTCTCTTACAATATATTATATAAGTGAACAATTTCTTATACCAAAAATAGCTATGGCAGATGGTAAGGAGGGGTGGTGACAATTAACACTTGCACAATATCTTCTTTGCTGTGTTCCAGCACTGTAGTTGCATTTGATGAGGGTTTTTCTTACTCATTTCATTTGGGATCTGACCAAGCCCAGTTTTGTTTAACATATTTTATTTTCAGCCATAAATTGTGGCTTTCAATCATTTTTTTGGGATCATATGATATCTTTATCCCTAAGCAGTCTATATATTCAGATTTCCAGGAAAACACATATTTCTTTGTTAAGTCCTCCAGCTCTTTACTGTCTATACCACATACTAATGCCAATATTTAGTTTATAGTAAGAGATAGCCACAAATTGGTCAATTTCTCTCATCAGGAGCTCTATGGATGAACCAGGATATTCTAAAGGGAGGATGATGTCATCCCCAAAAAATAAAACCCCTCTGATTTAATTATACCGCCTTGTATATTTCTGTAATCTATAATGCTCTGGGCTAATGGTTCAAGAGAAATCACATGAAGTAAAGGAGCTAGAGGACAGCCCTGCCTGGTCCCATTCCAAATATCAAACCACGATGAGGCTATACCAGATACTATTCTTCTAGTACTCTGGTTTGTATATTTAACACCCAAACTGCAAAAAAAGTTGCTTCGAATGTAGTAAAAGTACAATTCACTTTATCCTCCTACTAGGGCACATGGACTTTTCACTTGTGTGTCTATATTAGAAGCACAAGTAAAAGAAAATCTAGTGGCTCTTTAAGGGTTGCAGGTGAGATTGTGGTCTTGTTACCTGTACCAGGGTGGCTGGAGCTTAATCTCACAGATTCATGCAACATATTGTCAGGTGTGCTCTTGCAGGATGTGATGTCATTCCAGACAATGGCTATATCTGAACACAAAAATAATGAAGCATTCTTAAAATGAGTAGCTTGTTGACCCATGAAGTAATCCAACTGCCATTTTGGATTTGAAAGAACTGTATCACCTAAACATTATTTTTGCCATGCCTATAGAGAATAAACAATGATTAAAAATTATCGTGTTGCAAAGCTGCAAGCAAATACCTAAATTAGTAGAAAATATATGCTTTATGTGTGTCTGTGGAGTCTCCAGCTGATGACATCACCTGTGGCTTGATGGGAGATGTGTAATTTGCATATTAAGTCACAGGTGATGTCATAAACTAGAGACTCCACAGAAACCTATACATCACATTTTTCTCCTAATTTAGGCAGTTTTGCTAACACAATGTATTATCATTTTTAAGATTTTCAATATGTTTTATTCTCTACATTCGAAAGTAAACCTTGTTTAGGTGACACAGTCCTGCTACGGAGAGTTTTTTCTTTTGGATACAAACTTGGAAACCACTTCAGTTTATTTATTTTTTAGGACTAGTATGGATAAAGAAAAGCATTCAACCTAAATTGCCATCTTTCTGCTTAAAATAAATAGTTGGAAAAATTGCAGATGGGAACAATAGATCCCTTTCCAAAATGGAAACAGTTCCAGCATTAGTGCATTTCCTTTATGAGAGCATTTTGTTAAAGTACAGCACCATTTTCAGATATTAGGATTGCTAAATTCTCACAATACAAAATTGCCGAGATCATTTAAATGGTGTTAATGGTAAACAAAAAAAAGTTTCATCTTCCCATTTTATTTGATAATGCACTGCACCTCGGGGGTCAACAAAAGCTGATAGCTAGCGTGGATTATACAGAAAGCACCTGGCGCTTTGCTTTCTATGGTCATTTCAATGAAATCAATCGGTATAAAAAGGCATCTTCTCACTAGACTTCGAAGGGAAGACTTGAATATTTAATTTTATTTCTTTTTTTTTGGTTGTTGAATGTGTCATCCTACACTCAACTCAGTACAACATACCGGTAATTGTTTAGTTTTCTTATATCAAAGTGGACAGAATTAGAGAATAACTTGTCATAAATAATAATGTTATCACAAGACTGTCACAAATATCAGTTCTATTTAGAGAGAGATTAAAAGATGTATTTGACTGCGTGGACTAAATTTAGCCCCATTAATGTGACAGACATACTCTGCTCTTCCACAATCAAATATAATAGGGTAAGCATTGGATGTGGGTGTCACAACCAGGCCAAGTAGGTCGGAGAGGAGCCTCCTTGCTGGGGAGATGGCAGAGTCTGTCTGTACCCCATGGTGCATTCTAGATAATAGACAGGGCTGGATGATAGAGACAGACTGGTTTGTACAGGCAGGGATAGTAAGGGCAGGCATCACTGGAGAGTCAAGACTGGTAAGGATACACCGGGCTAGCAGCTACAGGCAAAACAGGAGGATACCAAAAAGACTGGATGACCAAAGCAGGACTAAGCAGATAACCTCACAGACAGGGCACTCGGCTTGATTGCCCGCAGATGGCACCTAGAGTGATAGCAGCAGACAGGACACTGAACAGGGCTGGCAGCAAAGCTGAAGCATAAATGCTGTTTCCCTCAGATTCTGTTTCCCTCAGGTGCTGTTACCCTCAGGCAGTTGAGCCCCCAGGTTAGGGGTCCCAGGTCCCGATAGTCAAAAAAGGCATGGCTACCAGCAACAAGGGGGCAATGGCAGAGTGAACCACACTGGACTGCAACACTCACACAAAGGTCCTGTTTGCAGTGAGCAGCAGACATTAAAGGGTCAGGCTGAACAAGCAGGTGATAAACATGTGCAGGGTGATAACAGATTGAAGCAAGAGTTCCAAAACAAGGAAGAGTGGCCACTACAGGTCAAACATAGAGACACTAATTCCATCCAGGTGGCAGGAATGGAAGCGTGACTATGAGCACAAGGGAAGTCATATCGCTGGTAGATGCATGGCTTAGTGTACAAGCCGTGTCCAAGGCTTTCCAACGCATGTGGTGTCATCTGGGAGTAGGCAACAGCATTGTTCATGTTGATGTCCTTTGGACCACTTCATTCAGTTCACTGGTGTCTTTGGGCATCCACTTTGCAGATGCATCAAACACTCTGAGATTCCCCCATTCACCTCTGTGAGAGCCCTGTGATGTGTCTGGGAACAAATCCACAACAGAGAATCCACAACAGAGAATCCACAACAGAGAATCCACAACAGAGAATCCACAACAGGATCCCACTGTACAAACAAGTAACTTTAAAAGTTAACGTACTGCAGAAATTAATTGATCTAAGCATATTTTTAAGACAGATTTAATCTGCATTAATCAACTGAGAATGCATTGAAACTAGAATAAGACGTGTTACAAATTAACATAAAATTCTGTTGTTTTTACTAAATCCTTTTTTTCCTGGTAGTTGGATGAAGGAAGCTAATCTAATTAGGCATGCGAATTATCACAAGGCATTCAGTATATTTTTTTTTTTCCTTTTTCAATAGCTCCATTAATACAAACATGGGCAGTTGTAAGTGCCTTGTTCTCCCATTTGCAGTCATGTTTATTAAAATATCTGTCTGCCTATAGCCATAAAGAACCATTTCAGTGGTGCAGAAATCCCGTCAAATTGCTGATTGTGCCATTTAACCAATCGCAAAGGAAGATTCATGCCGCAGTCAAACACTGTAATCATTGCTAATTAGCAAAGTGTTTAATTCGGTGCATGAGAGAATATATAATTGTTCCATTGACACATGAATGGGCTGTGCAACGAGATGCAAGTTTTATGTATGACAAAAAAAAATGTACCTTATCTGTATGTTTTTTATTTTTTTTTAAAAGGAGGATTATTGCCAGGGAGATAGAGATATATTGTTGTCTCTCCTCTTTCAAATTGGTTGAATCTGATAGCGTAGCAAAGGAACAAGGGGGGGGGGGGGACGAATAGTATTTAGGAAGCTAATTTGTATGCTTTTCAGGATCTAACCTTGCCAAGGTTAAGACATCCCCGTGCCAAATTAAATCGGAGATGTACGCTGTAATGAAAAGGGTTTCATTCCCTAAAAACCTCACTTTCTCAGCTAACATCACGGTGGTTTATTAAATATGCAAAATACCTCAATGTCAGATGCACATTGCAAATGAGTCTATCAAAATGCTAAGAACCTTGCAACTTGAAAAAAAATAGATGATTTTCTGAATCACTATTCGTTTTGTTCACCCCCCCCCCCCCCCCCCTTGTTTTAAAACCCATCTAGAATGAAAGATCAACACGGTAATTTACAAAAAAGACTAAAATATGTTGTATATATTATCCCAGGGAGTTGTTTTTTTTTCTGTGTGCTGTTGTTGAATTACAAGAATTGCATTAGTGCTACTGCCTCATTCACATTCAGTGTAATCAACCTTCGAATCTTCAAAGGCAAAAAGCCCCAGCCATATGTTTTTGAACACTTTATATTTTATTACAGATTTTATATACTTTGAAGTGTACCCTCCCCAAAAAAGTTGAAATGGGAGGCAATCATGCTTCTCTGTTATAGCAAGATGCTTTCATATGGCACAGACATTTATAACTATACGAGGTCCTATGGGTATAATGCCGTCGTGCACATCACAAGACAAACAAGAGGCATTAAAGTGTTATAGGGTAGGGAAATTAAAAGTACGGGTATAGATTGTTAAAAGAGGTCCTTAAGGAGACATAAGTATTGGGATGTTGTGTTGGAATGCATGGTTGAATGTCGAAAAAAAAAGGTTAACAGACTCAAACCAATAGACCTTGGCATGTACGTCTGGAAATAGGTCAAGACAAGAGAGCAATCAATTGGTCGAGGAAAGTAAAATGTCTGTCATTAGCCTTCCTGATCGTTAGACCTTGAGATCTGTAAAGTATCCAAGCATTGTTATTGTGAGATAAGTTTATGTGCTATCAAGAATCTTCTTGGATTTCTCAAGCCGCCCAGTCTTAGCTTAATAACAGCCGCAGACATGATAAGTTAAAGGAACCTTATCACCTAAACATCTGTGAAGGTAGAAAATATAACGTGATTGGAAATGATCTATACATGGTGTGAGCAGAATTCAAAGCAAACGTCTAAATTAGAAGAAACATGGGTTTTAAATGAGTCTGTGGGTCTCCTGCTTATGACATCACCTGTGGCACGGTATGCAAATGAACTGATTTTCAATGGGGAATGTGTCATTTTCTTATTAGACCACAGGTGATAAGCAGGAGACTCCACAGAATGTATAGATCATTTTCAATATTTTTTTATTCTCTACATTCACAGTAGAAACAATATTTAGGTGATACTGTCCCTTTAACAAGTTCACCAACATGTTTTCTCATATGCACTTCAGATTCTTCACTGGAATGGGCTTCAGACAGAAATCCATTCAAATCCAATTTTCCCCTTCGATTATCAGCAGTTTACATATCATGTAACGAAATGCTGATCGTTTATAGACAAATGTGTACAGCTAAAAGCCTAGATAATCATATAATCAAAGTTTACCTTGGTAAAAATACATAAATAACATAGTAAGTGATATATTGTAGTGGATATATTCTTCCAAAGTGCTGTAATATTAGTCCTAGTTTCATGTGAGCCTGTATATCAAGTATAAAATTCTGATCATGCAGATCATGATGATAATGGACCTGGTAAACAGAGGCATGTATTAAAATAGAGGTCTTAAATTTCAGTATATGAAAGTCACAAACTCATCAGTTTCAAGTATGGTGTGTGTGTGTGCCAATACAGAGGACAGCACTTCACCTGGTGGAACAAAAAAGTCTGACGCATTTCGCACCTAAAATTGGTGCTTAGTCATAGACAGCACTTATTTGAATCTGCAGTCTGTCTACATTTGAAGTAGCCCTTATTTTTCTTGTATATGGTATACATAGCATATAACCTAGTTACTATAGTTTAATAGCAGGGGTGGGGAACCTGTGGCACTCCAGATGTTGCAGGACTAAATTTCCCATACTCCTTTGCCAGCCTGTTAGCTGAAAGAGCCTTATGGGAGATGTAATTCATCAGCAGCTGGAAGGGATCCCCACCCCTGGTTTAAAGAGAGAACTCTGCCAGAATAAATGGTGCTTCAGTTGCATAATTCAAAAGTTATTCCCCTTGGTTTTGGAAAAAAGCAAATACAAAGTGCCTGCTGTATGGCTGAAAAAAATCTTTATTTCTTTTGCAAATCAAACCAAATTCATAAGTATAAACTTCCATCAAGAGTTAAAAATGATGGGAACAAAAGAGCAATAAATAAATCACCTATGTCTATACCTGACAAGAAAAAAAATGTTCTACAGAATCAATACTAAATAATCCCAAAGAAGGATTAGCCCGCTGATTCCTTTTATAACTGCCCAGTCCATGTTCCCTTAATGGCCGCCACCCTGTCAACTTTTTAATCTTCAACACTTCCTGCACGTACAGGAAGTGAGAGATTCGTCGTCACAAGACAGCACGAAAGCTCCAGAGCTTTCATTAAAGGTCATTCCTTTACACAGCAATTCATACATAAAAGCACATACCCTAGTAGTTCCTTGCCTTATCAGCCGCATATCAAAGCATTCTTGTCTTCACAGGGGAAAAAACATCTGTAAAGTTATAATTGTTACCAACAGAGAAAATCAAATACCTCCCAGGATATTCTAAGTGTTTGGCTTATAAATAGCTGTGATAAGGTCATCATGAGCAGGATATAGCAGTTAGTTAGCGTGTCTCACAGCTCCTGTATTCATGTCTATTTCCCATGTAAATAAAATGACCTAATTACTGGCTGGTACAGATCTCACACTCCATGATGAATTGAATTCTCCTCTAATTATGAGAAGAGTAAGTTACTGGTTGACATTATCACTTATTAATGCTGCATCATCTCCATAAGGGAAACGATACATTAAATCCCATTTGCGCAGCTTCTTCTCCTTTCTGCGTGTAAGCGAAGCTCCCTAGACGTTCAGGACAAGGTGGATTTTTTTACATATATAAGTAAGTGTCATGGAGCCTCATGCTTAGCACAAGAGGAATCAGATCAGGGAGAGGGGCCGGCGTCCGGGTGAATCCCACCTCTACACCAGTCGTTACTAATAAAGTGGGTAACTTGTGGGATAACTTGGTTTCCACAAGAACTGACTGAACGCACTCTCTCCAAGACCCATCATCACTTTGATCTGTCAAATCAGCAAAAATGATCATATACACTCCCATATTACTGAATGTGTGACTGGCTGCAATAATTACTGTCCCCCACCTTCCACACAGGGGGTTTAGATGTCAGAAGGCATTGTAAGTAAATAGATTGAGGGTCATGTATAAAAAAAACCCGCACTAACAAGTTTTGGAAGAGGTATAGGAAGTCACACAAACGCTGTTTCTTATGTATAAAGGGGATTGCGCCAATTTCTAAATCCCGGGACTTGTCAGAGCCGGAGACGGAAGCTGTTTGGTGGAGATTCATTGCTGGCACTGACACAAACAAAAGCTACGTATCTGGAAGTTGCCTTATAAATAGTTGGGCATCTTCTTTATACATTATGTGGCACAGTCTGCACTGTGTCTACACATTAAACCCCAGTGTGTTTATAAACTGAATCGAGCAATGTAATCTGAAAAATGATTACAAAAAAAGCACATTGATGCACAATTGCTAACAGTGCAGGAGATGAGGAGACAGTCCAGTTTTTGTTTTTCTTTTTGTCCCATCAAATTGGGGGCTATTTTTGTCCCCACCCAAATTGGGCAGCATTACTGCTGCATGTATTAAATGCATTGCACTTAAACATATCCATAGCTTAAACTTGCCTGTATTAACCTCCACAGACCCCGTAGAAGCCTCTATCTCGTGAGGATGTTGGAGCTCAATATTGCTCAATGTAACACAAAGTCCCATTATATCACGCTGGGGTCTTCACCCCATTGTTCTGTGCTTTGTAAGACATACTTTATTATATTCAGGTAATTTAAAGGGACTGTATCTCCTAAACATTGTTTTACTGTGAATGTAGAGAATAAAAAAATCACTAAAAAATGATCTATACATTGTGTTGGAAAAATTACGAGCAAATAATAATTAGGAGACAAATCTCTTTTAAATGCACTTGTGGAGCTTATGACATCACCTGCTGCTTAATATGCAAATGACATATCTTACAATGAAAACAGTTCATTTGCATATCAGGCCACAGGTGATGTCATATGAAGGAGACCCACAGACATAGGCGTGCGCACGGGGTGTGCCGGGTGTGCCTGGGCACACCCTAATCCGTGCAGGGCCGTCTTTAACGCGGGGCAAACAGGGCAGCTGCCCTGTCCCGTGGGCCCCCAGCCCCTGCTGCCGCGTTCACAGCGCATTGCTCTTGTGAACACTTTTTTCCGGCAAGCCGCATCCGATGCGACGGCCGGAAAAAAAAAAAAAAAAAACTGACGCCGGATGTGACGTCGCGTCACATCCGGTTTCGGTTTCTGTTTCCCTCCTCCGTGCAAGAGGGAAGACTGCACGGAGGAGACATCCGGCGGGGGACACGGAGCAGTGAAGTGTAAGTACGGGGGGGGGGGGGGGGGCTGGCTGGCACAATATTCCTGGTATCTGACTGGCACTATATTACTGGGTATCTGATTGGCACAATATTACTGGGTATCTGATTGGCACAATCTTACTGGGCATCTGATTGGCACTATATTACTGGGTATCTGACTGGCACTATATTACTGGGTATCTGATTGGCACAATATTACTGGGTATCTGATTGGCACAATATTACTGGGTATCTGATTGGCACAATATTACTGGGCATCTGATTGGCACTATATTACTGGGTATCTGATTGGCACTATATTACTGGGTATCTGATTGGCACAATATTACTGGGTATCTGATTGGCACAATATTACTGGGCATCTGATTGGCACTATATTATTGGGTATCTGATTGGCACAATATTACTGGGCATCTGATTGGCACTATATTACTGGGCATCTGATTGGCACAATATTACTGGGCATCTGATTGGCACTATATTACTGGGTATCTGAATGGCACTATATTACTGGGCTCTGACAGGCACTATATTACTGGGTATCTGATTGGCACAATATTACTGGGCATCTGATTGGCACTATATTACTGGGTATCTGATTGGCACAATATTACTGGGCATCTGATTGGCACAATATTACTGGGCATCTGATTGGCACTATATTACTGGGCATCTGATTGGCACTATATTACTGGGTATCTGATTGGCACTATATTACTGGGTATCTGATTGGCACAATATTACTGGGCATCTGATTGGCACTATATTACTGGGTATCTGATTGGCACTATATTACTGGGTATCTGATTGGCACAATATTACTGGGTATCTGATTGGCACTATATTACTTGGCATCTGATTGGCACTATATTACTGGGCATCTGATTGGCACTATATTACTGGGTATCTGATTGGCACTATATTACTGGGTATCTGATTGGCACAATATTACTGGGTATCTGATTGGCACTATATTACTGGGCATCTGATTGGCACTATATTACTGGGTATCTGATTGGCACTATATTACTGGGCATCTGATTGGCACTATATTACTGGGTATCTGATTGGCACAATATTACTGGGCATCTGATTGGCACTATATTACTGGGTATCTGATTGGCACTATATTACTGGGTATCTGGCACTATATTACTGGGTATCTGATTGGCACTATATTACTGGGCTCTGACAGGCACTATATTACTGGGTATCTGATTGGCACTATATTACTGGGTATCTGAATGGCACTATATTACTGGGTATCTGATTGGCACTATATTACTGGGCATCTGATTGGCACTATATTACTGGGTATCTGATTGGCACAATATTACTGGGCATCTGATTGGCACTATATTACTGGGTATCTGATTGGCACTATATTACTGGGTATCTGGCACTATATTACTGGGCATCTGATTGGCACTATATTACTGGGCTCTGACAGGCACTATATTCCTGGTATCTGATTGGCACTATATTACTGGGCTCTGACAGGCACTATATTACTGGGTATCTGATTGGCACTATATTACTGGGTATCTGAATGGCACTATATTACTGGGTATCTGATTGGCACTATATTACTGGGCATCTGATTGGCACTATATTACTGGGTATCTGATTGGCACAATATTACTGGGCATCTGATTGGCACTATATTACTGGGTATCTGATTGGCACTATATTACTGGGTATCTGGCACTATATTACTGGGTATCTGATTGGCACTATATTACTTGGCATCTGACTGGCACTATATTACTGGGTATCTGATTGGCACTATATTACTTGGCATCTGATTGGCACTATATTACTGGGTATCTGGCACTATATTACTGGGTATCTGGCACTATATTACTGGGTATCTGATTGGCACTATATTACTTGGCATCTGACTGGCACTATATTACTGGGTATCTGATTGGCACTATATTACTTGGCATCTGATTGGCACTATATTACTGGGTATCTGGCACTATATTACTGGGTATCTGGCACTATATTACTGGGTATCTGATTGGCACTATATTACTTGGCATCTGACTGTCACTATATTACTGGGTATCTGATTGGCACTATATTACTGGGTATCTGACTGGCACTATATTACTTGGCATCTGATTGGCACTATATTACTGGGCATCTGATTGGCACTATATTCCTGGGCTCTGACTGGCACACTATTACAAGCATCTGACTGGCATAATATTACAGGCATCTGACTGGCACAATATTACAGGCATCTGACTGGCACAATATTCCTGGCCTCTGACTGCACACTATTACAGGCATCTGACTGGCATAATATTACAGGCATCTGACAGGCACCATATTCCTGGGCTCTGACAGGCACAATATTCCTGGTATCTGACTGGCACAATATTATTGGTATCTGACTGGCACAATATTATTGGTATCTGACTGGCACAATATTACTGGCATCTGACTGGCACATTATTACTGGGCTCTGACTGGCACACTATTGCAGGCATCTGACTGGCACAATATTGCAGGCATCTGACTGGCACAATATTACTAGGCTCTGACTGGCACAATATTACTGGGCTCTGACTGGCACAATATTACTGGCATCCGAAAGTTACAATATTACTGGCATCTGAATGGCACAACAATTATGGCATATGTGTGTGTGTGTGGGGGGGGGGGGGGGGGTAACATCGCGATGGATGGCGGGATTGCATGCAGGGGAGGGGGCAGGATCCAGGGGGCCCAAGCAAATGCTTGCCCAGGGTCCAATCACTATTAAAGACGGCCCTGCCTCCGTGCTGCACTGCCGTCTGCCGCCCGAGTTTGTCTCCTAATCCGATCCTTCACTATGCGAGCGGAAGCGCCGCATAGTGAAGGACGGACTTTCTCCTCCCTCTGACCTCCCCTGTAATGTACGCGTTCGCGTACACGCGTTCCGTGACGTCACGCAGAGGCGGAGTCACGGCAACGCAAGGGTGAGGCCCAGCCGCAGTGCCAGAGGAGAGGGTGCAGAGCGGAGCACAGGCACATCGTTTTTTCCCAGGAGGGGTTCTGGGGCGGCCGGCTGGCTGGTAAACTTTAAGTAAGTGTTTTTTTAAGTTAAAAAATGTGAAATGTTTGTTTACATTGCTAAATGCTTAATTAATAAAAAAAAAGTTTTAATACAGTTTTTAAATGTTTGTTTATATTGATAATTATATGAATGCGGGTCTGTATGTAAGTATGCAGAGTGCATTTGTGTATGTGTGTGTGTGTGTATAGATATATAGATAGATATATATCTATCTATATATCTATACACACACACGTGTGCGGCGTGTGTGTTTGTGCTTTAGGGTGCACACCCTAATGCAATAGGCTGCGCACGCCTATGCCCACAGACACATTTAAAACACGTTTCTCCTAATTTAGACATTTGCTGCAATTCTGCTCACACAACGTATCGATCAATCATGTTTATTCTCTGCAGTATAAGCCATATTCAGGTGATAAAGTTCTTTTAAGGGATTACAGATAAAAAAAGATGCACTGCCTCAGACACGTCAACCTGTGTATCATTAAAGAATGAACTGTATATTGGACCATACTAGATTATAACCTGTGTCAAGACATTTCTGCTAATATCTGCCGTTTTATTGCAATAAATGAGTAATTGCGCTGTAACCACCCTGTGTCATGTTATATTATTTGTATACAAAAAGTCTTGCCAAAAAAATCCCTCTGATGCTACTAAAGTAGATTTTCTTTTTTTTTTTCAATGAAGCTGTGAGTCTAAGGGGATTATGTATCAAGGATGCTTTAGAGCAAAACAGGAACCTTTTTTTTTTTTACAAGACACTTAGGTTCTCAAATGATTTTTACCACTTCTGCATTATCTGCCTATTGACTGGAGACATAATGAGATTTGAGAAAAATAATCTCAGCATTTAAAGGAAAAAGGAATAAAACAGAACAACTGTATCTTACAAAAACAAGATGCATAGGGTGTGTATACAAACAAAAATAAACAATAGCCCCCACCAACTGGTACATTATAGAAGCGAGGGAGTCTCACAAATTATAGAGAATACAGACTTTATCATTGAGGGGCTTGTTCACTAAAAAGTGAGTTGAGATGAGATGAACATTTCGTTTCATCAGTTAAGCTATACATTGCTCAGGGACAAACCTTGTGAGTTTGCTTTGGGTGGAAACTCATCATTGTTTGTCCCTGCAAAATGTATAGGTAAATTGGTGAGATAAAATGTACGTCTAACCTCATCTCACCTGCAACTCACCTTTTAGTGAATAGCTCCCTAGGTATATAACTGTCTCTCACATGTCTTGCTGATAGTTAGGTACACATATAAAAACAACAAAACAAAACAAAAAAAAAACAGTGTAAGTAAGAACTAATAAGACCCACGGAGTACCCCCATGCATTCACATAAGATAGTGCAAATATGGGCTTTATGGTGTTGGTAAATTTCCATTCGAGTTTGCATCCGTGAGAGTAGTCTCAGAGGTGCAACAAGGTCCACAGCCACCAGAAAAAGGACTAGTAAACAATTAAAACGCTACATTAGGTTATTTCCCTATAAAGCGCAAAAAAAAACAACTGAAGAACACGTAAACATGGCATATTTCTAAATCAATTTTAGTGTTTGTAATTGTATAAAAGATTGTTCAGGTAAAAGTTTAAAAAAGTGCTTTTTTTAATGTTTTATGATTTTTATGTAGTAAATGATATAATATGATGAGAATAATGGTATCTAAAGAAAGACCTTTTTATGTCGCTAAAAACAATATCTAAACAATATCTAATGTCATTCAGGGTCAGACGCAGCAAAAAAGATATGTGACTAAGGAATTCAATCTAACAACTGATTTTTTTAAAATTCATTAATTGTATATCCCTTCTAATATCAAAATAATAATTTATTGACTCAGTTAATTATGTACACGATTCACTAGATACATGAATCAAAAAATTGGAGGCTTTCTTTACTAAATTGGGATTATGAATGATCCTTGCTGTTCCTTTTATCTCTCTTTTTCCCCTTAATTTTGCTATAAAAATCTGATAAATTGGAGATAAGTACATGGAAAAAAAAACATTTTAAAAATAATTTAATCATCACTGTTTCTCTTTTAACTCAAGCAGCTTCCTGATACTTTTGATCTGAAATAACTAAGTGCTAGTGGGAGTGCATGTAAGGTCATCTTTCTTTGATTATATTACACATGCAAATGTTTTCAAAAAATTGTCAAGTCTCCTGCAAGCGGAAAAAATAATTGTATTTTTTTTCCATGCATTTTTCAGGATGAGTCATATCCTAAAAGGGAGGGGGGTAGTTAGAATGGAGCAAACACTACCAAAGATGTCTTCAAAATTCTACAATTCTAAGCAACAACAAGTATTGACGTTGATACAATTTTGCGATCAGTCTTCTCCAAAAGTTAATTGCTCGAGTCAATCTTTCATCTTTCATTGATTTTTTTTTTATGCTATTGTCAGAGAATTCAGTTTTGATCATTCATCTTGTTTGTTGAAGTTTTTAAGGCACTCTTGCATAATGTTTCTTATCTAGTTTCTTCCCCGTCTTTCATTGGATACGTGTTATCTTAGCTCTGTTCTAATTTAGAAAGGCTGAAAAGGTATTATTGTAACAATTTGTTTTCAAAATAGCATTTCGACGTAAGGCAAAAAAAAAACATAAAAATCATAAATCCTCAAAGTAGTAATAAAATCTGACAGTAATTTTTACATCTTGCGAAATTGTTACTTTTTATCCTCTAATTGGATGAGGTAAAATTAGTCTGGCACCATGTAAAATTATCTGCATGAAATTAGTATACCATACAATTAATGCATGAATTCATCTCCTCATTAATAGATGGACAAGTCAAGTAGCAAACTAACTTTGATGCATCTGTTAGTGTCTCACTTGTAACTTGCACAGGTTTTATTTGCATACAAATGCATGAAGGGAATAATCAGGTACTTATTTCAAATTTTCTTACTCCAGCCCTCAGGTAACCACCAGGTTTTGTTTATAATGGAAGAGGATCCATAGGAATAAGCTGTTTTTTCTAGCAATGAGCTGGATACATGGAGTGTGCCACCCCATGCATTCATTGAAACCTCTCTAGTTGGCTTGCAGGAGATGTAATTCAAGATATTTATGTACGATTTAAAGTGTCAGCATTATTATGTATTTTTATGTCTATTGTTTTCTTTTCGCCTAAAGTGATCCTTAAAATGTATAGGGGAGTCAGTGGTTTATCTCAAGGCGACTCGCCTTTTATTGAACAGACCCTTATGACTGCATGGGACCATTCCACAATTTGCTTCCTGCCAGAAAACACACTTATAACTGGGGTCAGAATAGATTTCGCGATCTGAATTCATGACATAAGACCCCAGTGAAGTTGATAAGTACTCATCTCAGGCCAAGTCCAGGACACTCAGCGATGTTCCACTGAATGATCTCAGAAGTCATTTCCCCTAGGACAGTGAGGGCAAACCTATGGCACTAGTGGCACATCTAGCACTTGGGCACTTCTGAGGTGGCACTCTGCTTGTGGCTACAGGGGCACCATCTTCCTGTATGGACAGAAGTGCAACACAAAAGGCCACTGAGATGGAGCAATGGAAGGAATATAAATGAAAACAAAGCAAAGGGAAACTAAAAATAAAAAAAAATTGGGTCTGCAATGCAAATGGGAGAGGGGGACTAGAACTTGGGATAAAATGGGAGTTTGAGATTATTAACTCAGCTTTCTGTGGGATAGTGGGCACTTGGGATAAAAAAAAACCTTTTCCATCACAGCCCTAGGAGGAGGCAGTTTTGTTGCAAATTAGTTCCCGCTCTCTTGATCTCATACCATTTCAAACAAATATGTTGAGTTTCTAGAGGAGTGTAATCCTCAATCCAAAGAGTTAACCTATCAGCATGGCCTCATTATCATGCATTTCAGCATTGTAATATAGACATCTGGATAAATAGTTTTGCTGGGGATTTTTTTGTTGCCATATTTGCAGTTGCTCTGTTCATCGCTAGTCTCTAACAAACATTTTACGGTAGTATGTGCTCATTTTTATGTGAGTAGAGAGAGATAATACCATCATAATGTCAATAGAATCCAGATGCTGTGTTTTACTGTGCCAGGTTCTGTAGTCACAGAAGGCTTGTATGATCCGTGATCCCAGCCATTTAATAATGAGCAAAATAGTAATATAGAAAGGAATCACTAATCTCTCTAAAACCTTGTGCTTTCATGTCTGTACAGATGAATTACAAACTCATACAGTTTGTTTGTATTTCTATGCCAGCCAATGAAACTAGAATCTACTCTTTCACTGACTGACTAGTAAACCCCATCTTACAAATAGATCACATGTTACTTGTAAAGGACGAATGTCGGCAAAAAAAATGATCAATCGAAAGTTTGTATCAAGTGTAGGTATATTAAAAAGAAAATGCATTAATGAAATAATATGTTTTTTTTTTTAAAGAGCTATTTGAGCCCTCTTTGCTCTGTATAGCTCTATCAGGGGGGGGACATGTTTAGAATCTTTGCTCTGTATAGCTCTATCAGGGGACGGACATGTTGTTTAGAATCTTTGCTCCGTATAGCTCTATAAGGGGGCGGACATGTTGTTTAGAATCTTTGCTCCGTATAGCTCTATCAGGGGGCGGACATGTTGTTTAGAATCTTTGCTCCGTATAGCTCTATCAGGGGGCGGACATGTTGTTTAGAATCTTTGCTCCGTATAGCTCTATCAGGGGGCGGACATGTTGTTTAGAATCTTTGCTCCGTATAGCTCTATCAGGGGGCGGACATGTTGTTTAGAATCTTTGCACCCTAATGGGGGGCATCCTGTAATAACCTGACTTAAAATAATAAAGATTGCTCAGCAGCTTTTCTACCGGTAGATCCACGTGTGTCCGCAGGGGTATCTGCAATAAAACATGTATTGCTCATTAGGCAGCAGAACTTTAAAAACCAGATCCAGAATCCTTTATGTGTTCGTTCTATGGTCATAAAAATGAGGCTTGATGTGTATTGGAAAAGATTTGCTTTTGTTTGAGCGTGTTCCCATGTGAAAGGATGGCACATTGTCTTCACTGTGTAAAAATGAATATAGTTACGAGGAAATATGACTTTTTCTGGCACTTTTTAGGGCCTTCTCTGCAAACCAGCATTCCCAGAATTGTAAATAAACACCTACTGACTGATTTACATGAATACAACGTTTACATTTCTACTTTAGAAGACTTTTTTGTGCTACAATGATTCACTCGTGATGTCACATGGTAATATCACAAACAGTAGACAAACACTACAGAGTCTACTCATCAAGGGAGAACTGCAGGGAATTGAGAAGGCAATAGCAAACACTAAAAGGCTTCAAGGTTGAAAATATTCTCCGATGCAGTTGAATGACAGAATTTTTCCAACTCAATTTCTTTGGCCTTAAGTTTTGAAATTAACATCTCAATTCTCCCTTTTTTGGAGTAGACCCTTATATTCACCAAAAAGTGAAACGGGGTGAACTGACAGTGAACTTACAAATTGGGCTCAAAAAATCTGAAAATAAAGTATGAATAACTCAAATGATAAAAAACATCTCCAAAATTCCTCTCTGTTCAATGCTTTTTGCTGCTGACTTTTTAATGAGTCTCCTGTTATAGTTCTCACAATTCTGCTAGCACCACGTGTAACTTCTCTTTCTATGCTCTCCATTCACTGTATAAATTCTATCTTGGTGACAGAGTCACTTAAATACATAACTCCCTGGGTATATTTATTAGTACTATGCTGTGCAATCACAGAAGACCTTCTGATATAAAACCTGGCATGATTTTATAGAATGTGTCCCACCAAGGCATTCTGAAATGGGAATTAAAATAACACAATATATATATTCCTGTCTCTACATCTGCTTTATATTATACAGCCTTTGGAAAGTGCCCCTGGTCACATTATATCACTAATACCTTCCTAATTCACTGTAACTCAAACATTCTCCGGAGTAGTTTTAACAAAATGGTTATTAAAATTTCTCTGATGTAAAGACAATTTGCTTCCATTTGCCGCAGTCTTAATTCTCTTCTAATTTCGCTTTGCCTCCCCTCCTGTCTTACTATCTCAGCTTGTTTCCCATTATGCTTTGCCAGCGATTTCCCCTTGTGCCTTCCTGTTTTCCTGTTTTGTATAAAGCCTTTTTTTTCACATATGAAACGCCAGTTTTACCTTTTTTTTCACCAATGAATTTGCAGAAAAAGAATTCTGGGAGAGAATCTTCACAAAGCAATTTGAATAAATTGAGTAAACACAGTCAAGGATTTTAAGCATGCGTGGGATAGACACAAGGCTATCCTAGCTTTAAGACTGGGAACGGGGGACTAATAAAAGTACTCAAAAACAATTGGGCAGACTAGATGGACCGAATGGTTCTTATCAGCTGACACATTCTATGTTTCTATGTTTCTATGAATAATAAAGGAGAAAAAATGTCTAGGGTGGTAAATGGACACTACAAAGAAAAAAAAGACATGTATACGCAGGCGCCTAGTAAATAGGAACGGTAGTGAACTAACAATGAGACTGCAAAAAACAGGTCTTAATAACTAAACAGTGTTTGGCAGTTTTCCAACATCAAAAAGTCTTTAAAAGGACAGATTTTTTTAATACTGGATCAGGTTGCACTGACACACACAACACCAAAGCAAAGGACATTCAGGACCGACTCAACTGGCAGACTCTCAATATTTGTGTCTCCATCATACACAGGCACACCTCGGTCTATCCCTGGTATTAAGTGATAATTCCATTATAAATGACCCCACTGCATCACGTACAAAGTGCAGTCCTCCTTTGAAATGCTTATTGACCTCCAGATGAAGCTGGGATTTTTGATACATTGATAAGTCACTGAGAAGATAACATGGATGGTCAACAAAGCACATGTTCTCTCCAGAGCCCTGCTGGCAAATCTGTCAACTGAAACCCTTCAAGTAGGAGTAAAATTGCTGTAGAAACATGAATCTCGAACAATCATTAATCATCGGAATAAGTTTAAAAAAATGTTTGTGACCTATCATTTCAGAAAAAAATAAGTATTTTGTCTTTATTCCTACTTTAACATCTCTGAATCATTATTTCATGGAATAGTCCGAGCTGCCTTACTATAACAAATAAAACCTTAATAACATAGTCTCAATGTGTAGACAGTGACCCCAAAGTCATAACAATGGTTATTTGTTCTGTGCTTTTAATGTAAATACGATCATTAACTTAGATTATAGAAAACAGAGCATTATGTATATTGTACTGATGAATTAGACTTTACTGTGTAGAGAAAGTTTAGGTCTTGAATAGCTGATTATTGCCAACAATTTGGAAATAAAGATTATGAGAATTTGGAGAACAGGATTTTCATCAATCCCCCGGAATTGTATACCATTAACCCAATTATTCATTTCATATCCATAAATTGCTTACTGCAGACAAACAAAGGCCATTTGCTTTAAGCAAGTAACGTTCTAGATTAGAAAAAAAAAAGGTTCAAGAAACCTATTATCTTAAGTAAAAAAAACAAAAGGAAAGTAAAGGAAGGCATTAGTGAGATAGCAGTATTGTACGAGGTTTGTGTAAGTAGAGCTACAGCTTTGTATGTGTTCAGGGAATAAACTTAATTGTTAGTATTCACAATATTTCAATCAAATTAAAAGGTTGAAGATTACAGTAACCACAAACTCATGAATACTTTGTTACTGTGTATATATATATATATATATATTAAGATTCTTAGCATGTATTTATATAGATGCACTTGGTTCATTGCTTAAAGGTTATTAGGGATCATTTACTTTTCCAAAAATGTAAAAAAGGAAAGCTATAAAGGTATAGGTATAAGGCTATCCTAGATATAAGATAAGGCCAGGGACTAATGAAAGTATTACATTACTGAGAGGGTAGTGGATGTATGGAATAGTCTTCCAGTAGAAGTGGTAGAGGTTAATACAGTGAAGGAGTTTAAGCATGCATGGGATAGGTATAAGGCTATCCTAGATATAAGATAAGGCCAGGGGCTAATGAAAGTATTACATTACTGAGAGGGTAGTGGATGTATGGAATAGTCTTCCAGAAGAAGTGGTAGAGTAATACAGTGAAGGAGTTTAAGCATGCATGGGATAGGTATAAGGCTATCCTAGATATAAGATAAGGTCAGGGACTAATGAAAGTATTACATTACTGAGAGGGTAGTGGATGTATGGAATAGTCTTCCAGTAGAAGTGGTAGAGGTTAATACAGTGAAGGAGTTTAAGCATGCGTGGGATAGGTATAAGGCTATCCTAGATATAAGATAAGGTCAGGGACTAATGATAGTATTACATTACTGAGAGGGTAGTGGATGCATGGAATAGTCTTCCAGTAGAAGTGGTAGAGGTTAATACAGTGAAGGAGTTTAAGCATGTATGGGATAGGTATAAGGCTATCCTAGATATAAGATAAGGCCAGGGACTAATGAAAGTATTACTTTACTGAAAGGGTAGTGGATGTATGGAATAGTCTTCCAGTAGAAGTGGTAGAGATTAATACAGTGAAGGAGTTTAAGCATGCGTGGGATAGGTATAAAGCTATCCTAGATATAAGATAAGGTCAGGGACTAATGAGAGTATTACGTTACTGAGAGGATAGTGGATGTATGGAATAGTATTCCAGTAGAAGTGGTAGAGATTAATACAGTGAAGGAGTTTAAGCATGCATGGGATAGGTATAAGGCTATCCTAGATATAAGATAAGGCCAGGGACTAATGAAAGTATTACATTACTGAGAGGGTAGTGGATGTATGGAATAGTCTTCCAGTAGAAGTGGTAGAGGTTAATACAGTGAAAGAGTTTAAGCATGCATGGGATAGGTATAAGGCTATCCTAGATATAAGATAAGGCCAGGGACTAATGAAAGTATTAAATTACTGAGAGAGTTGTGGATGTATGTAATAGTCTTCCAGTAGAAGTGGTAGAGGTTAATACAGTGAAGGAGTTTAAGCATGCATGGGATAGGTATAAGGCTATCCTAGATATAAGATAAGGCCAGGGACCAATGAAAGTATTACATTACTGAGAGGGTAGTGGATGTATGGAATAGTCTTCCAGTAGAAGTGGTAGAGGTTAATACAGTGAAGGAGTTTAAGCATGCGTGGGATAGGTATAAGGCTATCCTAGATATAAGATAAGGCCAGGGACTAATGAAAGTATTACATTACTGCTCATCATCTGGCCATACTCCTGATGGCCACATCATCTTGAGACACATCATCTGCTGCCACATCGGGACTTGGGCACATTCATAAAATGACTTTGCACACACCAAAGTGGTCTAGTTATTTCTCCTGTACCATTGGGTTTTTACCATTTGCTAATTGACCTACCAAGTTTGACTACCTCCTCTGTGTCCCCTGGCCTCACACTTCATTTTGATCCTGGCATTTCTGCACCTAACACAGCATCTTCTGACTACCAGTCCATGTGTACCTCCCTTGACATCCTCGGATCTCCATTTCAAGTTCAACTTTGGGGAAAGGTTGGCCAAGGTAAAATACCCCCTCCTGTGTGTGTTCCTCAGGTCATGCTACTTCTGTGGCATGTGGTGCTAGTTTCAGAGGTTAGATGGGAAAGCCACTAAGGAACATCATGTGGTATTGTCAGTATAGCTTTCTCTGTGCATTATGCTTTCACTCTTTTTGATTGGAGTTTAACAAAACTTCTCATGTTCAGACAGTGATCTTTTATATATTTCTCCTTTTCTTATCCAACTACAATGTCTAAATTGTCAACAAATGATTCTTCCATGTAACAGAAGTGCTTTCGATAGCTGTATGAAAGAAACTCTGCAGTTATTGGGGGGAAAAGAGTAAATGGAGCCAGGTGATTGTGCATTAAATTGTGAGAGACAGGAGACTGTCATTGCAATATGACACAATTATGGCTTTAAGAATGATTTAACATATTGCTGTAAGAAAGTACTGACCTGTTCTTTACCTCCATGAGGCTAAACCAGCAACAATTTTTGCTGCCTCAGTCGAGTCAATTTACTTCTTTTTCTTTTTGCTGCAGGAACCAATGAGGATAATTTAATTCAAGATAATGGAATTTCCTGTCTCTCTTGTGATGTCATCAGACCATGAGCAAGAGGTCACCCGAGCACGGTCACTTAGATTCCACACTATGCATTGTATTCCAGCAGCGCAGGAAGTGACTTAATGAAACAAAACTTTATATCCTCAGTGTCTATATAATCAGTGCTGCCACACCTGCGGTAAACATGCAGAGTTATCACTGGGGGAGGGCTTGAGTCAAATATTAAAAATGTGATTTAAGCGGAATCACATCAAATCACACTGGAAAGAAATCCTGTGCACTATACAAGCAGTGATCTTCATCTTGCACCAAAATGAGTTTGAAGACTAGACTGTCCCTTTAAGTCATATAGATTTAAAATTCCTATACTTCAATTAAACATAAGTTCATTTGTCCTTTAATTGCACACTTGTCAGTGCATCTTGCCCTTTTCCACTGATAACATCATCTAATTGGGGAATAAGAGTAGCCCAGGCATGCCTGTATGTCAAAACAGTATTAGACAGCCATGGTCATGGTCTATATAAAACACTGCTCAACTAAACTCTGGAAACTAAAAGGTTAAATCAGTCACCTTGTTATATAAAACCTTATACTCATTCTTCAAATTAATAAAAACAACCCAACCCCTTAAACCTCCCCTGCTGCAGAGTAATAATAAAGACTGATATAGACCCGATAAACTCTAATACAGAGTGAGTAAATATTCAACTGATATTTACTTTTGTCATTTATCCCTATTCTTCCAATAACGCAAGCCTTCGCCTTCTAATTAGCTAAGCACTGGTATGTAACCACTATCTCTCATTTCTGCCTCTCTGGATTATAGTGATAAAAATGACTATATAAATCCCACATCTGTGGCTAATAAGCAAAAAAAAAAATATCCACCTGTCATAAAACTAAGCCACCTCGCTGATAAAGCTGTTTCACCCCCTCGTTCTCCGTCCCCCCCACCCCCTTCCCAAGCTATTACACACAACTTCATCTTTCTTCATTAAGAGAAGAAACAGCTCCTGGCAGGACTCAGAGAGAAGAATGACCCCCCCCCCCCCCCCCCTTCCTGAAAAGCAGCAAAATATAACATTAAGCCAAAAACCATCCAGGTAATTTCCAGATGGACAATTATGTAAGAGTTTTCTTTCTCCCTTACCAAGTGCCAAGCGAACATGATTACTTTATATAGTGCGCGGCTTAAATAGAAATACAGATGATCTGCCAAGGAGTTAAGAGGGGGGACTATTCCCCAAGAACTGAAAATGAAGCAAATCATTTCATATTCATCGTCGGTCATTCTCTGCACATTGCAACTCTTCAAAGCACTGGAAATATTCTCAAGTCTTTGGAGAATGAGGAGTTAAAGAATGTCTTAAGTCAGAGCCCCTACCCTAGGGCGGGGGGGGGCAGAAGGGCAATTACCCCCCCCCCCCCCCCTCTCTCTCAGTGGCTGGGGCTGCACTACTTTTTCACTTTTGAATTCCCCAGTCGGTAACACTTTCAATGTCCAATTGCCTAGTCTGCCTGTCAATCTCTGTACCGTGTCTGGCAGCAAATCTGTCTTACCTGTCTGTCTAGATCTATCTCTGATGATATCCGGTGGGCTGGTGAAGTGGCAACTAAATTGTTATTGCCCCCCCTGTGCCAACAGTTCCCAGCCCTCCGCTATATATAGAAGCAATAATTAAACTATAGGAACCAGCAGGCAAAATCCCAGTCTAGTGTTTAACCAAATATCTCTATAAAATGAGAAGTTTATCTAAACGTAAGGGCATTTAATCTGAGGCAAGCCTACAGATGCAAAACATACCATTGATTGGTCGTTGTACTGTTGGATTTGTAGATTTAGCATTCTGCTGCATTGCTGCACTTTACATGTGAGATGCTTATTGTTGTGTTTTGTTATAAGCTCTGATTGTATATTTCTTTCCCCGGAGATTCTGACAATCTAACTAGCTGGCAGCAATTTGAAGAGTAAAGACCCCCTTATTATTTGATGAGCCGGCATGGCCTTTGCTATATTCAAGTGGTTTTCCTAAGGATTTATTTCATTTTAAACTAGATTGTACTATGTTACATTGAATTCACATCTACAAGATTTGCAACACTCCAGAGAAGAATACTTGTCCTCATAATAGAAGGTCAATTCATTAGCTGTTTGAGTTAATACCCAACCATTTTCACAGATCACACTTTCAATGATTTTTCTTGTTTAGTACATGTTTATGTTACTGAAAAAAGACTTGGGTCCATCTAGTTCAACCCTTTTCCTATCCCACGTTACCGCTCTGGATCCAAAAGAAGGCGAATTAAAAACCCCTTCAGCAATTACGAATTCTGCCCTCAGTGTGGAAGAAAAAATCCTTCTTGACTCCAAATAGAAACATAGAAACATAGAAACATAGAATGTGTCGGCAGATAAGAACCATTCGGTACATCTAGTCTGCCCAGTTTTTTTGAGTACTTTTATTAGTCCCCCTTTCCCGGTCTTATAGCTAGGATAGCCTTGTGTCTATCCCACGCATGCTTAAAATCCTTGACTGTGTTTACCTCTACCACTTCTGCTGGCAGGCTATTCCATACATCCACTACCCTCTCAGTAAAGTAATACTTCCTGATATTACTTTTAAATGGTTGCCCCTCTAATTTCAGACTATGTCCTCTAGTTGTGGTAGTTTTTCTTCTTTTAAATATACTCTCTTCCTTTACTGTGTTGATTCCCTTTATGTATTTAAATGTTTCTATCATATCCCCCCTGTTACGTCTTTCCTCCAAGCTATACATGTTAAGATGCTTTAACCTTTCCTGGTAAGTTTTATCCTTCAACCCATGAACCAGTTTAGTAGCCCTTCTCTGAACTCTCTCCAAAGTATCAATATCCTTCTGGAGATACGGTCTCCAGTACTGCGTACAATACTCCAAGTGAGGTCTCACCAGTGCTCTGTACAATGGCATGAGCACTTCCCTCTTCCTACTGCTAATACCTCTCCCTATGCAACCAAGCATTCTGCTAGCATTTCCTGCTGGCAATCAGATTTCTCCTGGATCAAGAAGCACTAAATACATATTACTGCCTATACTGACATGCATAGCCCTCTATGCTCCGGGGCATTACTGCCTATACTGACATGCATAGCCCTCTATGCTCCGGGGCATTACTGCCTATACTAACATGCATAGCCCTCTATGCTTCGGGGCATTACTGCCTATACTAACATGCATAGCCCTCTATGCTCCGGGGCATTACTGCCTATAGTAACATGCATAGCCCTGTATGATCCGGGGCATTACTGCCTATACTAACATGCATAGCCCTCTATGCTCCGGGGCATTACTGCCTATACTAACATGCATAGCCCTCTATGCTCCGGGGCATTACTGCCTATACTAACATGCATAGCCCTCTATGCTCCGGGGCATTACTGCCTATACTAACATGCATAGCCCTCTATGCTCCGGGGCATTACTGCCTATACTAACATGCATAGCCCTCTATGCTCCGGGGCATTACTGCCTATAATAACATGCATAGCCCTCTATGCTCCGGGGCATTACTGCCTATACTAACATGCATAGCCCTCTATGCTCCGGGGCATTACTGCCTATACTAACATGCATAGCCCTCTATGCTCCGGCTCATTAACAAACTATCCAGGCCTCTCTTAAAGGCGTCTAAGGTATTTTCCAGAACCACCTCTTCAGCCAGTGAATTCCATATCTTTATTGTCCTTACTATAATGAATCCCTTCTGCTGTCATAGACTATATCTCCTTTCTTCAAGTCTTAGCAGGTGACCTCTTGTCCTTTGTACTGTTCTTCTTTTATATTTGTTGCCAAAGGGTATAAATTTATATGTATATTTTTGTAGTGTTAATTTGAAAGTATTCCACTTACCTTCTATGTTTTTTCCCAAAAATAACCCATCCCAGTTCATTAACAGAAATGTACAAAGAACAAGCGATCATTCCCTCAGACTGGAAGAGCAAAGATTTCATAGACAGCAAAGGAAGGGATTCTTTACGGTTAGGACAATAAAGTTATGGAACTCACTGCCAAGAGAGGTGGTGCTATCAACCACAATAGATGCATTTAAAAATGGTTTGGATGTTTTTTTTTTTTTAGAAAAGCATACCATACAGGCTATTAATAATAGAATAGGCAATAATATTAGTGCTTATTGATCCAAGTAGAAATCGGATTGCCTTTTGGAGTCAAGAAGGAATTTTTTGCAAATTTCTAAATAGCTTCCTTAGGGGGTTTTGCCATCTTTCAGATCAAAAGCGGGAATGATAGGTAGAAGGGTTGAACTTGATGGACTTTTTCAAGCTAAATTACCATGTTATCTTAATATTGTGTATATTGTGCATGAAGTTATAAAACAAAATATAAAAATTAATATTGGGTTAGCAGAATTGCAGAAATTAATAGAAAAATGTGTTGTAAATATATCTGTGATGCCTCCTGTCCATGAAATTACCTTTGGCCCAATATGCATATTAGACAAATGCCATTGAAAAGTAGCAGATTTGCATATAAAGTCACAGGTGAGGTCATGAAAATGTTTTTTTCTCTTAATTTATGGATTTGCTAGCATTTCTGATAGCACAAAATATACATCTTTTTTATATTTATAATTGCCTTAGTTCAACACAGTCTGTTAAATAATACCTAAAATGTAGTTTTGGTTGTAAATTAATTACTGTATTTGATCTAAGATGACCCTGAATTTAAGACAACCCCCAAACTTTGGATATTAATTTACGGGAACATTTTTGTATTTTATAAAATTATTTCTTGTTTTTATGTTCTTTTATTTGCCAATCTGCCCCCTAGCCGAATCATCCCCCCACAGCCATCTACCCCCACACTTAGCTAGTGCATCCCCCACAGAATCATCTGCCCCCACACTTACCCAATACTGCCCCCTAGACTTAGCCAATGCATCCCCCGACAGCCATCTTCCCCCAAGACTTTGACAATACTGCCCCCACCCCTACCCAGAATGCTTCTGCTGCCTCCTCCCACCTCCACCAATACTGCTGCCCCCTTCTACCCCCACCAATGCTGCTGACCCCTCCCTCCCACAATGCTGCTACCCCTCCCTCCCCAAATACTTCTGCCCCCTCCCTTCCTCCACTTGTTTCCACTACCACTGGAGGCTAGTGGGGGCACGTCCTGACAGAAGTGCTGGGCAGCATCGGAGGACATCTGCACGTATCATACAGACATCCACTGACTGCCCCAATCTCCCTGGTGGCTAGTGAGGGCAGCTGGTGGTGCACGATGCTTGCAGACATCCTCCGATGCTGCTCAGCAAATTCGTCTTATATGATGGGCTGCCGGAAGGTCAGGTGACCTCCCGGCTTCTGTCATAGAAGTCCTGATAGACGTGCCGGGCAGCTCTGCGGGGAACCTGAATCCCAGTCTTATATTCAGACCTCTATTTGATGTCTGATTATAAGATGGAGCTTGAATGTAAGAGGCATTTTTCAGAGCATTAATTTCTGTAAAGAAGCTTTTCTGTACCAAGGGTATATAGGAGATATAGCAGTTATTTAATTGACACTGCTAGTTAAACATATACATATATTGTATCTTCATTTTTAAATTTGTTTATTCCTTTTAGCTTGTAAACTATTTTCCTTTGAATCCACTCTGCTGCTCAATATATTACATTTCAGAGAGAGCAGATGTAATTTATATAATTTTGTTGTTTACTTTTCTCTGTATTACTGACTTCTGTAATCAAATTGCAGATAACCTTTTCAACATGACATTAGATACGTAAAGAAAGGAGCTATCGTCAATGCGATCGCTAATAGTATAACCTTTCCTCTCTCCTACATAGCTTTAATCATTCTGCTTACAAGAATGAGCTATTTAAAACTCAGAGTTTATTTAGTCATTTCACTGTAAGAGTGTAACCTATAGGACTAGATTTGGGGTTCAGAATGAAGGGGACAATATAAGCTAAGCCGAACTGACATAAACTGAGATACCATTGCAATGCACTGCCATGTACTTATGTATATCCAAAATATATAGAAAACTGAATAGCTGTGAAGTAAGCCACATTTTGAGTCAGAATTACTTTGGTGCAAGATGAAGATTACTGCTTGTATAGTGCACAGGTTTGTTTTCCAGTGTGATTGGATGCAGACATTCTGCATAAATCACATTTTTAATATTTTATCCAAGCCCTCCCCAGTGATTACTCTGCATATATACTGCACTGATTATACAGACACTGATCAAGTTTTGTTTCACTTAGTCACTTCCAGTGCTGATGGAATTCCATACATTGTGTGGATTTTAAGTGACCCTGCTCTTGCACACAGTAAGATCTTTTAACAGTGCAACATATTGTCTGATGACATCACTAGAGAGACAGGATATTCCATTCACTTGAATAACATTATTCTCATTGGTTCCTGCAGCAAAAAAAAAAAGAAAGGAAATTGACTTTTACTCAGCTAGTGTGGGCAGTCCTGGTTTCTTGCAAACTGCTGTAATTTCACAAATTCCTTTAACTATAAGTATTTTATATGTTAATAAATGCAAAATGTAAAATATGTATCTTAAAGTACTTTGAAAGCAAATTAATATACATTAACATGTGGAAGATGCATTTTGGCCACAAGACAGTCCCTTTAAGTTTGAAATTCCCATCTCATTTTCCTGCAATTCTTTTTTTTATTGAGCAGACCTTTATATTCTGTCATGCCCTGACTGCTGGTGTCTGAGTTTGACCTTGAATCTATCGACCTTGACCTTGGGCATTCCTACTGATGTCGACTCTCATCTCCCTGTCCACACAGGTTTTTTTTTTACAAGTTCTGAAGTCCGAACTTGGATTCTCCTTTTCCTCCTTTTCTTCAAAATGTACTAATTTCTACAGAACAACGGGACCATTCATTCATTTGGTTTGAGATTTGTTATTGAGATGGTGGATTCCATTGATAGTCTCTGCTTTTTTTGGTTTTTTGGTTTTAGATAAGATGTTTCTTTTGAAATGGAAACATTTTAGATATGCTAGGATTCTGCTCTCGTTTTGATTATACTGTGATAGTTGATAGCACCACATTCATGAGCATGAATTATTCATATGATTTTTTTTTTTCTTGTTTGTTTGTTTTTTTCACTCTCTCTTTTGCTTGTTTTTGGCAGCTACCAGCTCTCTTCTTCCATTTTAAACTTATTCTAATGCATTTCAAATTGACTGTATTAGCTCAAACGAGCCCCACAGTAACGTTGCTGGCTGAATATATTTTTTTGCAAATATTGAACCAGATGGTCACTTTATGCCTTACTGACTCCTTCGCTGAATGCACTGAATGAAATAGGAGATTTTGTTTTATCACTGAAAAGTCTGGCAGAACTTTGTATTGTGAGGATCGTCTAGAACTTAATTGTGACATCAAAAAAGAATGTAAAACGTATTGAACACAAACTATAAGGTGGATCACTGTGCAATGACCAGCACAGTAGGCAATATACTATTACCTAAGGAAATGTTTCTTTTTAAATTGTATAAATCTTTATTAAAACTTTAATAAATACATAAAATCCTCATTTCAGGTTGTGAAAAAATATTGTGTTAATTATAACACAGAATAGAGTATATTTATGTATAGATAGGGGGACACTCCAATATAAGGAGGTCTCCATTTAGTTCGATATCGTTCTGTAAATCAGACCAAAGGAAATGATATGGTTATATGGAGGATAGATAAAGACGAGGATGAATTAAGAGGAAAGAAACCCACTGGAAATCAACCAATTTTTGTTTTCCCCATCTTCAAAAAAAAATCTTTTGTTTTAATGCATAACAAATCCTAAATTAAGAAATTTATTTCACTATTTCCAGCCCATGAGGAGCCAATGCACACAATGTGATTTTATTACAAGAAGCAGCTTTTCTAACAGGATGCAGAAAATATACCAGTAACGGACCCCCTGGCACCCCTACTGGGTACCTCCGTCAAAGCTCTGCTTCCTTGCTGTGATAGACACCTCAAGCCACCAGACACAACCAGTGCTGTAAGTAGCTACTCCAATTCACCAGGCAGAACCAGTGCTGTAGGTAGCTGCTCTAATTCACCAGACAGAACCAGTGCTGTAGGTAGCTGCTCTAATTCACCAGACAGAACCAGTGCCGTAGGTAGCTGCTCTAATTCACCAGACAGAACCAGTGCTGTAGGTAGCTGCTCTAATTCACCAGGCAGAACCAGTGCTGTAGGTAGCTGCTCTAATTCACCAGGCAGAACCAGTGCTGTAGGTAGCTGCTCTAATTCACCAGACAGGACCAGTGCTGTAGGTAGCTGCTCTAATTCACCAGACACAACCAGTGCTGTAAGTAGCTACTCCAATTCACCAGACACAACCAGTGCTGTAGGTAGCTGCTCTAATTCCCCAGACAGAACCAGTGCTGTAGGTAGCTGCTCTAATTCACCAGACAGAACCAGTGCTGTAGGTAGCTGCTCTAATTCACCAGACAGAACCAGTGCTGTGGGTAGCTGCTCTAATTCCCCAGACAGGACCAGTGCTGTAGGTAGCTGCTCTAATTCACCAGACAGAACCAGTGCTGTAGGTAGCTGCTCTAATTCACCAGACAGAACCAGTGCTGTAGGTAGCTGCTCTAATTCACCAGACAGAACCAGTGCTGTAGGTAGCTGCTCTAATTCACCAGACAGAACCAGTGCTGTAGGTAGCTGCTCCAATTCACCAGACAGAACCAGTGCTGTAGGTAGCTGCTCTAATTCACCAGACAGAACCAGTGCTGTAGGTAGCTGCTCTAATTCACCAGACAGAACCAGTGCTGTAGGTAGCTGCTCTAATTCACCAGACAGAACCAGTGCTGTAGGTAGCTGCTCTAATTCACCAGACACAACCAGTGCTGTAAGTAGCTACTCCAATTCACCAGGCAGAACCAGTGCTGTAGGTAGCTGCTCTAATTCACCAGACAGAACCAGTGCTGCAGGTAGCTGCTCTAATTCACCAGACAGAACCAGTGCTGTAGGTAGCTGCTCTAATTCACCAGGCAGAACCAGTGCTGTGGGTAGCTGCTCTAATTCACCAGACAGAACCAGTGCTGTAGGTAGCTGCTCTAATTCACCAGACAGAACCAGTGCTGTAGGTAGCTGCTCCAATTCACCAGGCAGAACCAGTGCTGTAGGTAACTGCTCTAATTCACCAGACAGAACCAGTGCTGTAGGTAGCTGCTCTAATTCACCAGACAGAACCAGTGCTGTAGGTAGCTGCTCTAATTCACCAGACAGAACCAGTGCTGTAGGTAGCTGCTCTAATTCACCAGACAGAACCAGTGCTGTAGGTAGCTGCTCTAATTCACCAGACAGGACCAGTGCTGTAGGTAGCTGCTCTAATTCACCAGACAGAACCAGTGCTGGAGGTAGCTGCTCTAATTCACCAGACAGAACCAGTGCTGGAGGTAGCTACTCCAATTCACCAGGCAGAACCAGTGCTGTAGGTAACTGCTCTAATTCACCAGACAGAACCAGTGCTGTAGGTAGCTGCTCTAATTCACCAGACAGAACCAGTGCTGTAGGTAGCTGCTCTAATTCATCAGACAGAACCAGTGCTGTAGGTAGCTGCTCTAATTCACCAGACAGAACCAGTGCTGTAGGTAGCTGCTCTAATTCACCAGACAGAACCAGTGCTGTATGTAGCTGCTCTAATTCACCAGACAGAACCAGTGCTGTAGGTAGCTGCTCTAATTCACCAGACAGAACCAGTGCTGTAGGTAGCTGCTCTAATTCACCAGACAGAACCAGTGCTGTAGGTAGCTGATCTAATTCACCAGACAGAACCAGTGCTGTAGGTAGCTGCTCTAATTCCCCAGACAGAACCAGTGCTGCAGGTAGCTGCTCTAATTCACCAGACAGAACCAGTGCTGTAGGTAGCTGCTCTAATTCACCAGACAGAACCAGTGCTGTAGGTAGCTGCTCTAATTCACCAGACAGAACTAGTGCTGTAGGTAGCTGCTCTAATTCACCAGACAGAACCAGTGCTGTAGGTAACTGCTCTAATTCACCAGGCAGAACCAGTGCTGTAGGTAGCTGCTCTAATTCACCAGACAGAACCAGTGCTGTAGGTAGCTGCTCTAATTCACCAGACAGAACCAGTGCTGTAGGTAGCTGATCTAATTCACCAGACAGAACTAGTGCTGTAGGTAGCTGCTCTAATTCACCAGACAAAACCAGTGCTGTAGGTAACTGCTCTAATTCCCCAGGCAGAACCAGTGCTGTAGGTAGCTGCTCTAATTCACCAGACAGAACCAGTGCTGTAGGTAGCTGCTCTAATTCACCAGACAGAACTAGTGCTGTAGGTAGCTGCTCTAATTCACCAGACAGAATCAGTGCTGTAGGTAACTGCTCTAATTCACCAGGCAGAACCAGTGCTGTAGGTAGCTGCTTCAATTCACCAGACAGAACCAGTGCTGTAGGTAGCTGCTCTAATTCACCAGACAGAACCAGTGCTGTAGGTAGCTGATCTAATTCACCAGACAGAACCAGTGCTGTAGGTAGCTATTTACCGGGAACGGGGGACTATTTACCGGGAACGGGGGACTAATAAAAGTATTCAAAAAAATTGGGCAGACTAGATGGACCGAATGGTTCTTATCTGCCGACACATTCTATGTTTCTTTGTTTCTATGTTTCTATTTACTCCGAGTAACAGACACCAGTATAGGAGCAGAACATGAATGAACATTTATTGAACAGTAACAGGGTCTTATATTCAGACATAATCAAGTTAACATAACTCAGCCCACATATTAGCATACAACCAAACAGCAACTAAACACCAATTAACCAGACCTGATACAAATATACAATTACACATCACAAGTTTATCAGTAAAGTGAATTAACACAGAACAATGGATGAGTCACATAGTAGAAGTGTGGATATCAGCATCAGCTTAAGATCACACCTAAGCAGCACACAGGCTATGTCTGCACTACAGGGGGTATCCCATCAACCAATGTCCTTTACTCCCCTGTGACACATTGTCTCCTCTCTGATTTATGCATTGGCACAGTCTGGGGACATCAGTAAAGTTCTCTCAATTGGACAAAAACAAACTATGTTAAAGGGACTCTGTCATCCTCAACATCCCTTGTACTGCAGACGTAATCAATACAAAAATGATGAGAAATGATTTGATTTATATTGTATTAGCAGAATTGCTAGTAAACACATAAACCAGGAGAAAAATTATTTTTCAATCTGATGTTTACGACATCACTCGTGGCTTGACATAAATGAACAATTTTTCAATGGGAAATGTGTAATTTGCATATCAAGCCACAAGGTGATGTCATCAGCAGGAGACTCACAGATGTATTTAAAACACACATCCATCAATATGTTTGCAATTTTACTAACAATCATTCTTCATTATTTGTATTCTCTACATTCACAGTATGAGAAATGTTGATTCCCTTCAACACAACACTAAATGTATCCTTCAAGAGACAAGGTCAGTCATAACCTGGGACTTCCTACATTGTTCAAGGAAAGGGAAATGATGTCGAATGTCCATTGGGGGATGGGACACTTCATCGCGGCTGCTTCCGAGCAGCCGCTTCACCGCCAAGTCTACAGCACATGACAGATCGTCGCTGGAGATTTCATCGCGGGACATTTCATCGCTAAAGGTAAGTATTTTACCGATTTTAGTTGGTTTAGAATTAGGGTTTAGGGGGTTAGAATTAGGTTTAGTGTTTAGTGTTAGGGGTTAATTTTACTATTAGGGGTCAAGGTTAGTATTAGGGTTTAGGGGGTTAACTTTAGTATTAGGGGTCGGGGGTTAGTATTAGGGTTAGTATTGGGGTTTAGAGGGTTAACTTTAGTATTAGGGGTCGGGGGTAGTATTAGGGTTAGTATTAGGGGTCGGGGGTTAGTATTAGGGTTAGTATTAGGGTTAGTATTAGGGTTAGTATTAGGGTTAGTATTGGGGTTTAGGGGGTTAACTTTAGTATTAGGGGTCGGGGGTTAGTATTAGGGTTAGTATTGGGGTTTAGGGGGTTAACTTTAGTATTAGGGGTCGGGGGGTAGTATTAGGGTTAGTATTAGGGGTCGGGGGTTAGTATTAGGGTTTAGGGGGTTAATTTTAGTATTGGGGTTAATTTTAGTGTCAGTATTGGGTTTTAGTGTTACTATTGGGGGGGGAATCATTTATTAGGGGGGTTATTTTACTTTTAGATTTGTAAGAGCTGATAGTTCAGCGCTGAACTGTCAGCTCTTACATAGCTTCAGCCGCGGTGAAACGGCCGCGTTATACTTCATTGCTGACAGTTCAGCGTTCTAACTGCCGCGCTGAACTGTCAGCGATGAAAATGAGGCGAAGAAGTGTCCTAGACCCTGCCCATTGTACCAAAAGAAAATAGACATGGTATGTTTGGTAAAAAGGTCTCTCGTTTAACCAAAAAACATTCAGATTAATATGTGAGACTGCACCTGGTATAATAGTTAAAGACTTGTTAAATGAGTGAATACAACTGAAAAAAGTCTAATAAAATATCTAAAGTTTCACTGAAAATGGCAGTTAAATATAACATTGAAAATCTGCATTTGGATGAATGGACAAAGGGAGTACTAATTAAAGACTTGTTAAATGGAGACCTGATTAAACCTTTTGAGCAATTAAAGTTATATTAATTAGAATATTCTTTTGCATGCATTTAACCCATCAACCTTGAATCTCTGTTGGCATTGTGAAATGGTAAGTGTGGACCAACCTACACATCTGGTGCCACTGCCCAGAAGAGACAAGTACCAAAATGCCCTTTTTTGTTCCTGGACCTGATCTCAAGGTGATCGGTAGCCAGGGACACAATGGCAGACCCAATCAGGGTCTTCATAAACCCTGTAGGTCGCTGTCAAAAAAACGGGGGACCCAAAATATAGGATAGCACAGAACATCCAAGCGTCAGGAAGGGGTTATAATGACGAGCTGTTATTTCTGCCTTGAATCCTAAATTGAACAAATTAATGCCGTAGACTTTTATAGAATGTTCATCTTAAACAAAATAGAATTGTTTATGAGTTTAATTAAAGCAGGGCGTATGAAAGTCTGATAATCACGGGGGTGGGGGGGGGTGGGTTAGGTGCTGATTCACAACAATGTTTACATTCATTTCTTAGGTTCTAAATATTTTATGATGTCACTTTTCAAATATTAATGCTCCTCCGAGCCTTTCAGGAGTAGAACAAGCGTGTGACTTTAATGATCTGCAGCTCGTTTTATTTGTTGATCAAGGACATGAGGAAAACGGGGAGCATTTTAATGAATTAGATCGGGGGAAAAAAAGCATTTTAAAAATGACTTTTGGGTTTGGAAATTTTTTTTAAAATCTCTGTGTCAGAGAGGAGTGTGTTCAAAGCGCGTAATGCTCCTCTTTATTTAGTGATTAATTATACATATTTAACGTTACCAGGACGATCTTTATAACTCATTTGAGAAAGTGCTAAGGAGACTTCAGATTTATTTCTGCCCTGCAAAGATTTGTGCCTTGGATTATTATCAATTTATTACTCATATCAAGCTACTGGAAAAGAAAGGTAATGATAACATGACATCCCATTTATTGATAAAGCACCAACAATTTATCTAGCGCTAGGTACAGACTATGGAGGGGCAGTACGTACTAAGTTAGATGAACAAGAGCAGACTGATACATGAGCTAGAGAGCCCTGCTCACAGAGGAACAGACTGATACATGAGGTAGAGAGCCCTGCTCGCAGAGGAACAGACTGATACATGAGGTAGAGAGCCCTGCTCACAGAGGAACAGACTGATACATGAGCTAGAGAGCCCTGCTCGCAGAGGAACAGACTGATACATGAGGTAGAGAGCCCTGCTCGCAGAGGAACAGACTGATACATGAGGTAGAGAGCCCTGCTCGCAGAGGAACAGACTGATACATGAGGTAGCGAGCCCTGCTCACAGAGCTTATAATCTAGAGGAACAAACTGATACATAAGGCAGAGAGCCCTGCTCGCAGACCTTACAATCTAGAGGAACAGACTGATACATGAGGTAGAGAGCACCTGCTCGCAGAGCTTACAATCTAGAGGAACAGACTGGTATGTGTGGTAGAGAGCCCTGCTCACAGAGCTTACAATCTAGAGGATCAGACTGATACATGAGGTAGAAAGCCCTGCTCGCAGAGCTTACAATCTAGAGGAACAGACTGGTACATGAGGTAGAGAGCCCTGCTCACAGAGCTTACAATCTAGAGGAACAGACTGGTATGTGTGGTAGAGAGCCCTGCTCACAGAGCTTACAATCTAGAGGAACAGACTGATACATGAGGTAGCGAGCCCTGCTCACAGAGCTTATAATCTAGAGGAACAAACTGATACATGAGGTAGAGAGCCCTGCTCACAGAGCTTACAATCTAGAGGAACAGACTGATACATGAGGTAGAGAGCCTTGCTCACAGAGCTTACAATCTAGAGGAACAGACTGGTATGTGTGGTAGAGAGCCCTGCTCACAGAGCTTACAATCTAGAGGAACAGACTGATACATGAGGTAGCGAGCCCTGCTCACAGAGCTTATAATCTAGAGGAACAAACTGATACATGAGGTAGAGAGTCCTGCTCACAAGCTTACAATCTAGAGGAACAGACTGATACATGAGGTAGAGAGCCCTGCTCACAGAGCTTACAATCTAGAGGAACAGACTGGTATGTGTGGTAGAGAGCCCTGCTCACAAGCTTACAATCTAGAGGAACAGACTGATACATGATGTAGAGAGCCCTGCTTGCAGAGCTTACAATCTAGAGGAACAGACTGGTACATGAGGTAGAGAGCCCTGCTCACAGAGCTTACAATCTAGAGGAACAGACTGATCCATGAGGTAGAGAGCCCTGCTCACAGAGCTTACAATCTAGAGGAACAGACTGGTACATGAGGTAGCGAGCCCTGCTCACAGAGCTTATAATCTAGAGGAACAAACTGATACATGAGGTAGAGAGCCCTGCTCACAGAGCTTACAATCTAGAGGAACAGACTGATACATGAGGTAGCGAGCCCTGCTCACAGAGCTTATAATCTAGAGGAACAGACTGGTATGTGTGGTAGAGAGCACTGCTCACAGAGCTTACAATCTAGAGGAACAGACTGATACATGATGTAGAGAGCCCTGCTCACAGAGCTTACAATCTAGAGGAACAGACTGGTACATGAGGCAGAGAGCCCTGCTCACAAGCTTACAATCTAGAGGAACAGACTGATACATGAGGTAGAGAGCCCTGCTCACAGAGCTTACAATCTAGAGGAACAGACTGATACATGAGGTAGAGAGCCTTGCTCGCAGAGCTTACAATCTAGAGGAACAGACTGGTATGTGTGGTAGAGAGCCCTGCTCACAGAGCTTACAATCTAGAGTAACAGACTGATACATGAGGTAGCGAGCCCTGCTCACAGAGCTTATAATCTAGAGGAACAAACTGATACATAAGGCAGAGAGCCCTGCTCGCAGAGCTTACAATCTAGACGAACAGACTGATACATGAGGTAGAGAGCCCTGCTCACAGAGCTTACAATCTAGAGGAACAGACTGGTACATGAGGTAGCGAGCCCTGCTCACAGAGCTTATAATCTAGAGGAACAAACTGATACATGAGGTAGAGAGCCCTGCTCACAGAGCTTACAATCTAGAGGAACAGACTGATACATGAGGTAGCGAGCCCTGCTCACAGAGCTTATAATCTAGAGGAACAGACTGGTATGTGTGGTAGAGAGCACTGCTCACAGAGCTTACAATCTAGAGGAACAGACTGATACATGATGTAGAGAGCCCTGCTCACAGAGCTTACAATCTAGAGGAACAGACTGGTACATGAGGCAGAGAGCCCTGCTCACAAGCTTACAATCTAGAGGAACAGACTGATACATGAGGTAGAGAGCCCTGCTCACAGAGCTTACAATCTAGAGGAACAGACTGATACATGAGGTAGAGAGCCTTGCTCGCAGAGCTTACAATCTAGAGGAACAGACTGGTATGTGTGGTAGAGAGCCCTGCTCACAGAGCTTACAATCTAGAGTAACAGACTGATACATGAGGTAGCGAGCCCTGCTCACAGAGCTTATAATCTAGAGGAACAAACTGATACATAAGGCAGAGAGCCCTGCTCGCAGAGCTTACAATCTAGACGAACAGACTGATACATGAGGTAGAGAGCCCTGCTCGCAGAGTTTACAATCTAGAGGAACAGACTGGTATGTGTGGTAAAGAGCCCTGCTCACAGAGCTTACAATCTAGAGGAACAGACTGATACATGATGTAGAGAGCCCTGCTCACAGAGTTTACAATCTAGAGGAACAGACTTGTATGTGTGGTAGAGAGCCCTGCTCACAGAGCTTACAATCTAGAGGAACAGACTGATACATGATGTAGAGAGCCCTGCTCGCAGAGCTTACAATCTAGAGGAACAGACTGATACATGAGGTAGAGAGCCCCGCTCACAAGCTTGCAATCTAGAGGAACAGACTGATACATGAGGTAGAGAGCCCTGCTCACAGAGCTTACAATCTAGAGGAACAGACTGATACATGAGGTAGAGAGCCCTGCTCGCAGAGCTTACAATCTAGAGGAACAGACTGGTATGTGTGGTAGAGAGCCCTGCTCACAGAGCTTACAATCTAGAGGAACAGACTGATACATGATGTAGAGAGCCCTGCTCGCAGAGATTACAATCTAGAGGAACAGACTGGTACATGATGTAGAGAGCCCCGCTCACAGAGCTTACAATCTAGATTAACAGACTGATACATGAGGTAGAAAGCGCTGCTCGCAGAGCTTACAATCTAGAGGGAGTCGCGGGTGGGAGACACATAAGGGGGTATGCTTAAAGGTACACTCTAAGCAAGAAAATAGATACGTTTTACTACATGTACATTAAAGGACAACTGTATCAAAAATGTACTTATGTTTAATTAAAAGATTGTATCAAGTGTAAATGATTTATAAAGAAAACCTTTAATGAAAGAATATAAATAAAGTTATTTAACTTAATTTTTTTCTACAGTTGCCCTTTAAGTAGCCCATCTGTCTCAGTCACACATATTGAACTGTTACTGTTTTCTTGTTATAACCCTGAATATATTAGATAGTAGATTTTACATATGTTCTGCTATTAGTTTGATGGACACATATAACCTTTAAATGCTGCCCTGTAGAATGTATCATTTACATTTGTACAGAGGGAAATTAATGAATTAATTTAACCGGGTTAAAGTGAGCGCAGGGTTAAAGTGAGCGTCGGGTTAAAGTGAGCGCCGGGTTAAAGTGAGCGCAGGGTTAAAGTGAGCGCCGGGTTAAAGTGAGCGCAGGGTTAAAGTGAGCGCCGGGTTAAAGTGAGCGCCGGGTTAAAGTGAGCGCAGGGTTAAAGTGAGTGCCGGATTAAAGTGAGCAATGGGTTAAAGTAAACACCAGGATAAAATGAGCAATGGTTTAAAGTGAGAGCCAGGTTAAAGTGAGCGCAGGGTTAAAGTGAGTGCCGGATTAAAGTGAGCAATGGGTTAAAGGGAGCAATGGGTTAAAGTGAGAGCCAGTTTCATGTGAGCAATGGGTTAAAGTGAGAGCTGGGTTAAAGTGAGCAATGGGTTCAAGTAAGCATCAGATTAAAATGAGAAATGGGTTAACCCCTCAGTGACCAAGTGCTATGCTGCATTTGATGTGCCTGAAAGACCAGAATTCCATTCTATTTCTAACTGTAATACTGTCTAACTGACTGTAGGGGCAGTCAAGTAGCGGTTTCCGAGCGACGGAAGAGATTTTTTTTTTCTCTCTTCCGTCGCTCTCCTCTGGGCACGCTGTATTGGAGGACTGGGTGATCGCGGTGCCCAGGGGGGCACAGAAGGTGTTGCATGATGCCTCTATCGAGGCATCATTGTAACACTTCAACACACATAGGCAGTGATCAGCTTTCACTGCCTATGTGTGTTAACGCGCATACGATCACATTCGCGGTGATCGTATGCGCGCGGGGGAGGGGCTGATGGCACTCTCAGAGGCTGCTTCGGACCCGCTAATGAGCGCAACACTACATGTAAACAGAGGACGTATATATACATCCTCATGGCCCTAAAGGACCATGCTTTTCAGGACGTATATATACGTCCAGATGGGTTAATGGGTTAAAGTGAGCGCCAGGTTAAATTGAATGCCGGGTTAAAGTGAGCGCTGGGTTAAAGTGAGCGCTGGGTTAAAGTGAGAAATGGGTTAAATGCGTCTGTAGAGTCTCCTGTTTATGACATCACCTGTGGCTTGATTTGCAAATTAACTACTTTTGGGAATTTCAAACTTTAGCTCAATGAAGCCAAGTTGGAAAACTTCTCCAATGCAGCTGAATGTGAGAATTTTTCCAGCGCAGCTCTTTTTGCCTTAAGTTTTAAAACCTTGCAATAACTTGCAATTCTATCTTTATTGAGAGACCCTTTAACAATTCTCCTAATTTATGCATTTTCTTGCAATTTTGCTGACACAACATATTTGTTTATTTGGATTTCCAATATTTATATAGATCATTTCCAATCATTTTTATTCCCTACATGCGCAGTATAAACACTGTTTAGGGGATACAGTCCCTTTTACACATATACATATTGGGGGCCAGTGGAAAACCTGAATAAGAAAACCATATCTCACTTAAACAAAAGCGTTCTAGTAGAACTGTGGAGTTTGTTTTTTTTTTATATATATATATATATATAAAAGCAATACGGTTAAAATTATATTTGTATTTATTTTTTTGTTTTCTGTTCTTTTTATCTCTGCTAAACATGTCAGTTTTCTTTATTTTGGAGCCATAAACATGTATCACCTCTGAAGATGGCTGGCTGTTTTTTCCCAGGCAGAAAATGACATGGCAGATAACAGAATGTATTGCAGAGAGGGAGGTAGGAATTGAAGGCTGGTTGGATAAGGGACAACTAGCAATGTTGCCTTGATTGGATTTTCCACGGGAAGTGTCAACTAACATTAGGTTCTTCTATCAAATTAGTGCCCCAATTTCTACAAGATCCACCCTTGCACTGGCAAGTAATTACAAGAAGCAGACCAAAATTGAAAGTACCTAAAAGTATATTGATGCACTACTCAATGTCAGCAGGAATGTCTGGATGCTACACAGAAAAAAACCCACAGTCTGCTGGAAACATTAAAAAGCACAGCGGCCAGAGACTTAACAATTGGCACTTAAAGGGACTGTGTCACCTAAACACTGTTTTTACTGTGAATGTAGAGAATAAAAAAATGATTGAAAATGATCTATACATTGTATTAGCAAAACTGCAAACAAATGCCTAAATTCGGAGAAAAATGTGTTTTAACCGTGTCTGTGGAGACTCCTGCTTATGACATCACCTGTGGCACGGTATGCAAATGAACTGCTTATCAATGGGAAATGTGTAATTTGCATATGTGCCATAGGTGACGTCATAAGCAGGAGAACACAATGTATAGATCATTTTCAATCATTTTTTTGTACTGAGGGCTCCGGGGGGGGGGGGGGTGGGGTCAATATTTCTATATTGGGGACCATAGCCATATGCTGGGCTGCTGCTATCCATGTGGTGAATATTACTATTTGGCATTCATTGTATCTATCAGAAGGATGAAGGGCTGAGTCATCCATCGATCCTGATGAACAGATTTGTCAGATGTAGCATTTGCCTTTTATTCATAAGTTTATATAATTCACCTTTTTAAGTGCATGTTGCTTTAAACTTAGCATAACTAAACAAACATAGCAAGTGTTTAGTTGGGGGCACTTTAAATCCAGACTTGTCAGCTACTGTATTGTCCTGTTAATTTTGTTCCATGTACTTTAAATCTATATATATATTTCAAAAACATGGCAAATAATGAGATAGGACATTTTCCACAGAGACTGCCATGATCAACATTCCAATGGCTTTACTGATGTTCTAAAAGAAAAACTAGTATTTATCAATCCCGTCCCTGAAAATGTCCTTTATCTTCCACGGGAAAAATTATAGAGAGAAGCCTCCTTCACCAATCAACTTGATTATGTTTGTCGTGTCCTAGTGTTGATTCTGCGATATCCAGCATCAACTAATAGACAATGGCTAAGATTATGGGTATTTAGACACTGAAGAGAGAATCTTTTGCACTTTGTGATTACAATGATAGCATTCTGCATAATTAGACTGTTATTTTTTTATTTTTTTTGGCAAGATGAGAATAGTCAAGAATATTATTTACAATCAGCTTTTTTTGTTCAGTTGCTTTTTCACAACTTTTTTCCTTTTTCTTTTGCAGTTTCTTTTGTGCAGATTTTTTTTTAATACCACAAAGATAGTGGAGATTTTTGTTAAGATACAATCCATTAGGAATGGGTAAAATAGATTATTTCTGTACCTTTCATAATAAATAGAGCATAGCATGTGAAATTCAGCAGTGTGAAACGCGTAGTGTGGATTTGTTTCTGTTCACCCTGTTGTTTTGTTAGATGTAAATTTCTGTTTGTTTGATAAGATATAGTTACTGGTGTCTGAACATTTTTTCGCTGAGGAGCCAATATAGCTCGACTGGCTTCATGATTACATCTCAAACGATGCAAGAGTTTAACATTAAAGAGACTACACTGGTGTATTTTGTGTGAGCTCAGATCTTTCCCTTGTGTGGTTCTCAATGTGTGTACGCTATGTTTTTATGAGTGTAATCATACATTTTTTTTATAGTATGCTTTAGCTTGATTTTATCTACTACATAGTTTTGGATATATAGAGAGCAGTTCCAATGGTGGACTTACGTACAAACCTATTCCCAATAGGGCTCCATATGTGCTAAAAAAACAAGTTGTCCCAGGGAATGTGGGGCAGGTCTACAGTGTATAACAAAAGTTCTTAAGTATCAATGATAAAAATACATGTATGGCATGTTGGATGGACTCCTTACAGCTGGATCCTAGCTAGATGAGTTTATTTTCTGAGAGCACATTTCAGTTAAAAACTGTTTTTTTTGTTTGCGACGGTTTTACACCTTTTTAACTATAAAAAATGATTCTTACACTTGCACCGTGTGTTTGTGGAGTTGACTGTCCCTTTAATACTGAACATAACTCAAAACATGTCTTAATGCCGTATTATCTCAAGGTTCCTCATCCTGGCCAATCACCTTAATAAACAAAATCCCAAACATTTGACCCTCGCCCGCCAATGTTTTACATTTGCCCCTAAGGACCTCGCCTGACAAATTTAACGTACCCTTCACACATTCCTCTTATAATGTTAACCACCCGCCAGCTTTAAAGCCCAGTGGGCACATTCCCTGATGAGACCCACTTTGCCTTCAATTAACATTTGGCTTCTTCACCTTTATTTATTATTTCCCTGACTGGCAAAGACTTGCCAGCTCCCCTTCCCCTCACCCTCACCCACTGTGGAAAGTGTGAAGGCTGGGATATTATAATTGTACTGGGGGAGGGGTATTGTAAACTGATCTTCTCAATCTACAGCCACTACCCGGCAAGTCAGACAACCAATCGGCCAGCACTCATCCTGATGTGCCCTGCTATTCATCCCAGAAGCCTTAGTCCCCTGTGTGCTCCATCCCTTACTATCGAGGCTGCATTAGTGTTCTTGTATATAGGGTAGAAGTTTGCTTATTGTTTTTTTTTGTTTTTTTTTTATTATTTTACACATTTTATTTAGTGTGGTGCAGCAAATTATTATATTATTAATATTATATTTACCACTGCAACAGAAGACATTACAATTTTCAGTTGTCCCTTCCACTTGTGACCATTCCACACAACATTATAATTTCTATTCACAAGCTTCAGCCTTACAGTATTACCTGCAGACACATATCTGTGATGAGAAAGAAGGAATTGGCAATCTTTTTCTGCAAGCTGTTTTTTTCTCTTTTTACTGAGGACATTTTCACCCTCTCAGGCATGATTAAAATGAGATGATTATTTCTTGCTAGAAAAATGAAATATTCTTTTGTTTACTGTTTATTTTGTCTTACTGAATTTTGTGTGTGTGGGGGGGGGGGGGGGGGGCCTTAAGTGATGTTAAAATAAGTCAACTATGTTGATTTGCACAAATGCATGCATTACTAGCTGAGCAGCTACATTCTCCAACAAGCCTATCTTTCCGACTCAGTTATTTTGCTCTGATTATTTTCTGTTACCTTATCATACCTCCCAACTTTAATTCATGGAGTTTCGGGATGCCGAGAGGAGGGATTTCAGATGTTTAGGGTCAGCTCTATTTACCATGCATGGTAGCACTACATGCACATTGTTCATTCTCCATTGTCCCAGACACCGGAGAATTAAATCGTGACCTGGGAATCAGGAGTGTTCCACGAAATGCGGGACAGTTAGGGCACATGCCTTATCCATTCAAAACAATTTCTTAAATTTTTAGCATCTGTATATTTGTTAAAAGGGATGTGAACAGTAAGGAAAAATGACAGTAGACATAGAAGTAGTTGACAGGATCAGACAAGAAAAGAGGGAGGAATCCAAATCCTCAGAGTAGCTGTAGAAAATGTTGGTGCTGAAGTAGAAGAGGGAGCATAGAACATGCTGAAGATTCATGACTCTTCAAGTAATTTGCACCACAAATGAAAGCTAAGTATCAGGGAAGTCCTTTAATTTGGTCGTTTTTTTTTATTTTTAAGACTTAAATACTCTTGAAATTTTTATTTTATACATTTAGTAACCTATGTGTTAATAAAGGTTATTGTCGTTTGGTTATTTTGCAGTCAACATTTCATTATTTAAGTGTATTTTTAATTAAACCAAAATAATGTGCTATGTTGCTAACATCTGCTTTCCAAGTGTTACCACCACCAGTGTCACCACTCACTACAAATAACCATTTAACACTCAAGCCGACACCACTGAAACCAACTGTTACTGGACATCAACAAGTTTAACTATGAGATCTGGCAGCAGATCAGCTTTCAGAACAATTGTCTTTACATCTTTTGGGATTTGAACCCTCATTTATTCTCTATATATAAAATAATAAATATTTTACAAAGGATTTAAATTAAAAGCACACACAATGCATATTACATGTCATGAAATCATGTGTATACCCTGTTCACTTAATTCCTGCATCATTCCCAATGAATATTTAATTCGAGAATCTAATCTGTGCATTTTACAATTTTCTTTAAGCCATTATTTCATTTGTTTTTTTTTTCTAGTCTAATATGAATATTATTAAAAAATTAATTGAGAATGCAAAAAATAGAATTGTGCATTACAAACATGACTTAAAGACATCTGAATCCCCTTATTCCATTTCTATTGTATTCTATCTGGGTACCAGAAGGATCTATTACTACATTAAATGATGCAGAGTGTGAATTAGGTAGATGGATGCACCAGTCAGGCTAGTTCAGCACCATGGACAGAGACAAGCAATTACAGACGCTGAGCTGGAACAATTCTACATGTCAGCTATGTTTCAAACTCTGCAATGTTGGCCTTTATTTTGCAATTACCTTGTCAATTGCCTGCAGTTCCCTTTTTTATGAATAAAGTTCTTAGTCACCAAACGACCCGTTTATACTGCTGTACGAATTCACATTTTTCATACAGGCTTTGCAATAAGATCAATGCCAATTCTCATGTGCAATCCATGTACACCCATTATAATACACAGTGCATTGAGAAACTGGAGCAAGATCATGGAAAAAATGCAGTGAGACTTGAACACATTTGTTTTTTCCAGGTGCCCCATGTGGTACCTCAAATACTGCTTCCTCCTTTCCTTCCCATCCTCCTTCTGCAGGCACAACAAATCTACAAACAGCAGGGCCTTGTAATATCAGTGTAGTAATGACTGCAATTACATCTATCTATTAGAAGAAACATAGAATGTGTCGGCAGATAAGAACCATTCAGTCCATCTAGTCTGCCCAAGACCTCTAAAATTAAGCATTGGTAGAGGGATTATACTGCACTCTTTATTCAACTAGAATTAGTATATGGCGATACATAATATACAACAGGAAAAAGTTAGTAATTCCTACTGCTCTACAATGGTGAAGACTGGTTTGGGGGCAACTGATATATGTCTTTCAATTGTAAATATGCGAAAGAAAAAAAAATAGTTCATTCATGTATACATTTCTAGCAGAGTCTGTTCATTGGACCAGCAGAGTTTAGCAATACCCTGTAAATATAATCTGTGAAGCTTTACATATATGTGTAAACGTTTCCATTCGGCATGCTGTGATTGCTTTGGGTCACTCTACTATCACTTGCTGTAAGTGCTGATTTTGTTACTAACAGTTTGTTTCTTATACGTAAGCTGTGACAATACTGAAGAATTCATGTAGATCTCAACACAGGAAAGTGCCGCAGACATTACTGGTGATGGGCGTTTCTCTGTGGAGATTTGGATCCAGCCGGCTGTCGGATTGCCCAACTGACTGAGGGCAAGTTTGGCCCATGGGTTTTAATGACCAGTGATCCGCGGACTCTTAAAAATCTTCCACAGAAGCAGAAAATGTAAATTAGACAAACACTGAGCTGGAATAAGAATAAATATATATATATACATAATATAGTAATACTTCTCTCAGAAAGGTACACTGAGATATTATCTTGGTTTTAAGAACATCCCAGTTATGTTAAAACTGCTTAGTATCCAGGGGATTTTATTAGTACGCACTTTAATGGTATTCATTTTATCTAACTATCTTTAGAAGACTATGTATCTCAGTTAAAGCATTAATATTTATTTATGTAATGCTTGTTGATCCAGGAGAAATCTGATTGCCATTTGGAGTCAAGAACAATATTGTTCCCATTAAAAGAAGAATTGTTTAAAATTGGGGGTCAAGCCTCCTTTTGGATCAACAGCAGTAAACAAGGAAAAGGATTGAACTTGATGGACGCAAGTGTTTTTTCAACTTAAACTACTATATAACTATGTAAATATGTAACTATATTTGTAACTATATAACCATATAACTATGTAACTATATAACTATGTAACTATATATGTAACTATATAACTATTTAACTATGTAACTATATATGTAACTATATACCTATATAACTATGTAACTATATAACTATGTAACTATATAACTATGTAACTATATATGTAACTATATAACTATGTAACTATATAACTATGTAACTATATAACTATATAACTATGTAACTATATATGTAACTATATAACTATGTAACTATATATGTAACTATATAACTATATAACTATATAACTATGTAACTATATATGTAACTATATAACTATTTAACTATGTAACTATATATGTAACTATATACCTATATAACTATGTAACTATATAACTATGTAACTATATAACTATATAACTATGTAACTATATATGTAACTATATAACTATATAACTATGTAACTATATAACTATATAACTATGTAACTATATTTGTAACTATATAACTATGTAACTATATATGTAACTATATAACTATATAACTAGATAACTATGTAACTATATAACTATGCAACTATATAACTATGTAACTATATATGTAACTATATACCTATATAACTATGTAACTATGTAACTATATAACTATGTAACTATATATGTAACTATATAACTATATAACTATGTAACTATATAACTATGCAACTATATAACTATGTAACTATATATGTAACTATATACCTATATAACTATGTAACTATGTAACTATATAACTATGTAACTATGTAACTATATGTAACTATATATGTAACTATATAACCATATAATTATGTAACAATATATGTAACTATATAACTATATAACTATGTAACTATGTAACTAAATATGTAACTATATAACTATATCACTATATCACTATGTATGTAACTATATATAACTATGTAACTATGTAACTATATAACTATATAACTATATAACTATGTAACTATGTAACTATGTAACTTTATAACTATGTAACTATATAACTATGTAACTATATAACTGTGTAACTATATAACTATGTAACTATGTAACTATATAACTATATAACTATGTAACTATATAACTATGTAACTATATAACTATGTAACTATATAACTACGTAACTATGTAACTATATAACTATGTAACTATATAACTATGTAACTATATAACTATACATGTAACTATATAACTATATAACTATGTAACTACATATGTAACTATATAACTATGTAACTATGTAACTATATAACTATGTAACTATATATGTAACTATATATATAACTATATAACTATGTAACTATGTAACTATATGACTATGTAACTATGAAACTATATTTGTAACTATGTAACTATGTAAATATGTAACTATATAATTATGTAACTATATAACCAAATAGCTATATAACTATGTAACTATGTAAAATACTCTACAAACTGTAATAAATAATGGTTTTATTACCTCTATACAATTTTATAATAAGGAAAAAAGTGTGGTGCATTATGTTGAAAACGCATGGTGTTTGGTATGTTATGTTGAATTGTGATGGCGTGTGGCATGTTATGTTGAATTGTCATGGAGTTTGATATGTTATGTTGAATTGTCATGGAGTTTGGCATGTTATGGGGAATGTTCATGGAGTCTGGTATGTTATGTTGAATTGTCATGGAGTTTGATATGTTATGTTGAATTGTCATGGAGTTTGGCATGTTATGGGGAATGTTCATGGAGTCTGGTATGTGATGTTGAATTGCCATGGAGTGTGGCATGTTATGGGGAATGTTCATGGAGTATGGCATGTTATGGGGAATGTTCATGGAGTTTGGCATGTTATGTTGAATTGTCATGGAGTCTGGTATGTGATGTTGAATTGTCATGGAGTCTGGTATGTTATGGGGAATGTTCATGGAGTCTGGTATGTGATGTTGAATTGCCATGGAGTTTGGCATGTTATGGGGAATGTTCATGGAGTCTGGTATGTTATGGGGAATGTTCATGGAGTCTGGCATGTTATGGGGAATGTTCATGGAGTCTGGTATGTGAAGTTGAATTGCCATGGAGTCTGGCATGTTATGGGGAATGTTCATGGAGTGTGGCATGTTATGGGGAATGTTCATGGAGTCTGGCATGTTATGGGGAATGTTCATGGAGTCTGGTATGTGATGTTGAATTGCCATGGAGTCTGGCATGTTATGGGGAATGTTCATGGAGTTTGGCATGTTATGGGGAATGTTCATGGAGTCTGGTATGTGATGTTGAATTGCCATGGAGTGTGGCATGTTATGGGGAATGTTCATGGAGTGTGGCATGTTATGGGGAATGTTCATGGAGTCTGGCATGTTATGGGGAATGTTCATGGAGTCTGGTATGTGATGTTGAATTGCCATGGAGTTTGGCATGTTATGGGGAATGTTCATGGAGTTTGGTATGTTATGGGGAATGTTCATGGAGTTTGGCATGTTATGTTGAATTGCCGTGGAGTTTGGCATGTTATGGGGAATGTTCATGGAGTCTGGTATGTTATGGGGAATGTTCATGGAGTTTGGCATGTTATGTTGAATTGCCATGGAGTTTGGCATGTTATGGGGAATGTTCATGGAGTTTGGCATGTTATGGGTAATGTTCATGGAGTTTGGCATGTTATGGGGAATGTTCATGGAGTGTGGCATGTTATGGGGAATGTTCATGGATTTTGGCATGTTATGGGGAATGTTCATGGAGTGTGGCATGTTATGGGGAATGTTCATGGAGTTTGGCATGTTATGGGGAATGTTCATGGAGTGTGACATGTTATGGGGAATGTTCATGGAGTTTGGCATGTTATGGGGAATGTTCATGGAGTGTGGCATGTTATGGGGAATGTTCATGGAGTTTGGCATGTTATGGGGAATGTTCATGGAGTTTGGCATGTTATGGGGAATGTTCATGGAGTGTGGCATGTTATGGGGAATGTTCATGGAGTTTGGCATGTTATGGGGAATGTTCATGGAGTGTGGCATGTTATGGGGAATGTTCATGGAGTTTGGCATGTTATGGGAAATGTTCATGGAGTTTGGCATGTTATGGGAAATTTTCATGGAGTGTGACATGTTATGGTCAATGTCTTGCCATTGTTTGCTGTGTATGTGATGCTCTGATAGTATTGTAAAATGATACATATACTGTTGGTAGCATTTCTTAATTCTCTGTAGACCTCTCCTTCTTGCTCTCCATGTGACGTTAGTTTTATACTTGGTTCCTAACCCAGGGGCTCATGTTTTCCACTTTAAGAATTAAATAACCACACAAACACTTCACTTAACTGTCAAATAAAATAAGCTGAACCCTGCATGTCTTTGTTAATTATAAAGACTGGTTTTTCTGTTATGACAAACACAAGCCGACACCGTCTCCCAATTTGACTAATGACAATGTAGTAATAATGCCGGGCAGAATATCTTTATGTTATAAAGTCCTTGTAAGCCCTCCGCCAAGGCTCAAGTGTTTTATATAGCATAAAAGAACCAGAGGCTCTTTTGCAACATGATGCTAACACACAATTACATAGTAATTAAACTCTTTATGAAAAGTCTCCTCTTTGTTTATACAGAAAAAATGCAATAAAACCAAAATAAAAGCTCAGAACCTTGCACTTGCCATGTTATCGTAATACTTACTGCTGGTTTATGTACCTACTATATTTATTTTAGATTTTCTTAAAAGGGCAATAACTTGTTTTGGGATTTGCCTCTTTGTGATACCTGGGATTGTTGGTAATACAGTGGCCCCGTGATTTTCCCCTTTATCTCCTCCTGGGTGTCAGGGAGAGTGAGGTCATTGAAAGCCATGGATGTAACCATGAAAAAGAGTCGGTACAGGTAGAGAATGGGTGGGATGTTCCCTAAAGTAAACAGAGAATGGGTGGGGCTACAGTTTGACCCAGAAGCCCTGCAGAAAGCTGCCAAACCCAGAGTTTTGGGGTCAAATCAGAAGTGTGTGAATAGTGTGTACATATAGCAGGAACATGAATACAATTGTGCCCCCTGGTGGTCGGGTTCAGTACTGAGAGGCAGCAGTGATTATGCTGTTAAGAGAGACGGTTCTATGGATTACTATATTCTCCTAATTGTTATATAGTAAGGTGGCATCATAACCATGAATCAAAATCTAATTTAAATAAATGATGGCTAGAAATAGACAAATACATGATTTCCACAAAATGTAGGGTGGGTTATCAATGTCAGCAAAAGGTTGTGTTTCATTGAAAGATTGTATCAAGTGTAGGTAAGTAACATACATATGGGCATACTGGAACAGGATGAGAGAAGGGTCCTAGTCAAACCAGGTAGCCACCAACTTCTTATTCTCTAAGAATATGGGCATTTGGTTATACTTATATATGACATTACAAGGAATGGCTGTCTTAAATTATTACAAAATTACAAAGACAAAGTTTTTTTGTTTTTTTGCAAAGTGGGACCACAGGTGTACCATATGGCCACATTAAGATGCATAAAATGTTGTTGTTTTTATTTTGCTTCTATCATTAATCCTTCACAAGATATTAACTTTTTATTGAAGTGCTTCTTTCTAAAAACCAGGCTGAATTTCAAAATGACCTTTAGAGTGTTTCATTATGTATACCTTCAGCTCAGAGGTACAATTCCATCTCCAAGGGAGTTAAAATGTATCATGCACAAACGGTAATAATCTTTTAAGACACAACCAATGTCTAAACCTGAATTTTGACGTATTTGGAGGTCACCGAGGTCGGCAGACTTTCTCCACTCACCAGAGCAGTAAGATATGTAAAATGAAACCCTTCAAGTAGAAGAAAATTCGGCAATAAAACATCTGTATAATGGCAATGGTAAATTATGAACGAAAATTCAAAACGCATCTCACTCATCTGACAGTGGCCATATATTTAAGAAAAACATTGTAAGAGAAATACATTCTATCCTCTCTTCTACTTGCATTGTCTCCTATAACAGAGGCTAATCTGTAAGATTTTTGGAAGGCAAACTTAACATCCACTGTGCACTGATAATCGGTCCCAAACTGGAGGGATTCATGGCACATCGGTGACACATCGGTGACACATCGGTGACACATCGGTGACACATCGGTGACAAATTTCAAACTACTCTGGTAACCCCCAATGTATCTCTGTGACGCCCACAATTCCGACATCATAGCCGATTCCATAGCGATATCTCCCAACACCGAATGCAACTGAAATTCACCTTAATGAAGTGGTACCCTCGGTCCACCCCTAGGTTTCTGTGTGGAGGACTTTGGCTTATTTCAGGGCCATTGTGGGAGGACCTCGGCTATTATGAATATAGCCAAGTCTTTCCATAGAAGTGAATGGGAGAAGTCCTCCCTAAATGGCCTGATGTGTAATAAAAACAAGTAATAATAAAAAATCTAAATACTATATGATGCATTAATTAATTACATCAAATAATATTAAATATTCTTTGTTACATTTAAAAATGCTCATGTGAATGTAAATATACTATTATATTATATAACATGAATATATTATAATTGTATATAAATGTATAAAAATATGATTACTTTAATTGTTCTGCACTTTTTTTATTAAATTCTCCAGCTCAGATCAGGAGAATTGAATTTGTGGAATTCAACTAAAGTTCCCGATATGGGACTAATCGATGTTAATTGAGTCAACATTTCGACTATGAAATAACATGGAATAAAAAGGGTCCTATGTCTATAGGCTCATTACTGCACCTCAGTAGTAAGGATCAGGACAGGCAAAGTATCTGTACCCTGGCCTTATCTTATATCTAGGATAGCCTTATACTTATCCCATGCATGCTTAAACTCCTTCACTGTATTAACCTCTACCACTTCTACTGGAAGACTATTCCATACATCCACTACCCTCTCAGTAATGTAATACTATCATTAGTCCCTGGCCTTATCTTATATCTAGGATAGCCTTATACTTATCCCATGCATGCTTAAACTCCTTCACTGTATTAACCTCTACCACTTCTACTGGAAGACTATTCCATACATCCACTACCCTCTCAGTAAAGTAATACTTTCATTAGTCCCTGGCCTTATCTTATATCTAGGATAGCCTTATACTTATCCCATGCATGCTTAAACTCCTTCACTGTATTAACCTCTACCACTTCTACTGGAAGACTATTACATACATCCACTACCCTCTCAGTAATGTAATACTTTCATTAGTCCCTGGCCTTATCTTATATCTAGGATAGCCTTATACCTATCCCATGCATGCTTAAACTCCTTCACTGTATTAACCTCTACCACTTCTACTGGAAGACTATTCCATACATCCACTACGCTCTCAGAACAGTAATACTTTCATTAGTCCCTGGCCTTATCTTATATCTAGGATAGCCTTATACCTATCCCATGCATGCTTAAACTCCTTCACGGTATTAACCTCTACCACTTCTACTGGAAGACTATTCCATACATCCACTACCCTCTCAGTATAGTAATACTATCATTAGTCCCTGGCCTTATCTTATATCTAGGATAGCCTTATACATATCCCATGCATGCTTAAACTCCTTCATTGTATTAACCTCTACCACTTCTACTGGAAGACTATTCCATACATCCACTACCCTCTCAGTAAAGTAATACTTCCCCACTTAATAGTCTATTACAGAGTCAAGTACATTTCCAATGTAGGGTACTAAGAATCTGCACACATGGTCTGATAAGAAATAATTTTCGGGGAATGAAACAACATTATAAGAAAAATCTTAAATGCAGAAATCTGAACCTATTCATTCACTGGTCTGATATTTACAAGTGTGAGTTATTTTTCTTAGCATTATGATGCTTGTTATTATTTTTGGTTATGGTCCCTAATTTGTAACAAAGTCATTGTAGCCCTGAGGAAGAAGTTTAATACGAAAAAAAACCCCATCTACCAATGCAATAACTATTACTTAGACAAAGCGATGGCGATACCTGTCTCCTCACAAACCCTTTACCTCACCCCCGGGTACGTCTGGATGCACCAAGCTGAATTTACAGCATAATAAAGCCGCTAACATTGAATTTTTTAAAAACAGATTAAGGAAACACTGGAAAGAATCTGCTGAATTTTAGACTAATAATGATGACACACACTGCTCTAGGCCCAGATATAGCCCTAAATATAGGTGAACTGAGACAGAAACGTACCACAGGCCGAGCTGCATCAAAGTCAAATCTATAAAGCAGATAATTGCTAGGTGCTGTTTCACTGCAAAATCAGACTCCATTTTCCATAGGGTTTTTATTTATATATATATAGTGTTTACATTTTGTGAGTAACTGCTGCCATCCAGTGTTCCGGCACAGAACACCATGCACTAAAATTGGTTGGCAAAGCCAAGAAACGGATCCCATATATCTTGGCAAAGGTCCAAAATGCAAATAAATTAAATCTTCCTCTCACTGAATAATCCTGATGATAATCACCAGACAAGGGCTTCAAATGAAGGATCATTACATCACAAAGATACAATTAGAAGGGGGGGGGGGGTAAAAACATCATTTTATATTTCCCATATTTAATTATGAAGTAAATTAAATGCATTTTTCATTGATTATGTGCATTCCTTAAAATAAAACATGAACTGAATATTTTTTTTCAACTGCTTTTATCTTCCATGATTATTTTATCATATAGTATAAAAGTTTAGTCTTGCACTGCTCCTATAAGATGACACATTACCTGATACTAAGCACCAAAATGTGTAGGCGAAAAAAGCCGACATAGGATACCACCAACCAAGGGTGGGAAGAGCCTATATATATCACAGCCGACATAGGATACCACCAACCAAGGGTGGGAAGAGCCTATATATATCACAGCCGACAGAGAATACCACCAACCAAGGGTGGGAAGAGCCTATATCTATCACAGCCGACAGAGGATACCACCAACCAAGGGTGGGAATAGCCTATATCTATCACAGCCGACAGAGGATACCACCAACCAAGGGTGGGAAGAGCCTATATCTATCACAGCCGACAGAGGATACCACCAACCAAGGGTGGGAAGAGCCTATATCTATCACAGCCGACATAGGATACCACTCTTCCATGTATCTGCGCTCCCTTTCTGTACTCAGTATCATCATACCATTCACTCGTCCTGCTGTATTACACTATATTTTATTTTCTGTCTCTTCCATGTATCTGTGCTCCCTTTCTGTACTCAGTATCATCATACCATTCACTCGTCCTGCTGTATTACACTATATTTTATTTTCTGTCTCTTCCATGTATCTGCGCTCTCATTCTATCCTCAGTATCACCAAACCATTCACTGGTCCTGCTGTATTACACTATATTTTATTTTCTGTCTCTTCCATGTATCTGCGCTCTCATTCTGTTCTCAGTATCACCAAACCATTCACTGGTCCTGCTGTATTACACTATATTTTATTTTCTGTCTCTTCCATGTATCTGCGCTCCCATTCTGTACTCAGTATCACCATACCATTCACTGGTCCTGCTGTATTACACTATATTTTATTTTCTGTCTCTTCCATGTATCTGCGCTCCCATTCTGTACTCAGTATCACCATACCATTCACTGGTCCTGCTGTATTACACTATATTTTATTTTCTGTCTCTTCCATGTATCTGCGCTCTCATTCTGTTCTCAGTATCACCAAACCATTCACTGATCCTGCTGTATTACACTATATTTTATTTTCTGTCTCTTCCATGTATCTGCGCTCTCATTCTGTACTCAATATCACCATACCATTCACTGGTCCTGCTGTATTACACTATATTTTATTTTCTGTCTCTTCCATGTATCTGCGCTCCCATTCTGTCAATATTGTATAATATGAGTATTAGAGGAGCATATTACTTGCACATGGGGAGTGATACCACTTTGTACCTTTCTGTGGGACTTTATTTTATGGTTGAAATTCAGTTAGCTGTGGAGCTGCTTTTGTGTGTCTTTTTCCTGTCTATTTGTGTCTTTATTATTAAAATATTATTGCACAATCCCATTATTTGTGTTTTGTTTTGGAGAGAGATTTTTAGATGCTTGCTGGATTACAATATCATGCAATCTTTTATTTTACTCTCCCCATATTGCCTGCATGTTGTATTGAAGGTTCTATTATTACCATTTTCAAATAGTATTGGCCTGGAATAAAGAATATATAAAAGGCCATCATGACAGGGGTTGTCAGTCATCACAACACACCTTGTCTATCATATCCTGTGACCAGTAAGGGCACAGCAAGCGGTGGTTAGTATCTCAGTAAGGTGCTGGGCTTGAGGTATATATTATTATAATAACAAACAAATTTCCTGCTCTTGTGTGCAGGGGTCCCCGAGGTTTGGTGCCAGTGCAAGGGTTGGCCGTCTTGGGGTATGGCCAAGTAGCTGTGGGAGCTATCTGCACGGGCTCGTCCCTGGGAGAGTGAAGTATGGCTACTGTGCATAACATCGACGCCAGTAACCACACGGACAGGGATTACGCCTACACCAGATCCTCGGGGGCCGGATCATAGGTGGGCTAGGATAAGTGACACGCTACCACTTATATATTCTGGATAAGTAATGCTTATATTATTGTGGTTACCGTTTATTGATACCCGGATGTTATTAAACATTTGGTCGGTATATTATTACATGTTTATGTTTACAGCAATCTTCAGCTGCTAGTTTTATGTTGCAGCATTTATTTTTCTGATAAATAAACCCTGCGACCTTTCTGGCCAGTCCTGTGTCTGTGTAATTTATTGGTGTGGGGGGATGAATTATCTGGCATACCACTGTCAAGGGTAATCACAAGTTCACAGGCTGGAATGGCAAGCATATTTTTGACTGACTTTTTTAAGTCATGCACATGTACAAGAGTGGGTTTTTGTTTTGCAAATTTGCACTTTATGTGTGAGTGTATCAGTAATAAAATGTGTTAGTGTATCACAGAGTTCCACAGCAATAAAACTCATAATAACATGGGGTGTGTTAGTGTATCACAGAGCTCCACAGCAATAAAAATGATAATAACATGCAGTTTGTGTGAGTGTATCACACTGCTCCACAGCAAAAATCACATGCAGTGTGTTAGTGTATCATAGAACGCCACAGCAATAATCACATGCACTGTGTTAGTGTATAACACAGCTCCGCAGTAATAAAACTCATAATAACATGCAGTGTGTTATTGTATAACACAGATCCACAGCAATAAAACTCATCATAACAGGCAGTGTGTGTGAGTGTATCACACAGCTCCACAGCAATAATCACATGCAACGTGCTTGTGTATCACAGAGCTCCACAGTAATAAAACTCATAATAACAGGCAGTGTGTGTGAGTGTTTCACAAAGCTCCACAGCAATAAAACTTATAATAACAGGCAGTGTGTTATTGTATCACACAGCTCCGCGCAATAAAACTCATAATAACAGGCAGTGTGTTAGTGTATAACACAGCTCCACAGCAATAATCACATGCAGTGTGTTAGTGTATCACAAAGCTCCACAGCAATAAAACTCATAATAACAGGCAGTGTGTTATTGTATCACACAGCTCCACAGCAATAACACTCATAATAACAGGCAGTGTGTTAGTGTATAACACAGCTCCACAGCAATAAAACTCATAATAACAGGCAGTGTGTTAGTGTATAACACAGCTCCACAGCAATAAAACTCATAATAACATGCAGTGTGTTAGTGTATAACACAGCTCCGCAGCAATAAAACTCATAATAACATGCAGTGTGTTAGTGTATAACAAAGCTCCACAGCAATAAAACTCATAATAACATGCAGTGTGTTAGTGTATAACACAGCTCCGCAGCAATAAAACTCATAATAACAGGCAGTGTGTTATTGTATCACACAGCTCCACAGCAATAAAACTCATAATAACAGGCAGTGTGTTATTGTATCACACAGCTCCACAGCAATAAAACTCATAATAACAGGCAGTGTGTTATTGTATCACACAGCTCCGCAGCAATAAAACTCATAATAACATGCAGTGTGTTAGTGTATAACACAGCTCCACAGCAATAAAACTCATAATAACAGGCAGTGTGTTATTGTATCACACAGCTCCACAGCAATAAAACTCATAATAACATGCAGTGTGTTAGTGTATAACACAGCTCCGCAGCAATAAAACTCATAATAACAGGCAGTCAGTTAGTGTATAACACAGCTCCACAGCAATAATCACATACAGTGTGTTAGTGTATCACAAAGCTCCACAGCAATAAAACTCATAATAACAGGCAGTGTGTTATTGTATCACACAGCTCCACAGCAATAAAACTCATAATAACAGGCAGTGTGTTATTGTATAACACAGCTCCGCAGCAATAAAACTCATAATAACAGGCAGTGTGTTATTGTATAACCCAGCTCCACAGCAATAAAACTCATAATAACAGGCAGTGTGTTATTGTATAACACAGCTCCGCAGCAATAAAACTCATAATAACAGGCAGTGTGTTATTGTATAACCCAGCTCCGCAGCAATAAAACTCATAATAACATGAGGTGTGTTAGTGTATCACAAAGCTCCACAGCAATAAAACTCATAATAACATGAGGTGTGTTAGTGTATCACAAAGCTCCGCAGCAATATTCACATGCAGTGTGTTAGTGTATCACAAAGCTCCGCAGCAATAATCACATGCAGTGTGTTAGTGTATCACAAAGCTCCACAGCAATAATCACATGCAGTGTGTTAGTGTATCACAAAGCTCCGCAGCAATAATCACATGCAGTGTGTTAGTGTATCACAAAGCTCCGCATTAATAATCACATGCAGTGTGTTAGTGTATCACAAAGATCCACAGCAATAATCACATGCAGTGTGTTAGTGTATCACAAAGCTCTGCAGCAATAATCACATGCAGTGTGTTAGTGTATCACAAAGCTCTGCAGCAATAATCACATGCAGTGTGTTAGTGTATCACAAAGCTCCACAGCAATAATCACATGCAGTGTGTTAGTGTATCACAAAGCTCCGCAGCAATAATCACATGCAGTGTGTTAGTGTATCACAAAGCTCCACAGCAATAATCACATGCAGTGTGTTAGTGTATCACAAAGCTCCACAGCAATAATCACATGCAGTGTGTTAGTGTATCACAAAGCTCCACAGCAATAATCACATGCAGTGTGTTAGTGTATCACAAAGCTCCACAGCAATAATCACATGCAGTGTGTTAGTGTATCACAAAGCTCCGCAGCAATAATCACATGCAGTGTGTTAGTGTATCACAAAGCTCCGCAGCAATAATCACATGCCGTGTGTTAGTGTATCACAAAGCTCCACAGCAATAATCACATGCAGTGTGTTAGTGTATCACAAAGCTCCACAGCAATAATCACATGCAGTGTGTTAGTGTATCACAAAGCTCCGCAGCAATAATCACATGCAGTGTGTTAGTGTATCACAAAGCTACACAGAAATAATCACATGCAGTGTGTTAGAGTATCACAAAGCTCCACAGCAATAATCACATGCAGTGTGTTAGTGTATCACAAAGCTCCGCAGCAATAATCACATGCAGTGTGTTAGTGTATCACAAAGCTCCACAGCAATAATCACATGCAGTGTGTTAGTGTATCACAAAGCTCCGCAGCAATAATCACATGCAGTGTGTTAGTGTATCACAAAGCTCCACAGCAATAATCACATGCAGTGTGTTAGTGTATCACAAAGCTCCACAGCAATAATCACATGCAGTGTGTTAGTGTCTCACAAAGCTCCACAGCAATAATCACATGCAGTGTGTTAGTGTATCACAAAGCTCCACAGCAATATTCACATGCAGTGTGTTAGTGTATCACAAAGCTCTGCAGCAATAATCACATGCAGTGTGTTAGTGTATCACAAAGCTCCGCAGCAATAATCACATGCCGTGTGTTAGTGTATCACAAAGCTCCACAGCAATAACACTCATAATAACAGGCAGTGTGTTAGTGTATAACACAGCTCCACAGCAATAAAACTCATAATAACAGGCAGTGTGTTAGTGTATAACACAGCTCCACAGCAATAAAACTCATAATAACATGCAGTGTGTTAGTGTATAACACAGCTCCGCAGCAATAAAACTCATAATAACATGCAGTGTGTTAGTGTATAACAAAGCTCCACAGCAATAAAACTCATAATAACATGCAGTGTGTTAGTGTATAACACAGCTCCGCAGCAATAAAACTCATAATAACAGGCAGTGTGTTATTGTATCACACAGCTCCACAGCAATAAAACTCATAATAACAGGCAGTGTGTTATTGTATCACACAGCTCCACAGCAATAAAACTCATAATAACAGGCAGTGTGTTATTGTATCACACAGCTCCACAGCAATAAAACTCATAATAACATGCAGTGTGTTAGTGTATAACACAGCTCCGCAGCAATAAAACTCATAATAACAGGCAGTCAGTTAGTGTATAACACAGCTCCACAGCAATAATCACATGCAGTGTGTTAGTGTATCACAAAGCTCCACAGCAATAAAACTCATAATAACAGGCAGTGTGTTATTGTATCACACAGCTCCACAGCAATAAAACTCATAATAACAGGCAGTGTGTTATTGTATAACACAGCTCCGCAGCAATAAAACTCATAATAACAGGCAGTGTGTTATTGTATAACCCAGCTCCACAGCAATAAAACTCATAATAACAGGCAGTGTGTTATTGTATAACACAGCTCCGCAGCAATAAAACTCATAATAACAGGCAGTGTGTTATTGTATAACCCAGCTCCGCAGCAATAAAACTCATAATAACATGAGGTGTGTTAGTGTATCACAAAGCTCCACAGCAATAAAACTCATAATAACATGAGGTGTGTTAGTGTATCACAAAGCTCCGCAGCAATATTCACATGCAGTGTGTTAGTGTATCACAAAGCTCCGCAGCAATAATCACATGCAGTGTGTTAGTGTATCACAAAGCTCCACAGCAATAATCACATGCAGTGTGTTAGTGTATCACAAAGCTCCGCAGCAATAATCACATGCAGTGTGTTAGTGTATCACAAAGCTCCGCATTAATAATCACATGCAGTGTGTTAGTGTATCACAAAGCTCCACAGCAATAATCACATGCAGTGTGTTAGTGTATCACAAAGCTCTGCAGCAATAATCACATGCTGTGTGTTAGTGTATCACAAAGCTCTGCAGCAATAATCACATGCAGTGTGTTAGTGTATCACAAAGCTCCACAGCAATAATCACATGCAGTGTGTTAGTGTATCACAAAGCTCCGCAGCAATAATCACATGCAGTGTGTTAGTGTATCACAAAGCTCCACAGCAATAATCACATGCAGTGTGTTAGTGTATCACAAAGCTCCACAGCAATAATCACATGCAGTGTGTTAGTGTATCACAAAGCTCCACAGCAATAATCACATGCAGTGTGTTAGTGTATCACAAAGCTCCACAGCAATAATCACATGCAGTGTGTTAGTGTATCACAAAGCTCCACAGCAATAATCACATGCAGTGTGTTAGTGTATCACAAAGCTCCACAGCAATAATCACATGCAGTGTGTTAGTGTATCACAAAGCTCCACAGCAATAATCACATGCAGTGTGTTAGTGTATCACAAAGCTCCGCAGCAATAATCACATGCAGTGTGTTAGTGTATCACAAAGCTCCGCAGCAATAATCACATGCCGTGTGTTAGTGTATCACAAAGCTCCACAGCAATAATCACATGCAGTGTGTTAGTGTATCACAAAGCTCCACAGCAATAATCACATGCAGTGTGTTAGTGTATCACAAAGCTCCGCAGCAATAATCACATGCAGTGTGTTAGTGTATCACAAAGCTCCACAGAAATAATCACATGCAGTGTGTTAGTGTATCACAAAGCTCCACAGCAATAATCACATGCAGTGTGTTAGTGTATCACAAAGCTCCGCAGCAATAATCACATGCAGTGTGTTAGTGTATCACAAAGCTCCACAGCAATAATCACATGCAGTGTGTTAGTGTATCACAAAGCTCCGCAGCAATAATCACATGCAGTGTGTTAGTGTATCACAAAGCTCCACAGCAATAATCACATGCAGTGTGTTAGTGTATCACAAAGCTCCACAGCAATAATCACATGCAGTGTGTTAGTGTATCACAAAGCTCCACAGCAATAATCACATGCAGTGTGTTAGTGTCTCACAAAGCTCCACAGCAATAATCACATGCAGTGTGTTAGTGTATCACAAAGCTCCACAGCAATATTCACATGCAGTGTGTTAGTGTATCACAAAGCTCTGCAGCAATAATCACATGCAGTGTGTTAGTGTATCACAAAGCTCCGCAGCAATAATCACATGCCGTGTGTTAGTGTATCACAAAGCTCCGCAGCAATATTCACATGCAGTGTGTTAGTGTATCACAAAGCTCTGCAGCAATAATCACATGCAGTGTGTTAGTGTATCACAAAGCTCCGCAGCAATAATCACATGCCGTGTGTTAGTGTATCACAAAGCTCCGCAGCAATATTCACATGCAGTGTGTTAGTGTATCACAAAGCTCTGCAGCAATAATCACATGCAGTGTGTTAGTGTATCACAAAGCTCCACAGCAATAATCACATGCAGTGTGTTAGTGTATCACAAAGCTCCGCAGCAATAATCACATGCCGTGTGTTAGTGTATCACAAAGCTCTGCAGCAATAATCACATGCAGTGTGTTAGTGTATCACAAAGCTCCACAGCAATAATCACATGCAGTGTGTTAGTGTATCACAAAGCTCCACAGCAATAATCACATGCAGGGTGTTAGTGTATCACAAAGCTCTGCAGCAATAATCACATGCAGTGTGTTAGTGTATCACAAAGCTCTGCAGCAATAATCACATGCAGTGTGTTAGTGTATCACAAAGCTCCACAGCAATAATCACATGCAGTGTGTTAGTGTATCACAAAGCTCCACAGCAATAATCACATGCAGTGTGTTAGTGTATCACAAAGCTCCACAGCAATAATCACATGCAGTGTGTTAGTGTATCACAAAGCTCCACAGCAATAATCACATGCAGTGTGTTAGTGTATCACAAAGCTCCGCAGCAATAATCACATGCAGTGTGTTAGTGTATCACAAAGCTCCGCAGCAATAATCACATGCAGTATGTTAGTGTATCACAAAGCTCCACAGCAATAATCACATGCAGTGTGTTAGTGTATCACAAAGCTCTGCAGCAATAATCACATGCAGTGTGTTAGTGTATCACAAAGCTCCGCAGCAATAATCACATGCAGTGTGTTAGTGTATCACAAAGCTCCACAGCAATAATCACATGCAGTGTGTTAGTGTATCACAAAGCTCCGCAGCAATAATCACATGCAGTGTGTTAGTGTATCACAAAGCTCCGCAGCAATAATCACATGCAGTGTGTTAGTGTATCACAAAGCTCCGCAGCAATAATCACATGCAGTGTGTTAGTGTATCACAAAGCTCTGCAGCAATAATCACATGCAGTGTGTTAGTGTATCACAAAGCTCCGCAGCAATAATCACATGCAGTGTGTTAGTGTATCACAAAGCTCCGCAGCAATAATCACATGCAGTGTGTTAGTGTATCACAAAGCTCCGCAGCAATAATCACATGCAGTGTGTTAGTGTATCACAAAGCTCCGCAGTAATAATCACATGCAGTGTGTTAGTGTATCACAAAGCTCCGCAGCAATAATCACATGCAGTGTGTTAGTGTATCACAAAGCTCCGCAGCAATAATCACATGCAGTGTGTTAGTGTATCACAAAGCTCCGCAGCAATAATCACATGCAGTGTGTTAGTGTATCACAAAGCTCTGCAGCAATAATCACATGCAGTGTGTTAGTGTATCACAAAGCTCCGCAGCAATAATCACATGCAGTGTGTTAGTGTATCACAAAGCTCCACAGCAATAATCACATGCAGTGTGTTAGTGTATCACAAAGCTCCACAGCAATAATCACATGCAGTGTGTTAGTGTATCACAAAGCTCCGCAGCAATAATCACATGCAGTGTGTTAGTGTATCACAAAGCTCCACAGCAATAATCACATGCAGGGTGTTAGTGTATCACAAAGCTCCACAGCAATAATCACATGCAGTATGTTAGTGTATCACAAAGCTCCACAGCAATAATCACATGCCGTGTGTTAGTGTATCACAAAGCTCTGCAGCAATAATCACATGCAGTGTGTTAGTGTATCACAAAGCTCCGCAGCAATAATCACATGCAGTGTGTTAGTGTATCACAAAGCTCCACAGCAATAATCACATGCAGTGTGTTAGTGTATCACAAAGCTCTGCAGCAATAATCACATGCAGTGTGTTAGTGTATCACAAAGCTCCGCAGCAATAATCACATGCCGTGTGTTAGTGTATCACAAAGCTCCACAGCAATAATCACATGCAGTGTGTTAGTGTATCACAAAGCTCTGCAGCAATAATCACATGCAGTGTGTTAGTGTATCACAAAGCTCCACAGCAATAATCACATGCAGTGTGTTAGTGTATCACAAAGCTCCGCAGCAATAATCACATGCAGTGTGTTAGTGTATCACAAAGCTCCACAGCAATAATCACATGCAGTGTGTTAGTGTATCACAAAGCTCCACAGCAATAATCACATGCAGTGTGTTAGTGTCTCACAAAGCTCCACAGCAATAATCACATGCAGTGTGTTAGTGTATCACAAAGCTCCACAGCAATATTCACATGCAGTGTGTTAGTGTATCACAAAGCTCTGCAGCAATAATCACATGCAGTGTGTTAGTGTATCACAAAGCTCCGCAGCAATAATCACATGCCGTGTGTTAGTGTATCACAAAGCTCCGCAGCAATATTCACATGCAGTGTGTTAGTGTATCACAAAGCTCTGCAGCAATAATCACATGCAGTGTGTTAGTGTATCACAAAGCTCCACAGCAATAATCACATGCAGTGTGTTAGTGTATCACAAAGCTCCGCAGCAATAATCACATGCCGTGTGTTAGTGTATCACAAAGCTCTGCAGCAATAATCACATGCAGTGTGTTAGTGTATCACAAAGCTCCGCAGCAATAATCACATGCAGTGTGTTAGTGTATCACAAAGCTCCACAGCAATAATCACATGCAGGGTGTTAGTGTATCACAAAGCTCTGCAGCAATAATCACATGCAGTGTGTTAGTGTATCACAAAGCTCTGCAGCAATAATCACATGCAGTGTGTTAGTGTATCACAAAGCTCCACAGCAATAATCACATGCAGTGTGTTAGTGTATCACAAAGCTCCACAGCAATAATCACATGCAGTGTGTTAGTGTATCACAAAGCTCCACAGCAATAATCACATGCAGTGTGTTAGTGTATCACAAAGCTCCACAGCAATAATCACATGCAGTGTGTTAGTGTATCACAAAGCTCCGCAGCAATAATCACATGCAGTGTGTTAGTGTATCACAAAGCTCCGCAGCAATAATCACATGCAGTGTGTTAGTGTATCACAAAGCTCCACAGCAATAATCACATGCAGTGTGTTAGTGTATCACAAAGCTCTGCAGCAATAATCACATGCAGTGTGTTAGTGTATCACAAAGCTCCGCAGCAATAATCACATGCAGTGTGTTAGTGTATCACAAAGCTCCACAGCAATAATCACATGCAGTGTGTTAGTGTATCACAAAGCTCCGCAGCAATAATCACATGCAGTGTGTTAGTGTATCACAAAGCTCCGCAGCAATAATCACATGCAGTGTGTTAGTGTATCACAAAGCTCCGCAGCAATAATCACATGCAGTGTGTTAGTGTATCACAAAGCTCTGCAGCAATAATCACATGCAGTGTGTTAGTGTATCACAAAGCTCCGCAGCAATAATCACATGCAGTGTGTTAGTGTATCACAAAGCTCCACAGCAATAATCACATGCAGTGTGTTAGTGTATCACAAAGCTCCGCAGCAATAATCACATGCAGTGTGTTAGTGTATCACAAAGCTCCGCAGCAATAATCACATGCAGTGTGTTAGTGTATCACAAAGCTCCGCAGCAATAATCACATGCAGTGTGTTAGTGTATCACAAAGCTCCGCAGTAATAATCACATGCAGTGTGTTAGTGTATCACAAAGCTCCACAGCAATAATCACATGCAGTGTGTTAGTGTATCACAAAGCTCCGCAGCAATAATCACATGCAGTGTGTTAGTGTATCACAAAGCTCCGCAGCAATAATCACATGCAGTGTGTTAGTGTATCACAAAGCTCTGCAGCAATAATCACATGCAGTGTGTTAGTGTATCACAAAGCTCCGCAGCAATAATCACATGCAGTGTGTTAGTGTATCACAAAGCTCCACAGCAATAATCACATGCAGTGTGTTAGTGTATCACAAAGCTCCACAGCAATAATCACATGCAGTGTGTTAGTGTATCACAAAGCTCCGCAGCAATAATCACATGCAGTGTGTTAGTGTATCACAAAGCTCCACAGCAATAATCACATGCAGGGTGTTAGTGTATCACAAAGCTCCACAGCAATAATCACATGCAGTATGTTAGTGTATCACAAAGCTCCACAGCAATAATCACATGCCGTGTGTTAGTGTATCACAAAGCTCTGCAGCAATAATCACATGCAGTGTGTTAGTGTATCACAAAGCTCCGCAGCAATAATCACATGCAGTGTGTTAGTGTATCACAAAGCTCCACAGCAATAATCACATGCAGTGTGTTAGTGTATCACAAAGCTCTGCAGCAATAATCACATGCAGTGTGTTAGTGTATCACAAAGCTCCGCAGCAATAATCACATGCCGTGTGTTAGTGTATCACAAAGCTCCACAGCAATAATCACATGCAGTGTGTTAGTGTATCACAAAGCTCTGCAGCAATAATCACATGCAGTGTGTTAGTGTATCACAAAGCTCCACAGCAATAATCACATGCAGTGTGTTAGTGTATCACAAAGCTCCGCAGCAATAATCACATGCAGTGTGTTAGTGTATCACAAAGCTCCACAGCAATAATCACATGCAGTGTGTTAGTGTATCACAAAGCTCCACAGCAATAATCACATGCAGTGTATTAGTGTATCACAAAGCTCTGCAGCAATAATCACATGCAGTGTGTTAGTGTATCACAAAGCTCCACAGCAATAATCACATGCAGTGTGTTAGTGTATCACAAAGCTCCACAGCAATAATCACATGCAGTGTGTTAGTGTATCACAAAGCTCCACAGCAATAATCACATGCAGTGTGTTAGTGTATCACAAAGCTCCGCAGATAACTAGCACTTGTCTGATAGTTGTGCCCTATTCCTGATGCTGCAGTGATTCCCACTTTAACTCTTTTTTCCGATTCTTGTTTCTTCCTCAGAAAGAATTTAAATTATCACTTACTGGAAAATGAATATAAACTAATGGCTGCCCCCTGTCTATTACAAAATGCATGTTTCTCATGGAAATTAAAGTAAATAAAGGCAATTTAATAAATTAATATGATTTTGGCCAAATAAATATTCCCATACCACTCAGTAATTTGAGTTAGATACAGTGCTGAAAAAAATTGAGACAAGGGTCACCCATTACAGCAGTCATTAAGCCTTGTTCTTAATTGACTTTTTAATTTGCATTAAAGTAGTTAACGCTTACTTTAGGAACCAATCCCCATATGTGCACAGATTAATAAACATAGGATTTGTTACATCTATCTATGTAATGTGGAAGGCTGGTTTGTTGTGGCCATGCATTTTTAAAGTATCCTATACTGACAGTGGTACCCACAGTTATCATGCTTTTAAGGGACACTTAAGGCATCAAACTAAGTTTAAAAAAAGGAACAAACAAACTAATGCATATTTAATTCTAAAGTGTCAGCTATAAGATGCTTGGCATCCAGGCAGTTAATACAGAATTTTGCTATGGATCCCATGATTTATAAACTTTATTGAAATTATGAAAGAGATGGAAAATCATGAGAACATTGCCTCACGCGTTTCGCCGGGCACTACCCATCGGCTCAATTTTGCACTTTACGGTTTTTATGGGTGGAAACCCATTTAGCAGCACAGGGGAACCTGTCAACTTCCATTCATCTGACCGAGGAGGGTAACAGAAGGGAATAGCCATGTTTTTCTATTTTGTATTAGAGATAAGAGTGCAGCCCAGGGGAGAGCAATTGTCTTCTTGCCCAGCCTTGCCAGTCCTCCCCCATTTAGATCATAGCCAAAACCAATTAAATGCAGCTTTTGGAATAAAATATTCTCTATTCTGCATAAATTCGCACTACTTAAACACACTTTTAATTTCCTACCACCTTATCCGCTAGAATCCTGTGCACACATTAGAAAATGGATTTTCGGTGAATTATGGTAGAAGGATAAAAAAAAAAAAAAGACTTTGTGGATTTCACAGCCTTTTGTCCTAATCCTAATCAATAGCTTGCAATGCCCGGCTTAGTCAATTATTCAACCTTTTTAACCTATAATACGGCACAGAGAAACACAAATGCTTATAGCAAGATGCTGGGGAATGGTCAGATCAGTATAATTGTGCCCTGTATGACTCACCAAGCAATTTTGCAGTCTGCATTATTATGCGGCACAATCCCATTAGGTTTTATCCTTTATCCCTGACCTTACACAAGTTATTTAAGCCTATAGAAATAGCATTTGTAATTAATCCATTTCCACGAGATTAGCATGTCAGAAGTCACTCTGAGACATGAAACATTATTTGGCATCTAAATCATTTTGTCCAATTTTCAATTAATGCCGCTGAGTTATAAAGCGAGCAGATGGAGGTATAAGGTTCCCGTAGACAGATCATTCGCTCTTCATTAACCATTAGTATCCTGGACGTTTACAGGTGCGTACATACTGCATTGTGTACAATAAATTCTCTCTTACAGGGACTGTCTGGTGCCCAAAATGCATTGTCTGAATGTTAATGCGTATTAATGTGCTTTCAAAGTACTTTAGCATGTTTTACATTATGCATTACCTAAAATATATTTAAAAAGTACAGTTAAATGAATTTGTGAAATGACAGCAGTTTGCAAGAGACCAGGACTGCCCACACTAGCTGAGTAAAAGTAATTTCCTCTGGGGTATTTTTTTTTTTTTTTGGGGGGGGGGAGGTTCCTGCAGGAACCAATGAGAAAAAATGTAATTCAAATGAGTAGAATATCCTGTTTCTCTAGTGATGTCATCAGGCAATGTGCTGCATTGTTAAGAGATCCTAAAGTGTACAAGAGCAAGGTCACTCATGGTCCACACAATGTATTATATTGCAGCAGCACAGGAAGTGACTAAATTAAACAAAACTTTATATATCCAGTGTCTATATAATCAGTGCTGCCGCACCTGCAGTAAAAATGCAGTAATTACTGGGGGAGGGCTTTAGTCAAATATTAAACATGTGATTTATGCAGAATGACTGCATCAAATCACACTGAAAAAAGCTTGTGCACTATACAAGCAGTGGCCTTCAACATGAACCAAAGTTAGTTTGGGAACTAGCTTGTCCCTTTAACTTAAAATATCCTGCACTTATATAATTATTTCATCAATCCATACTTGATTCACATTTTCTATGGGTCAGATTAATTGCAGGCTGTAGCTAAATGTGGAACAAGCAGTACTGTGAGGATGGAAAGCTTTTCTGTGACTGAACAGAGGTAGCTCTTTAATCTCCTCTGGGTAAAGACAGCTTTGATTGGTTGCAAAGCATTATCACTGGCAGCATATGACCATTGTGATTGGATACCAAAGCAGTCATGCTCCCCTGAGGAGCTCTGAGAAGCACTGCCTCATTTTGAGGGAGCTGGAGGGTGTGAGCGAACCTGATGTTCATTTTGATAGGATGTATATATATACACGTTTGCATGGACTGCAAGGACTCTGTCCCCAAATAGTTTGCTAGAACCATGTCTGTCCCCAAACAGCTTACCAGTGCTATCTTTGTCCCCAAACTGCTTCCTCAAATACACCCCTGGCTCCAAGGATTTATCTCCGTATCAGGTTGTGTTGATGATAAAAGTGTGCCATAAAGTTAACATATGATGCTTCAGGACTAAGCAGCGATATGTCATTGTCTAATGGCAGACATGGTATTTGTATCTTTTGCTTTGGTGGATTATTTTTTTTTCAACAAAGGATGCAATTTTAACAAGTCGCTGCCAAGAGAACAAAACAAAGGAGGGCCTGTAGTGTACCCTACGCACTCAATAAATATAACGGATTGGCATATAAACTGGATAAACTGTCAATCACATGAAATCTTCAGAGCTCTTTAACTATTCAAAGCTTGTAATTAATTCATATTTATTTTTAGCTATATGAAAATGCTTTTTTTGCACTGATGACAATAAACATGAATTAATGATACACTGTTAGTACTTGAGATGCCTGCAGCTTTGTGTTTGTAATATTAGCAGACAGAGAGCAGATCTCTGCATTGAGACTCTATCAAGATCTTAATCTGTCTAGTGAGAGGGATTGAGATGAACAGCATTGTCTGCAAGGAGACATATGCTCTTCTTAGAGTGGCACAAAATGCTTTACGATATCTAGCTATTAAACACATTTTTATAAATGGATGCATTACTCTAAGCGCTAACATCGATGTGGGTGCCCAATAGACGGGATTTGTACCCCATTAACTTATCCCACCTCTTCTTCCCTTCCTATAATATCATCACCCTGCTCATTCCTGCTCTCCTTCCCTTCCTATAATATAATCACCCTGCTCATTCCTGCTCTCCTTCCCTTCCTATAATATAATCTCCCTGCTCATTCCTGCTCTCCTTCCCTTCCTATAATATCATCACCCTGCTCATTCCTGCTCTCCTTCCCTTCCTATAATATCACCCTGCTCATTCCTGCTCTCCTTCCCTTCCTATAATATCACCCTGCTCATTCCCGCTCTTCTTCCCTTCCTATAATATAATCTCCCTTCTCAGTCCTGCTCTCCTTACCTCCCTATAATACCATAACCCTGCTCATTCCTATTCTCCTTCCCTTCCTATAATATCATCACCCTGCTCATTCCTGCTCTCCTTCCCTTCCTATAATATCATCACCCTGCTCATTCCTGCTCTCCTTCCCTTCCTATAATATCATCACCCTGCTCATTCCTGCTCTCCTTTCCTTCCTATAATATCATCACCCTGCTCATTCCTGCTCTCCTTCCCTTCCTATAATATCATCACCCTGCTCATTCCTGCTCTCCTTCATTTCCTATAATATCATCACCCTGCTCATTCCTGCTCTCCTTCCCTTCCTATAATATCATCACCCTGCTCATTCCTGCTCTCCTTCCCTTCCTATAATATCATCACCCTGCTCATTCCTGCTCTCCTTCCCTTCCTATAATATCACCCTGCTCATTCCTGCTCTCCTTCCCTTCCTATAATATCATCACCCTGCTCATTCCTGCTCTCCTTCCCTTCCTATAATATCATCACCCTGCTCATTCCTGCTCTCTTTCCCTTCCTATAATATCATCACCCTGCTCATTCCTGCTCTCCTTCCTTTCCTATAATACAATCTCCCTTCTCATTCCTGCTCTCCTTCCCTTCCTATAATATCATCACCCTGCTCATTCCTGCTCTCCTTCCCTTCCTATAATATCATCACCCTGCTCATTTCTGCTCTCCTTCCCTTCCTATAATATCATCACCCTGCTCAATCCTGCTCTCCTTCCCTTCCTATAATATCATCACCCTGCTCATTCCTGCTCTCCTTCCCTTCCGATAATATCATCACCCTGCTCATTCCTGCTCTCCTTCCCTTCCTATAATATCATCACCCTGCTCATTCCTGCTCTCCTTCCCTTCCTATAATATCATCACCCTGCTCATTCCTGCTCTCCTTCCCTTCCTATAATATCATCACCCTGCTCATTCCTGCTCTTCTTCCCTTCCTATAATATCATCACCCTGCTCATTCCCGCTCTCCTTCCCTTCCTATAATATCATCACCCTGCTCATTCCTGCTCTCCTTCCCTTCCTATAATATCATCACCCTGCTCATTCCTGCTCTCCTTCCCTTCCTATAATATCATCACCCTGCTCATTCCTGCTCTCCTTCCCTTCCTATAATATCATCTCCCTGCTCATTCCTGCTCTCCTTCCCTTCCTATAATATCATCACCCTGCTCATTCCTGCTCTCCTTCCCTTCCTATAATATCATCACCCTGCTCATTCCCGCTCTCCTTCCCTTCCTATAATATCATCACCCTTCTCATTCCTGCTCTCCTTCCCTTCCTATAATATCATCACCCTGCTCATTCCTGCTCTCCTTCCCTTCCTATAATATCATCACCCTGCTCATTCCTGCTCTCCTTTCCTTCCTATAATATCATCACCCTGCTCATTCCTGCTCTCCTTCCCTTCCTATAATATCATCACCCTGCTCATTCCTGCTCTCCTTCCCTTCCTATAATATCATCACCCTGCTCATTCCTGCTCACCTTCCCTTCCTATAATATCATCACCCTGCTCATTCCTGCTCTCCTTCCCTTCCTATAATATCATCACCCTGCTCATTCCTGCTCTCCTTCCCTTCTTATAATATCACCCTGCTCATTCCTGCTCTCCTTCCCTTCCTATAATATCATCACCCTGCTCATTCCTGCTCTCCTTCCTTTCCTATAATACAATCTCCCTTCTCATTCCTGCTCTCCTTCCCTTCCTATAATATCATCACCCTGCTTATTCCTGCTCTCCTTCCTTTCCTATAATATCACCCTGCTCATTCCTGCTCTCCTTCCCTTCCTATAATATCATCACCCTGCTCATTCCTGCTCTCCTTCCCTTCCTATAATATCATCACCCTGCTCATTCCTGCTCTCCTTCCCTTCCTATAATATCATCACCCTGCTCATTCCTGCTCTTCTTCCCTTCCTATAATATCATCACCCTGCTCATTCCTGCTCTCCTTCCCTTCCGATAATATCATCACCCTGCTCATTCCCGCTCTCCTTCCCTTCCTATAATATCATCACCCTGCTCATTCCTGCTCTCCTTCCCTTCCTATAATATCATCACCCTGCTCATTCCTGCTCTCCTTCCCTTCCTATAATATCATCACCCTGCTCATTCCTGCTCTCCTTCCCTTCCTATATCACCCAGCTCCTTCCTGCTCTCCTTCCCTTCCTATAATATTATCACCCTGCTCATTCCTGCTCTCATTCCATTCCTACAATATCATCACCCTCCTCATTCCTGCTCTCCTTCCCTTCCTATAATATCATCACCCTGCTCATTCCTGCTCTCCTTCCCTTCCTATAATATCATCACCCTGCTCATTCCTGCTCTCCTTCCCTTCCTATAATATAATCTCCCTTCTCATTCCTGCTCTCCTTCCCTTCCTATAATATCATCACCCTGCTCATTCCTGCTCTCCTTCCCTTCCTATAATATCATCACCCTGCTCATTCCTGCTCTCCTTCCCTTCCTATAATATCATCACCCTGCTCATTCCTGCTCTCCTTCCCTTCCTATAATATCATCACCCTGCTCATTCCCGCTCTCCTTCCCTTCCTATAATATCATCACCCTGCTCATTCCCGCTCTCCTTCCCTTCCTATAATATCATCACCCTGCTCATTCCCGCTCTCCTTCCCTTCCTATAATATCATCACCCTGCTCATTCCCGCTCTCCTTCCCTTCCTATAATATCATCACCCTGCTCATTCCTGCTCTCCTTCCCTTCCTATAATATCACCCACCCTGCTCATTCCTGCTCTCCTTCCCTTCCTATTATATCATCACCCTGCTCATTCCTGCTCTCCTTCCCTTCCTATAATATCATCACCCTGCTCATTCCTGCTCTCCTTCCCTTCCTATAATATCACCACCCTGCTCATTCCTGCTCTCCTTCCCTTCCTATAATATAATCTCCCTGCTCATTCCTGCTCTCCTTCCCTTCCTATAATATCATCACCCTGTTCATTCCTGCTCTCCTTCCCTTCCTATAATATCCTCACCCTGCTCATTCCTGCTCTCCTTCCCTTCCTATAATATCATCTCCCTGCTCATTCCTGCTCTCCTTCCCTTCCTATAATATCACCACCCTGCTCATTCCTGCTCTCCTTCCCTTCCTATAATATAATCTCCCTGCTCATTCCTGCTCTCCTTCCCTTCCTATAATATCATCACCCTGCTCATTCCTGTTCTCCTTCCCTTCCTATAATATCATCACCCTGCTCATTCCTGCTCTCCTTCCCTTCCTATAATATCATCACCCTGCTCATTCCTGTTCTCCTTCCCTTCCTATAATATCATCACCCTGCTCATTCCTGCTCTCCTTCCCTTCCTATAATATCATCACCCTGCTCATTCCTGCTCTCCTTCCCTTCCTATAATATCACCACCCTGCTCATTCCTGCTCTCCTTCCCTTCCTATAATATAATCTCCCTGCTCATTCCTGCTCTCCTTCCCTTCCTATAATATCATCACCCTGCTCATTCCTGCTCTCCTTCCCTTCCTATAATATCATCACCCTGCTCATTCCTGCTCTCCTTCCCTTCCTATAATATAATCTCCCTGCTCATTCCTGCTCACCTTCCCTTCCTATAATATAATCTCCCTGCTCATTCCCGCTCTCCTTCCCTTCCTATAATATCATCACCCTGCTCATTCCCGCTCTCCTTCCCTTCCTATAATATCATCACCCTGCTCATTCCTGCTCTCCTTCCCTTCCTATAATATCATCACCCTGCTCATTCCTGCTCTCCTTCCCTTCCTATAATATCATCACCCTACCATCACCTATTCTAGATCATAACATTGACTCCATAACTGATGGTGATACTGTAGACACATGCTGAGTGCCATCTCAGAGGTCTTTGCCACCTGTGCCATAGGTTCACCATCATTTCCCAGGTAAGCATCATGGCTGCTGGTCAGTTAACCTTAAAAAAGTCCATCCCAGTTTTTCCTCGTATTACAGCCATTCAATATCAGCCTGTGCATCTATATTTGAAGCACAACTGGAAAAAAAAAACATGTTTAGTGGCCCTTTAATCTCATGGAGTGATTCTGACAGCATGGCCAAGCATTTCCAAGCAGCCCAAGGCACTTTCACTTGTAGTTAAAAGTAAATCCTCAAGTGATTTTAAAGCACTTATTTGAATGTGTAAGAATTGGATCCAGTGAGATTTAATGCCTCTGGGCTCATATTACATTAGATATTAGACACATTAGGGTCTCATTTTATGTTATGTTTATGCCTGACTCCATTTGGCTAATGTTTTTCTCTTGTTTGTATTGTTGTGTTTAGTTTTCTTTTATTTTATTTATTTTTTTGTTCAGAATCGATTTGATCAAATTCCTTTTCCTTGAAACTCCCTTTCAGATTGTTGAAAGTCGGAGTTCTTTGTGAGTCTCTGTCTGGCCTGTCTAATTCTTTTTGCTTTGACCTATGGGGATTCACAGGTAGAACAGATAAGTAACTGGCTGTTAAAAGTTATGTCGTGTACATACATGAGTGTTAGATTATGAAAGAATACCAATTATCTCCCTTCAATGAAGAGTTCTACAGCACAGTGATCTGATCTATAGAGCCAGAGGTCTGGGTAATGCCTGGCATACAATGTGATTTCTCCTCTCATACCCGTGTTATTAAAAGGAATACCACCCATTGCCAATACAATATGGGCTTCTTTAGAAATCCATTGTGTGCAGAGGTGCCTGTTTAATGTTAAGAAATCTGCCTTTAACATTTGAAGTCATGCCTGTATCTAGGATGGTGCATTTTACAGAGAAGAACAACCATTGAAGTATTGATTTATTTATTATAAAGTATTTTACCAGGAAGGATATATTGAAATTGCTTTCATTTTTTAGGTATGTCCTGTGTCATTGCATTGTTACAACAGGGCTCAAAATAATATAAAAATATAAAATGATATAAAAAATACAAAATAATATAAAAATACAAAATGATGTAAAAATACAAAATAATATAAAAATACAAAATGATATAAAAATACAAAATAATATAAAAATACAAAATGATATAAAAATACAAAATAATATAAAAATACAAAATGATATAAAAATACAAAATAATATAAAAATACAAAATAATATAAAAACACAAAATGATGTAAAAATACAAAATAATATAAAAATACAAAATGATGTAAAAATACTAAATAATATAAAAATACAAAATAATATAAAAAATACAAAATGATATAAAAAATACAAAATAATTTTAAAAATACAAAATAATATAAAAAATACAAAATAATATAAAAATACAAAATGATATAAAAATACAAAATAATTTAAAAATACAAAATGATATAAAAATACAAATGTAACACAGAACACAAACAGGTAAGAAATATAATCAGCCATGATTACAGGTGTATTCTATAACACGGTATGTCAGCAGAGATCTCTTACGGGATTTTACACAGGGGGAAGATTTGATGGTGTGCGTGAGCATATTCCATAATTGCTGTGCTCTGTAGGAGAAAGAGGAAGGAGCCACTTTCTTTTAGTATTGTGGTAGAGTGAAGTGCCGGTACTGGACTAGGAGGTGGGAACAGCTGGGGAGAACATTCTACTAAGGAAGGGTGGGAGTATAATAGTATAGGGACTATAATATGAAAAATATCAATACATTGTGTTAGCAACACTGCTCGCAAATACCGAAATTAGGAGACAAATGTGTTCTAAATGTGTCAGTGGAGTCTCCAGTTTATTACCTGTAGCTTGATATGCAAATGTTTCCATTGAAAAGCTGATCATTTACATATCAAGCAACATGTGATGTCATAAAGAGCCCACAGACACTTTCAAACCCCATTTGCTTCTTATTCTGCTAACACAATGTTCCAATTCTGCTAACACAATGTTCCAATTCTGCTAACACAATGTTCCAATTCTGCTAACACAATGTTCCAATTCTGCTAACACAATGTTTCAATTCTGCTAACACAATGTTCCAATTCTGCTAACACAATGTTCCAATTCTGCTAACACAATGTTCCAATTCTGCTAACACAATGTTCCAATTCTACTTACACCACATGATTTTTGACAGTATACTCAGGTAGCTCTAATTTTACTGGGGAAAATCAAAGCTCCAAAATCATACCCAATTCAGATCAGTTTGGTGATCCGAATAGCCCCTTCATTCAGTCTGTTCACCAAAATGACACATGCACAGTATATATAACATGCAGGTCCCATTAAAGATTGTTTTTTTTTTTTCTCAAATACACAGACAGAGACTTTATCAGCCAGTCCTGTTTTTAGACCTGGACAGCCCCCTTCATGATAGCTTTGTTTTCTGCACATTGGAATTATCCTGCATGAGGTTTTTCTGAAGCCTTTTGATTTTTTCTTTTCCTTTTGTTACCGTTACTGTGGAATAAAATTGGCAAATATAATTTAGAACCGCGGAAGGCAAAGCCAATTGTACATAGTAAGACTGAGTCTATTCATGGATCTTTGTAGATTTCACCATTAGAGACATGAAAATAGAAGCAGGTATTGTAAACTCACTGAATTGTTGTACGGTGATAAAGTCCTCACAGTAGGCTGACACAAAAGAAAAAATATAGTATACACTGAACAAAATATTGAAAATATTTTAACTCCTAGTACGCCAGATCTTGGTTTGTTCCATCTGCTCTGCAATACGTATAGAGCATCATCACGGCATTTAGGGTTAGGGGTTAGTTTTTGGGTTAGTAGTAAGGGTTACTAGGTTTAGTATTAGGGTTAGTATTATTGTTAAGCTTGCGAGCAGGGTTCTCTACCTCATGTACCAGTCTGTTTCTAGTTTGTATAACTTAGTATGTAGTTCCCTTCTATGCTCTGTACCTAGCGCTATGTAAATTGTTGCCGCTATATAAATAAATGTAAATGTAATGTGTTAGTATTAGGGCTGAGTTTTAAAGTTCGTGTTAGGTTTAGGATTTAGTTTTAGGTTTCGGAATCAGTTTGTGGGTTAGTAGTAAGGGTTACTAAGTTTAGTATTAGGGTTACTCTTAGTGTTAGTATCAGGGGTTAGTTTTTCATTTCATTTTAGGGTTAGGGGTTAGTTTTAGGGTTAGGAGTCAGTTTGTGGGTTAGTAGTAAGGGTTACTAGGTTTAGTATTAGGGTTAGTCTTAGTGTTAGTATCAGGGGTTAGTTTTAGGTTTAGGAATCAGTTTGTGGGTTAGTAGTAAGGGTTACTAGGTTTAGTATTAGGGTTAGTCTTAGTGTTAGTATCAGGGGTTAGTTTTAGGTTTAGGAATCAGTTTGTGGGTAAGTAGTAAGGGTTACTAGGTTTAGTATTAGGGTTAGTCTTAGTGTTAGTATCAGGGGTTAGTTTTAGGAATCAGTTTGTGGGTTAGTAGTAAGGGTTACTAGGTTTAGTATTAGGGTTAGTCTTAGTGTTAGTATCAGGGGTTAGTTTTAGGGTTAGGAGTCAGTTTTTTGGTTAGTAGTAAGGGTTACTAGGTTTAGTATTAGGGTTAGTCTTAGTGTTAGTATCAGGGGTTAGTTTTAGGGTTAGGAGTCAGTTTTTTGGTTAGTAGTAAGGGTTACTAGGTTTAGTATTAGGGTTAGTCTTAGTGTTAGTATCAGGGGTTAGTTTTAGGTTTCGGAATCAGTTTGTGGGTTAGTAGTAAGGGTTACTAGGTTTAGTATTAGGGTTACTCTTAGTGTTAGTATCAGGGGTTAGTTTTACATTTCATTTTAGGGTTATGGGTTAGTTTTAGGTTTAGGAATCAGTTTGTGGGTTAGTAGTAAGGGTTACTAGGTTTAGCACTTAGGTTAGTCTTAGTGTTAGTATCAGGGGTTAGTTTCCAGTTCATTTTAGGGTTAGGAGTTATTCTTAAAACCTGCAAATAAACTATAAATACATATATTGCTATGATAACAGTCCTGCCCATGTCCCTAAGTTCTCCTTATTGGATATTATAGAATCTAAAGGCCTCTGTGAAATGACTTTCAGTATGAAGCTATAGGTGAAGCGCGTTACACTTATATTACCAACAAACACAACGTACAGAATATAAGCTAACTGGAACTGCTGGAAGCATATTGGACAAAAGGCAAGGATTACAGATGTGTGACTATTTAGGAGACAGTACATTACAGTACTATTATTTATATAGAGACAATAATGGACATAGCGCTAGGTACAGAGCACAGAGCGGGTCTACATACTCAGTAAGGGACTACAGGTATCGCCAGTATATAAGAGGCATTATACAATGTATACAGTACAATGTGATCTCCTGGTAAAATACAGTCATTGAGCAATGAGAAACCTGTCTTCATTTCATTTTTTGGAGCAGTTATTAGTACAGTTTCCTCCATTAGTATAAATATTTAGAATGTAATTATCATTTGCATAGGAATCGATCAGATCTATGTATTGTGTATAACGCTGCTGATTTTAGCTATGAATTCGGGTAATTGGCTTCTAATGAGCTCAGCGAGTAACAACATACAAAGAACGCTTTATATCATTCATGCAAATGATTTAAGTGCACGTTACACGCTGAAGGTTTTCACTAACGAATCCGCCTTTAATTAAGACTTCATTTCTTCCCGACAATATCTGAAAATCTAGGTGAGCTTGTTTAAAATGCAGATTAGTGATGTTTTCCTTTATTATCAAGTTAGCGGTATCATTCAGTGAAATGGAAGAAATACTTGCCAACAGTCCTGGATTTGCCAGGATAGTCCAGTCAAATCTCAGGTCTATTAATATGACACAGGCAGCACTGCATTTGAAGTTGGAGAATTAAGCTCTGTGCTGGGGAGGTAGGAGCTCCATCTCTCTGGGTATCTCAATGTCTCTGTCACGTTGCAATGTGTATGTCTATGTTCGGCCTTATCCCCTCCGGGAACGTTTCAAGAAAAGTGGCCAGGTATGATACTACTCTTATTTTATCCTTTCTTTTACCAATTATTATAAGGCTCTACTCAATAAGGATTACAGGGAACTGATAAGGGAATTTCAAGCTTTTGGCCAATGCAGTCGAAAAAATCCTTCAATGCAGCTGAATAAGAGAAATTTTCAAACTCGGCTACTTTGGCCTAATGTTCGAGAGTAGAGTCTTTTTTCTGAGTTTTATTCTCTTTGGCTTTTGGCTGTTTTCCCTCTGTAGTTGGAACTGACAGTCCTCAAAAATTATAATTTCACATTTAATTCGTATAATTCCTTATCTTCTATTAAACTTGATCTAAAAAAAAAAAAATGTGCGTATTTTAATGCAGTATTTTCGTTAGGATTTTTCTCACATGACTGCTTCTACAAGACATATATTTTTATTTCAGTTTTAAAATTCAGCTTTTCAGTAAGAGTCTTAAGGCCCAAGTAAGAATACTTTTTTTTTTTAAATTAGAGCAATTTGCAAAAAATTCCTTATTTCGTTGCCAGGGTTTGAATCGGACAATTGTAGAATTTTAGAATCAAAACTTAGCAGCCAGAAAAATGACTGTAATTGGCCGGGTCGAGTGCTCGTGATAAAAAAAAAAAAATAATTAAAAATTAAAAAAGCAATTTCTTGTCATGTTTGGGAAATGTACAGACGATATTTTTTTCAATAAAAACGAAATGAAAACAAATCCAATGTCACACGAAATTATTTGAACTATTGATGTGTCCTCCAGAAAACTACACTCAGCTTCTCAAAATGTAAGTCATTTTTTTTCGACAAGGGAAATTACATTTTTTAGAAATAAGCCTTGATCTTCGTTTTATTTTCTCCAGGAGAGATAAACTATATAATGTTTGCAGGTGTTTTATCCCTATGATTGCAAAAGTGAAGGATCTTTTCCAGGGCACTGTCCTGATGCCTCTTTCATTGTTGGCAATGGTGCACAGGCTCCTCAGACAAAATAGTTTTAGATTCTGAAGCAAATTTGTGAGAACATGAATCACACTGTAAGAGAGTAGCTAAGAATATACCAGCAGGTGGCTAATTCCTTCCATCTGCGTGGAACTGGCTTTGGCAACTATTGATCCGAGACGTCTCTACCGCACACGGTGATCAAGTGGTCTTTTGATGCAGTAACTTTCAACTCAACTTTGTCAACCAAGACAAAATGGCCGTCAACATCGCAGTTGAGTGATTCAAAAAGCCCTTAAGTCTTTCCTCAAAAGATAAGCAGCAGGTTCAAGTAATAAATATTTAGGTCTCTGCCTCCCAAAAACTATAACCTGCTGCTAAAAGCATTATACTTGGGGTTGGTGAAGTGCTGTCCAGGCTGACAAATGCGTCGGCCCTGCCCTGCATCCTTATCATGCCCTGCCAGTGTTGGTTCACTGAAGTGTCACTCCCATATTTGTAATGCTATAAAATCCTTCATTCTAATTCAGTGGCAACGACCGTAGCCCCAGCTATCACTTCAGCCAGTGGTTCCCTTGATAGTAAAATGCCTGTGTCCGCAGATACCCTTCAGTGCATTATAAAAGTGTCTGGAGCAGTGGGAAAAGGTTATTTTTAACCTGCAATAACACATATGCACACTGGGAGAGTCTGATATTTAGATCCTTTCCATGCTCCTTCCATCTGTTATTTTATAGACCCTATTTCTATGAGCACTAGAGGTCTACCAGAACTATTGGTATAAGTTTATACTTATTGAGCTGTGAGTCAAAAACAATTTGGTGCTGCCTCATTCCTGGGGCATTCTGTTGCCATGTCTATCGGGCTGAACCTTGAGGTACACAAAATAAACATAGCGCCAATCATACATAATGTATGTATATTTTTTATTTGTTTTACATTTTTTTAGAGAAATACTATTTTATTAAAAACTTTTATATATTTATATACTGTCTAATTCTGATACATTTTTTTCTTCAGCCCCACTGGCAGTAGCCAATATACTGTGGGTGTCTCAATAAGACTAGCGGCTTAATTACCTGAAAAATATGTACGTGGACCATCTGTGAATTTTGTACATATTCTGTAAAAAATGATTTTGTGTTTTTATTGTTATTTCTATTTAGCCTTATATTTATCTTTAAGGTGGTGGTATAATTGATTAAAGCTTATGTTGAGCGCCAAATCAGCTGTGGTAAATGCTTTGAGGTAGATTACACTCCCTCTGCACCAGTCCATAATGTATGTCCGGTTCTCTCTGCAAACACGCTGACTCCATTGAGGATCTCCTGCTGGCGGTAGAAAAATCTCCAAGGCTGGACTTCATCTAAAAGAAAAAAAGAATCTTTATTACATTAAGTAAAAGCAAAAATAAAATCACCAACAATGAACTAAAATGATGTTATTCTATTCTCGATACAAGATAAGGCCAGGAACGAATACATTGGGCAAACAAATGAACAAACCAAAAGGGGGGGGGGGGGGGGAGGCAGACTAGAGGAGCCGAATGGATCTACTCTTTCTATGTTTCTATGTGATGTTTGTATTTCTGATGCAATTAGCATGTTAATGCAGCCACGGAATTAAGATTTTTAAAATGTTATTCCATCCTGCGTGCTTCTGTAATGCTTTGTAACAAGCTTGTTGTCCAGGGAATAAATGCAATTAATAAACGTGATTGGAGGTAGCATTGATGGAGCTGGATACTGCAGGATGGCACACTGTGAAACAATAAAGCAGAGTCTGTTTGGAGATAAAAGACACATATCAAACAGAGTTGGATTGGAATTCTTTACAGGCGAGCGTATGGGGTTAATCAGTGGGTGGCCAGAGGTATTCCTTTCTTATCCTATAGAGAATACCAGTATGTCTTGCCAGCAGAGAGATTATTTTTAGCCTTGCCTTGATTACATTCCCTTTAATATGTATTTCAGCCTTGCAGTGTCACTGCTGATTGTAAAATACCTGGATGCTACATTAATTCAAGGTAAAACAATACGATACATTTGTAAAGCTTTAGGTATTCGGAAAACCGACATGTATTACATTTCAACTTGTTAGCTGCTACTGAAATGATCAAAGGTAGATGTATAATATACATTGTATATATGTGGCCAGCTTAGTGACATCGGAAGGTGTTCGCTTTAATTCTCCTGTAGGCAGTCACTCTGGTCAATCCCCCGAGGAGCAGAATAGTAAGGTCACTTTTCTTGCGGCATGGCCCTCCAGGTGCCACCTACTGGCAGAATCTATATTAAAGGAACACTGTGCGCTTTTAAGTAAATTTACTGAACTCTAACCTGCCATAATTGATTAACTGAATAACATTTAAATGATTAATGACCTAGATAAAGCCAGATTATGTGCGTCCCAGCCTCCCAACATGCATGCGCCATCTTGCTCTTGGCAGAATGTACTCTTAGAGCCACAGATGGCCCTGCACTGGGTTCTGTTGTGCAGAGATTTGCATTAAAGCATCAAATAAGTGTCTAAATAAGAATATGTAGACATTTGGGGGTTCTTGAGGTTTGAGAAGCACTGCTCCATGTGACTCATAGGGTGAGAACAAAATGGGTCAGTGAGACAAGCTCTAACGGAGGAAGGCAACCCGCCTTGTGGGCAGGTGTAGTCATTAAAGGAACAGTCTGGTCCCCAAACTCACTCTGGTGCCAGATGAAGATCACTGCTTGTCTAGTGCACAGCGTTTTTCCAGTGTGATTTGATGCAGGCATTCTGTATAAATCACATTTTAATATTTGACTCAAGCCCTCCCCAGTTATTACTCTGCATGGTTACTGCAGGTAAATGAAACAGTTTTTTGCTTTTGTTTTTAGTCACTTTCTATGCTCTTGGAATAGAATACATTGTGTGGACTGTGATAAACTTGCTCTAGAACACAGTAGGATCTCACTAGAGAGACAGGAAATTATATTCATTTATATGAAATTGTTCTCATTGGTTCCTGCAGCAAAAAATAAATAAATGACTTTTACTCAGATAGTGTGGGCAGTCCAGGCTTCTTGCAAACTGCTGTTATTTTACAGTCTCATCTAACTGTAAGTATTTTGTATTTTAAGAAATGCAAAATGTAAGACATACATTTTAAGGTACTTTGAAAGCACATTAATTTGCATTAACATTTGGAAGAATCATTTTGGGCACCAGACAGTCCCTTGGTGGACATGTGCTGTACTTTGTGATGGACAATTTAGTGATGTTCTATGGACCTTCAAGGACATTGACACAGATGCTGGCGTCCTTGTATGTACACTCAGGAGTAGCTTGTGAGTGTTTTTGCTTGCTTCCACCCTTTACCTATAAAGTTAGAACCCAACCTTAATGCAAAGCAAGTCTACTTTTCACCATGCTCTTAATTGGCCTCGACTCTAGGCCAATAAAGAGAGTCTACCCTCTCTGACTATCCTAGCAAGAGAAAAATCTCGCACATGTCCCATTCTCAAGAGACAGCAGACATAATGAAAGCGACTTCTCTGATACATTTTTATTCTCCATAAAACAGATGACAATGAATGCAGAAAAGCAGGAACAATAAATGATTAAAAGAACTTGCTTTACAGGTGGCATCATAAAGAGATTTAAAAAATCAGTATCCATTCAATGCAAACTGTGCAATATTACAGAACACCGTAAAAAACTCATCCTGGATAATAAAAATAAGAAAACAGAGGTTTAATAATCAGTGACCCACATCACTGTATAATACCGGCGCTCAGAATGATCATATGGAGACACAGAAGATATAAATCACCAAAGGCTTTTTACGGCTCTGGATGAACATTTTGCTGATCTACAATGTTATATTTTTTTTTGTCCCGTTTTACATTATGCATAAAAGCCCATAAAAACCTCTGCTATTATATAATGTTTGGCATTTCTATTGCAAAGCCCCTGAAGGTATCCCGTATTGATTCAATCTAACACTACAGAAACCATTTGCAGCAGAGATAAAATTCAATATAAGATGTAACTTATATTTATTTTACACTGTAACCAAATGAAAAAGATGTGCTATGGAGCAAGTGAACAAAGAGTTAGCAATCTGTCAAATTAAAGGAATTATATTGGTTTTGGAGCAGGAACATTGAAATATTGAGTTTCAGGTTTTTTCCCCATATATTTTTGGCTTGTTATGAAGATTTTGTCCTTGAAGACACAATGCACCAATACACTCTGTGCTGTAATGTGGGGCTTAAGGCTATCGCTCGCTGGGAAGTAGGAATATAGAGATAACGAGTTAATATAACCAGTGGCACATACTCATGGACAAAGATATTCCCGACAGCAACATTCACAATCTAGAGAAAGTACAATGGCACAAAATGCGTTGGCTGTTATTTCCTTGTCCTTTTCCCCCTCCCATTTTCCCTCTATGCTCAGGGGTGCCACTAATTCAGTATTTTAACAGAAAAAAAAAAACAAATGGTGCCGGACGTAGAACTCCACTGGGGTCCGATCTAATAACTCCAAAAGACGATGAATCATACAGCACTCAATCAAGTGTGTGTCAAGGTAACATCTACATGAATGGCAGGACCCAAGGTTTCCCATCAGCACACAACCCAAAGCATCACACTGCCTCCGACCTGCTTGCCACCTTCAGTCCAAAGCATCACACTGTCTCCGCCAGCTTGCCACCTTCAGTCAAAAGCATCACACTGCCTCCACTGGCTTGCCACCTGTCAGTCCAAAGCATGACACTGCCTCCGCCGGCTTGCCACCTGTCAGTCCAAAGCATCACACTGCCTCCGCTGGTTTGCCACCTGTCAGTCCAAAGCGTCACACTTCCTCCGATGGCTTGCCACCTGTCAGTACAAAGCATCACACTTCCTCCGATGGCTTGCCACCTGTCAGTCCAAAGCATCACACCGCCTCCGCCAGTTTGTCACCTGTCAGTACAAAGCATCACACTGCCTCCGCCAGCTTGTCACCTGTCAGTACAAAGCATCACACTGCCTCCGCCGGCTTACCACCTGTCAGTCTAAAGCATCACACTGCCTCCGCTGGCTTGCCACCTGTCAGTCCAAAGCATCACACTGCCTCCGTCAGCTTGTCACCTGTCAGTACAAAGCCTCACACTGCCTCCGCCGGCTTGCCACCTGTCAGTGTTAATAATGTTATGGTATTTTTGTGTTTGTTGGGGAGATGCTCGTTGGATATAACCCAGTTTATCATTTTTTGCTAGATTTCAATTTCCTTTATATTTATACTAAATTAATTCCTATATTTTGATATCATGCGGTTGCATTATTTTTTCTGAGTGCTTTTAACAGAGAGCTGTTCTTTAGTTTTTGTTATTTAACCCCTGGCCTAAGGTATAGAAAAGCCATGATTGACAATTTCCATGAAATTTCAACATCTACAATATATACTGTATCTGTTAGTAATTCAGTGTAGATTCATGTGTCTTGTTTCTTGTAAGAGAAAGCTTCTTTTTTAATATCAGGTACATGTTATACAGTAATTGTGTTTAAGGGAGTATAACACACCCCTCCGCAGCCATATCTTCACGTGGCAATTACTAAATGTACTGCAGCTAATTAGTTGGAAATAGTCCTATTAACTGTGGCTAATATTATTTCCAACTTATTAATGTAAGAACTTTTAATGTATTGGCAAACACTTATAACTATGCATTCCTCATCCACCTATATTGGGCAGCACACATCTGCTATGTCACATCTCTGCAGTCTTGTAATCCAGAATAAGGTGTTCATCCAGACGAGGATCTTCATCGGATGTGAATGGTCCCTACATAGAACATACCATATTGTGCATGAAATAAAGCCTAAGATGCTTTACTGTAAAACAAAGTAAATCAGGTATAAGCATATATTTGGGAGTTTCTAAAAGCAACGGATGGCAACGGATGGCAAACATTCATTAAATAAAACCAGATGAGGTGTAACTCCCAACTGTCTGCCTTGGTTCATTTTGCATAGTAATGGATAGATTGGGTTGTGTAATCTGTTCCAATCTGAAGGGGCTGGCATGCTCTGGGAAGCATTTTAATATATTTAGGAACTCAATCAGTTGTAAAGTGACCGTACATGAAGGTAAAGGATTGTGCAAATCTGTTAATCTGCAAATCATGGATTTTTTTGTTGTTCAGTTTTGTCTCCAAAGCCTTTTTTTTCTAATGCTGTCAACAAAGACGCCAGTGAGACGTTTGATAAGCGCACACTATCCTCGGTGTGTCATTATCCCAAATTCCAAACTTTATTATTTCCCATCGGCGCATGATCTGTGGAGAAAGCAATATAAACATAAAACATATACGTAAAGACAAGTTCTGCGCTGAGTTTTGTTGTTTCGCTGTAAGACCCAGGACCCTGAAATGGCGTAAGCTGTTGGTTTGAATTCATTGTGAGTTTATTTCAGTGGGTTTTTTTGTTTTTTTTTTAGCATAGAAACATTCATCTCTTTCGCAGTTAGACATATTATTTTTATGGACTTCCTTGAGTTCCTCTTTACAAATGTTTGTTTTCCTTGCGCTCACAGCAGAGTGTATTGGTTGTAACACAAGTTCTAGCAGGATGGTTTTCATGTAGGATTTGGACGGGGAGGTACACTGGGGATAGTGGGGATGGTAGTGAGAGGGACACTGGGGATAGTGGGGATGGTAGTGAGAGGGACACTGGGGATAGTGGGGATGGTAGTGAGAGGGGCACTGGGGATAGTGGGGATGGTAGTGAGAGGGACACTGGGGATAGTGGGGATGGTAGTGAGAGGGACACTGGGGATAGTGAGGATGGTAGTGAGAGGGACACTGGGGATAGTGAGGATGGTAGTGAGAGGGACACTGGGGATAGTGGGGATGGTAGTGAGAGGGACACTGGGGATAGTGGGGATGGTAGTGAGAGGGACACTGGGGGATAATGAGGATGGTAGTGAGAGGGACACTGGGGATGGTAGCGAGAGGGACACTGGGGGGATAGTGGGGATGGTAGTGAGAGGGACACTGGGGGATAATGAGGATGGTAGTGAGAGGGACACTGGGGGGATAGTGGGGATGGTAGCGAGAGGGACACTGGGGGGATAGTGGGGATGGTAGTGAGAGGGACACTGGGGGATAATGAGGATGGTAGTGAGAGGGGCACTGGGAGGATAGTGAGGGTGGTAGCGAGAGGGACACTGGGGGGATATTGGGGATGGTAGTGAGAGGGACACTGGGGGATAATGAGGATGGTAGTGAGAGGGACACTGGGGGATAATGAGGATGGTAGTGAGAGGGGCACTGGGAGGATAGTGAGGATGGTAGCTAGAGGGACACTGGGGGGATAGTGGGGATGATAGTGAGAGGTAAACTGGGGGATAGTGGGGTTGGTAGTGAGAGAGACACTGGGGGATAGTGGGGATGCTGGTGAGAGGGACACTGGGGGATAGTGGGGATGGTAGTGAGAGGGGCACTGGGAGGATAGTGGGGATGATAGTAAGGTTGGTAGTGAGAGAGACACTGGGGGATAGTGGGGATGCTGGTGAGAGGGACACTGGGGGATAGTGGGGATGCTGGTGAGAGGGACACTGGGGGATAGTGGGGATGGTGAGAGGGACACTGGGGGGGACAGTGGGGATGGTGGTGGGAGGGACACTGATAGGATGATGATGAGAGGGACACTGGGGGTTAGCAGTAAACTGTATATCACATTTATCCAGGTGTTTATTTTTATATTAATGCTGGGCAGCCGACACTTCTAGGGCACAAGTCTTTCTGCACTTATTATTTTTCATTGCTAATTACATTTCTCTTTTCAAATATGGTGTTAGTTTTATGGTCAAATGTGAGTATCTCTATTCTAAATATATTTAATTCACTCTTTAGTAACAGGTTTGCAGCTTCTACTGACCCTCCCACACATCTCTCCGCATATGGCTGGCACCTCGGAGGGGGAAAAAGCAACATTTTTAAGGGTTCAGAACAAGCAAAAAGCAGAGAATCCTAAATGACGGCTGAATGGCCCTCGCCCAATCATTTTTTAAACACAAACCCTTCTTTAGCCAACTTTGAAAATTAATGAGATTAGCTAGGGTGAGCCAGCCAGAGAAAGATGGCTCCCACTGTGGAATATGCCCAGTTTAGGAATGAGCACCTTCAGAAGAGGTTTATTCCCTATTTGAATAAAAAAAAGAGACTGGCCCTCCAAAAGTGGAATACTTGGCAGGTACAGCTGGATGTAGTGCGCCTCTCTTTGCCTTCCCCCCTTAAATGCAAAACATAATACTCTAGGGTTAGAACACAAACTTCCCTTCGGTATACAGGAAGTCCATCTGAACAATGACGTCACTTCCTGAATGTTCGACGAACGTTACTGCCTAAGCGATTAACCCTGTAACATTCTGCTGCTTATTTGGTACAGCAAATGGATGTTGTTAATATAAAAGGAGCACTATCGCAGTGTTTGACCAAATGGTTGATCCGGCTTTATTTGTAATGCATGTAAATTAATCTTGTAAATAAACAAGGAGGTTAACCTCCAAGATTCAATATCAGGTATTTGGAAAGGCACTGTAATGGAAAATGGCTGATTTTTATTAGCAAGGCTCTCTGAAAGACTAGTGGAGATAAAAAAAATAATCAATGAGACAGATTCTAATCTAAATACTAATGAGACTCAGGACAAATGTAGTAAGTTTTGATATAGCCACGTAAGCTGCCACTTAGCAGTTAACTGATTTTTATACACAGATCAAGCGTCTTATGTGAAAAAGATGGAAGAATTGATGCTGAACTGCAATGTATTTCGGTAACAGTATGCCTCACACACCAATGGGGTTTTGTATTAACCTAAAAATGGTAGTGAAAAAATAATAAGTGTGATAGCTGTTTGTGATGTATGTTGTGTTAGCCTGTGTTATACATCACTACTTTTTCATGGGGGGGAATCCTCTGCCAATCAGTGCTTGGGACAGTCTTGATTATGGGGGTCTGTCAGGACAGGTAGAATTTGGTGGGACAGCAGGATCAAAAACCATAATACTGCCATCTTGAGCGGATCGTCCAGTGTCTGGCACACCAGAGCAGGAGTACTGCCAGTTGTAGCCCTGACATTTGACCTCCCAGCCTCTGCCCCCGGCATCCCAATAAGTCAGGGGGAAGTATGAGGAGGTATGGTGAGACGCACATATTAATCCTTCCACAATCAGAGGGACTATATCACCTACACATTGGTTAACCCTGTGAATGTAGAGAATAAAAAATGATTGAAAATGATCTATATATTGTGTGAGCAGAATTGAGAGCAAAGGCATAAATTAGGAGAAAAATGTGTTTTAAATGTCTGTGGAGTCTTCTGCTTATGACATCACCTGTGGCACGGTATGCAAGAGACTCTACAGACTATCCCTGCTAAATAGGGACACTTGGCAGGTATATTACCCAGAATCCCTTGGAATGATACTCACATTGTCTTGATGGGAAGAGTATCAAGTTGATCAAGTTGGCAGCTGATCTATGCTTAACACTTCGCTTGTGCAGAATTATTTCTTCTCTGGTTTCCCAGTGTATCATGGAACCCCGAGGATAAAAGTGGGACAGCAGCCATGACTCAGATCTGTTCTACGTAAACAGGGCAGGACTCACAGTAAAAACCAGTCCTGGGAGCAATGGTATACCAGCCCCATACCATTGCACTGTTAATTTATGGTTCAGAATAGGAAAAATCATACATTTTTAAAACACATTTTTAAAAAAAATACACCTTTGTTGAAGCTCTTTATTGAAACGCCGGGGTGGGAGGAGTCACGTTCCCAAACATTGCCCCATAGCAAAATTAGTACAACCAGACTAACCATCCAGAGATAGCACACCTTGATCGAAGGAGAGATGGCAGACTCAACTTATATGTTTATTGTCATAAGGAATACAATACTAATATTAATCTCCTGTGTTTACTTGAGAAAACAAGTTATCTTAAAAAAAAAAGTTGTTATCTAGAGAAAACAAGTGAGGAAAATATACTGAAAATACATGGTCTTTCTGGCTGTGCACTTAGTGACTTACCTGTTATGTGATCTTTGTTGTGTCTTTTGGAAGGGAAGACTGCATCAGGCCATTCACCATCCAGGAATACAGAAAGGGTGGATTGTTTATTTTTGGACAGACCTTATTTTACTCATCTGGATACATAGGAAAAAACAAGATGGTGATACATTGGAGACTGTATGGTTCTGGTTTACCTTAGATTTGTTTGCTAAGTTTTTTGTTTTTTATACATATCGTAAAATGTTTTACAGATATATCTTACACAGAGAAAATGTGATTTTGTGCTGATTCTCCACATTTGTTCATGTTCACTGTGAATTTTACAGTACGGGGGTTTCCTGCTGCTTTTATCCCACCATAACTGATGCTGTATGTACCTAGCACACTGATGTAGCATGACATTGTGTTGTTTTACACTGAGTGCTATGGTAGAGCAGACTGTAGCAAACACTACCCTTCTAATACTTCTGTTGGATTAAATGCAAGGTCTGAAAAGTCTTTAGGGGACTCTTTAAATGAGGGAATTTAATTCCAAGAAACCTCAAAAATAAATGAAGCTCTCACAGAGAAATGAAAATGATCAGGAAGGAGCACAGCCTTATTAAATAGGAATTATTTATACAATACTTAGACTAAAGTATAAAAAAACTTTGTGGAGTAACAGTGACCTCCAGTGGCCAAACTCATGAACAAACTGTTGTAAATATCGCTCCAAATCCACTATTTGCAGCTCACCACAGTTCACTTTAAGTTAACCCCTTAAGGACAGAGGCTGTGTGTACAGTTCTGCAATGTTTGTGTTTAGCTGTAATTTTTCCTCTTTCTCATTTAATGTTCCCACACAAATTATATATTTTTTTATCACCATAATAAGGGCTTTCTTTAGATACCCTTATTTTGATCATGTAATATAACTTACTATAAAACAAATTAAAAATACTAGGAAACAATTGAAGAAAATATCTTACGTGAAAAATCTTTTACACATCGACAAACACAAAAAAAAAAACAGCCTACATTTTGTTTATAAATACACTATGTTTCTCTGTGTTTTTTTTTTTGCAAGTGTCATTAAGGTGTTAATAGCCCCCATTATCGTCACCTTGCTCCAAAGCATAATCTTCCGAATCTTTGCCCCCCTAGCTCTTACTTTTCCATGTTGCTCAGGTTCATGCTGGCTGAGAATTATAGGGGCTGCAATTTACAACAATTGGAGTGCTAAAGTTTGGCCATTAATACTTACTGATTAATAACCTCCCTGCCCCAAACTAACAGATGTGGGCAATCAGAACCTCTGTATTGTTCCTTTAAGTAACCTTAACTGCATGGCTATGGGGGGCAGTCACTAAACAATGGCGAAAGGCCAAATCTTAGCAATCCAAATGAATTACAAAGGATTCTGGGAAGTTAATACTTCTACTTCTACTTAAAGAGAGGTATAAAATGTGAAACACAATCTCCTACAATATGAATAATTCCGCAGGTCACACAATGTTCTATACATGATAAAGTGTTGGTAAATTTGGAGTTTTCTTTTCACCAAGTGATTTCCCTCTGGATTTTCCACCTGTTAATTCTTTAAACACTCGTAAACCTGATGGATTTCATGTGCAGAATACAGAACAGGTTTCTGTCAAGCAACAAGTCGGACCCTAAATTATTTAAAAGGCATCAAAAGCAAATGGGGCTTTTATTTCCTACCTGCGTGCCAGACACAATCTCATTTTATTGTGTTTGTTTTTTTGCGTAGGAGACCTATGGTTTGGAGTCGCCAAGAGAGTAACCAAGAAAACAAGGGCGCGGATAACCCCCGGACAGCTGCCCTGATTCGTGAGGCCTGGGAGAGAAAGACATCCATGCGCTCCCACTGTGCACACAGGTTTTTTTCTCTTAAAGTGGCACTTACCTTTGTTTTTAACTTTTCCTTAGTAGACGCAAAAGTGAAATGCGTTGTTCCACTACTTTGCAGATACACACAGTTTTTCTCTTAGTTGCGCATCTCAGCTGAGACAGCGGATCTTAAGCGGGCGGCTTGTCTCGGGGTCGGTCAGGGCTAGCCCAGAGAGAAAACAGAGGTCTCTGACTGCACTAGCATTGTGACAGCCGGAGCCTTAGTGCTTAAGGAGACATCATGGCTGCCAGTCAGGGAATAAACTGACGTACCTTAAATAGTACGTACCTGTTTATCCTCATACTAGGGCCACTCCTATTTTTGCTTCCATTTTAGAAACTCAAATGAATAAAATTGTTTAGTGGCGCTTTAAATAGTTATTTTTTGATTCTCAGTATTCTCACAGTATAAACAATGTTTAAGTGAGAGAATAAATGTAATCTGAAACAGTGACAAGCGAGTACCAGATGAGTAACATGACGAATGGAATCTTGGTTCAGATCTTTCGCCCTCAGACCCAACATGAAGGAAGATCAGACCCAAGATTCCAAACAACATGTCTGCCCCCTGATAGAGCTATACAGAGCAAAGATTCTAAACAACATGTCCACCCCCTGATAGAGCTATACAGAGCAAAGATTCTAAACAACATGTCTGCCCCCTGATAGAGCTATACAGAGCAAAGATTCTAAACAACATGTCTGCCCCCTGATAGAGCTATACAGAGCAACGATTCTAAACATGTCTGCCCCCTGATAGAGCTATACAGAGCAAAGATTCTAAACAACATGTCCGTCCACTGATAGTGCTATACAGAGCAAAGATTCTAAACAATATGTCCTCCCTGATAGAGCTATACCGAGCAAAGATTCTAAACAACATGTCTGCCCCCTGATAGAGCTATACAGAGCAAAGATTCTAACCAACATGTCTGCCCCCTGATGGAGCTATACAGAGCAAAGATTCTAAACAACATGTCCGCCCCCTGACAGAGCTATACAGAGCAAAGATTCTAACCAACATGTCTGCCCCCTGATAGAGCTATACAGAGCAAAGATTCTAAACATGTCTGCCCCCTGATAGAGCTATACAGAGCAAAGATTCTAAACAACATGTCCGTCCACTGATAGTGCTATACAGAGCAAAGATTCTAAACAATATGTCCTCCCTGATAGAGCTATACCGAGCAAAGATTCTAAACAACATGTCTGCCCCCTGATAGAGCTATACAGAGCAAAGATTCTAACCAACATGTCTGCCCCCTGATGGAGCTATACAGAGCAAAGATTCTAAACAACATGTCCGCCCCCTGACAGAGCTATACAGAGCAAAGATTCTAACCAACATGTCTGCCCCCTGATAGAGCTATACAGAGCAAAGATTCTAAACATGTCTGCCCCCTGATAGAGCTATACAGAGCAAAGATTCCAAACAACATGTCCGCCTCCTGATAGAGCTATACAGAGCAAAGATTCTAACCAACATGTCTGCCCCCTGATAGAGCAATACAGAGCAAAGATCCTAAACAACATGTCCGCCCCTGATAGCTATACAGAGCAAAGATTCTAACCAACATGTCTGCCCCCTGATAGAGCTATACAGAGCAAAGATTCCAAACAACATGTCCTCCCCCTGATATAGCTATACAGAGCAAAGATTCTAACCACCATGTCTGCCCCCTGATAGAGCAATACAGAGCAAAGATCCTAAACAACATGTCCGCCCCTGATAGCTATACAGAGCAAAGATTCTAACCAACATGTCCGCCCCTGATAGAGCTATACAGAGCAAAGACGGTTCAATCCGGTACTTTGTTGATATTCTTTCATTAAAACATTTCTATTATAAATACCTGCACTTGATACAATCTGTCAGTGTAACAGAACATGTCCGATTCTATTGGACAGAAAATCTTCACAATAGCTATTAGTGTCTCAAAAAAAAGGGTTATGTAAGTTTTTTCACCCTAAGTAGAAAATGCCTTTGAGCCATAGGATATTTTTAGTTTTTATGCCTTGCAGATCGGAGGTTCCAAGCATGAAAAAGTAAGAATATTTGTTTATTACTGCGTATATACACAGAGAGGCATCAAATCGTCAGATGGATAGGGGATGTAAGAAGCCAAATCTCAGGACATTGGTCTTTCCAAATACCAAAAACAGCACTTTCTTTACACAACTGCGCAGGGTTATAAAGACTTGTATGTCATATGATAAATTCCTCTCCGCTGCCCACATAACACATTTTATGTGTCTTTTACCCCCCAAAAAACGCTTCCAATTTACACCTGTGCAGATTTGTTCTATTCCTGAGCCTTATTAAGACATCTCTGTGTTCGCTAATTAATCGTAGAGATTGCAGTGCGTAAAGGCGTGTTTTGCAGTGCGGTCTACTAATAGAAAGTTGCAATAATGAGCATTTTTTGGGAACTCTAATTCCCCTGTAGCCTTTCCTTCTGCTGTAATCTAGAGGATACAATGTTCCTTTCTCATCAGGTCTGTATAGTAAGGAACCAAAATACGGAGTCGAATTAGAGCCTTCTAGCTGTTGGAGGACTGCATTTCCCATAATCCACTGAGTGATACATACATGGTACTGTTTCAGACAATCTTAGGACAGTATTTTACATCAGATAAAATATTGTCAGTATTGTAAGCTGTTTTCTGCTGCCTCAATATAATCTGGCAGTGCCCCTCCAAAGATCACTTTCTGAATCTGCCCCCTGCTGGGCTGCACAGCTTTCCACTTGCAAATGCCCCAATCTTAACACTTTCTATCAAAATGTCTATCAGTCTCCGTACCTTATTTGTCAGTATATCTGACTCCTCTATTGATTGCTGTCTATCCTGATCTCTGCCTGTATCCTGACTCATCTATTGATTGCTGCCTATCCTGATCTCTGCCTGTATCCTGACTCCTCTATTGATTGCTGCCTATCCTGATCTCTGCCTGTATCCTGACTCATCTATTGATTGCTGCCTATCCTGATCTCTGCCTGTATCCTGACTCATCTAATGATTGCTGCCTATCCTGATCTCTGCCTATCCTGACTCCTCTATTGATTGCTGTCTATCCTGATCTCTGCCTGTATCCTGACTCATCTATTGATTGCTGCCTATCCTGATCTCTGCCTGTATCCTGACTCATCTATTGATTGCTGCCTATCCTGATCTCTGCCTGTATCCTGACTCATCTATTGATTGCTGTCTATCCTGATCTCTGCCTGTATCCTGACTCATCTATTGATTGCTGCCTATCCTGATCTCTGCCTGTATCCTGACTCATCTATTGATTGCTGTCTATCCTGATCTCTGCCTGTATCCTGACTCATCTATTGATTGCTGCCTATCCTGATCTCTGCCTGTATCCTGACTCATCTATTGATTGCTGTCTATCCTGATCTCTGCCTGTATCCTGACTCATCTATTGATTGCTGCCTATCCTGATCTCTGCCTGTATCCTGACTCATCTATTGATTGCTGTCTATCCTGATCTCTGCCTGTATCCTGACTCATCTATTGATTGCTGCCTATCCTGATCTCTGCCTGTATCCTGACTCATCTATTGATTGCTGCCTATCCTGATCTCTGCCTGTATCCTGACTCATCTATTGATTGCTGCCTATCCTGATCTCTGCCTGTATCCTGACTCATCTATTGATTGCTGCCTATCCTGATCTCTGCCTGTATCCTGACTCCTCTATTGATTGCTGCCTATCCTGATCTCTGCCTGTATCTTGACTCATCTATTGATTGCTGCCTATCCTGATCTCTGCCTGTATCCTGACTCATCTATTGATTGCTGCCTATCCTGATCTCTGCCTGTATCCTGACTCTTCTATTGATTGCTGCCTATCCTGATCTCTGCCTGTATCCTGACTCTTCTATTGATTGCTGCCTATCCTGACTCATCTATTGATTGCTGACTATCCTGATCTCTGCCTGTATCCTGACTCATCTATTGATTGCTGCCTATCCTGATCTCTGCCTGTATCCTGACTCCTCTATTGATTGCTGCCTATCCTGATCTCTGCCTGTATCCTGACTCATCTATTGATTGCTGCCTATCCTGATCTCTGCCTGTATCCTGACTCATCTATTGATTGCTGCCTATCCTGATCTCTGCCTGTATCCTGACTCATCTATTGATTGCTGCCTATCCTGATCTCTGCTAGTTCCTGACTCATCTATTGATTGCTGCCTATCCTGATCTCTGCCTGTATCCTGACTCATCTATTGATTGCTGCCTATCCTGATCTCTGCCTGTATCCTGACTCATCTATTGATTGCTGCCTATCCTGATCTCTGCCTGTATCCTGACTCTTCTATTGATTGCTGCCTATCCTGATCTCTGCCTGTATCCTGACTCATCTATTGATTGCTGCCTATCCTGATCTCTGCCTGTATCCTGACTCTTCTATTGATTGCTGTCTATCCTGATCTCTGCCTGTATCCTGACTCATCTATTGATTGCTGCCTATCCTGATCTCTGCCTGTATCCTGACTCATCTATTGATTGCTGCCTATCCTGATCTCTGCCTGTATCCTGACTCATCTATTGATTGCTGCCTATCCTGATCTCCGCCTGTATCCTGACTCATCTATTGATTGCTGCCTATCCTGATCTCTGCCTGTATCCTGACTCATCTATTGATTGCTGCCTATCCTGATCTCTGCCTGTATCCTGACTCCTCTATTGATTGCTGCCTATCCTGATCTCTGCCTGTATCCTGACTCATCTATTGATTGCTGCCTATCCTGATCTCTGCCTGTATCCTGACTCTTCTATTGATTGCTGTCTATCCTGATCTCTGCCTGTATCCTGACTCATCTATTGATTGCTGCCTATCCTGATCTCTGCTAGTTCCTGACTTCTATTGATTGCTGCCTATCCTGACTCTTCTATTGATTGTTGTCTATCCTGATCTCTGCCTGTATCCTGACTCATCTATTGATTGCTGCCTATCCTGATCTCTGCCTGTATCCTGACTCATCTATTGATTGCTGCCTATCCTGATCTCTGCCTGTATCCTGACTCCTCTATTGATTGCTGCCTATCCTGATCTCTGCCTGTATCCTGACTCATCTATTGATTGCTGCCTATCCTGATCTCTGCCTGTATCCTGACTCTTCTATTGATTGCTGTCTATCCTGATCTCTGCCTGTATCCTGACTCATCTATTGATTGCTGCCTATCCTGATCTCTGCTAGTTCCTGACTTCTATTGATTGCTGCCTATCCTGATCTCTGCCTGTATCCTGACTCATCTAATGATTGCTGCCTATCCTGATCTCTGCCTGTATCCTGACTCTTCTATTGATTGCTGCCTATCCTGATCTCTGCCTGTATCCTGACTCATCTATTGATTGCTGCCTATCCTGATCTCTGCCTGTATCCTGACTCATCTATTGATTGCTGCCTATCCTGATCTCTGCCTGTATCCTGACTCATCTATTGATTGCTGCCTATCCTGATCTCTGCCTGTATCCTGACTCCTCTATTGATTGTTGTCTATCCTGATCTCTGCCTGTATCCTGACTCTTCTATTGATTGCTGTCTATCCTGATCTCTGCCTGTATCCTGACTCTTCTATTGATTGCTGCCTATCCTGATCTCTGCCTGTATCCTGACTCATCTATTGATTGCTGCCTATCCTGATCTCTGCCTGTATCCTGACTCATCTATTGATTGCTGCCTATCCTGATCTCTGCCTGTATCCTGACTCATCTATTGATTGCTGCCTATCCTGATCTCTGCCTGTATCCTGACTCCTCTATTGATTGCTGCCTATCCTGACTCATCTATTGATTGCTGCCTATCCTGATCTCTGCCTGTATCCTGACTCATCTATTGATTGCTGCCTATCCTGATCTCTGCCTGTATCCTGACTCATCTATTGATTGCTGCCTATCCTGATCTCTGCCTGTATCCTGACTCATCTATTGATTGCTGCCTATCCTGATCTCTGCCTGTATCCTGACTCCTCTATTGATTGTTGTCTATCCTGATCTCTGCCTGTATCCTGACTCATCTATTGATTGCTGCCTATCCTGATCTCTGCCTGTATCCTGACTCTTCTATTGATTGCTGTCTATCCTGATCTCTGCCTGTATCCTGACTCTTCTATTGATTGCTGTCTATCCTGATCTCTGCCTGTATCCTGACTCATCTATTGATTGCTGCCTATCCTGATCTCTGCCTGTATCCTGACTCATCTATTGATTGCTGCCTATCCTGACTCATCTATTGATTGCTGTCTATCCTGATCTCTGCCTGTATCCTGACTCATCTATTGATTGCTGTCTATCCTGATCTCTGCCTGTATCCCGACTCTTCTATTGATTGCTGCCTATCCTGATCTCTGCCTGTATCCTGACTCATCTATTGATTGTTGTCTATCCTGATCTCTGCCTGTATCCTGACTCTTCTATTGATTGCTGTCTATCCTGATCTCTGCCTGTATCCTGACTCTTCTATTGATTGCTGCCTATCCTGATCTCTGCCTGTATCCTGACTCATCTATTGATTGTTGTCTATCCTGATCTCTGCCTGTATCCTGACTCCTCTATTGATTGTTGTCTATCCTGATCTCTGCCTGTATCCTGACTCTTCTATTGATTGCTGTCTATCCTGATCTCTGCCTGTATCCTGACTCTTCTATTGATTGCTGCCTATCCTGATTTCTGCCTGTATCCTGACTCATCTATTGATTGCTGCCTATCCTGATCTCTGCCTGTATCCTGACTCATCTATTGATTGCTGCCTATCCTGATCTCTGCCTGTATCCTGACTCATCTATTGATTGCTGCCTATCCTGATCTCTGCCTGTATCCTGACTCTTCTATTGATTGCTGTCTATCCTGATCTCTGCCTGTATCCTGACTCTTCTATTGATTGCTGTCTATCCTGATCTCTGCCTGTATCCTGACTCTTCTATTGATTGCTGCCTATCCTGATCTCTGCCTGTATCCTGACTCATCTATTGATTGTTGTCTATCCTGATCTCTGCCTGTATCCTGACTCCTCTATTGATTGTTGTCTATCCTGATCTCTGCCTGTATCCTGACTCTTCTATTGATTGCTGTCTATCCTGATCTCTGCCTGTATCCTGACTCTTCTATTGATTGCTGCCTATCCTGATCTCTGCCTGTATCCTGACTCATCTATTGATTGCTGCCTATCCTGATCTCTGCCTGTATCCTGACTCATCTATTGATTGCTGCCTATCCTGATCTCCGCCTGTATCCTGACTCTTCTATTGATTGCTGCCTATCCTGATCTCTGCCTGTATCCTGACTCTTCTATTGATTGCTGTCTATCCTGATCTCTGCCTGTATCCTGACTCTTCTATTGATTGCTGCCTATCCTGATCTCTGCCTGTATCCTGACTCATCTATTGATTGCTGCCTATCCTGATCTCTGCCTGTATCCTGACTCATCTATTGATTGCTGCCTATCCTGATCTCCGCCTGTATCCTGACTCTTCTATTGATTGCTGCCTATCCTGATCTCTGCCTGTATCCTGACTCCTCTATTGATTGTTGTCTATCCTGATCTCTGCCTGTATCCTGACTCTTCTATTGATTGCTGCCTATCCTGATCTCTGCCTGTATCCTGACTCATCTATTGATTGCTGCCTATCCTGATCTCTGCCTGTATCCTGACTCATCTATTGATTGCTGTCTATCCTGATCTCTGCCTGTATCCTGACTCTTCTATTGATTGCTGCCTATCCTGATCTCTGCCTGTATCCTGACTCATCTATTGATTGCTGTCTATCCTGATCTCTGCCTGTATCCTGACTCATCTATTGATTGCTGCCTATCCTGACTCCTCTATTGATTGTTGTCTATCCTGATCTCTGCTAGTTCCTGACTCTTCTATTGATTGCTGCCTATCCTGATCTCCGCCTGTATCCTGACTCTTCTATTGATTGCTGTCTATCCTGATCTCTGCCTGTATCCTGACTCTTCTATTGATTGCTGCCTATCCTGATCTCTGCCTGTATCCTGACTCATCTATTGATTGCTGCCTATCCTGATCTCTGCCTGTATCCTGACTCATCTATTGATTGCTGTCTATCCTGATCTCTGCCTGTATCCTGACTCATCTATTGATTGCTGCCTATCCTGATCTCTGCCTGTATCCTGACTCATCTATTGATTGCTGCCTATCCTGATCTCTGCCTGTATCCTGACTCTTCTATTGATTGCTGCCTATCCTGACTCATCTATTGATTGCTGCCTATCCTGATCTCTGCCTGTATCCTGACTCATCTATTGATTGCTGCCTATCCTGATCTCTGCCTGTATCCTGACTCTTCTATTGATTGCTGCCTATCCTGATCTCTGCTAGTTCGTGACCATCCCTTTGCGGTGTCCTTGTTGTTGATCTCCAGGTTCTAACCCTACCTGCCCTGAATATTCTTATGGCTGCCAGCCTCGTTCCTTGCTTGCCACCTGACTATCCAGTACTCTCTCCTGTTCCTGTGTTAGTTCTCCATTCCTCTGGTTCAGAGATCCGTCTCAGACTTCCTCTCCTTTAGTATTTCCGTGTTTGGGGTTCCAAGTCCTTGGTAGCTCGGCTCAACCAAACGTGTGTTATCATTAAGGTGAAACATCCTATCTACTTTGTATATTGGAGAGTATTCAGGCCAGTGCCCTGCTCAGAGAGCTGCTAGTCCTCCGCTCCCAGTCCTGTCTGAGAGGATCTGTTGAGAATGGGCATTACATATTATGCAGTCACCTCCTGCAGCCTCTGAGCTGATAAAGCATCATGGCAGATCTAAGTCTCACACCCCGCTCCTAATTAGAAGTAATGAAAACAGACACAATAATGTGTATGCAAAACAAATGAAAATGTCAATAAAAGAAGGTTTCAGTAGGTAAATCCAAAAAATATTCTTTATTAATATAGATTAAAAATATATATATAGGTAGATCATACATTGGGAATGGAAATCTGGTATGTTCTGAATCCGATCGAGCTGAACTCCAGTATGGAGACAATAAGTAGAAAAATAAATAGTGTTAAAATAAATGAAAACAAATACTCTGGCTCAGGCACACGGTGTACAAAATAATAAAATATATAGGTTCACCCTTCCGAAAACGCATGGTAAAGTGAATTAAAGCAAGCTTATCTGTGGAGTCCTATAGGTCACAATTATCAAATACTATGCAATACTCATAAAAAAAAAAAAAATATATATATACACATACATACACACACACACACACACACACACACACACACACACACACATACACATACACATACACATACACATACACATACACATACACATACACATACACACACACGTCAACATCACAATATAAAGCTACATTAATTATCTCTGTACATACACATCAAATTTACATTCTGTAACCTGGTTTCTCAATTAACAAGACTGACATGATGTATTAGAAAGGAGTCAAACAGCAGCCATTCAGCTGTTGAAGAACTACATCTCCCATGCTGCCCCTGCCAGCCTCTCAGCTGCATTATGGGATATTTAGGCCTTCCGTATGACAAACACAATATATTGCAATGTAACAGTTAGCGAATGTCATCACAATGTAACAAAACCGTATAGAATATTTTGCATTTAAATAGAAAAACAGGTACAGTTTGGGACGAAGGATGTGGTAACACCCAATAATTGCTTATTGTGCTTTTTAGATAAATATTGTGTTTTCCATGTTTGTAGCCCCTGGTGGTGGGTTTAATAATGCTGTGATTCCTATAAACCCCAGTGAAGCAATCGTCAGATTAGGTATCATTTTGGCCAATGGTTGTTTAAGAAGAGTAAGTGTTATTGTTACTACCTGCTCCCCTGTACCCAAGGTGCAGAGCACTTACATTTATGTCAGCAAATGACATATTCTAGAATAAATACAGGGTTAAGCCAAAAAAGGGAATTTTTCAATAACCCAAATTTTTGAGTAGTGATCATTTTTTAGTGTCATTTTTGTACTTAGTACTACTTGCAAATATTTACTGCCAATAAGAGATCTCGTCACTTTACAAACCCTACACCTGAAAACGCATGATAAGAGGACAATCGTATTGCTTGTTCTAGATTGTTATGTTCCTAGTCTATTTTGGTTGGTTTAAGGTTTTGAAAGGCAAAGAATTCAGCAATCTCTACAAGGCTCTATAACATCTGTGCTATAAAACTACACATTTATAGTAGAACAGTTGGCTTTTCACTCAAAAGGAATATAGGAGGGCAAAATAAATGATACAAAGCTTGGGATCTTTGATAGGAACAGTTTTGCCATAATTACTCATGATTTGTTAAAGGGACTGCCATGAAAAAATGCATAGGATGCATTGTTGGATAGAGGGATAATAATATACATACTCGTGAACTGATAACCAAGTGTATCTGCACTTATCCTCTTACAAGTCATCAAAAGCAGATAGAGGGCTAAAGCAGGAAACTGCATGTATTTGTATGCAAAAAAAAAACCTGTAGAATGTACAGGTTAAAAAGTATCAGATGAACCAAAGTAAATTGTCTCTTTAAAAATAAAACACCAAAATATACTTATAGATTTGTATTTTTTCATGACATGCTCCCTTTAAGCAGTTAATCTATTTTAATGTCCGCAGCAGCCAATGGATGACTGTCTGTATGCCAACATTGCAAATAAGAACTTTCGGTAGCTAATCGTTTGCCAATTAACATAGTGAATTTCGAAACAACTTTCACCCATTTTTAAACTTGTCCTAAATTCGGTCTATTAAGTGCAGACAAAGAATCCGCACAGGATTATTGTGGACGTTTTTTTTTCTTCATCTTGCATTATTTTATGATCTAAAACCATGTTTCTCTTATAAAAGAGAGTATATAGGCCAGGCCTGCCAATACACTGTGTCAGTAAACATGCGTTACATTTAATAAACATTGTATAGCTTCTCTTCCCTGCCGTTTTGTGTCACATATTTACTAACTAAACTAAAAACTAATGCGTAAGAGTGATCATTCTAAAAATAAATCTAAGTATTAATACTTCTCTGGACTGCTGACAAATGGAAATAAAAATGTGCAGAAATAGATTTTAATATTCTTGAAATGGCAATATTATTTTGAAGGCGGTCTTTATCATTCATGTGCTGGTCGGTAGAAAATGATGTGATAAGAAAATATTCACGTCTGCTGAATTCAGAATCTTAGAGGTGCCACGTTCTTCTGAATTCAGAGTATTTATTGGAATTTCATTTCACTGTTAAAAACAAAAAGGAAATAACTACAAACATGTATTGTTACGGCAGTGCCACCTACACAACATTTCTGTCACTTTCTGTAGCTTGTATACATTTTTGATAGATGGTAAATCTTTTTTTTTATTTTAAAATTAATTACAGTTTTTCTGGCTTTTTAAATTTTATTATTGAAAGTAATTTCACCAGTGCCTTTAAATGCAATGAAATCAATGAGAGGGAAAACACAGGAGGTGAGAGGAGAAAGTTAGGTCATTAGCCATTATTGTGGAATCAGCCTCTATCTGCTGAACTCGGCAGCATCGAATGCATGGGGTGCAGGGGCATGGTTTCAGTCAGCTGTGTGTTGTGATGTAACACAAGTAGGAGGAGCTTGGGAAGATAGCAACAGCTGTAACTATTAAACTTTATGTGCAGTTTTATGAGACTGAAAGCTCAGGGGGGAAATTAAATGACAGATTTCCTTTTTTTCCCCTGCCCAACATAGGATCTCATGTTAAGCCAGGATCAGGTAATGTTTAGCGGAAACACGTACCTTTCTGCTCCAGTGTGAGCGTTTTGTGACATGGAAGAGGTGCAGAGGCTGCTAATGCTGCCGAAATGGGAGCGCCGTCCCTGGGCTGTAGTGGCAGATGGGATCTTCCCTACGCCCTGTGCGTGAAGGACCAATAAAACATAAAATCATACTTCCCGCCAGCACTGTGTGCGACCTATAGATACTCCTAAAGATGTGTTCTATAAGGAGAAGCTTTATAACTGATACATTAGGAAAGCATGGGTTTAAAATGACATTACATACACAGAAATGCTGACAGTTTACAGAACGTCTTTCTGATTATCTAAAAAATAATTTTAACAAATTACACAATGAGTTGACTCAAGACACCAAAAAACAAAGTGTATATTAAACGTAACCCAATAGTGCCACTGTTTTCACAGATATGCCTGAAGCACCCCCTACAGGAACTGAATGGATTGTAAATAAAAGAGAGAGGTATAGCATAGAATCAGGAGAAGCTATGCCATGACACCTCTTCCCTTTGGAGTACATATTCTGCATGTGTGGGCCACAGACCATGAGAATGGAACAGACAAGTCTGCGCTGATCTGAAAAGTCTTGCGTAGTATTTAACTCAGCCTTTTGTAGAAATTATTCTGATTAGAGGGGCGAAATATCCTACTAAAGAAGAATATATAAATGTATTAAAAATCCCAATGCGGTTAAGGTCATTAAAAGAAAACAGACCTTTAATATACTTTCAGTAGTTTATTCTGACATTTTTGTAAAGCTAAATAAGTAAATGTACATGTTTTAAGATGATTTAGACTTTTTTTGTTTGGTCTAGTAATAGTCATCAAATTCCTACTAGAATCTCATGTATCACAGCTTACATACTGTACAGAGAAGACTATATTAGTGTCTAAGAGGTACAAATGACTGGTCATGATACTAACATACAAATATATTCACCTTATTATATGTACGTAAATGTACATGCTGAGCAACATGCAACAAACATGGAGCGGAGTTTAAAACCAAATAGTCTGGACTCTTAATCTCATTTAATTGACAAGGGAATGTCCAACATAAGACCAAACTAACCAAGCTAGAAAACCAAAAACAGTCTCCAATTGGCCTGGAAAATGTTACCAATTCGGATACTTTGGCCTCAAGTTTAAAATTCCTTGTCAATTCCTTCTGGAAATAACGACTCTCTATGGGTTTCTCACCTTTAGTCTGAGATTCGTAATTAAATCCGTAATGTAAGGCAAGTCCTTGGGTAGAATATGTTTTTTCAAAACTTTGTCAAAATCTGGATGAGACATGAGAAAATGAAGCATCTTTTGTCCGTAGTACCTACAGGGAAATCAAATGATATAAAAGGATGCTCCGTATAGGTTTGGCTAAATGATACATATAGCTCAGGAGGCTGCAGACCTGGTTTCCTGTGCCCCGTCCTGGGCAAACTTTCCAATGGCGGGCACTGCCCTGTCTGTAATGTCCTTTACTCCAGACAGCACGCGCCCTGGTCCCATTAGTACCACTAAATCACACAGGTGCTGAGCTGTGCATTTCTTTACTGCGTTGTTCAAATGGCTGTAGACATATAAGAGCATGGGAAGATTAATGGACTGAATTAAAGTGGACTGATCACTTGCGCTATTTCTCTGTATTGTCGCGGATGGGTGCTTTTTAGAAAAATCAAGGACATATTTGTTTTTAAAGTTAGGGATTATTTAATAACAGCACGAAAAAAACGTAAGTTAACTTCCTTCTCAACACCGAACAGAACCAATCAGCTTCTACCAAGGGGGAGGAGTAACCAAGAAACTATGCTCCAAATAATTAAAATGGCACCATTCAAACAGCTTTTGAAATGTACGAATTACATATGGATTCTTAACAGGTATTTGCAAATTAAAACGATTGAGGTTCAGTAGCAGATGGCACAGCTATACCCTCCCATTACTTAAACACATCATAAACATTTTCTTTATAATTAGTAAAAATCAGACCGGCAAACCTGCTGCAAGAGTTTCACAAATTTTCACACTACAACAGGGCTTGATTTCTAAAATCAAATCAATATAATGAAACATTTCATTTGTTTTAATTATAAAGATTTGGAGTTACCTGAGCCCCCCGTTTAAGAGGGCTATGAGGGCGCGTACAGGGGTAACATTTTGCACCATGGCATCTAGCGTCTTGTCTATGTCTTCTCGGATAAAGGTGTTGGGTTCCCCGGATTTGTGCAATAGGACCCGCACAGAGTTATCGAGTTCGTAATCCATGTTTTTCTTCAAGTGCGTGAACATATCTCCTAGGCAGACAATGGCGGCACGGGAAACGCTGGAGCGCAAGTTCTTTACCTTAACCGTGAAACATAAAGCAAGGTCGTCGACGCATGTTATGGATTATATCAGACATAACATAGGATTACAAAGCTCAACCTGTACCTAACACAGTGCTTATCCTGTGAATGCAGATAAATAAAAATATATATATATTTAAAATGATTTATACATTGCGTAATTATTATTCTACCAGTATTGTCTTCAGCTGGTCTGCTATATATAAACCCTGTCTGGTCTGCTCCTGTTTGGAGCAATTGTAGATTGTAGCATCTCCAATGGGAACTGGTTTTGGTCTCCAATATAATTAAATACCCTAAGAAGTGTGGGTGAAATCCACGGGTCCAATAACTGATAAAAAAAAGAGCTGTTTATCCATCAGGACCCAGAGATTTCCCCTGACTTAGACCCTGTATTGCTTCATGTACTTCAGATAGTTCAAAGGGTTTGTTTAAGGCTAAAAGGTTTTCCTCCGAGACTCTTGGGAGACCAGAAGTGTTAATGCTGGATAGTGAGCAGTTGTCCTTTAAGTTCAGATTTTTACACAAGGTTGTTACATCGGCATTGAGAAATATAACAATGGAAGAGACTCTAGGACACAAATAACAATTACCTCTTTAATGACAGTAACTTTCAGGTCAGGAAGTCTCTCAATAACCAGGTCAGAATGGAAAACTGTCAGAGAACGAACCAGATGCAGGCCTTCCACCTTCCTCTCCCTGCCGGTAATCAAATGATATTCTTAGTGGAAACCGATTCACAGGAAATAACTAGTGTGAGTTGGTTTAATATAAGTAATGCAATAATCCCTTGTAGGTCACTTAAATTAAACCACAAACCCAAGTGTTTTTATTAACGAAAAGCATCCAAATAAAATAAACTGCAAAGCATTCAGAAAGATAAAAATCAGTGGCACTAACTGGAAGGAAAATCAGAAATAGTTATTGACAAGGGAATATAGACCCCAAATTAAATTGTACGGAAATTCTAGAATTAAGAGCATAAAATGTGTTAAAACTATCATTAAACACCCACCTTTTATATTAAAATAGCTTGCGTAAAAAAAAAAAAAAGCCATTAAAACCCCGTTCTAATCTTACAGTCACATATTATATTAAATACATCAGAAATCTTGTAGTGGGATATATACTGCTTACATTGCCATTCATAAAGAAGATTTGTCATTCTATGTTTCTATACATTAAAGGAGTTTAAACATGCATGGCATAAGCATATGGCTATCCAGGAGGTAAGAAAAGGTCAGGAACTAAAGAAAGTATTACATTACTGAGAGGGTAGTGGATGCATGGAATAGTCTTCCAGAAGAAGTGGTAGAGGTTAATACAGTGAAGGTGTTTAAGCATGCGTGGGATAGGTATAAGGCTATCCTAGATATAAGATAAGGCAAGGGACTAATGAAAGTATTACTTTACTGAGAGGGTAGTGGATGGATGGAATAGTCTTTCAGTAGAAGTGGTAGAGGTTAATACAGTGAAGGAGTTTAAGCATGCATGGGATAGGTATAAGGCTATCCTAGATATAAGATAAGGCCAGGGACTAATGAAAGTATTACATTACTGAGAGGGTAGTGGATGCATGGAATAGTCTTCCAGAAGAAGTGGTAGAGGTTAATATAGTGAAGGAGTTTAAGCATGCGTGGGATAGGTATAAGGCTATCCTAGATATAAGATAAGGCCAGGGACTAATGAAAGTATTACATTACTGAGAGGGTAGTGGATGCATGGAATAGTCTTCCAGTAGAAGTGGTAGAGGTTAATACAGTGAAGGAGTTTAAGCATGCGTGGGATAGGTATAAGGCTATCCTAGATATAAGATATGGCCAGGGACTAATGAAAGTATTACATTACTGAGAGGGTAGTGGATGTATGGAATAGTCTTCCAGTAGAAGTGGTAGAGGTTAATACAGTGAAGGAGTTTAAGCATGCGTGGGATAGGTATAAGGCTATCCTAGATATAAGATAAGGCCAGGGACTAATGAAAGTATTACATTACTGAGAGGGTAGTGGATGCATGGAATAGTCTTCCAGTAGAAGTGGTAGAGGTTAATACAGTGAAGGAGTTTAAGCATGCATGGGATAGGTATAAGGCTATCCTAGATATAAGATAAGGCCAGGGACTAATGAAAGTATTACATTACTGAGAGGGTAGTGGATGTATGGAATAGCTTTCCAGTATCTACATTATATCTGTACAGAAAGCAACATGTAAAATGTATCCCTGACTCCAATAACTACTTCTTACCATTCATCATCAGCCAGGAGTTTGAAGGCCTCAGACACTGACCCTTCGGGTCTCGTCAGTTCTTTTAGTCCTGCAGGGTCAATGGTCTCAGAACTATGGCTGGCGGAGGGTTGTTTCTCTTTACCGGGGCTTTTATGTGCTATTGGGAGGAGATTTCACACCTCAGACATTGGCACAAAGATCACTGCTCTAATTAGAAGTCACACAAAAACACCACATTTCTATATTGAAAGAGGAATGATCATGAAGTCCTATCCGGATGGAATGTGTAAGGCTTTTTGGCCTTTCTCACTTCCTGTAGTTGGCTCAGATACAGCACAAGGCATGAATCCAGTACACGGTCTCAATTAGAAATGTTACAGAAAAGTACAGAGAGCTGCACCGAGCACTTCGTTAAACTCCCTTCTGATACTACAGAAAAGCTATTACCTGAGGTCTTCTTCAGACTGGTAGTTCTTTTTAATGATGGTGGACTAATGTCAAAAATGTCCGCACTGTTAGATTTCAGTGTCCGTGCTAAAAGAAAAGATACAAATAAAATTAAATACAGAGATGAAAATACAAGAGGCAGAGTCGAAGCCGTGGTTTCTCTTGTCCGCTCGTCAGACTATTATAGAGGGATTAAACCGACTAAACAGTCTTAAAGAACAAGTATTGCAAAAAGTTACCTTATGTTTAATTGAAATCAATTGTATCAAATGTAGATGATTTATACATACAATATTTAATGAAAAAATTACAAATAAAGTACCTTATTGAGCCTTCTTTACTCCATATAGCTCTATCAGGGGGCAGAGATGTTGGTTAGAATCTTTACTCCATATTGTTCTCTCAGGGGGCAGACATGTTGGTTAGAGTCTTGGGTCAGATCTTCACTCACCTTGGTTCAGATGAACAAAGATCTGACCAAAGACAAAATATCTGCCTCCTGGTGGAGCTATATGGGGTAAAGATGGCTCAATAAGGTGCTTTATTTGTATTCTTTCATTAAAGTATTTCTATATAAAATGCCTACACTTGATGTTATCTTTCAATTAAACACAACTTTATTTTTTGCTACAGTTAGCCTTCAAAAACTTGTGTGATTGAAAAGTCCTCTGATGTGACAGAAGCATCAGAGTGTAAAATAAATAAAAGTGAAACGCAAAAATAGATTTAGAAAAGATAAAAATGGCTGGAAATCCGCATTGAACACAAAACACAATCCTTTTGGCACAAACTTTAGAGAATGTTAGAGGCTAACTTTCTGTGAGGAATGGATTGGGGTCCGTGTGGCCGAGCTGTTCCTTGCTTTCAGGATCCTTGTATTCACTCCGCTCTTTCAGGCCGTTTTCTTGCATCTGTCTCATCTTGTCCCTGGCTGATTTGGACATTGTTACTTTGACCTGAAGAAGATTAAAAAAAAATAAATAAATAAGTGTACCAAAAAATGTGTTTCATCAAAGGCCAAGGTATCATGGTGCTGCCCCCCCGGCAGCTGCTGACCGCCTACATCTCCAATAATACTCTGCCAGTTAACCCCTTCATGACCTGTTAAGTTTAGGATGTTCTATGCTGTCCTAGCATCTTTTGGGGCTTGTACATTAGGAGGGCATAGAGGGGTTAAGAAGCTGGCAGTGAAGTAGGGAAGACATCATTCTCCAACAGCTCAAGGGTCTCACTTTCTGGATTATCTCAGTGCCTTTCTAGGGCACACGGTGCAGCAAGATAACAAAACTCACAGCTCCACATACATAATACAGTCATTGTATATTATGATGGTCCAGGCTACTTCGGTAAATTTGAGTATACCTCACTATCGATGTTGCCGTGCTGGACAGCCCGTCCATAGATACCGCTAGGGGGCTGGATGCTTTGTTTCAAGTTATTTGGATCAGCTGTAGGTGAGAAAGAAGGTTGGCTGCTGGTCTGGGAAGGAGCTAATGGAGTTTCAAAAACACCTATGGAAAAAATAAAAAAAACAGTGTTAAGAAGACATTATCAGCTTAACGAGTTTGATGCACATCAATAAAGAGCGGGTTGAGGAGCTGATCGAGTGCACAGTGAGTCTGGAACAGATACAAAGAGCTTGCTACAGATTAGTGGTTAATGGCATGCAACAAGGGATGTACGATACTTTCCAAAAACTAGCTGAACATAATTGGTGGCCTTCAGTCTGAGTAAAGGTTATTGAGAAGGGCCAAGTCACTTCCAGAATGCTGCAGTACAGTGGTGTAAGGAGGGAAGGTACCGCACAATATATATATTTTTTATCCTCACCTTTTCCGATAATGGCCACAGAATCCTCTCCGATGGAGCTTGTCAAGTTATAATCAGAGATGCCAGAGTGCTGAAAACTGGAGGATGATCCAGTGATTCCTAGAAAGGATAAACCATAGACTATAAAACACAAGTTTAGAAAGTGTTCTGCACGTATCACGAGTGGGGACTCGCTATGCTAGTGCGTAGAGAGTACTCTAATTCCCAGGGATGCATGGCAGCTGCCTATTACAGGATGAACACATGAACTATATTTGTAATTGTTCTTCTATATTAGAAGTACAAATGAAAAAAAAAAAATAGTTGTCCGTTAATACTAAATTCATTATAATAATTAGTATTAACTAGAAAGAGTACATTGAGTTAGTGCTTCTTTCTCAGTAAATTATATATATATATATATATATATATATATATATATATGTAAGGTAAATATATAAATATATATATATATAAATGTAATGTAAATATATAAATATATATAAATGTTGCAAGAGCCATGGAAGGGATAAAAATTCTTAGAAGCAAAGCAATCCTTCTTAAAATGGGTACCGATTGATCTTAGTGTTTAAAATAAAATGTGAACATCCACTTTAAATGTACAAATCCCATTTGTGTGTACAGTAGAAGCAATATGTATTATTAAAGTTTACTGTCACTATATAGTTTATCGCTGTGATTATAGCAATCACCTCACCTATACAAAGTCCTAAACCAGATGAACCAGATCCCTCCTCTGTGATACTTTTAAGAGGCAGATAATACTTATGTGTAGAAGTCACAAGATGAAAGCAGGTGTAACTTCTAGATCGGATTTTCTGGATCGTTTGATCTCAAGAATGCTTGAAAATCCCGGCTTAGAAAGGGGCCACTCCCCATCAAAAAATAAATAAAAATACAAACAAACAGCGGCACTTACTGACCTCAGAATCCTTTCTGAAATACATACACTGATGTCCTATTTAATTAAAATGTAGCACTTTTCAATATGCATCTTAAAGGCAGCTTAATGTGTGTCTAGGAGAGTTCAGAGCGGCTGATTGTAGCTGAAGTCAGAGCCATTTCAGGGGCTTTCGAAAAGACAATGCGACCATCTCCACTAAATGAATGCGGGGAACATATTACTGCACTGCAGTTCACAAGCCACACCGCTTCAGACAAGTATGTTACCTCGCAAGGGTTTTATGGGCTTCTGATGGTCTGTAGACTGATGTCTGGCTGGGGTGGTGGAAACAGATTTGACTTGATTCTCTTCAGCGTCTGTTGCGCCGTTTCTGTAGTTCATCCGCTGTCCGATGATTCGCACTGGCTTGTCACTTGCAGCCATTCCTGTGTCGGCGAGAAAAGTAAGGGGCGCTAGTTAATAAAACTCTAGTGTGCGCTGCGTAACATTCTTGGACAGCCTGTCAGCAATAGGGGGGTATGGATATATTGTGTAGGTTCAAACTGTGCCCGGGGCATCTAAAAGCAGATAGAACACTATATTTTCAATGATACAGTAAAATAAACTGGGCATAAATTGGTAAAGAACATAAGTCTTTGAGTAAAAGCTAACAAATTCAAGATGATAAAACAAAGAGCCCTGGAATCCATTTATATAAAACACTGCATTTATAGGGAGACTGAACCCTAAAACCAGGGACGGGCAACCTGCGGCCTTCCAGCTGCTGATCAACTACATCTCTCAGCTGGCAGAGGAGTATGGGAAATGTAATGTCTCACCGTCACTGGTGTGACGTACCTTCATTGGAAAGCTCGGCTTTTTTAGAAGCATCTTTACATTGCGCGGAGGGCAGTCTGGGGGGATGGGGTTTTCTTTTCGGAAGAGCAGAGACTTGAAGCCTGTAATTGCCAAAAAAAAAAGGTAAAAAAACAACACATATTAACTAGATCAGTAAAATACAGTATCCTGAGGAATAGGATGGAGCTTTATGATAAAAGAATAAATGATAGCACTTGTGACTTGTTCCCATTGGCTCTTTTTATACATAATTTAACATTTCAAATGTATGTTAAACGTTTGCAAATGTGATGATGTATGGTTTGTTTTTTATTCTGCTCCAGTTATTGAACTGAAGTTATGTTGAGTTCCCGTATTACACACTTACAAGCTTGGTTTGCAAGCAAAATGGCTACAGCCAGATCTACATTCACATACTATGTGGGGAGTTTGAACATTGCTTTGGAGAGACTGGTCTGCCGCTTTGGTTACTGTTTAACTATTTAAATATTTGGGGAATTACTCAGTTGTTTCAGTGTGGGTTGGTTCTCCAAGTAGAACGCAACACATTTTTACTTGATTGTAACAGTAGTGAGTGATCTTAAAAGGACAACTGTAGCAAAACATGAGGTTGTGTTTAGTTTAATGATGTGTAGGCATTTTATATTGAAATACTTTAATAAAAGAATACAAATAAAGCACCTTATTGAGCCATCTTTACTCCATATAGCTCCACCAGGAGGCAGACATGTTGGTTAGAATCTTTGGTCAGATCTTTGTTCATCTGAACCAAGGTGAGTGAAGATCTGACCCAAGATTCTAAACAAGATGTCTGCCCCCTGAGAGAACGATATGGAGTAAAGATTCTAACCAACATGTCTGCCCCCTGAGAGAACTATATGGAGTAAAGACTCTAACCAACATGTCTGCCCCCTGAGAGATCTATATGGAGTAAAGATTCTAACCAACATGTCTGCCCCCTGAGAGAACTATATGGAGTAAAGATTCTAACCAACATGTCTGCCCCCTGAGAGAACTATATGGAGTAAAGATTCTAACCAACATGTCTGCCCCCTGAGAGAGCTATATGGAGTAAAGATTCTAACCAACATGTCTGCCCCCTGAGAGAGCTATATGGAGTAAAGATTCTAACCAACATGTCTGCCCCCTGAGAGAATGATATGGAGTAAAGATTCTAACCAACATGTCTGCCCCCTGAGAGAACTATATGGAGTAAAGATTCTCACCAACATGTCTGCCCCCTGAGAGAACGATATGGAGTAAAGATTCTAACCAACATGTCTGCCCCGAGAGAACGATATGGAGTAAAGATTCTAACCAACATGTCTGCCCCCTGAGAGAGCTATATGGAGTAAAGATTCTAACCAACATGTCTGCCCCCTGAGAGAACGATATGGAGTAAAGATTCTAACCAACATGTCTGCCCCCTGAGAGAACAATACGGAGTAAAGATTCTAACCAACATGTCTGCCCCCTGAGAGAGCTATATGGAGTAAAGATTCTAACCAACATGTCTGCCCCCTGAGAGAACAATATGGAGTAAAGATTCTAACCAACATGTCTGCCCCCTGAGAGAGTTATATGGAGTAAAGATTCTAACCAACATGTCTGCCCCCTGAGAGAACGATATGGAGTAAAGATTCTAACCAACATGTCTGCCCCCTGAGAGAGCTATATGGAGTAAAGATTCTAACCAACATGTCTGCCCCCTGAGAGAACGATATGGAGTAAAGATTCTAACCAACATGTCTGCCCCCTGAGAGAACGATATGGAGTAAAGATTCTAACCAACATGTCATCTCCTTCCTTGAAGGAAGCAAGGGTTAAAAAAAAATCATGTCCCACTTGTCTGGAGCAAACCCGACGTGTATCTTAATAGATTGACGCAGATTTACTATCTGCTGTGTCTCTCATGCAACGCACAGCAGTTTCTGGTAGTCAGCGAGCGCACAGACTATTCCATGCATCCACTACCCTCTCAGTAATGTAATACTTTCATTAGTCCCTGGCCTTATCTTATATCTAGGATAGCCTTATACCTATCACACGCATGCTTAAACTCCTTCACTGTATTAACCTCTACCACTTCTACTGGAAGACTATTCCATACATCCACTACCCTCTCAGTAATGTAATACTGTCATTAGTCCGTGGCCTCATCTTATATCTAGGATAGCCTTATACCTATCACATGCATGCTTAAACTCCTTCACTGTATTAACCTCTACCACTTCTACTGGAAGACTATTCCATGCATCCACTACCCTCTCAGTAATGTAATACTTTCATTAGTCCCTGGCCTTATCTTATATCTAAGATAGCCTTATACCTATCCCATGCATGCTTAAACTCCTTCACTGTATTAACCTCTACCACTTCTACTGGAAGACTATTCCATGCATCCACTACCCTCTCAGTAATGTAATACTGTCATTAGTCCCTGACCTTATCTTATATCTAGGATAGCCTTATACCTATCCCATGCATGCTTAAACGCCTTCACTGTATTAACCTCTACCACTTCTACTGGAAGACTATTCCATGCATCCACTACCCTCTCAGTAATGTAATACTGTCATTAGTCCCTGACCTTATCTTATATCTAGGATAGCCTTATACCTATCCCATGCATGCTTAAACTACTTCACTGTATTACCCTCTACCACTTCTACTGGAAGACTATTCCATACATCCACTACCCTCTCAGTAAAGTAATACTTTCATTAGTCCCTGACCTTATCTTATATCTAGGATAGCCTTATACCTATCCCATGCATGCTTAAACTCCTTCACTGTATTAACCTCTACCACTTCTACTGGAAGACTATTCCATACATCCACTACCCTCTCAGTAATGTAATACTTTCATTAGTCCCTGGCCTTATCTTATATCTAGGATAGCCTTATACCTATGCCATGCATGCTTAAACTCCTTCACTGTATTAACCTCTACCACTTCTACTGGAAGACTATTCCATACATCCACTACCCTCTCAGTAATGTAATACTTTCATTAGTCCCTGGCCTTATCTTATATCTAGGATAGCCTTATACCTATGCCATGCATGCTTAAACTCCTTCACTGTATTAACCTCTACCACTTCTACTGGAAGACTATTCCATACATCCACTACTGTAAAACTTCCTGATATTACTTTGAAACCTTTGTCTGGGTAAACAGGTATTAAAAAAGCATCAATTAAATTTAAGGACAAGCACTTATGAGATATCTTTACGAGAAATGATTATATACATTTTGAGTTGCCAATATCTGTGAACATACAAAGCACATGCTTCGCACATAAAAACAGGACATTGATAAATTGCTCATTAAGTAACCTGAAGAGAAAAAGACCCCCAAAAATTAATCTGGTTATATATATATATATATATATTTTTTTTTTTTTACAGATGGCTACAAATTTGTAGTTGAAATGTGAGAGGTAACTATGTTTTCCTAAATCTGTTTAGAAATGTCCATCTGCACCTGACCATGTAACAGTCTTATCCATCTTATTACTCGCTTGTTTAAGCACCAATGCAGATCTTTACAGGTAGAAAAGGTCTGTGTTGTGTATACAAAGTATTACTAAAGACACGACTGGTGAAACCTGCACTCACGTTATCTTTATGTTCGGTGTCGGAGGCCGGGGCGATCTCACTGACTCTCTGCTGTAAACGCCACTCTCTGTGTATGCGCGATTAACGGGAGATGTCGGAGAATCCAGGGTCAGTTCCAGTTTCAGGGAGTCGGGGCTGTCGAGGTCGGAGAGGCTGCCGCTGATTTGAGCTCTTTTCTTAGCAGCGCTGTTTCTCAGGTGGCGGAGAGAGCTAATCATCTAGGACACAAAGGAGACACAAATCAAGACAAAACAGCCTCAGCTCTGCATATCAGCAAATCACTGAAATCCTGCATCAGGGAGAGGCGTACACGGGGAAGAACGTATCGGGTCGGTGCGGGTTTGTGCTCTGGCCCCTAACCTTAGTCTCAGCCCACGTATAAAGAATCAGCTACTCTTCCATGCCTGCTAATTGCCAGAGAACCTGAAAAATGCTGCGTCAGGATGTAGAAAAACAATTGCCTAGAATTGAATTGCAATCTTGTAGCTCAAGCATCACGTGACATAGAGAGGAGCCTTGACATACGGTACTAACAGGGGAGAGAGAACAATTACCGAGTTTCAAGGATGTAAAGTCATTTCGACTTGTGTAGTAAAATTAAAAATCTGCAATGTTTACAATGCTGTACTTTGATTTCAAATGGTTTTCTAACATTAGTGGACACAAAAAAATCCAGAAAGCAATTTTGAATTTAGAAGTGGCCTATGGAATAAAAAAAAAAAAAAAAAAATCAGATTGTAATGTACAGGAAATGACCCACTGCGTTTCCCTAAGTATAACATACATGTACACCAACATTCACACGTTTGGGGGTCACTAGAAAATCTGAATCATTTCTGACCTTCTCAACATCTTGACTGTATTTCCTGTTCCTTTTGTAACTCGTGATGAAAGTTTTTTATGGAAAACAAGGACATTTAGAAGTGACTCCATGTTTTGGACGGTCGTGTATTCACCATATACATGTCTAGATTTCAGCCTACCCGTGTGTAACAAGACGCTATTTCACCATGCTTGAATAGACAAGGTTTTCAGCCGCACAACCCAGGATTATGTACATCTTTCCACTAACCTCTTCGTGCTCATCTTCTTGTTTGGTGCTTAAGTTCTGCAGGTCGAGAGCGAGATTCTCTTCCTCGCTGGAAACATCAGGAATCTGCTGATTGTTTCTAATTTGGCTGGTGGAGAGGTTACTGATATCCGGTAAGGATTTAGCTCCCTTGGCGATTGGGGGGACTGGTTTTGATCGGTTCAGGTCTTTCCGTGCAGAGGGTACTCTCACCATCGCAGCTTTCTGTGGGACTGGAGTCTCATCGTCAACTACTAAAGAGAAAATAAATGAGATCTTTACAAACAGATGAGGAGGGGGGCACAGGACGTCACCGAGATCCTTCAGGATGTACAGACAGCTGGGGCCTGACTGAAATAGGTGCACTTCACCCATAAGTACCACATGCCTTGTGTGACCAGACCCTTTTGTATAAAAAGACAGCACAAAAAGGGTTCCTTTTTCAGCAATTCACAGCATGTGAAATAATATAATAACTGAAAACTACTATTTTTTCTATCCTTTTAGAAATAAATAGATCCTATTCCTTGAATTAACAACAGCTACACTGAATATAAGCAAGCTGTCTTATCAGTGTTGGTACTAGGAGACACCGGACCTTAGAGAAGTGATAGTTGGAAAGATGACTGTAGGTAAAAATGTCTTCATGTATAACTGAAACTTTGCACCACATGGAGACCATTGAAATAGAAGTGATTTAATGTAAGTACTTTATTAAGTCCTCTTTGTTCCATATCATTTTATTATCTTGGGAAGGAAGATTTGACCCAACCATGAATATGTCTACTCCCTACTAGAGTGATAAAGAGCACAGAAGGCTCAGTAAGGTCATTTATTGTTTGTGCTTTCACCAAAGTATATAAAATGTCTACACCCGATGCCCTCTTTCCATTAAACATAGCTCGTAATACACCATTTGTGATAATCGAGTTGGAATGTAACTTGAACCAATGGGCAAGGAACAGCACCAGGAAAACCTACTGGTCTAGGATGTATTAATACATTGTGGTCATGCAGAGCTTTTGTCTAGAATGAGTGGTTGCTAGCAAAGCGCTACTGGTGAGATGGGTAGAGTATCTGTGCATTTTTTAAATAAAAATGTTTTAATGAAAGAATATAAATAATATACCTTTATTCTTGCTCTGTTTAGATCTAATAAGGAGCGGACATGTTTAGAATCTGAACCAAGGTGTAGGAAGAAGGATGATCTGTGTGATCTGACCCAAGATTCTAAACAATATATGTCTGCCTCCTGTTAGGGCAGGTTCATGGTAAAAAGGAAGAATTCTGGGTTGGAAACTATACTGTAAACAATTACAAGAAATCTGGGCTGGATTTCCCATTGACTCGTTCATAAATGCATCTGCTCTTAGAGCAACATAACTGCCACCTGTCCTGCTATACAGCGGATAATGAATACTGCGCATGTGCAGAGAAGCCACGCCCCCCCCCCCCCCCCCAGCTTCTCCATTGTACATTAGAAGGTATATTCCACTTCCACCCAATGCCCATCTATCGGTCGATGTGAGTATCAATATTGGGAAGTCTGCAGCTAATGAGCTATGGCTCAGACACAAAGGTTCTTTACCCATGGTCCTCGCAGTTCTACACCCCCATTTGTAGGCAAAATAGGTAAAAAGAGACCAAGTTAGCATCTTCTCTACGGACTAAAGATAAACACTAAGTGTCTCTTACAGAACAGACAACAGGCGACTATATCTCTTTGTAAGGTACAGACTGACGCATTCAAATCCCAGATCCATGGCGCTCTAGCCTCCCTTCCCAGATCCATGGCGCTCTAGCCTCCCTTCCCAGATCCATGGCGCTCTAGCCTCCCTTCCCAGATCCATGGCGCTCTAGCCTCCCTTCCCAGATCCATGGCGCTCTAGCCTCCCTTCCCAGATCCATGGCGCTCTAGCCTCCCTTCCCAGTGTGCACAGTGGATTGGCAGAATGGCCTGGGGAGGTTTCTAACCTGTGGATGTAGTGTGACGGTCAGGATTAACGCTGACATTATTAGGAGACCGAGGTGCAGATGAATTTTTGGTTTTAGCTGCTGGGGTTTTCAGGACTGGAATGTGCTTCCTATCATACAGCGGGGGGATCTGAAGGGGAAAAAACACACACTGGTTAGATTTTTTGCTCAGTTAAGCAGCCCCCCCAAAAACAATCCATCCATGAACGTGCATGTTTACCAAACAAACAGAAGCAAAACATGTATTCTCATCATTATAGATAGGTACAGAAAGAATAAACTGCAATATTATTCCTATAATACCGGAAAGACACTGGGTGTTCTATAGAAACATGGCGGACATAAAAATAGCGCCCAATAGCCACGCCCCAACATAAAATGTGTAAGGATGGAAAAAACAAACAAACAAGGTTTTATATAAAACTCAATAACTCTAAAACATGGGAAATCAACAGTGACACTTTCTAAACGACATCTCTCATGATCCTCAGCCAACATTTTCTAGCTTAGCATCATGGAAGTTGTAATTAATTAGAGAAAGGTCAGAGAGAGTTACCCTTTTGTTATAGGTTTTAAACAACAGCATTAGGTCCAGGCTGTCAGGGACAACCCCTCTGGTGCTGGGGGACAGCTACAGTTCTCATTATGCTAAGCCGGTCTTTGCACGAGTATTATAAGAATAATCAAACCTTTTATCCTGGTCTAATTCGCTGGGGAAAAAACAACAACTTGAGCATGTTCTTTGCATCTTCTTACACTACAGTGTTGACATCTTGTGTCTGTCTCACTGTCTGCCTGCTCCCTCCTACTCTCTGTTCACATTACCACTCACACATACTTTTATCTCTCTTATCTCATATGACTGACAGACAGGCACACCATGAGGAGCGGACGACAATCGCCAGACTGCAGCTTCAAAGAATGATTTCTCCCACGTCTGTTTTTCTGACACAGACAATGGAATCTTTAAATGGCGATAGTGGGTATTGTCCTGCGGCTGTGCACTGACCATCAGGGTATGTAGGCAGCTTCCATTATTACAGTTCCCATGATGCTTTGAGCATAGAAGTCCTAACCCCAGGTTCCAACCCATGACACTGGTCTCTATTAAGCTCAGCCAGCTGCTTTTGCTGACTGAGCATCATAGGATCACTAGATTAGCCTGCCAAATGGCTGGCCCTGTGTTATTGGAAGTGTTGTCCACAATAGAAGGAATTAAAAGGTTTGTCATCACTGGATAAGGAAGGTACTGCTGTATCATTCCCAGAATTAAACAGACTGTCCCCCAATATAGATTACAGGATAAAGGATTTCCCATGATGCATTATCCACAACTTGCTGGACACCACATGTCCACCACAACTCGGGACTTATGACAGTGACAACCAGCTTTGGCACCCCAACTTCCAAGATGCACAACGATGGAAATACAAAAGCTAAAGGTTAGCTCTTTTCTACTAACTTAGCAGCCTAAATGTCCCCTAGTCCTTTGCCCCTGCCCTTATTACTTGCCCATTTTTATTTGTACTTTCTGGGCCCATCAGCAAAATCTGAAAGGTGCTTCAACAATGTCCTGTAAGTGAGGTCACAAGTTTGGTTTAAAATGTGACGAAAAAAGAGCTTGCAATCATGTATCCTCTACCCATACTGCTAACAGCATTTATATGAGAGCTCAGTGGTCTATAGGAAGCTTCGTCTCTAGGAACCGGCTCCAAAACCCTATATATCCAACTCTCTGCAGCACAATACACACTGCCAGGGTAGAATTTCCTACCGGCTGTATCTTGGCAACATGAAACCTCCTATATTGACATGTAAACTTACTCCGGACAACTGGAACACACTGGGCCAATAGAGTGTAAAAATAATATTTAACTAGCAGTAATAAATAAACCAACAAGACACATGGCCAAAGGCAGGGATTGTCACTTGCAGTGTGATACTGGAAGATGTTGTGGCCAGCCTCATGCTGCCTGGTTACAGGTTATTGCAGATATTTAAGAAGAAACATTCGTGGCCAAGAGAATTTATTTTCATTTAGATTGTGTTTCCACAGTCAGAATATTCTGCTTCCAGATTAGTTTGTTTCATCTCTACAGATCCTCACTGTACAATTCAAAGATTTGCAGATTGTAAAATCTATTCACAAACATTACATTTAGGAGCCAAACAGACAAACTGGTTCCTAATGGATTATTTTACATAGGATCCTATGAAAAGCACCATTTCATAGTCTACAATTTTGTAAAACATTCATTTGACCATGGAGCCAAGTTCGACTTGGATGCTGTGAAAGTGGCTCTGGGGATGCCTATTAGGGCAGTCAGTAACATCCAAGTAAAAATAAATATATGGATATGTTTTAGTTAGGTTAGAATTGGGGTTAAAATGTCACTAAAGGTAATCCGGGGGGGGGGGGGGGGGGGGACCTATTCGTATGAATGGGGACTCTATTTCGGTTTATAGAAAGCCCATAGCATTACATACAATGTAATCGCCGAACCCCGAACTCCAACCCGAACATCCAGTGAAATGTCCGTGTTCGGGTCCGGGGTCCAAAAAACGTAATGTTCGGTAGGAACCCGAACAGTGCGGTTTGGGTTCGCTCAACTCAATTCTCAACAATTTTCACCATAGATTATTATTTTATTAATAGTAAATTATATGAAATGACGAAAATAATGGTCTCTAAAGAAAGCCCTTTGTATGCCGATAAAAACAAAAATATACGTGTGGGTACATTAAATGAGAAAGAGGAACAGTACAGCTAAACACAAACACCGCAGCCTCCGTTACGACAAAAGGTTTGGTCACAAAGGGCTTAAGGGGCAGTGCAGCCGAGGGAGTCTGTTCACATCAAATAAAGGAAAGACAGAAACAGATCTGTCTCAGGTTTTCTCCCCCCACTCCTATGTGTTAAAAACTGCAACAGTCCTGCCTCTTTCTACAAACCCTGCTTATTGGATATTATTGAATTTCTTCCCCCGCTAATCCCAGATTATTTTTAGGAAGTTAAATTCCAGTAAAGTCAGCGGCAGATAATCATTAGACAAACCTGACATTAGTGAGCTAGAAAAGCCTGGTACATTAAATAAACTCCCCTTCATGATAAGGAGCTTACAGGACACTTTAACAGCCGTCTTATTCCAGCTTTTATTTTAATGATAACTAGAATATCCATTTACAAAACATTTCTGGGAGAGGACGTACTTGGGACAGGGCAAGACAACAGTCCGCCTAAACATTGCTTCCACTGTGAAGGTAGAACATAAAAAACGATCTATGCATTGCATACCTCCCAACTGTCCCGCTAAGCTCTACCTCGGTGGCACTGTGTCAGCAGATTTGCAAGCAATCCATTAAATAAGAGAAAAGGGCGTTTCGAACATGTCTGTGGTGTCTCCAGCTTACGACATCACTTTTGGCTTGATTTGCATTTCAAGCAACAAGGTGATGTCATAAACAGGAGACCACCCGACACTTTTCAAAGTATATATTTTTTTCTCTTTTGCAATGCTTTTGCTTGTATTTCTGCTCACACAATGTAAAGATCATTTTTTTTATTCCCCCTTCACTTAGACAGATATGTACATCCCAAATATAATGGTCCTTGAGGACCATGCGGCCATACATATTTATATATAGTTTGAAGGGGCCGGAGCTAGCCGTTGCAGAGGCCAGACGTGTGCTTGTGGAGCTCCAGGCCTTGTAGGCAAATAAAGGATATTTGTGATGGCCAAACATCTCAAGTACCAACAACACCAAAACCATGCAATGATGGTACATTTCTACTCCCGTCCTCTCGTTACCCCCTCTTCCTATTTTTGCAATTCCCTGCACTTCTCTCTATTGAGTAAAACCCTTTCATGCATTAGCATTGCCTGGATCAGTCATGTCTTCTCTACAGAACGATGCTCACCCATGCATGCCAAAACACCTCCGTTTTCACATGTATTCAATAAGGGGTCCATATTTTTTCACCTTGATTTTTTTACTTAAAAAAACCTCAACAACCATCATAATAAAATAAAATAAAAAAAACAATATATAAAAGCAAAAGACAGTATAAACCCTATAAACACACCAATTGTACCTGATCTGACGCCAGCACGACGGAGGTCTGATTTCCTGGAAACGGCTCCATCGTCCCTAGGTACTGAGTTTCCCAAGGGAATTTATTTTTTCCTTTCCCTGCACTCAGCATTCTGCGACTTACTGGATCGATGTGAGGAATTGTATTCCTACTGCAGAGATCACATGGTACGTACTGCCCGCTTTGAATGCGACTACCAGTTAATAGCCAGTCTGTGTCTGCCCCAGGCAAGTGGCGAATGCCGGATGATGGGAATGGAAGTGCATATTCTACCAAGCCTTGTGGATTGATTCTGGGGAGGGTCTTCCGTGCAAGTCTTGCCATGACCGCGTTCATTAGCCCATCACAGTTATCTTGAAGCTCTACCTCGTCCACTGCATTAAGGAGGCTGCTTTTTATTGGGCTCATGGTAGCGGCCAACACAGCAAAAACTTCCAATGCTGCATGTCGAACCTTTCTCTTGCCATCTATTAGAAACGAGGCAAGTTCACCAGCCAGGTGAGGTAAATCAAAGTCATCGCTTGGGTAGGTCAACAGCGAAATAATACAAACATTCAATACTTCTTCTCTTACTCGAGAATTCTTGTGTTCTAGATTGTCTAACAATATGGTTAATACTTTGTAAGGGCCAGTCACTTTCATCAACTGCATGTAGATTTTCATGTACTCTTGTTTGATGCTTATCTTGCTGTCACCCAGGAGCTTGATGGTGGAAGATATAATAAGCCTGACAAACTCCTGCGCCCCTTCGCCAAGGTTTTTTACCACGCAGTGAAGAATTTCCAAAGTGCCAAGTACCACTGTAAAGTTATTGTCCTCGAGTAGAGGACATAAAAATGTAATGAGTCCAACGACGTTAGAATAGGTTATGGTGCTAAAGTCATGATTCGCAACAAGAAATTTTAGTTGTTCTACGGCATGTGTTCTAGACTTATAGTCCTCCAAGTCATGAAGTCTAGACTGGAGTTCTTGAGGGATGACCCCGCCAAGAATACTGCCATTATCTATGCTTGGTTTGTCATGTGATTGACCTATTTTCCCCATAGAGCTATTCTGATTTTGGGAATACGGTCTAACCTGTGAATCCCTTCTTTGGCCAGACGTTTCACTTTCCAAGACACAAAATGAACTGTCCCGAGTACGTGACTGTCTTCTAGCCGAGCCTTTATGCATTTGTGCAACATTATTATCACCATTCGAGTTGAACGAAGCCACTCTTGAGATGTGGATCTCCATATTTTCCAAGAAATGAGCGATGTGCTCTTGGTTTTTGTGAATATGAGTCCTACATGGCTATAGACAGAGCAACAGAGAGAAAGTCAAAAGACTCTCTCTTTGTTTGTATGTTTGTTTGTTTCAAGACTCAGTTGTTTCTTTTTACACAAAATGGATCATGTTCCACAAAAATCATATTTCTTCAGTGGCTCACATTGTGTTTTCAGATCTGGTTGTGGGAATTTCTAAAATACTTTCACTGCAATTAGTTCCTGAAAGAAGAATGAGGGGATCAGTTTGCTCTGTATGCAGGTTCGCCAAATAGAAGACAAGATTCTTGATTCTTATTTTAAATAAATAGACAAATCTTGCTTTTATCCCTCTTTCAGACGAATCTCTTGACCACGACGCCTGCAATGATATATATATATAAAAAAATAATATTATAATAATTACACATCTTACTTTACTGAGAGTGTAGTGGATGGTATAAGGCTATTCTAGATATAAGATAAGGCCAGGGACTAATGAAAGTATTACATTACTGAGAGGGTAGTGGATGTATGGAATAGTCTTCCAGTAGAAGTGGTAGAGGTTAATACAGTGAAGGAGTTTAAGCATGCATGGGATAGGTATAAGGCTATCCTAGATATAAGATAAGGCCAGGGACTAATGATAGTATTACATTACTGAGAGGATAGTGGATGTATGGAATAGTCTTCCAGTAGAAGTGGTAGAGGTTAATACAGTGAAGGAGTTTAAGCATGCATGGGATAGGTATAAGGCTATCCTAGATATAAGATAAGGCCAGGGACTAATGAAAGTATTACATTACTGAGAGGGTAGTGGATGTATGGAATAGTCTTCCAGTAGAAGTGGTAGAGGTTAATACAGTGAAGGAGTTTAAGCATGCATGGGATAGGTATAAGGCTATCCTAGATATAAGATAAGGCCAGGGACTAATGAAAGTATTACATTACTGAGAGGGTAGTGGATGTATGGAATAGTCTTCCAGTAGAAGTGGTAGAGGTTAATACAGTGAAGGAGTTTAAGCATGCATGGGATAGGTATAAGGTTATCCTAGATATAAGATAAGGCCAGGGACTAATGAAAGTATTACATTACTGAGAGGGTAGTGGATGCATGGAATAGTCTTCCAGTATAAGTGGTAGAGGTTAATCCAGTGAAGGAGTTTAAGCATGCATTGGATAGGTATAAGGCTATCCTATATATAAGATAAGGCCAGGGACTAATGAAAGTATTACATTACTGAGAGGGTAGTGGATGCATGGAATAGCCTTCCAGTAGAAGTGGTAGAGGTTAATCCAGTGAAGGAGTTTAAGCATGCATTGGATAGGTATAAGGCTATCCTATATATAAGATAAGGCCAGGGACTAATGAAAGTATTACATTACTGAGAGGGAAGTGGATGTATGGAATAGTTTTCCAGTAGCAGTGGTAGAGGTTAATACAGTGAAGGAGTTTAAGCATGCATGGGATAGGTATAAGGCTATCCTAGATATAAGATAAGGCCAGGGACTAATGAAAGTATTACATTACTGAGAGGGTAGTGGATGCATGGAATAGTCTTCCAGTAGAAGTGGTAGAGGTTAATACAGTGAAGGAGTTTAAGCATGCATGGGATAGGTATAAGGCTATCCTAGATATAAGATAAGGCCAGGGACTAATGAAAGTATTACTTTACTGAGAGGGTAGTGGATGCATGGAATAGTCTTCCAGTAGAAGTGGTAGAGGTTAATACAGTGAAGGAGTTTAAGCATGCGTGTGATAGGTATAAGGCTATCCTAGATATAAGATAAGGCCAGGGACTAATGAAAGTATTACATTACTGAGAGGGTAGTGGATGCATGGAATAGTCTTCCAGTAGAAGTGGTAGAGGTTAATACAGTGAAGGAGTTTAAGCATGCATGGGATAGGTATAAGGTTATCCTAGATATAAGATAAGGCCAGGGACTAATGAAAGTATTACATTACTGAGAGGGTAGTGGATGCATGGAATAGTCTTCCAGTATAAGTGGTAGAGGTTAATCCAGTGAAGGAGTTTAAGCATGCATGGGACAGGTATAAGGCTATCCTAGATATAAGATACGGCCAGGGACTAATTAAAGTATTACTTTACTGAGAGGGTAGTGGATGCATGGAATAGTCTTTCAGTAGAAGTGGTAGAGGTTAATACAGTGAAGGAGTTTAAGCATGCATGGGATAGGTATAAGGCTATCCTAGATATAAGATAAGGCCAGGGACTAATGAAAGTATTACATTACTGAGAGGGTAGTGGATGCATGGAATAGTCTCCCAGTAGAAGTGGTAGAGGTTAACACAGTGAAGGAGTTTAAGCATGCATGGGATAGGTATAAGGCTATCCTAGATATAAGATAAGGTCAGGGACTAATGACAGTATTACATTACTGAGAGGGTAGTGGATGTATGGAATAGTCTTCCAGTAGAAGTGGTAGAGGTTAATCCAGTGAAGGAGTTTAAGCATGCATGGGATAGGTATAAGGCTATCCTAGATATAAGATAAGGCCAGGGACTAATGAAAGTATTACATTACTGAGAGGGTAGTGGATGTATGGAATAGTCTTCCAGCGGAAGTGGTAGAGGTTAATACAGTGAAGGAGTTTAAGCATGCATGGGATAGGTATAATGCTATCCTAGATATAAGATAAGGCCAGGGACTAATGAAAGTATTACATTACTGAGAGGGTAGTGGATGTATGGAATAGTCTTCCAGTAGAAGTGGTAGAGGTTAATACAGTGAAGGAGTTTAAGCATGCATGGGATAGGTATAAGGCTATCCTAGATATAAGATAAGGCCAGGGACTAATGATAGTATTACATTACTGAGAGGGTAGTGGATGCATGGAATAGTCTTCCAGTAGAAGTGGTAGAGGTTAATACAGTGAAGGAGTTTAAGCATGCATGGGATAGGTATAAGGCTATCCTAGATATAAGATAAGGTCAGGGACTAATGACAGTATTACTTACTGAGAGGGTAGTGGATGTATGGAATAGTCTTCCAGTAGAAGTGGTAGAGGTTAATACAGTGAAGGAGTTTAAGCATGCATGGGATAGGTATCAGGCTATCCTAGATATAAGATAAGGCCAGGGACTAATGAAAGTATTACATTACTGAGAGGGTAGTGGATGCATGGAATAGTCTTCCAGTAGAAGTGGTAGAGGTTAATACAGTGAAGGAGTTTAAGCATGCATGGGATAGGTATAAGGCTATCCTAGATATAAGATAAGGCCAGGGACTAATGACCATATTACTTTACTGAGAGGGTAGTGGATGCATGGAATAGTCTTCCAGTAGAAGTGGTAGAGGTTAATACAGTGAAGGAGTTTAAGCATGCATGGGATAGGTATAAGGCTATCCTAGATATAAGATAAGGCCAGGGACTAATGAAAGTATTACATTACTGAGAGGGTAGTGGATGTATGGAATAGTCTTCCAGTAGAAGTGGTAGAGGTTAATACAGTGAAGGAGTTTAAGCATGCGTGGGATAGGTATAAGGCTATCCTAGATATAAGATAAGGCCAGGGACTAATGAAAGTATTACATTACTGAGAGGGTAGTGGGTGCATGGAATAGTCTTCCAGTAGAAGTGGTAGAGGTTAATACAGTGAAGGAGTTTAAGCATGCATGGGATAGGTATAAGGCTATCCTAGATATAAGATAAGGCCAGGGACTAATGAAAGTATTACATTACTGAGAGGGTAGTGGGTGCATGGAATAGTCTTCCAGTAGAAGTGGTAGAGGTTAATACAGTGAAGGAGTTTAAGCATGCATGGGATAGGTATAAGGCTATCCTAGATATAAGATAGGGTCAGGGACTAATGAAAGTATTACATTACTGAGAGGGTAGTGGATGTATGGAATAGTCTTCCAGTAGAAGTGGTAGAGGGTAATACAGTGAAGGAGTTTAAGCATGCGTGGGATAGGTATAAGGCTATCCTAGATATAAGATAAGACCAGGGACTAATGAAAGTATTACTTTACTGAGAGGGTAGTGGATGTATGGAATAGTCTTCCAGTAGAAGTGGTAGAGGGTAATACAGTGAAGGAGTTTAAGCATGCGTGGGATAGGTATAAGGCTATCCTAGATATAAGATAAGACCAGGGACTAATGAAAGTATTACATTACTGAGAGGGTAGTGGGTGCATGGAATAGTCTTCCAGTAGAAGTGATAGAGGTTAATACAGTGAAGGAGTTTAAGCATGCGTGGGATAGGTATAAGGCTATCCTAGATATAAGATAAGGTCAGGGACTAATGAAAGTATTACATTACTGAGAGGGTAGTGGATGTATGGAATAGTCTTCCAGTAGAAGTGGTAGAGGGTAATACAGTGAAGGAGTTTAAGCATGCATGGGATAGGTATAAGGCTATCCTAGATATAAGATAAGGCCAGGGACTAATGAAAGTATTACTTTACTGAGAGGGTAGTGGATGTATGGAATAGTCTTCCAGTAGAAGTGGTAGAGGGTAATACAGTGAAGGAGTTTAAGCATGCGTGGGATAGGTATAAGGCTATCCTAGATATAAGATAAGACCAGGGACTAATGAAAGTATTACATTACTGAGAGGGTAGTGGGTGCATGGAATAGTCTTCCAGTAGAAGTGGTAGAGGTTAATATAGTGAAAGAGTTTAAGCATGCGTGGGATAGGTATAAGGCTATCCTAGATATAAGATAAGGTCAGGGACTAATGAAAGTATTACATTACTGAGAGGGTAGTGGATGTATGGAATAGTCTTCCAGTAGAAGTGGTAGAGGTTAATACAGTGAAGGAGTTTAAGCATGCATGGGATAGGTATAAGGCTATCCTAGATATAAGATAAGGCCAGGGACTAATGAAAGTATTACATTACTGAGAGGGTAGTGGATGTATGGAATAGTCTTCCAGTAGAAGTGGTAGAGGTTAATACAGTGAAGGAGTTTAAGCATGCGTGGGATAGGTATAAGGCTATCCTAGATATAAGATAAGGCCAGGGACTAATGAAAGTATTACTTTACTGAGAGGGTAGTGGATGTATGGAATAGTCTTCCAGTAGAAGTGGTAGAGGGTAATACAGTGAAGGAGTTTAAGCATGCGTGGGATAGGTATAAGGTTATCCTAGATATAAGATAAGGCCAGGGACCAATGAAAGTATTACATTACTGAGAGGGTAGTGGATGTATGGAATAGTCTTCCAGTAGAAGTGGTAGAGGTTAATACAGTGAAGGAGTTTAAGCATGCGTGGGATAGGTATAAGGCTATCCTAGATATAAGATAAGGCCAGGGACCAATGAAAGTATTACATTACTGAGAGGGTAGTGGATGTATGGAATAGTCTTCCAGTAGAGGTGGTAGAGGTTAATACAGTGAAGTAGTTTAAGCATGCATGGGATAGGTATAAGGCTATCCTAGATATAGGATAAGGTCAGGGACTAATGAAAGTATTACATTACTGAGAGGGTAGTGGATGTATGGAATAGTCTTCCAGTAGAAGTGGTAGAGGTTCATACAGTGAAGGAGTTTAAGCATGCATGGGATAGGTATAAGGCTATCCTAGATATAAGATAAGGCCAGGGACTAATGAAAGTATTACATTACTGAGAGGGTAGTGGATGTATGGAATAGTCTTCCAGTAGAAGTGGTAGAGGTTAATACAGTGAAGGAGTTTAAGCATGCATGGGATAGGTATAAGGCTATCCTAGATATAAGATAAGGGCAGGGACTAATGAAAGTATTACATTACTGAGAGGGTAGTGGATGTATGGAATAGTCTTCCAGTAGAAGTGGTAGAGGTTAATACAGTGAAGGAGTTTAAGCATGCATGGGATAGGTATAAGGCTATCCTAGATATAAGATAAGGCCAGGGACTAATGAAAGTATTACTTTACTGAGAGGGTAGTGGATGTATGGAATAGTCTTCCAGTAGAAGTGGTAGAGGTTAATACAGTGAAGGAGTTTAAGCATGCATGGGATAGGTATAAGGCTATCCTAGATATAAGATAAGGCCAGGGACTAATGACAGTACTCAGACTATCTGCCAGTGACACAGTCTATGTTCCTAGTCTGGTTGGATGTTTCGGACAGGACTGGTACCATACTAATCGGGATAATAACACTTACTGTCAGACGCTTCCCTTCCCCTCCCTGCTCTGCTCTCTTCCTGGGTTGCCGGTAGTACTGTCAGTCACTCGGTCAGTAAGGGTCACGTGACGCAGTGACATCACTCCACTACGGAAAGCCAGTGGGGTCAAACTTCCTCGGCTTTCGCAGTTCCAGCCCCTCAGGCCCCGTGCACCGGGGCAGGCGTACTGCAGCATTATACAGGGGATGGGGGAGCAGCCTGCCCTTACATTATACAGAGGAGAGCGCACCCAGCTCATTGGTTAAGCTTTATCAATTGTAGAACGAGATAATTATCAATATGCTAATTACAGGCAGAGCTGTCTGTAACCATGGTAACAGCTGAGCAACGCCCCTTCCAGCAGCCATGGTAACAACCAGACCTCGCCCTTCCAGAGGCCATAGTAACAGCCAGTCTCCGCCCTCCAGCCGCCATAGTAACAGCCAGTCTTCGCCCTCCAGCCGCCATAGTAACAGCCAGTCTCCGCCCTCCAGTCGCCATAGTAACAGCCAGTCTCCGCCCTCCAGCCGCCATAGTAACAGCCAGTCTCCGCCCTCCAGCCGCCATAGTAACAGCCAGTCTCCGCCCTCCAGCCGCCATAGTAACAGCCAGTCTCCGCCCTCCAGCCGCCATAGTAACAGCCAGTCTCCGCCCCCCAGCGGTTCTGCTCTGGGACCGGAAGTGACGCTAGTTTTCCTTGGCAGCAGGCGGAGGTGACGCTGCTGCCCCCGCCGTGCTTTGGTTTGTGACAGGAGAGGGAGGTCCGGCTGTTCCGGCGTTGGTTCCGCTGTCTCCGAACGAGTCGAGATCCGAGACTCCGGTATGTGATGCCCCCTGCGCCCCCCGAGCACTCAGGAACACAAATGTGTGAACGTGCAGGATCTCGGGGGTCCCGAGTCGGGTTACGACTAAGGGTCGTCGGGGTGCCCCGGGGCCTCTCAGGCTGAGGGATGCTGGGGTCCCCCTGCTTCAGCGTCGGGGTGCTGCCTGTGGTCCCCCTGCATCACGTTGCTGGGATGCTTCTGGGCCAGGCTGAGGGATGCTGGGGGTCCCCCGGGGTCTGTGGCAGGCTGGGGGTCCCCCGGGGTCTGTGGCAGGCTGGGGGTCCCCCGGGGTCTGTGGCAGGCTGGGGGTCCCCCGGGGTCTGTGGCAGGCTGGGGGTCCCCCGGGGTCTGTGGCAGGCTGGGGGTCCCCCGGGGTCTGTGGCAGGCTGGGGGTCTCCCGGGGTCTGTGGCAGGCTGGGGGTCCCCCGGGGTCTGTGGCAGGCTGGGGGTCCCCCGGGGTCTGTGGCAGGCTGGGGGTCCCCCGGGGTCTGTGGCAGGCTGGGGGTCTCCCGAGGTCTGTGGCAGGCTGGGGGTCTCCCGGGGTCTGTGGCAGGTTGGGGGTCCCCCGGGGTCTGTGGCAGGTTGGGGGTCCCCCGGGGTCTGTGGCAGACTGGGGGTCCCCCGGGGTCTGTGGCAGGCTGGGTGTCCCCCGGGGTCTGTGGCAGACTGGGGGTCCCCCGGGGTCTGTGGCAGGCTGGGGGTCCCCCGGGGTCTGTGGCAGGCTGGGGGTCTCCCGGGGTCTGTGGCAGACTGGGGGTCTCCCGGGGTCTGTGGCAGGCTGGGGGTCCCCTGGGGTCTGTGGCAGGCTGGGGGTCCCCTGGGGATATGTGCCTATGAAGTCACATGGTGATGGCATTACTATTTTTCTAATTTTCTGCATTTGTATGTCATTTTGCAAACACATTGCATAATTAATGAATTTCTCATCATTAGTGTTTAGTTGATGGGAGTCCCTACACCATTGTCATGGAAGCATGATACCTATCCCTGTTATGGACACACACCCATTCATGATGGGAGATTTTACATACTACATGTTGGGTGGTCCTAATGATATTCAGTGGGGCCTTATAAAATGTATTGCATTCTGTCTCACTGACCTCCAGTAAGGAGAAGCGTTCTGTGGTTTCCCTTTGTATTTGTTGTGTTTTTCTCCATATTTGCCCGGTTGTATGTCATAGATTGCACAGGTCGCTTGCTTCTGGCCCTCAAAGGGTTAATAGAGTCCAATACGTTTTTGAATCTCCGCATTAAATGTGTTATTTCTGCTTTTCTAACATAATACAGTATTGGGTACAATATCTGCATGTTTTACTTCCCAGAAGAGTTTCTTTTAAATAACGTACAATTTTGCCCAATTCTGATTTTTTTGGGCCAGATTGATAATCACATGACCCAAGGAGAAGACACCAAAGGCTTTGTCATATTAGTAGCAACACATTTGTGTACAACGTCATGTGGGAAGATAAACAAAAAAAATGACCAATCCCTTACCTGCCTCCCACAGAGATGAATGGTGACCCCTACATTACAAGGGGGTTTACGAGGAGTCCTGGGTTTACATTGCTACAAGTTACCTCTCCCAATGCTTCATCCTAGTAACTAATAGGGGTAGGCATGTATAATCAATCAGGTACAGCAGCAGTGTAAAGATTGGAATCTCTGAGCCTCCAATATATATATATATATATATATATATATCGCCTACAAAAATATAGGGATAAATAAAGGCAACCTCGTCAGCCATGCTCATAAAAACGTAGCCTGGACTGCCTCTTTAAAGGGGCAAAACTAACAGAGAGGCTGGCCGGTGCTGACCATATCTGCACAAGAACAGCCAATCAGAACAGGAGTCTGGGTTGTGTGAGGGTCTCTTTCTGCTTGTACAGAGAGAGATACTCATTTTTACCAAGATCCCATATAAAGTGTGTCTTTGTGTCTGGCTTTGTCTCTGTCTGTGTGTCTGGCTTTGTCTCTGTCTGTGTGTCTGGCTTTGTCTCTGTCTGTGTGTCTGGCTTTGTCTCTGTCTGTGTGTCTGGCTTTGTCTCTGTCTGTGTCTCTGGCTTTCTGTCTGTGTCTCTGTCTTTGTGTCTGTGTCTCTGTCTTTGTGTCTGTGTCTCTGGCTTTCTGTCTGTGTCTCTGGCTTTCTGTCTGTGTCTTTCTGTCTGTGTCTTTCTGTCTGTGTCTTTCTGTCTGTGTCTTTCTGTCTGTGTCTTTCTGTCTGTGTCTTTCTGTCTGTGTCTTTCTGTCTGTGTCTTTCTGTCTGTGTCTGTCTCTCTGTCTCCAGTAGCAGAGAAAGACAGTTGCTGACTGGGCAGTCTGCTTCTATTGTACAAGTGAGCAATACATTTAATTGACCTTTAACTCCTATTCATTTACTGGATATGTAAAGGTGGAATAACACCTTTTGAAGTGATTGGTGATCATGGGACTGGCTATATTATGTTTTACTGTCTTCTTAACTGAGAACATTTTGGTTCAGAAAAAAATACTTTTTATGAAACGTTATCCATGACCCATAAAGTCATCTAAGAAATAATACAGCCGTGCTAGTCCTGTTGACCCATGCATTAATTGTTTGAGGGGCTGGCAGTTAGTTCTGTGCATTAATACATGCAAACACGGCTTTCAGATCTCCACTGGTTAAATGTCTGCCCCAGGCTGTCTAAACATTAATGTGCTTCCAAAAATAGACATTGTCTCTCCGTAAGCCCCATTGCTGGCAGGAGCCTGGCAATGTCTTTATTTTCAGTTTCATATATTAAAAAACAAGTAATTTAGCTATTGAATATTTGAAGGTGTTTCTTTGATGTTTCGGGGAGTTTTTACTTGGGAACATCTGTTCCATTTAAGCTGTGAAAGTGTTGGGACAAAATACATTTACCAAAGTGTAAAACAGTTATAAACCTAGAAAGTGTCGCCAAATAAGAACCATTTGGCCCATCTAGTCTGCCCATACTTTATTTGTAGATATGCTGCATCTTGAAAAGGGAAAAAAAAAATTATACAAGGTTTATTGCTGTTTGCTAGAATAACAGTTCTGCCCATCATTCCAAGCCCTTGTTATTAGATATTGCTGAATTTACAGGCCCTTGTGAAAAATAGGTTTTGGATGTAAAACTACAGGAGAACTGTTTGTTTTTTTCAAATAAAAATAAGTGCATTTCTCACATGTTGGCTATATTAAAGAAGTGTCCCTTTAAATCTTCAAACATTATCTTTCAAATGAAGTTTTGTTTAATTGAAAGATGGCATCAAGTGTAGGCATTTTATATAGAAATGCTTTAATGAAAGAATACAAAAGTATGTTATTGAGCCAGCTTTACTCCATATAGCTCTCCCAGGAGGCAGATATTTTGTCTTTGGTCAGATCTTTGTTCATCTGAACCAAGGTGAGTGAAGACCCAAGAATCTAACCAACATGTCTGCCCCTGAGAGAATGATATGGAGTAAAGTAGACTCAATAAGGAACTTTATTTGTATTCTTTCATGCTAGAATTTCTTTATAAATCATCTACACTTCATACAATCTTTCAATTAAATATAAGTTATTTTTTTGCTACAGTTGTCCTTTCACTGAATATTGAATTTGTATATGGTCGCACACCAGGTATTCTAAGATGGTTTCTCAGTAAAAGAGAAGATAAATAGTGAAAGAAGATAATCTGTATCTAGACATTGACATAATGGGCCCGACTCAGTGACCTAAAATATCACTTATTACAGATTTTTAAATCCGATCTTTTTAAATGTATTTTTATTTCTCCACTTTACAGATGGACCAGTCCTCTCAGTCCTACACGCTTGCCAATTTAACTCATTTGCACTCTGAGCAACTTCTGCAGGGCTTGAACCTACTCCGTCAGCACCAAGAACTGTGCGATATCGTCTTGCAAGTCGGCGATGTCAAGATCCACGCCCATAAAGTGGTGCTTGCAAGCGTCAGCCCTTACTTCAAAGCCATGTTTACCGGAAACCTTTCCGAGAAAGAGAACTCGCAGGTGGAGTTCCAGTGCGTTGACGAGGCCGCCCTGCAGGCCATCATCGAATACGCCTACACAGGAACAGTCTTTATTTCCCAAGAGACTGTAGAATCTCTCCTTCCGGCTGCCAACCTCCTCCAGATAAAACTTGTGCTGAAGGAATGCTGTGCATTCCTGGAGAACCAACTCGATGTCGGTAACTGCATCGGCATTTCTCGTTTTGCTGAAACCTACGGTTGTCGAGATCTCTTCCTGGCCGCTAACAAGTTTATTTGTCAGAACTTTGAGGACGTTTGTCAGACAGAGGAATTTTTCGAGCTGAGCAATTCCGAATTACATGAAATAGTTTCCAACGACTGTTTGAATGTTGTGAACGAGGAGTCTGTCTTTTATGCACTAGAGTCCTGGATAAAGTATGATGTGCAGGAGAGGCAGAAGTACCTATCTCAGCTCCTGCACTGTGTCCGACTGCCATTGCTGAGTGTCAAATTTCTTACTAGGTTATACGAAGCGAATCACCTTATACGCGATGATCACACATGTAAACATTTGTTGAACGAAGCTCTGAAATACCATTTTATGCCTGAACACAGACTCTCCCATCAGACGGTGCTAAAGACACAGGCTCGCTGTGCTCCAAAAGTGCTTTGTGCGGTGGGAGGGAAAGCTGGACTGTTTGCTTGTCTGGAGAGGTGAGTGTTCATTGTGATGCATAAGGACCTCTAGTTTTACAGGAAAAGCATAATTTGATTGTACGTTGACCTGTAGCCTTTATTATTTGGCTGATCTGGATTCTGGCGTGTACTGACCGTGTCAAGCCAATCAGGGTGGCCAACCAGCGCTCACAATTTGGGCCTATTTGTGCACAGAGTTTTTGCAAATAATCAATAGAGCATCCCTAGCTAATGTCCTCGCTATTGATTACAAGTACAACCTGGAAGTCTCTCACTGCTGCCGGTCTGTTGATATAATGGCATGCACCTTAAAGAGGGAGTAAAGGCCAAACGTGTTTCTCTTTTTAATAGAGACACTTTATGATGATTTACTTTTTCTTTTTATCACGTGGCTGATTTTTTTTTTTTGCAGTAACATTTTAACTCTAAGGAATGTTCCTTTAAAGGACAAACAAAGCAAAACAATTAAACTTATGCTTAATTGATATATTGTATCAAGTGTAGATGATTTATAAAGAATTTCTTTAATGAAATAATACATATAAAGTTATTAAGCCATCTTTACTCCATATAGTTCTCAGGGGGCAGACATGTTGGTTAGAATCTTTACTCCATATCGTGTTCTCAGGGGGCAGACATGTTGGTAAGAATCTTTACTCCATATAGTTCTCTCAGGGGGCAGACATGTTGGTTAGAATCTTTACTCCATATCGTTCTCTCAGGGGGCAGACATGTTGGTTAGAATCTTTACTCCATATCGTTCTCTCAGGGGGCAGACATGTTGGTTAGAACAGGGCTCGACAAACCCCGGGCGCCAGGTCGCCATGGCGACCAGGAAATCAGACCTGGCGCCCGGGTGCTGTTTGTCACAGGGAGCCCTTGCCGGCTGCCATCCGTTTTTCTTTTACTTTCTTTTTCAGCGCGAGGGGAGAAAGTCTGTGCGGATCACACAGACTGTAAGCTCCGCCCCCTCGCGCAACACGCTGTAGTGCCGATTGTCACGTGACAACACGGCACAGGAACCGAAAGAAGATCGGGCTCCAGCATAAATGTCCCCCTCCCCTGCAATGAGGTAAGCAGCAGGGAGGGAGGACACTGTAAGAAATATTCTTTTGTTCTTTAAAAAAAAAAAGGTGTGTATGTGTGTATATAACTGGCTGTGTATGTGGTGTGTGTGTGAATGTAACTGACTGTGTATGTATGTGAATGTAACTGGCTGTGTATGTATGTGTGAATGTAACTGGCTATGTATGTATGTGTGAATGTAACTGGCTGTGTATGTATGTGTGAATGTAACTGACTGTGTATGTATGTGAATGTAACTGGCTGTGTATGTATGTGTGAATGTAACTGGCTGTGTATGTATGTGTGTGTGTGTGTGTGAATGTAACTGACTGTATGTGGTGTGTGTGAATGTAACTGACTGTATGTGGTGTGTGTGTGTGAATGTAACTGACTGTATGTGGTGTGTGTGTGAATGTAACTGACTGTATGTGGTGTGTGTGTGTGTGAATGTAACTGACTGTATGTGGTGTGTGTGTGAATGTAACTGACTGTATGTGGTGTGTGTGTGTGTGTGTGAATGTAACTGACTGTATGTGGTGTGTGTGTGAATGTAACTGACTGTATGTGGTGTGTGTGTGAATGTAACTGACTGTATGTGGTGTGTGTGAATGTAACTGGCTGTGTATGTGGTGTGTGGGAATGTAACTGGCTGTGTATGTGGTGTGTGGGAATGTAACTGGCTGTGTATGTGGTGTGTGTGAATGTAACTGGCTGTGTGTGTGGTGTGTGTGAATGTAACTGGCTGTGTGTGTGGTGTGTGTGAATGTAACTGGCTGTGTGTGTGGTGTGTGTGAATGTAACTGGCTGTGTGTGTGGTGTGTGTGAATGTAACTGGCTGTGTGTGTGGTGTGTGTGAATGTAACTGGCTGTGTGTGTGGTGTGTGTGAATGTAACTGGCTGTGTGTGTGGTGTGTGTGAATGTAACTGGCTGTGTGTGTGGTGTGTGTGAATGTAACTGGCTGTGTGTGTGGTGTGTGTGTATGTAACTGGCTGTGTATGTGGTGTGTGTGTATGTATGTATGTATGTGTGAATGTAACTGGCTGTGTATGTGAGGTGGGTGTATGCCACTGTGTCCGTGCGATTTTGTGATGTGCCGTTGTCTGGCTCCTAAATTTTTTTGGCTGGCTCCTAAAACTAAATTAAATTTGTCAAGCCCTGGGTTAGAATCTTTACTCCATATCGTCCTCTCAGGGGGCAGCCATGTTGGTTAGAATCATTACTCCATATCGTTCTCTCAGGGGGCAGACATGTTGGTTAGAATCTTTATTCCATATAGTTCTCTCAGGGGGCAGACATGTTGGTTAGAATCTTTATTCCATATAGTTCTCTCAGGGGGCAGACATGTTGGTTAGAATCTTTATTCCATATCGTTCTCTCAAGGGGCAGACATGTTGGTTAGAATCTTTACTCCATATCGTTCTCTCAGGGGGCAGACATGTTGGTTAGAATCTTTACTCCATATCGTTCTCTCAGGGGGCAGACATGTTGGTTAGAATCTTTACTCCATATCGTTCTCACAGGGGGCAGACATGTTGGTTAGAATCTTTACTCCATATCGTTCTCACAGGGGGCAGACATGTTGGTTAGAATCTTTACTCCATATAGTTCTCTCAGGGGGCAGACATGTTTGTTTGAATCTTGGGTCAGATCTTCACTCACCTTGGTTCAGATGAACAAAGATCTGACCAAAGATTCTAACCAACATGTCTGCCTCCTGGTGGAGCTATATGGGGTAAAGATGGCTCAATAAGGTACTTTATTTGTATTCTTTCAATAAGTATTTCAATATAAAATGCCTACACTTTATGCCATCTTTTAATTAAGCACAACTTATTTTTTTGCTGCAGTTTCCTTTAACAAAACTATGGATGTGCCCAGAGCAATGTTCCTGTCTCTGAATGTATCAGAATTTACAGCTGTAGCAGTAGGGACATTAGCATCTCAAAGGATGGGTTGTATAGGTCGTTGCCATGTAAATGTGTCTGTGAGCTCACGCTGCAAATACTGCATCATTGGCTCTGGTCAAGGTCTCTGGGGGGTCAGGAAGCAAAACGATAAAATGTCAGGTGCTTCAATAAAAATCCAATGTCTTGTGAATGGTAAATGGCAGACAATTCATCTGAGACTGACCATGTATTTGGGGAGAGGGATATATTTTACTCTCACTTTATAAAGTACATGCCATTTTATTCTCGCACTAGAAATACTAAACATATCACATGTGCTTCGATAATAAGCAAACCATTTCTTAGTCTGGTTTCAGATTAATGCAACCTATGATAAACCATTTCCTTCTAACGTGGTTTAACTTCCGTTCACATGCGTTTCCTCTCCTAGACCACAAGGTGTTCCTCTGTGATACATGTCTCTCGATAATTGAAGCAGCAAATTCTAATAACATAGCTCTCGCTCTGAGGGCATTGGGGCCTATTCACTAAACTCTGAGATTTAACACTCGAACAGACCCGCCCACCCTTGCCCCTCTCGGGTGCCTCATCTCATTATACAAAGATCCTGCAGAGATCAAACTGTCTCCCATTCATTTGAATGGGGGAAGGACAAAAATGCCTTTAAGGCTACTTTTGAGTTGGCCTAAAAAAATCCTTTCCTTAAATAAAAAATATATTCCGCTTTGACAAAGGTCATTTGGGAGCCCCCGTGACACATGCATAGGCCCTCCCGCCTATGCATTGGCATCTCCTAGCAGTGATTATAAATATGGGGGGCCAGGGCTGGGAGCCTGCTAAATAGCTCTCAGCCCCCCTAAAATGAATAGGCCAGGGACTTGCTCAAGGTTCCTTGACCGTTAATAAATCATATCCCTTTTCCCACACACATTGATGGTGGGCTATGATTACCCCCCACATACGCTGTATACTAATTTTTCAGGGGCCCCTTATCTGCTGGCTGCCCCCAAGGCCCCTGGATAACACAAATAATTAACCCTACCTGAGTCTACCTGCCTGCTAATAGATCCCAGTATCTTTAAAATAAATGGTCTGGGGCCTTGCTCAAGGTCCGTGTCATTTTAATAAACATATCCCCACCCCCCATCGATCACATTGAGGGGGGTGTTATTAAATCCATTATACCCTGTATAGTAATATACCCAGGACATACTTGAAAACGAGAGAAATCTCAGTGTTTTCTTCCTGGTAAAACACTTTATAAATAAATAATTCCTGGGGATTTTCGCTGCAGGAAGATCGAGGTTGGGGGGAGAGCGTAATCAAGTTTGTGTTAGTGAATAGCGTGAGGAGGTTGACATTTTAAAGTGAAAGCCAGCCTCCTCACACTATTCTCGAATGTTTGGGGTTATTCACAACCCTGTTACAGTTGCCCAATATCCCACGTTGTCAAGTCCTGGGGAAAGGGAACAGGCAGTCAAATGAAACTTTCAGTTTCCTATTCCTGTCCATTTATTAGCATGGTGTTGTATGTGGAAACATCCCTACTCTATATTAAGGGCCCACTCCAAGTAAAAAAAATATCCCCCCACTATATTTGTTACTTGTACCCTAAGCATCCATTCCTCCAGACCAAACCTTCTTACTATGAACCTGAATAGTTCAGCCATTTTAACTTTTACACCCTGCCCTGCAGTATGTAGAATATTTGGTGTTTTTGTAGCAAATCAGTTGTTTAATCAAGCAAGATGTGGATGCCACAGTAACTACCTTAAGTAACTGCTACTTCCCTGACACATTTGGGATACTTTGCTTTTTGTTTGTTTTTTACCCTTTTTAAAATGTTATCTCTTTTTTTTTTTTCCCTCCCAGTCTCCAGCCAAATGCTGGATACGTTTTTCTAATTATTTAACTTTTTTTTAATATGCATGGGAAAAGGTGGGCCATTTTAACATCTGAGTGGTCCTTTTAATTTTGACTTCATGGTTCATAAACGGTGAGAGTTGGTACATTGTTAGCCAGAGACACAAAAGAGTAGGGTCAAGTTGATATCTTTTATTGGCTTGTTATACAAATAAATACATCTACTAACATACCTGAGGAAGAAACATAGAAACATAGAATGTGTCGGCAGATAAGAACCATTCGGTCCATCTAGTCTGCCCAATTTTAATTTTTTTTTAAGTACTTTTATTAGTCCCCCGTTCCAGGTACCAAGAGACCTCAATCTACCCAGTTGGCCAATAAAGGTATCGGCTTGTATATAAATGCATGCAGGAATTTCGTCCCTCGCTTCCCAGCTGTTGTTTACACTGCAACAGACAGTTTTTCTGAAGTAGAAAACATTTGAGCCTCTGCAAAGACCAGCTCATTAAAGCTGGTAACGTCCATTCTGTTGACTTTTTTTTTTTGTGTTTTTGACGGCGGTGAAGGGAGAATAGTTGTGTTATTTTGCTGACGACATCTCTACACTTCTGAACATGTGGTTCTTCCCCGTGCATTTTTGTTGCTTCCCTATACTTTCAATTAAACACAACTTCATTTTTTTTTTTGATCATTAAAAATGTAAATGCGAAGCCATTGTCCCTTTTTATAAAAAAATCGTAAATAAATGAAATAAGACTGTTTAAAACGCTGTATTTCCAGATGCAGGGAGTCGCCACACCGTCATTTAACTTCCATATGTTTATTTGAAGCTAGGAAAGTGATTTTCTTCCTATAACGATGCTCTAGCATTAGTTTGACACTGTCTTGTTTGTTTGGTTTCAGTATGGAGATGTATTTCCCTCAGGATGATTCATGGATAGGCCTGTCCCCGCTAGGCTCCCCTCGTTACGAGTTTGGGTTATGCACCCTGGACCAGAAAGTTTACGTAGTAGGTGGGATTGCTACCCACATGCGTCAAGGCATTAACTACAGGAAGCACGAGAGTTCGGTGGAATGCTGGGACCCCGTCACTAACACATGGACATCTGTGGAACGAATGAACCAGTCGCGAAGCACTTTGGGCGCGGTTGTTTTAGCGGGTGAACTGTATGCCTTAGGCGGATATGACGGGCAGTCGTGTTTACAGTCAGTGGAGAAGTACATACCGAAAGCCAAGGAATGGCAGCTGGTCGCACCAATGATCAAAACCAGGAGTTGCTTTGCTGGTGCGGTGTTGGATGGCATGATCTACGCCATTGGTGGCTATGGCCCTGCTCATATGAACAGGTATGCTGGATCTCTTGCATTGCTATAGAGTGTGGCAGTATTGTAACTGTAAAAGTGAGTCACACCTCCTGTGTAGGGATCATCACTGGACTTAAAGGGGTAGTAAAACAGTTTATTTATGAGGGGTTTTTGCATGCTGACACACCTACATTTTTGTTGTTCCTTGGACAACTGTAGCAAAAACATAAGTAATGTGTTGAGAGATTGCATGGAGTGTAGAAATGTTAAATACAAGTGTTTTAATAAAAGAATATAAATAATGTACCTTTATTCTTTGCTCTGTTTAGTTCTAATAAGGAGCGGACATGTTTAGACTCATAGGGCAGTTCTTCATTCACCTTGGTTCAGATGATCTGACCCAAGATTCTAAACAACATGTCTGCCTCCTGTTAGAGCTAAACAATAAGTGCTCAATAAAGTACATTATTTATATTATTTCATTAAAGCATTTATATACAAACTATCTACACATGATTCAATCTTTCAAATAAACATTAGTTAATTTTTTTGCTACAGTTGTCCTTTAAGGACCTTCAGCTAAGATAGGGCGAAATATTTAATGTTAATGTAATTATTCCCTTTATTTCAAGCGTGGAGCGATATGATCCTAGTAAAGATTCTTGGGAGATGGTGGCTTCAATGGCAGATAAGCGGATTCATTTCGGCGTCAGCGTAATGTTGGGCTTCATTTTTGTTGTGGGTGGGCACAATGGAGTGTCCCACCTGTCAAGCATTGAAAGGTATGACCCTCATCAGAACCAGTGGACTGTTTGCAGGCCGATGAAAGAGCCCCGAACAGGTGAGGAATCTTTATAGCTATGTGAACTATGACTGTAACACTAACCTGTCAGACTGAAGCTAGCTCTGTAACATACTATGCCTCCACCTATTAAAGGAACACTGCACGCTTGTCCTGGTAGTCTGGTGTAAACTCGATGTGTGTCTTAATAGATACACACGGGGTTTAGTATCTGCTTTGTATGTGACAGCTCCTGGCTTGCTCCACTCTGACTAGTTAAAGTCCCCCTGATGATCCCATGCGAAAGGATAAGCTGGCTTGTACTATCACTGCTATATTAGAAGCACAAGTGAATATAATATAGAGGGGGAGGGAGTAATGCCAGAATTTATATACAAAATAAAGATAATAACTTGGCCTTGTTTGGTTGATTAATTCACCATTTATATTATTTCTCTATCATGTTTCATTTAGAAATCACTGATTAAATAGAGCAAAAACTAAGCACTAGAACACTTCCACAGCCCAGTGTCTGCTTTGGGGTTTTTTCTGTTGGTCAGTCACTGAGCTCCCTGCACTAGTGTCTGATGTTTCAAGCTGTTAGATAGCAGGGGTATCGCTGTAGCCAACAGTGTATGGGTGCTAGTGCTTGGTTTCCACCCTACTATATCAGTGATATCTTTTAACTAAACCATGCCACAAAGAAAATGTAAAAAGCAGAAAAGGCAGCAAAACAGGGCTGCTTTTATTATTTTGTTTATTACTCTCTGTTTAAAGTTGACCTGTGTGTCTAACTGCTGGATTTATCTATGACCTACACTTGCATCCAACAGGGCTTCATGTTAATTACAAGGTCTAAGGCCGTGATGGCGACCCTATGGCACAGGGGGGCATTTGGCATCTGATTGCCAAATCATCATTGTCCCCATCAAATGTGGAGCATATAGAGACACTGAGAAATGAAACTAAAACGGGAAGAGGGGCTGGAATAAAAATGGGAGCCGGGTCGTAATATAAGGGGAATGGCACCTGTGAGACTGTGAACCTGGTGTATTGCATACAAACGGATGCCATGTCTAAGACATGGTTCCACGGCTAATTTTAATGGATGAAGGATGGTAGTGTGGCGTACCAAAGCGTAATGGTTTGGGTTGCTGCAAACTAGGACTGGGAGTTTCTATATATATTTTGGAAACTTTCCACCATGTAGAACTGAACTGCTTAGAGCTGAGGTTTAGATTTGGGGATTTCGCTGGTGACGCTGCTCCTGTTTTCATGCCCTCGTTCAGTCCGTGTGAATTTGGGCAGGTCATGTCATAGTCTGCGGCACCTGAACTCCAGACAGTTCATCGTGAACCATGGTGTTACCAAATCCAACCCTTGTTCATGTAATTCCATGTACCATTGCCTGATACATTTAGGGAGTAATGGTCTATTATAGGGAGATATCCTGGTGTATAAAACATTTCACAGGGTGCCAGCTACAGAGCAGTTCCCAAACACTGCCCAGTCCACGTGTACAAGTAAGAATACAAGAAAGCTTTGAAATATAAATGTGTGTTTAACATACTCTAGTCACTATATACACCATGTCCTACAGCAATCATATAATCAAAGCACAACACATATTTTAGAAGCCTTAGGTTCCTAAATTTATCAGATATATAAATATATTAACACACATTCTATAAGTCAAACAGGATCATCATAAATATATTGGGAGACATATATATTGGTTTGTCTTGCTCATTTATATGTCTACCTAGTAAGTCATCTATATGTATTGCTATGGATATGTATTTGACTTGTATAATGTCTTTTAATATATTTATATATCGGACTGATAGGGACCTACGGCTCCTAAAATATGTATTTCTGGCTCTGAAATGTTTTGATTGGATGATAATAGAACATTATTGGGGCTTTATTTAAAAAAAAGGAGAAAATTGCAGGGAATTGACTAGGGAATTATAAAACCTAAGGACAAAGTCAGTGGTATTAGGGAATGTAAAACTTACCAAAGTAGATGAGTTCGGAAAATACTGTTTAATGAATAAAGTTCTTTTTGAAGCACCATTTCTCCAGCTCCTTCAAATGAACTAAACTGGCTCAGAAATGAGTATAATCAATAAATATGTTTCAAGCCCTGATAGATACGTTTCCAATATAATCCTCTCTCTCTCTCCAGGTGTTGGCGCCGCAGTCATTGATAACTACCTGTATGTGGTTGGAGGACACTCGGGGTCATCGTATCTCAATACTGTACAGAAATATAATCCCATCTCAGACACATGGCTGGATTTAGCTGGCATGGCATATTCTCGTTGTAATTTCGGTCTCACCGCCCTTTGACGAAACGAGTGAACACACGCACCGTGTATGATAATATATCTCTGCATGAGAGGACCTTCCAGGCTTTGTAAGCCGGACACTGCACCAAGGAGGCGTAGAGATGCAGTGGAGGTCATTAATACCAAGATCTGATTGGCCGCTACTAAGGAGTGATGCTAAGCACTATGACTTGTTATCCATCATTACTGCAGTATGGAAAGATAAGTGGATACTTGAGAGAGGTTTAATACAAACATATATAATCGTTACAGAGTATGAGAGGATTCACTCAACCTCATCATTTAGTTTGTAAGAAAAGATTCTAGAACTTCAGAGCCAAAATGTGAAAATAACATTTTGTTTTAGAATTTAAAAAAAAAAAGCAAGGAAGTTGGGGTAAGAACTACAGGGGTAAAAGGATTGCAGTGCATTTTGGGAAATCTGTTCTCTATGATAAACTCCTTCTTCCTTTTCATCCAAGACCCATTATTTTTCACAATGAGGTTATTTGGAGTTTGCAAATGAAATGGACTCTGGGAAATCCTGTTATGTAGTGTTTGGTTTACTAGAGAGTTCTAATTTTAATGAACCTACTCTTGGAGTGGAGGGGGCAATAGATGCAGGGTTAGAAAACTGGAATGAACACAAAATCCTTCTCATGCTTCTCACTGTTTCCTACAGTACAATACCTAAATATTGTTCAGGCTGTTAATGTACAGCAGTGGTCCTCACAGCCCCCAAAAATCCAGGGGTTAGGGATTACCCAGTTGTGTTTAAGTAAGGCTATGTATAAAACCTGGTGTGGTATTGGTCCTTGTGTACTGGTATGGGCACAACTGAGATAGGTATAGAGGTTATATTTGATTTTTAAAATGACACATTTCATCTCCTCCCTGTTAGAGGTTAATTGATAAAAGTACGAAAGTATGATCTCTACATCAGGTTTGCTGAATTGCAACCAAATTAAGAGAAATGGATGTTTTAAATGGGTCTGTGCTTTCTCCTGGTTGATATAAACATTTTGCCAGGTAAAGTCGTTATTTGCATATCAAACCATAGGTGATGTCAGAGACTCCCTTATATATATATTGTTTCTCCTAATCCATGCATTTGCACAACTTTCAGATCAATTCTGATAACTTTTTATTCTGTACATTGTTCAGTAAAATCTATTTTTAATGGGTTAGTCTATGTTATCAATCCAGGAATATTATTGTATCCTTGCACTTAAATAGGAGATTACCAGAGTGTCAGGATAGCATAAGAGATGAGATCCATTGTTCAAACAATAAAATAAGTCGTTCAAATAAACCTTCTTCTTTAAAAGCCTCTAGTGCAGATTTGTGCAATGTTGTTTAGTGTTACACCTAACTGAGGCAGGTCTTTAAGAACCCAGCAAGCAATTAACAGACTTACATATTTTAGTTGGAGTCTTTATTGCAATATTCCTTTACAGAGCCCAGGATTTAATGATAACTCCTTGGCCATAAAAAACAATCTTTCTTACACTGTAATATAACATTTATTGTGGGCTATACTGCATTGGTCACTGGCTGATCTGATGGCTTCTGGTTGCACAAAGCCCATCTGATTGAAAAATGGACATTTTAAAATATTTTGGCAGATTTGCCCTCTCCCCCAGATTGACGCTGTGCTGGGTTAAGGTGACTGAACGGTGGTGAGATGGACGATCCTTTGTGTAGAAAAAGGATGACAAAAAAAATCAGTGCTTCTCAACTTTGTTTGACATAACTAAAGGGCTGCTTTTTCTGTAACTCAAGGTATGTGGATAGTAAATGCCATAGTTTATCGCCTGTGTACTGTTGGTTTTGAAGTATTTAGGGCTGGGGATATTTACAGAATCTATATTTACAGTTATATCTTTATAAAGAATAGACATCCTCGCCTCTGTACAGAAAGCTCCTACTTATGGATATAAATATATAGATATATGATTTTATTTTAATTCTTCAGAGTGTAGCACAGTCAGATCTGCATTTTCATATAATCAGTGTACGGGTAGATTTGTCTGGCATTACTGCTAATATGCTATATTAAAGCACCAGTCTAGGCTAAAAATGCATATTATGAATAATTTGCATTTTTATTTCTTCTTTTAAAAGGTTAACAGTTAAAAATGATCCTGACATTGCGCTAGCAGAAGTGATCAAAAATAACATTTCAAATGTGCTGGCTCCATCCACTCCTGGTAGGAGTTGCACGGAAGCCAACACATGTGCCCTCTGCAGGATTACAATTCCCATGTTCCTCTTCAAGCCTGCAAGGCAAGGCAAGAGTCGTGGAAGTTGTAGTTCAGACCCAGTTGGAGGACTGTCCTTGGATGCCTAGGTGCTAGTACTTGGTGCAGATTAGTAGCTCTTCAGCTGCTTCACTACACCTTCCATGATAGTCAGTCAGTAGATCTACAACAGCTGACGTGGTACTGGTTTGCTGGCGTCTCCCCCTGTTAATGTTTAGCTGTTACATGGTATTGTCGCTGGTGTTGTACAACCTTCACCTCTTGCTAAGGCTCAAAGCTGCAGGTTTTTGTTTGCGCTTAATCTTACACACACTATATGGACAATAGTATTGGGGGACACCACTTAATGACTGAATTCAGGAGTTTCAATCCATTGCCACAGTCTGCATTTACATACGTGTGGGGAAAAATGGGGTTCTGAAGAGCTCAGTGAATTCAGGCGTGGTACTGTGATAAGTGCCACCTTTACAATCTTTCAGTATGTGACATTTCATCCCTGCTAGATATTCCATGGTTAACAGTAAGTGGTATTATTGGAAAGTGGAAACATTTAGGAAAAGCAGCAACTCAGCCACGAAGCAGGAGACCACGTAATGTCACAGAGCGGGGGGAGTGCTGAGGCGCATGGTGTGTAAAAGTCGCCAATGCTCTGCTGATTCCATAGCTGAAGATTCACCCTTAATATCAGCACAAAAACTGTGGAGCAGCAGCTTCATGGAATGGGTTTCCATGGCCGAGCAACTGCATGCAAGCCTCACATCACCAAGTACAATGCCAAGCATTGGATCGAGTGGTGTAAAGCATGCCGCCACTGGACTCTGAAGCAGCTGCATGCAAGCCTCACATCACCAAGTACAATGCCAAGCGTCGGATCGAGTGGTGTAAAGCACGCCGCCACTGGACTCTGGAGCAGCTGTATGCAAGCCTCACATCACCAAGTACAATGCCAAGCATCGGATCGAGTGGTGTAAAGCATGCCGCCACTGGACTCTGGAGCAGCTGCATGCAAGCCTCACATCACCAAGTACAATGCCAAGCATCGGATCGAGTGGTGTAAAGCACGCTGCCACTGGACTCTAGAGCAGCTGCATGCAAGCCTCACATCACCAAGTAAAATGCCAAGCATCGGATCGAGTGGTGTAAAGCATGCCACCACTGGACTCTGGAGCAGCAGCATGCAAGCCTCACATCACCAAGTAAAATGCCAAGCATCGGATCGAGTGGTGTAAAGCATGCCACCACTGGACTCTGGAGCAGCTGCATGCAAGCCTCACATCACCAAGTAGAATGCCAAGCATCGGATCGAGTGGTGTAAAGCATGCCACCACTGGACTCTGGAGCAGCTGCATGCAAGCCTCACATCACCAAGTACAATGCCAAGCATCGGATCGAATGGTATAAAGCACGCCGCCACTGGACTCTGGAGCAGCTGCATGCAAGCCTCACATCACCAAGTAGAATGCCAAGCATCGGATCGAGTGGTGTAAAGCATGCCGCCACTGGACTCTGGAGCAGCTGCATGCAAGCCTCACATCACCAAGTAGAATGCCAAGCATCGGATCGAGTGGTGTAAAGCATGCCGCCACTGGACTCTGGAGCAGCTGCATGCAAGCCTCACATCACCTAGTACAATGCCAAGCATCGGATCGAGTGGTATAAAGCACGCCGCCACTGGACTCTAGAGCAGCTGCATGCAAGCCTCACATCACCAAGTGCAATGCCAAGCGTCAGATCGAGTGGTGTAAAGCACGCCGCCACTGGACTCTGGAGCAGTGGAATCATGTTCTGTAGAGTCTTCTGTAGAGTCTTCATTGTTTGGCAGTCTGATGGGCAAGTCTGGATTTGGAGGATGCCAGGAGAACTTCACCTAACTGCCTTATGCCAACTGTAAAGTTTTGTGGCGGGATGGATAATGGTAGGGGGTTGTTTTTCAGGGTTTGGGTTTAGACCCCTTACTTCCAAAAAGGGAAATCTTAATGCTACAACATACTAAGGTATTTTGGACAATGTTATGCTTCCAAATTTGATGGGACAGTTTGGGGAAAGCCCTTTTCTATTTTAGTGCACAACGCAAGGTCCATAAAGACATGGTTTTGCAGTTTGGTGTGGAAACACTTGACTGGCCCTCTACAGATCTTTGGACCTCAACAACATTACCTGTGGGATGAACTAGAACAGAGATTGCAAGCCAGACTTTATTGTCCAACATCCGTGCCTAACCTCACAAATGCTCTACTGGATGAATCTTGTGGAAAGAGATCCCAGAAGAGGTGTGGACAACTCCATATTAATGTCTATGTATTTAGAATTGGTTGTCCTAAAGTCCCTTTTGGTGTAATGGTCCAGGTGTCCAATACTATACTTTTGTCCATATGGTGTAGACAGTCAAGCTCGACACGAAGTAAGAGAATTGCATTTCTAAACCTTTTACAAAGCTTCATTGTTCCGGTGAGCGCTCTTCTGATGTATGATCTTGTTTATATTCCTATATACCATATTTTTTCTGATTTTTCTCATTGCAGTTGACAAAAAAAAAAAAAGCAATTTGATTACCGATCCAAAATGGCACTGTGCTTTAAAAGAATAAAATATACGTTCAGAGCCAGCAGATCCTGTATATTTGTATTTTTGAAACCTAGCGGTGTCTGGGATATACAACCAAGGTGCTCTTTGTAGGGTGCAAGATTGATGTTACCGTCTGTAATTACCAAGTCTGTAGGCATTTATACATCATTTACCCCTGCTTCTGGTGCTTGTTAATTTATTTATAATAATAATTTAACAATGATTTTTTTTTTTTTATTCAAAGGTTAGAATTACTGAGATGACTATGAAAGGTTACTGTGGTAGGACAATTGGGTATAAAATCCAAATTAAAAGTAAACTGTGTTTAACCATGTGAATATTGATCAAAGAAGGAGGTCTTCTGGTATTGTGATCATTGCAAATGGGTAGATCAACAGATAAACATTATATACTCTCCCCAAGAGGTTAATGGATTCCTCTGTATTATAATAGCTAACTTGTATGTAGTATCTCAATTCGGGGACAACACAATCGTATATAAAACCTCTTTTTTGTTTTGCTATAAGAGTATAAGGACAAAGAGAACAGACTGTAAGATTTCGCTGACCTTGTGTGGAATTATTATGAAGAACTTTGATTTAAGATACAAGGTCATCATGTGTTCAACATGTGAACCTGCTTTACCAGCAATGTTGCTTGCTTGCAGCTGCTGTTACCTACATCACCCATAGTTTGTCACCCGGGGGGGGGGGGGGGGGGGGGGTTGGAGATGCAGGGCTGCTTTTTGTCATGAGGATCGGCATCAAGCATTTTTATTACAATCAGTAATGCTCCACACGTTTCAGTACAAAGTATAGTTTGGACAATAGTAATCTTTTAATAATCAAGTTACATGTAGTTCCAGCCTTTTCAGTATAACTCTTGTCATTCCGAGCAAGCCACAGGTTGGCTGAATGCGATTGTACAATAATTCCCTCCCTGACATAATCTATCCTTCAGCTGAGATGAACCACCTCTTGGCCCAGGTGCTATAAACTATAACTACCAGCACACTCAGCCAGTCTTCTAGTCTACAGCAGCTGGAGTGCCAGTATCTTCAAACATTCAGGCCCGAGCCATTATATACCTTCATTCTGCTAAATTACAAATACCGAATTCTTTAACCACCCTTTGTTTTGCTGAGAATGGTGGGAGTTACACTCAAACAGTTGGAAGGCCTTTGTCTTATTGACTGAATCCCCATACTCAAACAATTCTTTAAATCAGTTGATCTCTGAAATTGCTAATCTTGTTGGTTTATGTATACAGCATGTGAAGCATGCCAGACTCTGCAAGTCCCTGCAACTCCAGGGCAGCTTTTGGCAAGAAAGACTATTACGTGTAGGAATAAAGCACCTTATAGCTCTATCAGGGAGAAGACATGTGTGTGATCAGCCTTCATCTGACCCAAAACTGTAAACAGAAGTGTAATATATATATATATATATATATATATAACATTTTTTTTTTTTTTTTTTTTTTTTACCTACAGCCATCCTTCAAACTGGATTCCTCTAGCTTTAAACTGTACCTCATTGGAATGGGTTATGATGAATCCTCACTGTGGTAATGTTTAATTCTCAATTCAAATCCCCTTTACAGCCATTAATGCTTGCTCCTGCTAATGTCTGACATCTCAGTATAAGTATACCTTGTACAGCTCATGGAGTGCTACCAGTCCAATTACAATGTTTGATGCTAAAACCCTTGATTTTTTTTTTTCCTGACAAATTGTTTAGAGTGCTTATGTAAGAATGTACAATTTATTTACACATTTGATTTATAATGCAAAATAAAACTGTCCCTTTTTCAGCTATACCAGTCCAGAGTTGTGTATATGGTATATGGCATTTATGATTACCGTTTGGGCTACATGCCGGAGCATCCTCCGCCATCCGTAGGCTGCCAACAAAGGTACCAGAATTAGATACTACAAAACATAATATTGGGAAATCATGGGGTATATTGTGTTTCCTAGTTTGCCATCTTAGCCTGTTTAATTCAAACTAAATTCAGTCTCTCCTGGTCTTCTCTACCCCCCTCTTTTGGTGCCTGTTGAAAAGTCAGCAAGTTGGGTGATGATTGGGATGTAGCATTACTGCATTAGAATATTTTGATCTTGCCCTGCTACCAATGGGCAGACCTCTAAAAGCAAGGAAGTGTAGTAAAAAAATATTGTCCAAAAGCAATAATAATATCTTGTTGTTTGATCTGGATCTGCGATGCAATCAGAAAGACAGTCTGTTGTGATTTATGTTAATGCTGTATCACATTATTTCGATTTGTGATCATCGCCCTCTGTCTGGTTTGGGGCTAGGCTAAGATATCATTTAAACTTGTTTGGCTGCAGACAGTATTGGACTCTGTCCAAACCAGAGTTTTAGGGTTTCTTGCATGGTCATATAATATGACACAGATTGTCTGTGACTTCCACCAACTGATTTAGACAGAGCACAATGTGCATAGATCTGAATCTGCAGCCAGACATGCAATCCTAAATCATAGACAAGAGCTGTTCATTAACAGGGAACCAAAATCTGGATTTATGATTTCAGCACTGGAACAAACTAGAGGCGGCACAACACATTTTTAGAATAAGATGCTTGTTTTTCCTCCAGATCTGTCTGCTAAATCAAATGTTTCATATCACAGACCTAGTACAGGGGTGTGAAACTGCGACTCTGCCTACATTTCCCATAATCCCTCTGTCACTGAAGAGTCCGATAAGGGAGCAGGGGACACGTAGTACTTTAAAAGCTGAGGGTCACAGTTTGACACCTCTGTTCTAGGATTAAGAATTAGTAGAACACTGGTGTGTCTGTCTGACATTGGTAATCTGGGGATGGGATGTGCACATATAGTGACCCTTATACGAGTTATGTGTGATAGACGGCAACTAGAGGACCAATCGTGCTTGTTGGCTGGATACTCTGCTGATATTACTCCTTATTCTAAAGTGTGAATACTTTATATTCTCCTATACATGTTTGTTTTTCTCTCCAGGGGAGGTAACGTACCTAGAAATGTCTTTCTTCGTTGCTTAGTGTGGTGTCTAGTATAGTACAAAGGTCCTGCTCATTTCACTGATATACAATGCAAAAAGTTCCAAGTTTGCCTTAAATTAATGATGATCGTTTAATTCACATTGCAGAACTGGATATGTGGTATATTTTTGCCTTATGCGCTGTTCCATACCTTAATTATAAGGTATATGTTTTTGTTTTCCTTTTTACCAGCTTACTAAGCCCTTTTAGTGCTGGGGAAGTGCATGCATTTCACATTTTTTTCCAGCACTTAAAAATGTAGAGTGCGTATTACTAGTACTCTGATCAAGAGTTTGCGATAACTTGCTAGAAAATAAAAACGATTTACATACTCTGATGAATATTCCTTTTATAAGAAAAATTATTCTTTGTTTACATAGTATGTGGAATTTGCTTTTGGCTGTTTCAGTGCCTGTGGAGTGTGAAACGTGTCGCCCATTGCACTGGCACTGATCTAGTCAATGATTTTTTATTTTTCTTTCATCCTATGTGCTGTTGTTGTAAGTCTGTTTTTGGTGCAAAAGTATCATTTAATGTGACGTGTTTGCTAAATAAATATTACATCAAAACCTTGTCTTCCTTTTGGGGTGTGTTGTCAGTGTGGTATGAGGTGTAGTCACGGCTGAGTAGATTAGGATACGACTGGACACACCCGTGTGTCTACTATGTAGACTCACCTCTCAGTCCTCCCACCACAACACACAAGATAATAGAAAAAGCTACGGCTGAGTAGATCCCTTTATTTTAAATGACATAATACAAACATGTGAACCTCCAGCTGCTGCTCAACTACAACTCCCATGATGCTAAGGGGGCCAAAATGGCACAGAGTTAAAAGGGACTCAATCTAAACCTTGTACTGTAAATGTAGAATCCTGAAACATAATCTACATTGTGTTGGCAGAATTGCATAAAATAAGGGAAATGACATCACCTTGTGGCTTGATTTGCATATTACACATTCCCCATTGAACAGTAATTTGCATATCAAGCCACAGATCCCTTATTTTATGCATTTTCTTGCTAACACAATGTATAGAAAAGTTATCTTTTTTTATACTCTACAATTACAGTATAATGCAAGGTTTAGGTTGTCCGAATCCCTTTAAAAGGGAAGCTTGGCATCACGGGAAGTATCTAGGTCTATACAAAGGGAGATTTGCAGGGAATTTGAAACTTTAGGCTAATATAACAGAGTTTAACATTTTCCCAGTGCAGCTGAACGGGATAATATTTCCACGTCCGCTACTTTGGCCTTAAATTTTGAAATTCCAGTCTCAGTTCCCGGCTATTCTCTCGTCATTGTGTAGACGCTATAGCTCCTCAGCAGGTGGATTTCTCTGGAGAAGCACTGGACCTGCACAGTTATGGGCAGGTAGCTGTAATATCTACAGGTGGAACATACATTACTTAGCAATGTGAGCGTCCGTTTGTTGCGCTAAATAGCAAAACAAAAGTGGTAGTCGACATTTTTACCTTGTTTGCAAAACTTGTAATATTTTTTTTAAACTGTACTTTGTATTCTTGGCACCATCTGCTGGCCGTATTCCTATGTTAACACTGTTAGTGTAAAAAGTCACTGTGAAAACTACAAAGTTCTTTTATTATTACACTTTGATTTCTGTATATAAAACAAAAATACAAATGAGTACAAAGAATTGAAGTATTGCATAGATTGTTTGTTTCTTTCTCACCGCATTATAGAACTAGTATAGTCCAAATCAGCTTGGATGCCAAGTGAACATATGCAAGGAGCCCTGAGCTATGCCAGCAGATGTGATATATGGTTACCCCTCTCTTTATTTTACATTTACCTAATGATCTTTCTCTGCAGCGCGTACGTAGACCAAAGAAGACAAGAGCAGCAGCTCTGGAGGTTTGTTTAACAAGATTAAGTTGACGTTTCGAAGCCCGTCGTAATGCATCCAGTATCCATTGATCTGGAAAGCCGCAGAGTAATGATGATCATCCTTGTTGAATAGAGTAGCCCCTTCCAACAGATATCTGAAAAGGAAACAGAGGGAAACTTTCTATATTTTCCCAGAGATGTCTTTTAGAAATCTTTTCACATTTCTATATTGTTAAAGGATCGTTCTCATCTAGGAACAAGAACCCGACAAAGAAAAGTTAAGGCTGACATGTTCCAAATAAAAATACATTTATTGGTTTTTGTAATACTTAACTTGAGAACTTCTGGGGGTTGATCCTCACTCTGAACTCATTAGCTCTGTGCAAAATGGGCATCCCCTGCTTTTTGTGGGAGCCAATCAGAGAATTCTCCCAAAAGATGCACGCTGCATTTGTGCAGGATGTCAGTGATGTAAAAAAACAAAACCCCTGTATAATAACTTTAAATTAAAAAAGTACAATTTTGTTTCAGTCAGTGCAATAGGTTTGGGGCTAATTATAATGATTATTTTAAGATGTTACTGAATATCATAACGGGCCTTGTCAGCTAAACATTGCTTATACTGGGAATGTAGAAAATAAAAGCATGATAAACTCCATACACTGGTACCGAAATCCAAATAAATAAATAAAAGAGAGATGTGTTTAGCGTATCTGTGGTGTCTCATGTTTATGACATCGCCTGTGGCTTGCTATGCAAATAAACTACTTTTCAAACAGGAAATGTGGCAATTGTATATCAAGCCATAAGGTGTTGTCATACCCAGGACACTCCATAGACCCAGCTAGAACATTTTATTTCATGCATTTTCCTAAATGTTGGTAACACAAGGTATAGATCATTTTGATTCTCTACTTTCACAGTATAAGCCATGTTTTGGTCCTTTTAAATCAGGTTTCCCTTTAACCCCTTGTGGTGTTATACCAGTGTAATATATATAATAAATAATATCATTAAAGTACATTTCTTCCCATATCCTGCAGCCAGTAACTGACTGTACTTACTTGTGCTCTGATAGATCCAAGTAGTAAGGTACGTAAGCCAGTTCTTCAGATTTCCATTGCTCCATGTTTAATATAACGAAGGGGGGAGCTCCATGGCAGAAAATCCGAGGAGAAAACTCCCTCAGGCAGCCACATCTACGAGAGAAAGATGTCTTACCTCTGGCCATAGAACATGCATGGCATCCACAGCCCTCCAGTGCAAACAGTCACCTACCCAACTTCCTCGCACAGTTCGAACTTTGAACAGAAGAGATAATCCACTGCCATCTGGATGAGATCCCCATGGGGTAAGTCATGAGGAGGACTGAAATAAAATCAAACAGAGGTAACTGAGATAAGGGTTTCACACACAGAGTACCTGCTTAATGCTCAATTTACTACAGGTGGCACCTACCCAAAAAACAATATAGTCCCAGATCCAACAATGCCACCTCCAGCTTCCTATACACATTTACCCCCCTGTGCCAAAGTCTTTATGTCTTGAAAGTGACCTACTCTTTTAATGCATGTTAATGAACTAATTCGGAATGTTTATTTAAAAAAAAATCCGGAATATATGCTTCATTTACTCATACATATTAAGTTAGTAGTTTTTGCTGATCCTCCCACACAGCTCTCCAGCATCTGGGAGGGGGAAGCAACAATCAAAGTTTCTCAAATTAATTCAGCCCTGACAAAATGTGACAAATGGGGAAGTTTCATTAAAGTGATATATCTGAGTTATAATTAAAATGAAAAGGGTGATGTTTTAATATAGTATCCTGGGAAGAACATGCTTTATTCAGCAGAGAAAGTGGAGCTGACCTTTAAAGTAAATATCTTTTCTACCTATGGCATCTGCTGATCATTTTAGACTATGGGCGTTATGGGGGAAAAAACTCCCACTTTGCAAAGTTTTGGGAGTTTAAAGGACAACTATAGCAAGAAAAAATACCTTATGTTTAATTAAAAGAGTATCAAGTGTAGATGATTTATATAAAAATTATTTAATGAAAGTATACAAATTAAGTAAATTATTAAACCTCCTTTACTCCATATCGTTCTCTCAGGGGGCAGACATGTTGGTTAGAATCTTTACTCCATATAGTTCTCTCAGGGGGCAGACATGTTGGTTAGAATCTTTACTCCATATAGCTCTCTCAGGGGGCAGACATGTTGGTTAGAATCTTTACTCCATATCGTTCTCTCAGGGGGCAGACATGTTGGTTAGAATCTTTACTCCATATCGTTCTCTCAGGGGGCAGACATGTTGGTTAGAATCTTTACTCCATATCGTTCTCTCAGGGGGCAGACATGTTGGTTAGAATCTTTACTCCATATCGTTCTCTCAGGGGGCAGACATGTTGGTTAGAATCTTTACTCCATATATCTCTCAGGGGGCAGACATGTTGGTTAGAATCTTTACTCCATATATCTCTCAGGGGGCAGACATGTTGGTTAGAATCTTTACTCCATATATCTCTCAGGGGGCAGACATGTTGGTTAGAATCTTTACTCCATATATCTCTCAGGGGGCAGACATGTTGGTTAGAATCTTGGGTCAGATCTTCACTCACCTTGGTTCAGACGAACAAAGATCTGACCCAAGATTCTAAACAAAATGTCTGCCTCCTGGTGGAGCTGTATAGGGTAAAGACGGCTCAATAAGGTACTTTATTTGTATTCTTTCATTAAAGCATTTCTATATAAAATGCCTACTCCTAACGCCATCTTTCAATTAAAAAGAACTTCATTTTTTTGATACAGTTGTCCTTTAATAAAAAAACGCAATTGCCGTTTGTTATATTTGGCACCATCGGCCTTTGGGCCATCTTTATACATAACCCCCTATATGTGGCATTTTTTATTCTGTGTGTACGTACAGTCTCTATCTTACACTTAGATTTTAGATGACGAGGGGAGGGGATGTATGACCAAGGTTGCCAGAGAAAGTGTTCCTTATAATGGCCAAATCTCCATGTCTGCCAATGTATAAGGCTAACTCCAAGCAAATGTCAGGAGTTTGTGCCAGCACTTGCCATTTATTAAAGCAAAGGTGTAAAAGTGCAGCTACAATTGTTCTCAAAGTCTCTGCCAGCCCGGGGGCAGTGTAGTCACAATTTCATGCACAAAAGGTATAAATCAGGTGCAATGGCTGAAATAAGATCACAGCCGTTGCACCTTTCTCCACTTTCCCAACGCTTGCTAATGTGGCTCTAGTGACAGATCCTCCCACTGTCGCCACGCGGTGTCTGAGACCCCTTCTACTTACTAAATAAGGATTGTTTGCATCTGGGTTTCCTGAAATCGAGTGGGACATCTGGAGTTTGAACAGAAGCTCTCTTGAATGGTAGCCATGAGATGCTCTAGGTTTCTAGTAAAGTTCTCATGTTCGTTCCCAAACAAATCGATTTCTAAGGACGCGATGTGAATGCCAGATTTGTATTGCCGCTTCTCCATCTTGTCCCAGATCCACAGTAGCTTTACGGAAGTAAAACTGTACGAGTCCATCAGGTGAAGGAAGCAGTCCACAAACTCCCGACCAAGGTAGTGGGAGAGCTCGCGGGGAAAGGTGTCATTTTCACGTAATATAACATAGAGCAACATTAAAAAGCCATCAATGGTGCAGGTATTCTTCAGCCTAATCTCCACATACAGGGGCGTGCATGATACCGCCTTCCGCCCAGCTTTAATAGTGAAAACACCTCCCCAGGGCAGGACAGGTCTCCAGAAGGATCGATCATGATCAGAATTGTTTTTAATTGATGCTTTGATTTCCTCAAACAATGTCTTCATCCTGAGCAAATCAAGATAACATAAACAGGTATTTGGAGGTTTAATCACATATAGAGTGCAGGAGAGAGGTGGAATGCAGGATACAGACCTGTTAATAAACATTAAATCATATCTGTTTCCTAATTCCACTATTTGTCTGTGACAGACATGATGACAGATACAAATAGAGTTACAGTGAGATACATAGGGACTGGTTATATGGGGGGCACTACATAGGGACTATTTATATGGGGGGGTACGTAGGGACAGGTTATATGGGGGGTACATAGGGACTGGTTATTTGGGGGGATACATAGGGACTGGTTATTTGGGGGGATACATAGGGACTGGTTATATGGGGGGTACTACATAGGGACTGGTTATATGAGGGGAATACATAGGGACTATTTATATGGGGGAATACATAGGGACTGGTTATATGAGGGGAATACATAGGGACTATTTATATGGGGGAATACATAGGGACTGGTTATATGAGGGGAATACATAGGGACTATTTATATGGGGGGGTACGTAGGGACAGGTTATATGGGGGGGTACATAGGGACTGGTTATATGGGGGGGGGTACATAGGGACTGGTTATATGGGGGGGTACATTGGTATAGTTGCCAACATCGGCCATGTTTCCAGGGACACATATTTGATCCACATGCTGCAGAAAGAGAATGCAAAGTGCAGCCCGGCAGTATGTAGGATGGATATACACACAGACACAATGATATCTTCACCCTGATTAATTGGATTGTGTCTGTGCGTATATATATCCATCCTACATACTGCCGGGCTGAACTTTGCATGCTCTTGCTGCAGAATGTAGAACAAATATCTGTCCCTGGAAACATGACTGATGCAACTATGCATTGGGGCATACACAGGTTTCGAGGGGGACACCTAGTGACAGGCTAGGGAATGTGTTCATTCACCAGATTATGGCGTGATACACGATCCCAGTCTGCAATGGGGCGATGCATGGTGACGGGCTGGGCAATGCATGGTGACTGGGGCGATGCATGGTGATGGGCCAGGCGATGCATGGTGACGGGCTAGGCGATGCATGATGACGGGCTAGGTGATGCATGGTGACTGGGGGGGATCCATGGTGACGGGCGATGCATGGTGACTGACTTGGGCGATGCATGGTGATGGGCTCGGCGATGCATGGTGACTGACTTGGGCTGATGCATGGTGCTTGGGGTAATGCATGGTGCTTGGGGTGATGCATGGTGCTTGGGTGGTGCTTGGGGTGATGCATGGTGCTTGGGGTGGTGCTTGGGGTAATGCATGGTGCTTGGGGTGGTGCTTGGGGTGATGCATGGTGACTGGGGTGATGCATGGTGCTTGGGGTGATGCATGGTGACTGGGGTGATGCATGGTGCTTGGGGTGATGCATGGTGCTTGGGGTGGTGCTTGGGGTGATGCTTGGGGTGATGCTTGGGGTGATGCATGGTGCTTGGGGTAATGCATGGTGCTTGGGGTGGTGCTTGGGGTGATGCATGGTGCTTGGGGTGGTGCTTGGGGTGATGCATGGTGCTTGGGGTGATGCATGGTGCTTGGAGTGATGCTTGGGGTGATGCATGGTGACTGGGGTGATGCATGGTGCTTGGGGTAATGCATGGTGCTTGGGGTGGTGCTTGGGGTGATGCATGGTGCTTGGGGTGGTGCTTGGGGTAATGCATGGTGCTTGGGGTGGTGCTTGGGGTGATGCATGGTGCTTGGGGTGGTGCTTGGGGTAATGCATGGTGCTTGGGGTGGTGCTTGGGGTAATGCATGGTGCTTGGGGTGATGCATGGTGCTTGGGGTGATGCATGGTGCTTGGGGTGGTGCTTGGGGTGATGCATGGTGCTTGGGGTGATGCATGGTGCTTGGGGTGGTGCTTGGGGTGATGCATGGTGCTTGGGGTGGTGCTTGGTGCTTGGGGTGGTGCTTGGGGTAATGCATGGGGTGATGCATGGTGCAGTATTGAACATGACAGTGACAGCCCTCTGGCACAGATGTCTGATTAATCCATGGCTCACCCGTTACCCTCATGGATGGTTCAGCCGTAGTGACAGCATGAAGGGCCCCGGGGGCCGTCCCCTACGGACACGGACATGAACCCAGACCCCGGGCAGCTCCGGCCTCCGCCCCAGTCCAGTGTAAACACGGGCACGTCAGCACGCACGGCGCCTGTCAGGCCATGACACGCACACGTAATACAGGTGCGACGTGCGCGGCGGGGAGACGTGGTGACGTAGCACGCACTAGAGTCAGTCAGTTGGTCTCGGGCGCTCGCTGGAGGGAGTTACACGAGGAGCCCAGCGGCCTGGTCACGTCTGTCTGGTGGGAGAGACTCGAGAAGAGGTAGGTAGGGAGGGTGGGCCGGCTCTCAGGGGCCCCAGGCTCGGCCGGCTCTCAGGGGCCCCAGGCTCGGCCAACAACTTACTGATTAGGCGTTGGTTTGGCTGGAGCTGTGTAGTCTCATGGGTTGTTATGGCATCACGTTCATATAACATGTCTCCCGAGCGTCCCTATTTAGGAGAGAGTCCTTCTCCTCCTCTAGGGTCCTTCTGTAGGGTCCCTCTCCTCCTCTAGGGTCCCTCCGTCCTCCTCTAGGGGCCTACTGTATGGTCCCTCTCATCCTCTAGGGTCCCTCGGTCCTTCTCCTTCTGTATGGTCCCTCCGTCCTCCTCTAGGGTCCTTCTTCTCCTTCTGTATGGTCCCTCCGTCCTCCTCTAGGGTCCCTGCGTCCTCCTATAGGGTCCCTGCGACCTCCTCTAGGGACCTTCTCCTCCTCCTCCTCTAGGGTCCCTCTTTCCGTCCTCCTCTAGGGTCCCTCTTTCCGTCCTCCTCTAGGGTCCCTCTTTCCGTCCTCCTCTAGGGTCCCTCTTTCCGTCCTCCTCTAGGGTCCTTCTCCTCCTTCTCTAGGGTCCCTGCGTCCTCCTCTAGGGTCCCTGCGTCCTCCTCTAGGCTCCCTCTTTCTGGGAGCTCAGAATGTTTAGTCTGAGTGTATCACAAAGCTCCACACTAGTAAAACGCACAATAGTTTATACTGCAGTGAATGTGGTTCTATGTTACTTTGTAGAAGTGCAATTACATAAATAGTTACTAACTGGCCATACATTCACTGTAAATATTCAGATAAGTTATAGCCACACCTTCAGCCACGCCCACAAAAAAATAAATTGGCCCTCTTTAGCCAATTGGTATGCTGGGAAGATGCAGTGATTTACTTTTTTTCTTTTCCTCCTAGAAATCACTCAAGATGCAGAGAACAAAAGCACAGGACTCTAAGCCAGAGGCCATCACAGCTACTGACTCTGATGGGTCACAAGACAATAAAGACATCCTGGAAGTGACCGAGATGGAACAGTCTCCTGAGGCAGCTGCTGCTGAGGAGCCTGTTGAAGTCCCGCAGGAGCCAATACAAAGCGCAGAGGAACCTGCTGAAATCGCTGAGGAGCCTATTGAAGTCCCTCCTAAGATAGAGCCCCCTCTTCCGGTTGCATTTGAAAAGTATTGGAAGCCAATTGTAGATAATCCGGAAGAATTCAATTCATGGACATATTTGTTACAATATGTGGAACAAGAGGTTTGTATATTACTGTTTTATACAGATGGGGCATAGATTTAGCAGATGTTTAGTCAACACCTTCTTCATACGTGCGCCGCCATACTGGGCTGCTATTCTGTAGCACCCCAATACTCTAACTCGGCTGCTTCTGTTTCCGAAAATTGGAGTCAAATACATGAGATTTAAATAAAGTTTTTTGAAGGGACACTAAAGATTTTTTGTTCCTCTTGTGCATCTCATGTTGAAGCACACATGAATTTGAGTGGCCGTAGTGTCAGGATAAACTGGCATGCACTTATAGTGACTGGCAGCTGCCATGCTTCCCTAGCAAGCCGGTAGGTTGGTCTGGTCGGTCTCTGCAAGTGCAAAAAATGACACTTGCTTTCAAAGGAGATCAACAGAGGGAACCATAACAACCGAGAGAGACTAAGCTAAACATAAGAAAATCCTGCACTATTAAAGGGCCACTGCAATGCATTTACAGTGAGCTACATTTCATAATTATATGGGTATTTGGTGATAGCAGTATTTGGTTAATAGACAGGCTAGATCCTCCTGATCTTTTAATCAAACAAAAGGTGTCTTTTATCTGATTCAGGATGGCATTGTTCAGAAATGAGGCACATTTCATCTCGAAATCCAACCTTGACCTCCAGGCTGCCATGTTACGCTTTTAAGGAAGCAGAGAAGTGGTATCCTGCCTAATTAAAAGAAAAAGGGGTTTACTACCTCTTTAAACCCCTTAGTTAATTTGCAGACTACATTAAAATCTTCAAACCTTGAACATATATATCCCCAGTGCTTGGTAACAATGTGTTCTCAGGCTTTCTTTAGTAAATAAGATCTTTATTGCGATACTTAAATATATTAAAATCATAGTATGCAGTCAGGGAACCACAAGGACATGCTGCCTTCTTTCGCGTTGTAACATGTTTAATCTGAAGCATTTTACACCTAAAATGTTTGCTTTTCCCTTCACAGAATAATATATACGCTGCCCGGAAGGCTTTTGACTCCTTTCTTGCACGTTATCCGTACTGTTACGGCTACTGGAAGAAATATGCCGACATTGAGAAGAAACACAGCAATGTAATGGAAGCCGATGAGGTTAGTTGATGTCATTTAAGACTTCAGACGAAGAAGACCTGATCTTAGCCATCACTTCCCAGTCTCTGCAGACCACATGTAAGGTCCTTGCAGCCTTATACATATCTATATTTTTTTAGGGCATTTGTCACGACCTGTGACATCTGTGGCTAATATCTCCTTTCTTTGTTGACAGGTACGTTAACACTTCCACAGTTTGTCAAGCTTTGCAGTGCAAGCCTCTGTATTTACACTGCAGCTTAACAAGTAGGGCATTAGGGTTTTGTTTTTGTTACTTCCATTGATTTCTGATTTTTATTTTCCGTCCGGTGGAGTGGTTTAATTTTGCCAGTCACCTCGTGCTGCATGTTATTGCATTTTTTTGGTCAGAAGCTGTGAATGAGTTTCTAATGGGTCTGTACCCTATGGTCTGTACCCCAAAACCAGCCCTGAGCTCCTGCTAAGGATACAGCTACGCACTGAAGATCAAGACCTGCAAGTGGGGCTCAGAACATATGCCATGTTCTATCCAACCTCCACTCAATGGTAATAGCAGATTATTTCAATGAAATTCCACATATCTAGCATTTGTAAGGTTGACTGGATACAACTTTCCTTTTGAGAAGCGAAATCTGTTTTAAGTATCATTCTTTTTTCTGGTCTTTTTTTTTTTTTTGGTCTTTTTTTTTTCCCCACTGTAGGTTTACCGCAGAGGAATTCAGGCTATTACATTAAGCGTTGATCTCTGGATCAATTATCTCAATTTCCTGAAAGAAACATTGGATCCTGCTGACATGGAGACTGCTAACACATTAAGAGGGTGAGTTGCTTTCTCTATTTTTAAGAATACCTCTTTACAATGTGAACATTTTTCTGTGTGTCTTAATTTTCAGGTATTTTAGAGGACTTTAAAGGAATATTCCACCCTTGTTGTGTTTCATTCAGCCATGTTTTTAATGTTATTTTATAGTGCTTGTGGTGTTATTTTATAATCTATATTTAATATAGAGGACAGGAATTTGATTTTAAAAGATGTCTGGGACTTCGAAGAGGTACTCAAAGGACAATTAAGCCTGTTTTTTTTTTTATTATTGCTTCATCGAAAGAAGCAAGGGTTAAAAAAATGTCCTGCCATATCCAACGTAAGCCACAACATGTAGATTAAGGTTTACTCTGTACTGTGTTTCACAGCTGAGACACATCAGGACCGGAGGCTGGCGCGCTGTCCGTGTGTGCACAGCCATTCCCAGCAGGGACCCATCTGAATGTAGCTGTGGTATATCTGATAGTGCAGAGAGTCCCTTGTTTTATCATGGGAACTATTTAAGGTCACCTGCTGTTCACATTAAAAAAATGAAGGTTTCTGTCTGCACTAGGAGAGAGAGAGGCAGTCGCAGACCAGGCAGAGAATAAACTGGTTTATACTATCAAATGTACCTGTCAGTTTATCCTCACTAGTGCTTTTATAGTAGCAGCACGAGTGAAAAATAAAGTTTACTTGTCCTTTTAATGTAAAAAAAAAACGACTGTTGCTGTGGAGAGTATTTTGCAGACATTAGACGACTGTCAAGTGTCCAAGACACCTCCTGGTAAAGTCCTTACCCAGCATGAAAAAAACAACTATGTTTCTATAGACTTAAACTAGAGATGCAAAATAAAACGCTTTATAAAACAAATGGGATAAAAGCTTGCTTTTCCTTTTAAAGTAAATATTGAAATCAGTGAAACTAAATGTATGTAGTCTCTCTCTGATTTGACCAAAAGAGATATTTTGGCATGCTTACATTGCTGCAGGACTTGGGCGTCTTATTCCTGAGTGCTGGGCAAAATGTTTTTTTTTTAAATCACAATAAAGCTATTTGAGGCAGATTGTAGATGTGATTGACAGTAGGCATGCTATTCTTTTTCAGGCAGCTTGGAAACCCGAACAGACTACATTTCATTCCACAGTACAAGTGCTGACTTCACATGTAGACTCAGATAGCTATGTATGATTTAATGTCGCTGGTCAAACAGCTGCTGTGTTATGCTGAGAATCTGTGTGGGCTGCAAGCTGCTAACAGAGTTAGTTATGTGGAATAAATGTTTAGCATTTTTTTATTTAATCCCAGTATCATTTCTAATACTTGAGAAACGGTCTTGGTATTGGATGGTTCAGTATAAGTTTGCAAAGCTTAAAATGTTGGAGCAGACGTTACAGTGGATGTAGAGGGTAGCAGATACTGAACGTTTTAATAAATGTGTGTAGTAAAGGGCCACTACAGCCTCTATTAATATTTTCTACGTGTTTGCATTGTCCAACATGCATCATTTTGGCATGTTGCAGCGTGTAAGAAAATAGAGAATATCCAGCACTTTCCCCAATCCAAACAATATTGGAAACGGTAAGCATCTAAGGATGGCCATTTGAAAACAAACCGTGCAAAATATATTGCTCATGAACTAATGAATGCATATTGGTTATTATTTCCTGCAGTTGGAGTGAGTTGAAATGTTTGTTTGGATGGTGTGCAGGGTGTTATTAACACAGATGCTGTGATTCTCTCTTGCAGAACATTTGAGCATGCTGTGATGTCAGCAGGGTTAGACTTCCGGTCCGACAAGCTATGGGAATTGTATGTCAATTGGGAGACTGAACAGGGAAACCTGAGTGGAGTAACATCGATCTACAGTCGCCTCCTTGGCATCCCCACTCAGTATTACAGCATCCACTTTCAAAGGTAAGACTGCCAAATGAAACAATGCTTTGTTTAAACCTCCTACACCAACAGATACATATTGTTATGGGCATGCTGCATCCATGACTGATTTTATATATTAAAACTATGTAACAAAAAATTCCAATTAAATCCAGCCTTTGAGTACTGACACTATATACATGAATGGAAAATGTCCAGAGAAGCAGCAGTCTCTCTATTAAAGGGGAATTCAATGGGGGGGGGTCCAGTATGAATCCCAGGGTTCTGCTCACAGACTTACTGATAGGACACGGTTTTGTATTGGAGGCAGGCGTAAATGAATGTATGACCGTGTATTTAGTGTAGCAGAGCTTACAATGTTTATATTGATGGTTCACATACAATGTGCTATGCTTTGTCCATATGTTGAGTCTGTGGCCCAGTTTTCATACTGTATTATAATGCAGAATGGACATGTCAGACTTTGCACTGTCAGTAACTAGCTAGGAATGATCAGGAAAACCTGCTGTGAGCATCACTCTCCAGGAATCATTTTTAAAATTTAACTTTCAATATTTAGAAGTATTTTTGTTTTGTGTTTGATAGGTGCTGCATTGTGCACTTCTGTCCTGTGTTACTGTAACAATGCACAGTTTTGTCCCTGGAGTCATGTTTGCGAACACTTTTCAGCTTTGTAACTCTGCGCCTAAGTGAGCAGCCGTGGTTGGGAAACTCTGAAAAGATTTGGGTTTGTTGAGCAGTAATTGCAGTGGGTTTTTGCCAATAAAATCAATTCAAAGAATTCAACAAACACCCAGGAGAAGCGATTCTGGTTTTTGCCAGGTTCCTTGAGTGATCAAATGACTTGTGTCTTAATATTCACCAATTTGTTTGGTAAACACAGTACAGATCTGTGCATTAGAATTTACACGCTAAGGGACATCTGTAGACATCCTTATACACCATGAATTGGATAAAGGAAGATTCAGCCCGAGCTTCTAAACAGCATGTCTGATTCCTGTTGGAACAATATAAATCTATCTACACTTAATGCAATCTTTCTGTTAAACATAAGTTGATCTTTTGTTCCAGTTGTCATTTAAGCACAAGCCTGCCAGTAACCAAGAGATGCAGCTATATGTAACATAGTAAACGGTAGCAGCTGTCTTGGCTTTAGCATCTTTAATGCAAGGTATCTTTACTGCAGGCTTTCTTCTTTTTTTAGATCATGAGTTTTGTCGTCGTAATCCCTTGGATCTGTCTAACATTACATTTAATCATTTATTTGTACAGTTACCTAGATATTTTATTGATTTGTCTTAAGAAAAAAAATATAAAACAAACAATTTGTTTTTGTGCTTATTTTTAGGCACAATTATGGCCACTGTCCAATCTTTAGCTCCATAGTAAGCATTTCAGTGGAATCCATCCTTAAAGTAACACTAGTAATTCACCTGCAGGTTTACACCTTTTATTAGGCTTGTTTATAGAAATTGAAGTAGTTTACATTTAACAGAGCCAGGTAATATCTGGCACGTCTTCCACTGTGATAGAAATAATCCCAGAACACATCAGTCATTGAAAATTGTAACCTTTATTCACAGTCCAGTGCAACCTTTACCTACTCCGCAGACCAGTAACACAGCCTTATTACTTTTGTGCTTAATCATAGGCATCATTTACATTTAGAGCTGCAAAAAAGCCTTTATCGTTATTTTCATTAATCCAGAAAGTCTGCATTTATTGCTGTCGTTAGAATATTCTTAGTTGTACTCCTGCTGGTCATTGGTAGGATGACTGATTCAGCCAATCCAAATGCAGGTTTAATTATACATATATTTTTTTGTATTTTTCTTCCACTCCATGCTCTTTAAATGATTTTGCAGAAAAGAAATGGCAAACGAGTAACTTGTCGCTGAGCTTTTTCAGACATTTACTCACCGTTTCGTATTTGAAGGATTTGCCTGTTTCTCACAATTACTTGTGACCATGGTGTAAAACTGAATTGACATACTGTTGTGCTAGAGATCTGCATGTAATAATTATTCCACATATGGAAGGTTGGCATTTGGGGGATTGTTTGTACAGGTTTAGTTTCCTCTAGGAAGCCGCAGAGAGCTATCATCCCAATAGCGCCTCCCTCGTTCTCCGCAGGATAACATGTTTCTAGACTGCTTATCTTTTTCAAGGTTCGTGTAGACCTGCAAAGTACCCAGGCTGCAAACAATCTAACAATGCCCTCCGCTGTCATTAACAGATTAAGTATCGTACCATGCAGAGTGTGTCAGTTTTCATGGGGGGAGAAGGAGACATGAAATGCTGCTTTGAGTGAATAATAGTAGGTTGTCTAACCTTCTTTCTTTAATTGAACACATACACATGCATAGCGTCTAGTCACTTACTGCAATACGTTTGTGCTCTTCAGGTTTAAAGACCACATACAGGGCCATCTGCCACTGGAGTTTCTGACAGCTGAAAAATTTATAGAGTTGAGGAAAGAGCTGGCTGCAACGAATGAGCATTGTGGCTCCGATACTGATCTACCCAGCGGCCTGGAGGAAATTAAAGACCCTGCAAAGGTGAGGGGTGTAACTTGTAGGTCCGTGAAATGCATGGGAAAGTGTGTGGACATTGATCACGGAAAAGGACTTGGACCAATAGAATACCAGACCTTGAAACTCTACTTACGTTGGTGTATTGGCTTTCACTTATGTTGTTTTTTATTTTAGCGCACAACGGAAGTAGAGAACATGCGCCACCGCATCATCGAAGTGCATCAAGAGATATTTAATGCCAACGAACATGAAGTGAATAAGAGGTGGACTTTTGAGGAAGGGGTAAGCTTGCTTCATTTTTTTAATTTCATTGTGTTTGGTACATTTTGCAGTGCGTATTAAAGGTCAATCATTGCTAAAAATATTGACTAAAAATGGATATGAAAATAAAATGAAGAGAATGTTTGAACACATGGATGCAGCAGATGATCTCCCTGAGATCCACAAGTGATAAAAAGATACTCCTAGAGCATGAAACGCACGAGGCACCCTGCAGTCCTCCCTCTCAGCTCAGTGTACCACCGCTAACCAAACACCATGCAGCCCCTTCATGAGACCAAGCTGTTAGTACAAGATTGCTCATCGCACAGTTTGTATACTGGTAACAGCCATGTAATAACCGTGATCTCATGCAGAGGGGAAATAGCATACTGAGGGATCTCCCCGCAGCCATGTAATAACCGTGATCTCGTGCAGGGGGGAAATGGCATACTGAGGGATCTCCCCGCAGCCATGTAATAACCGTGATCTTGTGCAGGGGGAAATGGCATACTGAGGGATCTCCCCGCAGCCATGTAATAACCGTGATCTCGTGCAGGGTGGAAATGGCATACTGAGAGATCTCCCCGCAGCCATGTAATAACCGTGATCTCGTGCAGGGGGGAAATGGCATACTGAGGGATCTCCCCGCAGCCATGTAATAACAGTGATCTCATGAAGGAGCCGCTGATAAATAGCCACAGGTGGTAGTCGACATGAGACACCACAGGTACATTTCTAACATATTTCACTCTTCACTTGGTTGCAATTCTGCTAACACAATATATAGTGTATTTTTTATTCTCTCCATTCTCAGTACATGTTTAGTGTACTGTGAATACACAATGTAAGTAACCTTTTAATATGCATACACTGTTTGTGTTGAACCTTGAGGGTCCTTTTAGTATTGATTTTCTGTTAATTGAATTCCTTTCCTTCTGCACAGATAAAGCGGCCTTACTTTCACGTCAAACCTTTGGAGAAAGCGCAGTTAAACAACTGGAAAGACTATTTGGACTTTGAGATGGACAATGGCAGCCATGAACGCATAGTCATTCTCTTTGAAAGATGTGTGATCGCTTGTGCCCACTATGAGAAGTTCTGGATCAAGGTAAAGCACTGATTTTCCCACTACTATTCTCCTCTGGTTTCATATAATCCATCACTATATATATAGCGATATATATGTTTTTGTTTTGTCTATAACTATATCTATTGCATTAGGGGATGGTCTGCTTGCAACCTGATTTGACTGCTGCATATACCAACTGCGTTGCCTCCCTTCGCCCTTCCTTACAGAGTCTCTAGTCTAGTGGTTCAATAAAGGTGCTGATCGGGTTTAAAACAAGAACTTTTATCGTTCAAATAAACAATTATTTTGTTTCATTGTTACGCACACGTAGACTAACGCACATCCTTCCTTTATTTAGTACGCCAAGTACATGGAGAATCACAGCGTAGAGGGAGTGAGGCACGTGTACAACAGAGCCTGCAATGTCCACCTGTTGAAGAAGCCCTTAGCTCACATGTTGTGGGCTGCATTTGAGGAGCAACACGGTAAGAAGTGTTACATTTATTTTTGTCATCTGTGATGGCTGACCATCAACATCTTGGCTGCTTGCTCATACATCTCAGGCTCGGGCAGAAAACCCAGTAATGCAGACTAAGGTAAAGTCAGGGATATTGTTTGGCGCTCCGACGTTTGTAGTACATTATCTGGGCCAGACTGCTCCTGTGCTTATCTTGTTGAGTAACTTGAGGACATTTTCTACAAAACATTTTATTTTTATTTTTTGTGTGTGTATTGTGGGTACAAAGAGGCTTGCATTCCATCTGTTCCCTGTGGCCTTTGCGGACTGCATTAGAAGTCTGTTTGATGGGCTCTGTTGTCTGTCATAGACCAGGGATGAGCTAGGTGGTACTACATTATATGTGTAGGAACAGGCATGTCACCAGCTCACCAGAGGAAATACAAATAAGTTCTGTTCAATTGAAAGATTGTGTCAAGGGTAGGTATAAAATAGAAATGGCTCTATCGGGGAGTCAGATTAAGGGAGGTATGACCCAACTGATATAACATGTTTGCCTGCTGATAGAGCTGTATGAGCAGAGGGGGTTTAATAAGGTGCGTCTATTTAAAATGCCTACATTTGATAGTCTTTCAAGTTAACATAAGTTAATTTTTCATGACGGATGTCCTTTAATATGCAGTAAAGGAACATGATTTGCTTCTCTCTGGTCTAGAGTGCCTGGTGTGCACAGGATCAGTCTAACTGCCCTACAAGGACACCAGAGTTCACATGGAGTCTTTGCTTACTGTACCTAGAGGGATAGCGCCTCACTAAGGAGGCCAAAACGTACGCCTGAGGTTTGTAGGTCATGTGAGGCCTAGACTGACATACTGGGTCTTTTGGATTCATAGGATATTTTCCCTCTGTGACCCTAAAGAAAGTGTGCAGACTTTCCAAAGGGAAATGTGTCGGCCATTCCTTGTTCTAGCAGTGCCCTCAAGACTTCCTTTACTGCTAGGTACACGAAACAATCAAACGTTGAAAAGCTGACTTGGCAGTCTATCACAGAAAATACATGGCCCTCCAGTATTGGGCTGCTGGATAAATCAAGCTTCTGCTCTTCTCGAATAAAACCAATGTCTCTGCTGAACTTGTCTGACGTGCTGTTTTCTGTATAGTGAATATTTTGTAACAGGTCAGGTGATGTCCTGGCTTACCACACTGCATGAATAAAAATCTCATGCGGACACAGGGTCAACTGTATATTTAAACATCTTGTGGCTGGAATTATTCACCTTTTTATCTTCAAACATGAATTATTGTAATTACTGTGAGCTTCTCTTGCACAGATAACCTAGAGGAAGCGAGACGCATACTAAAAACTTTGGAAGAGTCCGTGGACGACCTGCCAATGGTTAATTTACGAAGAGTCAACTTAGAGAGAAGACATGGGAACCTGGCAGAAGCAGAGGCCATACTGACGCAGGCCATTAAAACTGCGCAAACCAACAGCGAATCCTCCTTTTATGCAATAAAGCTTGCCCGCCACCTGTACAAAGTGCAAAATAATGTGGTGAAAGCAAGAAAAGTCTTGGCTGATGCCATCAAGAGAGACAAAGTAAGGATTGCATTGCGCTTTCTCAAGCTTTACTTAAATATCACTCCTAATGTTTATTTCCCTATTGAAGCGTGGTCTATACTATCATTCTTGGAGCAGTGTCCATATCAGACGATCTGCAATGGGAATTTGTTGAATGTCAGTGGGGTTCTCACAAATTGCATCTGTTTTATAGGTTTATCTTTTTCATTCTCTTAAACGATAAACTAAACTTTGTTTTTCACTTGTGCTTCTAGACTTAGTCTCTAGACCAGCTGTGTCTTAGCTGTGAGACACAGCCGGCAGTAAAACAGATACACGTCTGGTTCACTTTGGGTTGTTCGTTTTTTTCATTTTCATTTCGCAGAGGTTTGGAACCTATGTCAGAAGTTACATTTCCTCAGCATGTTAGATCTATGGTACAATAATATATATTTTTAATATCACAAATGGCAGGGGCACTGTATATATTTTGTGAGATCCAAGTCTAGAATTCAAGCTGTACATGGCTGTAGAGCCATGATGTTTGTATATATGTAGACCACTTTATACTGATGTCTCTCTCGTTTGCATTTCGTTTCTGGATATTGATCTGAGATTGTGCTGTTTTCTGTGTAGGACAATGCCAAGTTATATCTCAACGTCCTAGAAATGGAATATAATGGCGACATCCGGCAGAACGAAGACGCCATCTTGTCAGCCTTTGACCAAGCCATAAAGAGCACGATGCCTATAGAAACGAGAATCAAGTTTTCACAGCGTAAAGTGGAGTTTCTGGAGGATTTTGGTAGCGATGTCACCAAGTAAGTTAGATGGTGCAGTGACTGCTGCTGCAAGCTCTTCATATACAAACAACCCTAAAATAATCCAGCTGCCTGGCCTTGTCACCTTCACGCTACAGACACTGGAGCAGACCTCCTCAGCCCACTGTGTAGGTTTTACCTCTTGTGTACTGTCGTCATTTCCGTTTTACACTAAATGCTAAACTGAGACCCTCCAGCTGATGCTGAACTACATCTCCCATAATCCTCTATCATTTGGCAGGACATATGGGAGATGTTTATAAGCTGCTAGAGGGCTGACCAGGAGGTACGGAGAGCGCAGAGCTTTCAGTCAGTCTGTGTGTGTGTGCATTATTTATATATATATTACACGCACACATATATATAAAATAAATATACATAAGTTTTTTTCTGTTTAACCCTTTATAACACTCTCTGGTTGTTTAGCTTCACATATATGATTTGTTTGGCACATTGTACAGGAAATTATGCCATTTTATAGGTAACAATGAGCAAGAAATAGCTGTCGGGGGAAAGAATGGTAAGGTGGACTGTAAGTGTAATCTGAAGTTTGTAACGCCCCTTGTTTCTGTCACAGGTTGCTGAATACATATGACGATCACCAGAAGCTATTAAAAGAGCAAGATGTCCACAAGAGGAAATCTGAAAATGGGTAAATCTATCCTTGTTTTATACAAATGAAGTATTATATTTATTAACTTAGCATTTTACTGGCTAGAGTGGGATCATACAAACAATTCTAAAACTAGTCATCACAGACCAGAATTACCAGAGTCCAGAGCCTTCTATAGTCTGACAACGGACTATTCCTGTAAGAAACCCATATCTGTAGAGGGAGAAGCATCGTGCGCCTCTTCTCCTTCAATATCCTTGCTGCTATTAGAGGAAAAGGCCAGCATGTCGGGCCCCCGATATAAATATGAATAGAGGGTTCAGCGGCTTGTTACCCGGCATGTTGGGCCCCCGATATTAATATGAATAAAGAGGATTCAGCGGCTTGTTACCTGGCATGTGGGGCCCCCGCTATTAATATGAATAAAGAGGGTTCAGCGGCTTGTTACCCGGCATGTCGGGCCCCCAATATTAATATGAGTAAAGAGGGTTCGGCGGCTTGTTACCCGGCATGTGGGGCCCCCGCTATTAATATGAATAAAGAGGGTTCAGCAGCTTGTTACCCGGCATGAGGGGCCGCCGATATTAATATGAATAAAGAGGGTTCAGCAGCTTGTTACCCGGCATGAGGGGCCGCCGATATTAATATGAATAAAGAGGGTTCAGCAGCTTGTTACACCGCATGTGGGGCCCCCGATATTAATATGAATAAAGAGGGTTCAGCAGCTTGTTACACCGCATGTGGGGCCCCCGATATTAATATGAATAAAGAGGGTTCAGCAGCTTGTTACCACGCATGTGGGGCCCCCGATATTAATATGAATAAAGAGGGTTCGTGGCTTGTTACCCCGCATGTGGGGCCCCCGTTATTAATATGAATAAAGAGGGTTCAGCGGCTTGTTACCCGGCATGTGGGGCCCCCGATATTAATATGAATAGAGGGTTTGGTGGCTTGTTACCCGGCATGTGAGAGATAATAGAGAGATAACAATGGACCCTTCTGTAGTAACACTCTAATCCTTTCATTGTTTAATGTATGCGCAGTTTGGAACAGCCTGATGCAAAGCGATTTCACGTAGACGAATCTGTGGCAATCTCTTCCGCTGGGATGGTTCCTCAAACCGCTGTAAACCCAGCTGCTTACAACTACGGAAACTGGTACCAGGTAAGACCTAGAACTATAGTAACCGCAAGTGTTTACATTGGGCAGACTAGATGGACCGAATGTTCTTATATCGCTGCCACTGAATATTCTACTGCTGGGGAAAATGTCAGAATATTATGTTGTGCTTAAGTGAAGTAGCCTGGGAATTGGCTTCGTCTTGGAGACTGTCGCCTATAGTGTGTTTCTATTGTGAATGATGTAATCATTGTGTTAGAATTGTAAGTAAATGCAGAAATGCGCATGTAATGTTTGGTATCTCTTGTTGATGACATCATCTTTACAAAACTAGTTAATTAGCATATAAAGCCAGAGGTGTTGAACAAATCAATTATAGCACTATACACTGTGCTGCTCTTCCTCAGTAATATGGAAGTATAGTGCCACCCTGCTTACTGTACATTTGTAGGGCACAGCTGAGTAATGTGAGCCTTCCAGTTAATACACATTATCAATCATTAATGCAGACTCAATTGTACTGGTTTTCATGTTTTTCTTCTTCTCTGCTTATTTACAGTACAACTACCCCAACGCCTGGAATTACGGACAATATTACACTCCACCTCCAACATGACTTGTTGCTTTATGCCAGAGTTAGTCATTTCAGATCCGGGTGCAAGCTTGAGATAAATTCTTATATTTTTATTTTCCCAATTTTTTGGGAAAAGTGTCCTATTTGCCAGTGTGCATTTAGTAAGCACAGTTCATGTTCGTTTCATATTCTGCTTCAAAATGTGTTTTTGTTTTGATTTTTGAGGGGCTTTACTTCCCTCTCTTTCTTTCTATGGCATCCTGTGTCCCAAACCCTTTCAAACAAATGTAAACCTGTATGTTTTCAAATGATTGTTTTTTGTATGATTCTGGAAATTTTGTACAGTTTTGGGCGGGTAGTAATGGAAACTTAGAATGACACAGCCAATTCATTGTAAGTCATGGCTAGAGGGGGCTACCTTTCTGATTTTTTTCGTTAAGTAACTTCTACATGCTAGAAATGTGTCTTCATTTCCATTTGCTCATGACTTTTTATTTCTGTTTAAAACTTGTCTCACTAAGTTTAATAATAAAATGTTTATGACACAAGATTTTAATTTCCGAAAATCATTTAACATTTTTTTTTTGGGGAGGGGCAATGTATGGTTGAATAATCAAATTCTAGAAAGTGTGTAATCATATCCTGCAACTAAACCATTAGATGAGCCATTCAGTAGCAGCTGGGGTATGTTTCTGTGCCATAGATAACGCTGTCTTGATCACTGTTCTCTTGGAATCATGTTCACAATGTTGCTCTATTTTTGGAATAACTAACTGTCCCTCCCTCGCTTTCCATGGCAGGTTACAGTGTTCAGTTGAATCTTTGTCTGTAAAGCTTTAGGTTTCAAAACAAAAGGACCTCCCAGGCAAAATGTCTAATGCCGTATACTGTAATAACCTGACTGACATAGGCGGTGAAGGTGAATGGCTACTCGGATTAAATTATCTTTTACAGACCGCAAACCATGTAGAAGACCAGAGTATCTTCTGCCTTTTTGATTTTCCACATCAGTTCCCTAGCTTTTTTTCACCTCGTTACACTCCGTGTGCCACCACTTGGACCTTTACTTCCCTTTCTCTGAGATTGCATATCCTCAATTGGAGTTCCCACCATCATCCATATGCGACCAGTCCTTCTTTCCTGGTCACCTTTTCTCCTATATCAGATATATGTTCCCCTCTTCTCATATCAGGTGCCTGGTTTGTCTTTTCCTCCCAATAATCTTGAGGCCCACCTTGCCTGGCTATTCTTACCTACCTCAGCCCTACAATGATGTTGTGTGCTTGTCTGGTCCACCAGAATGTATACTGAGTGTGGAAGGTTCTCCATCACTACTGGACCATAGTCCTGGCATGTAAATCCAATCATAAAACAGCATGGAGTGTAAAGGTGCTCAGCAAGCCGTAATGAAGGTTCATTATAATGGGTATGTATACCATCATCTGCATGAGATTTGGGAACACACTCCACCCCAAACCTATGGCACAATCGGATGTCACCCTAATGGGCCAGGCTTCTGCTTAGGTGAATGCACCTTGGCTGAGCACCTCAACTGATATAATGTTTTAGCAGCAGCTTATTACTTTTCCTTATCACTACAATGGCTTTCCATAGAATTTTATGGTAATACTTTTTATTTATTTTGTTTGGCTCCTGCTATTCCATTTTGGGCAGACGAGAGGGGTCAGTTGGTTGTGGTCTGTTTCTAGCTCTGTCTTCCAAGACGCTGAGGCATCCAGAACCTGCTCTGCTAAAGATGGGACTCAAACAGAAGCACATTGCCAGGACAAAGGTAGAGGAGGAGTGTGAAAAAATGTTTTGGCCAATTCATCAATGGGAGGCTGGCTTCTTATCCCAGAACAGAAATAAACTCCAACCCACCTTCCTACTTCATCCTTAAAATGTAAGCGTATTAGTGGTCATTTATAGCTCATCCACGGGTGAGTAAGACCCAAATATAAACAGATTATCCTGTGTCTATTTTAATAATATCAATGTGCAGTGATCATGACTGTGTCGGATTACATTAATTTGCAGAACTAAACCTCTTAGATTTTCATTCATGATCACATATGTTGTTAAGCCCTTGTGTGCCTTCCACTATCTGACATCATCACAAGCACAGCCCGGAGCGTGCTCCCACTGCTGCAGTTCATGGTGGGAATCTCGTTTGAGGAGTGCAGGAGAGATCTTTATGCTTTACTTACACTTCTGGTAGGAATATTGGGGTTCACTACACTCTGCCCTGCGCTCTCTCTGTAAGTAGAAACTATGTGCTTTAATAATATCTCAAACTTAAAGGACAACTGGCAGCAAAAAATAAGTTATTTGACAAATGACATCACATGTTAATCATTTTAAATAGAAATGCTTTAGGGATCCAAATGAAGTGCCTTAATGAGCCAAGATGTGTTACACAAGGAGATATAATAAACAAAGCACTTTATTGGACCCTATCATTATAGCACTAAAATCAAAACCCACAAACAGGAGAAAGCGGCAGGTAGACATCATGATCCGCTTTTAATACTCCATCGTGAAAAGAAATATGCAACCCCCAGCATAATGGCCTCACACGTTTCATGCTTACTCCTAGAGAGCCTATAAGGTCCAAAAGCATGAAACGTGTAAAGCCATTACGCTATCCAACTTCCAGTTTGTCTACATTGCTTGTCATTTGCCTAATCTCTCCATGAACAGCAACCCTGCTACAAATCTTTATTCCTTCAGCAAAAAGACATAACTTACCAACAAGACCTTCTGCAATATCACTAATAAAAAATATCAGAGAATGTGTCCCTGAGGACCATTCCAAGATGGCTCACTGACACCAGTAAAGTGGCTTATTCAGGTCTAGTTCTGGCTTCTCCGATTCATGCTCACTCCACCAGGGCTATGTCGGTGTCATGGGCAGAAATAGACTTTCCTTAGCATCGTCTCAGTACAGAATTCCCTCCCCTTTTATTCTATTAAATTATTTTTTTTCATGGTACCGTTTTCTGTTATCTTTTGTATGAACTGATGAGCTTACGATGGGGAACGGGGTAAGGGGAGGAGTTAAGATCATTTAAGCTTCACAGGCTTTCTTGTCCAGCACTAGAGATGATGCCAACTTGTACTGCCTTAAGTAAATATATTATGTTCTAGAGAAAACTATATAGTACATAAAGAGTAAATACAGCCCTTTCCTGTCGGGAAACATGACATTCAAAGAGTTTGAAAAACACACAGCCCCATTCAAGGCATGGTTCCTCCACTCTGATTGGCTGAGCACACATGGATCGTGTCAGCGTGCACCAGCCTCCCTCAGGAAAACTAACATTTTAACCAACCAGATGCAACAGCAATCCCAAGATGCTCATCCAGCCATATCTAAAACCATCAGATAGCGGTGCATTTTTTAAACAATGGTAGTTTTTTGTTTGTTTTTTACTTAATAGCTAGTATAGGACAAAGTGGGAAAAACACTTGCAGATCTGCAGTTTCACTAAAAATTCTTTTTATTGAATATTGATACAATATAACCATAAAAGAATCCATTCAATATTTTACACAATGCAAAGGAACCCTCACAAGCCACTTTAAACATAAGTCTTGTTGCTGGCTTAAAACAAACTATATATATTTAGGAGATTAATTAATGATGTACAAAAAAATTGGAGGGCTTGTCAAAAAAACAAAGACCCAGTGCATGATATTTGCCTTTAGACTATATATCCTAAATATTTACGCTTTGCCAAGGCATAGAGAGGTCACATCATGCACTACGTGAAACCCATTGCATAGGATGCTAATTAATAATCCGGATATGATCAGACATGGAATTTCTAGAATGCAATGCTGAATTTTCAAAATCCTCCAGGAACAATGACCATCTGTACCAAGTATACTACAGCTCTTGTGGACTGTAACTCCTTGATCCTCAGCCAGTAAACTGTCTGAGCTATTTGGAAATGATAATGCACAGGAACTGGAGTGTCCATCGTTATCCATCCCTACAAGTGACAATTATTACCATCCAGGCCTCTGAACCAGTGCTTGGAATGGGACGATTACAGCGCTGTATTTTCCTCACAGCGTATTGATAGGTAGGAACAGCCAGCAATCAAACGGCCACGCTGAAGAATTGTCAGACCCAAATCAGCATGGAGTATTTGCCCAGTTACCACCAGCAGCTAATGCGAAGTGAGTTGCGGGTTTCCAAGTCCGAACAGACAAATGGGTGTGGTGCTACAGATCGTCCCCCTAAAGGGTCTGAAACATGGGTAATGTGTTATTGCTCATTAAATGGAAAGGGGATTAGGTGGTGATAAATAAATTGGTAAAATAATCTGTGAACTGCTTGGGTCAAAATAAAAACTGCACAAGGCATGAAGGTGTGAGAGTGACACTTTAGGTGCACCTGTCCAAGTACATGGAGCAAACATGATATTTCAAAGGAAAAAAAGTCCTTGGCATTAAATGGGAGGGATGTGGAATTTCTCCTCCAACTGCAACGTTTAGCTCAGTGACCCATTGATATTTGACAGCATTGCGCACACTGCCCAGATTTGGTTTGCTACACCGCCTAAGGTCAAGGGTAAGACCTTATCAAAAAGGTGGTACTGTCGCACCCTCTCTATGTCCTGATCTACACAGATTCTTAAACGAGCGAGGGCATTTATCTCTTTGTCCAATCCTGCACAGTCTTCAACAAATTTCTCAGGATCTTGTGTAGATATCACCACCTCTTCTCTGGTGTATTGGGCTACTTTGACTATAGCCTCATTCTTGGCGCTCCCGTGAAGGTCTGTGGTGTCCATGACATGATGGCCATGCTCTTCGAAGACCTCGTGCATATTTACAGAATGTTCCACAACGTCCACTTCTTTGTCTTGTGTCCCTCTTTCCTCGTCTTCCTCTTCCTCCGACTGCTCTAACTCTACAACCGCGTCCTCCAGACCTGTAGAGGTCATGACCAAGGTCTCGTGGTCCTCCTCGACAGATGGTGCCAAAATAAACATGGTATTATGCTTTTCTGGAGACTGGCTTAACATGACCCTTGCCTCGTTACAGTCTTCTGCTGATGTGGAGGTTGTAATGATCGGAAGGATCACCAAGTTGGCACCAACCGACTCCACAAGGTCTTGTATGAGGAAATCCTTGTCTGTGATGACCATGTCATCTTGCTCCAACAAATCCAAGATGCCAGATGACTTGGCGATGTCTCTCTTGGATGCACAGCCAGAATACAATGGGCTTATGAAGATAACTGCTCCGTGCGGGGCTATGCCCAGCAAACCTTTGTACGTAGTCTGGTTATTGTAGTAAGAGTATAACGGAGATGTTATACTCTGGGCATTGCTCGTCTGCACGGTCACTTCGGCACAATGCAGAATGACCCTGGCACGAGGGTACGAAGCCTTCAAGCAATCTGGCACACTTTGGCTTCCATTTTCTCGGCTGCGCCAAAGAGGTACTTCCCCAAGAACAAGGTACAAATAATTAGTCCATGTGATTACAATTCTGGTGACTCTGGATTCCGAGATATTAAACCTCACAGCCAAATCCTGGTCAAAGAAACCTTGACGAACTTTGCATAAAAACAAGAACAACTGGTCAATGAGAGGTAAGGACTCTTCCTCCGACACAGAGTCTTTGTTCACACTCAAGTCTCCCTCTTGCTGGCACTGCCTCCACTTTATCATGTTGTCTTCCGCAGGGCTCAGGGTTGAAAAAACATCTTTTAACGTGACATAGTCCTTAAAGCCAGTGTAAAAATGTATGAGACCTGGGTCAGAGGAAAAACGCTCCAAGAAGAATCGACTTTTCTCAAAGGCAGCATTGCGCTGTTGCAATCTGGCGATTTCTTCCCGAGCCGCGTGCAGCATCTCTGTGTCCGTCATTGGCGGCAGGTCGTAGCAGTGGTCAAGGATAGAAGTGGTCCATTCCGTTGGGTTGGGTGGCTTCGTCTTCGGCGATTGAACTTGTGAAGGCAAAATTGGCTGCAGTGTGTTTTTACTGATGGCGGTGCTGTAAAAGGAGGAAACCATGTTTAAATTCCAAGAATGCACACATTTTATAAATAGAAGATAGACCTCATGAAAGAATAAGCTTAATGATGGGATAGGAATTCTACTGAAGGTGTATTGGCAACACAATGACATCAATGCCAGATGTAGGCTTATCAGAACTAGCGTGTCAAAAATCTGGATTAATTAGCTGAAATGCACGGAAAACAGGAGAAACATAATTTTCATCAACATGTTATACAAATTCTTGAAATGTTTATTGTTAGACCACCGATGTCACAGTTTAAGCTGTAAAGTGAAAGGGACTGTCTAGCTAGCATGAGAATCAAACCAGACCGACCCCAGGGTTCTCTTTGGAGAGGGCGTCTGCTGCTCCATCAGTTCGTCTGTGGACCATTGAAACACACAAGGCACGCTGGTCGGTTTGAGATTCCGCTTTCCCGTTAGAGTTCGCACAAAGTCAGACGGCAGGAAGTGTTTAGAACAGACACGGGTGCAGCTGGACACCTACAAAGAACAAAAGATGTGACCAATGACATTCCAACGGGACATGTTCAATCTCTTAAAGGGCCAGATCCGTGTACAAAGTCAGAACAAATATTTTTAGTACTTTTCATCAAAAGAAAAGGATCTTTTTTGTCCGTTTTTTCCCTTAACACTTCCCACGAAAGACAGATTTGTTGTTATTGCTATAGCAACCATCCTATCAAACCCCCCCCCCCCCGCATTCCTTATTGGATACCAATTTACAATATACAACTGCAGGAGCACTGTGAATTAAGAGTAAAAATAAACATCTCACATGTATTAGAAACATTTACAATGTGCAGTAAATACATGAGGTGGAACTGCTCCTTGTGCAAGCCGTCTACTAACGAATCAAATTAACATGGGATATACACACAAACCCCTGGGAGGGGAAATGACCAGGCTCGACCACCCTGGCAACGTGTAGTAATGCAGACAATAATGAGCAGAGAATAAAACAGCTCTGGCACACATGGGTCCAAATTATTATTTCATCTTCAGTAATAAAGTGAAACGCGTCTGCTGGATCCTTGTATTATGCATTATGTATTTATCATTGAAGATTAAATCATATCTGCATCTGGATCCAAGTGTGCCACAGTCTCTACATATATTAGGGAGCCCTGTGGGGTCCGAGGTGGAGTGTTGTATTTGCAGATTGGGAAATGTTATCTACCTTATTAGCACCCTACACGTTAACTTGCTAACATTTGATACCAGGGAATCGTTAGGTATTTATGATAAAATAACAAGTTAGTAAATCTAAAGGTTGTGGAATTACAGCACACAGTGTGGGCCACTAGTACACGGTTTAGCTTTGTATATCTTGCCAGGGAACCGTTAGTGCTGGCTCCTACATAATGATCGTACCGTTTCCGAGGCTCCTCTAATCTAGGGGGGGGGGGGGGGGGGGATATATATACTGTACATTTATGTGTTAAACTGGATTTTCCCCATGCTTTCACTGAAAGTTACCTTGAAACTCGGGCCAGGCTCTCGCCGGATCCTGCTCAGCCAGTCCCGGTGTCTCCGTGGCTCCACGTGGAAAGCCGGTATCCTATGGAAAGAGATCTTCTTGTCCACATTATATCGGGAGTCGCTGTTACAGAAAGGGACACAGCAATGGTACGCAGCCATGGGAGGTCCACGGTACTCCTAGAACATGCCTAAAGGAGAGAAATGAGGCGTGAAACACGGCAGCACACGCTAAGACACTAACCCCACTCTGCAGACATGGCCCATGAACCCCAACACATCAGGGGGCCCCAACACATCAAGGAACCCAACACATCAGGGGACCCCAATACATCAGGGGGCACCAATACATCAGGGAACCCCAATAGATCAGGGGACCCCAACACATCAGGGGACACCAATACATCAGGGAACCCCAATACATCAGGGGTGCCCAACACATCAGGGGACCCCAACACATCAGGGGGCACCAATACATCAGGGAACCCCAATAGATCAGGGGACCCCAACACATCAGGGGGCACCAATACATCAGGGAACCCCAATACATCAGGGGACCCCAATACATCAGGGGACCCCAATACATCAGGGGTGCCCAACACATCAGGGGGCACCAATACATCAGGGGTGCCCAACACATCAGGGGTGCCCAACACATCAGGGAACCCCAATAGATCAGGGGACCCCAACACATCAGGGGACACCAATACATCAGGGAATCCCAATACATCAGGGGTGCCCAACACATCAGGGGTGCCCAACACATCAGGGGACCCCAACACATCAGGGGTGCCCAACACATCAGGGGACCCCAACACATCAGGGGGCACCAATACATCAAGGGGACCCCAATAGATCAGGGGACCCCAACACATCAGGGGTGCCCAACACATCAGGGGACCCCAATACATCAGGGAACCCCAATACATCAGGGAACCCCAATACATCAGGGGACCCCAACACATCAGGGGACCCCAACACATCAGGGAACCCCAACACATCAGGGGGGCCCAACACATCAGGGGACACCAATACATCAGGGAACCCAACACATCAGGGAACCCCAACACATCAGGGGGGCCCAACACATCAGGGGACACCAATACATCAGGGGACCCCAACACATCAGGGGACCCCAACACATCAGGGGACCCCAACACATCAGGGGACCCCAACACATCAGGGGACCCCAATACATCAGGGGACCCCAATACATCAGGGGTGCCCAACACATCAGGGGTGCCCAACACATCAGGGAACCCCAATAGATCAGGGGACCCCAACACATCAGGGGACACCAATACATCAGGGAATCCCAATACATCAGGGGTGCCCAACACATCAGGGGTGCCCAACACATCAGGGGACCCCAACACATCAGGGGTGCCCAACACATCAGGGGACCCCAACACATCAGGGGGCACCAATACATCAAGGGGACCCCAATAGATCAGGGGACCCCAACACATCAGGGGTGCCCAACACATCAGGGGACCCCAATACATCAGGGAACCCCAATACATCAGGGAACCCCAATACATCAGGGGACCCCAACACATCAGGGGACCCCAACACATCAGGGAACCCCAACACATCAGGGGGGCCCAACACATCAGGGGACACCAATACATCAGGGAACCCAACACATCAGGGAACCCCAACACATCAGGGGGGCCCAACACATCAGGGGACACCAATACATCAGGGGACCCCAACACATCAGGGGACCCCAACACATCAGGGGACCCCAACACATCAGGGGACCCCAACACATCAGGGGTGCCCAACACATCAGGGAACCCCAATACATCAGGGAACCCAACACATCAGGGGGCACCAATACATCAGGGGACACCAATACATCAGGGAACCCCAATACATCAGGGAACCCCAACACATCAGGGGACCCCAATACATCAGGGGTGCCCAACACATCAGGGGGCACCCTGGGAGTGAAAGCAACAAGCACAAATACGGAGCCAGTGGTGATCTAGAACCCCAGAGACACGTGACCTAGAACCCCCAATGATCTAGATCCACACACAGCAGGAGTGAGACCTGGCCCTCCCGGACAGTGAGTATAACATTCGGTGATCATTCGGCCCCTCTCACCAGGAACATCCAGATCCCCTGCGCACTACTCAGAGCCACACGGTCCTCATCACACCGCGCCTGCGCGAAAACTCACTCACTTCCGGTACTGACGGCGACAGCACGGGGTGGGCGGGGTCTACATGACGTCAGCTCGCTGTGAGAGGAGCGCGTGCGGCGAGACGTCCAATCACCGGAGAGGTAACGCACCGCGCGTGCTCGTGTCCAATCACCAGAGAGGTAACGCACCGCGCGTGCTCGTGTCCAATCACCAGAGAGGTAACGCACCGCGCGCGCTCGTGTCCAATCACCAGAGAGGTAACGCACCGCGCGTGCATACACATAACGCAGTGCGCGCGCTCGTGTCGTCTCCATACAATGCGTGTGTAATACAGGGTCAGTCTCCAGGTTACTCCCCTGCATCCCACCCTACAGGTACTGCACCCTGATTATGTGTAGGCACTGAGCAGGGATCAGTTGTGCTTCAGTCACTTCCTCTGTTGCTGGTGGAATAGAATGCATTGTGTGGAACCTAAGTGACCTTGCTCTTGTACACACTTGAGGAAATTGATTTTTACTGTTAGTGTGGGCAGTTCTAGTTTCTTGCAAAACTGCTGTAATTTCACAAGTGTAACATTTTCAGATTTTAAGCAATGGAAAATATTCTGTGTGTAAAGAACTTTGAATGTATTTTCACATGCGTTAACAAGATGCATTTTGGGCACCAGATGGTCCCTAATTTATAACTATGTATGCATTTATTAAAATATGAATGGATCCTGATTATGTTCAATCCACTCACAGATATCAGGGTGAAGCCTCTTGTACTGTCCCACTTTTCAGGACAGAGATTTGGTCCAGATGCAAAGCATGGTGCAGACAGCTTCAGTGCTACTGCACAAGCGCAGTGGTGCTGACACACAACCTATCAATAGCAAGAGTGACAGCACTGACACACTACCTCCCAAGCTACACGCCTAGGTGTTATGATTTGCAGGGGGGAAATGTTACTAAATATGATGCTGGAGTCCTCATACCTCTAAAAAAAAAAAAAAATAATAATTCCAGGGACACTTTGCTACACTGCTATGAATTCCTTTCTTACACATTTACCACACACAGTGCCCCAAAGCTCCACCTTCTCTGTCCAACCCACATAATTGGAATAATTTAGCTCCGGAACGTTATTAAGGTGCAGATTATATCACCAAGTTCACACCAAGAATACTATACCTTGGTGGGACGAACCAGTGGACTGTGCCCTTCTTTCAGGACCTCTTTCGCCCAGCCTCCAAGGAGTTGGAAGCCGCAGACCCAGGCTACTGAGACTGGGATTGTACATTGATCACCAAAAGAGCTATTTCGCTCCTTTTCTGACAAAGTTTGGGTAGCTAGAATCAACAATGTTAGACTGTATATATTATGTGCATATGCTTTAATAAATGTTATTCGGGGTCTGCTGCATCAGAGACCTGTGTCAGTGGGATTATTGGGACAAAGAGCAGTGGGGACAGTGACTTTATTTGGGACTTGCTGGCTTTCATTACAGGCTACAGGGGGTGACTAACCAACCCAGGACACGTCTCCTTACACTTGGTATCCATAAGATCCATATGAAGCACAGCTGATATATGGCACTGGCAAGCTGTTGGGGGCAGGGATGGAACTGGCAAGCTGTTTGGTGCAAATATTACTACAGTGCATACCTCTCAAGTGTCACTATTTAGAAGCGATAGTCCCTACTTTTGCTACAAGTCCCTCTGTTCATTTTTTCTCCTTGGGGTTTTTTTTTTTTTTTTAATCCTGATATTTTAGGTATTTCTGGCTGTCACAGGGCCCACAACAATAAAACTCATTCTATAGTGTGTTTAAAGTGCTGTAAATGTGTTTATATATGTTTTTGTATATGAAATGCATTATTCTTATTTAAAAAAAAAAAATCCTGCAGTGACCAAGACAGTAACACCCAATGGGGAAAGGGGGATCTCAGACCGTTATAGTCATGACATCATAGTCCTGGAGTCAGATCAGTGACCAGACCTCCAAATTCACATTAGGTAGATGGGGACAGGCCCAGCCTTTTAAACACATACTGCACTTATTTTATAAAATAAATAAGAATAGTGTCAGTACAAGATCACCAGTGTCTATAGCAAGGTCTGTGATCACACTTGTTTTATAATTAAAGGCTGTTATTTGAGTTCCCTTTTAAAATGATTGTGTTACAGAGGCCGTTTTTACTGATTGCATCAATCATTAATGAGGTTTTATTCTATTAATCCATGCTATGGTTACTGTGTCTTTAACTTAGCAGTTCCCTTGTCAATTCCCTGCTGCTTGCGAAGGTGGCAGTCATACCAGGAACGGGGGACTAATAAAAGTACATACCTATGGTATGTAACATAGGAAGTGTGGTTGAATAGAGGTAAGCAAACTTATCATCTAACAAACCCAGTTAGAGGACTTTTTCCATTTACATCTGGATAGAAAATGTTCATATCAGTAAAACATAAAGACAAGCCTGATCCGCAGGTTATTCACTATTTTTATAGTTTATTTACAGTAAATGACTGGTTTCAACAACAAAACATTTTCCCTGTGTAAATGCATTCCCAGGCTTCAATCTATATCCACCAGCTCCACTTCAAAGATCAGCTTAGCATTAGGTGGGATTCTGAGCATTGTAGTCAAGGGAGATAACAGTGGAAAAGAAAATGTCATACGTTAATTTGGCTATACATCGACCCACCAGAGTCCCTGACGACCCTAAAGACAGTCCACAACATCGTCATGTAAAAGTTAAAGGGAAAAAAGGGTTTTTTTTTTTTTTCAATTTTTCATGATAGTTTATATTTGTATATTACTTATTTGACATGATGAAAATTACTGTCACTTCAGAAAACCCTTCTCATGCCAATAAAAACAGTATATAATGTGTGTGGCACGGTAACAGAGAGGAAAATACAGCTTTAATTTAAGAAAACCAAGGGATTAAGGCAGATCTACTAAATGACACAGTATCACGTTACATGGAACTAAATACCGATCACATGTAGAGTGTGTAAAATTAAGCTTAGCTTCTAAGCGTTACAAAGACCTAGAGCAACTGTACATCACGGTATTAAGGAACTAGAATTTGTGTCCACTGCTTATGTGTTTATTAAATACTTTAGTTAACATGGGAGGTGATACTTTTCAGTTGCTTAGTATGTAACGTGAGAATGAGGCTGGCTCATTAGCCTATGAAGAAGTGCACCGCTATGCATGAATGGTGTCCGGTCGGTCAGGTCGCCTGCCTCTAGGTTTTGATGTGGTGTCAGTGATGGACATTGACTGGATTACAGAGTTATTTTAAGTTATGTGAATTATTTCTGCAAAGTTTTATATACTCTGTGGAATCCTGATTATTTGTTTTATCCAGTCCTAGATTCCCCAGAACATTCTAGGCAGACTGTGTTGGAAAATTCTTTGCAATGTATAGATGATTTTATATTCTCTACACTCACAGTAAAAGCCATATTTAGGTGACAGAGTCCCTTTAATAGCAAGTGAAAGGATACTTGGCGTCTGGCATTCCTTTCTTTCCATAAGCCCACTCAGACTGGATTTCAAGCTTGGCTTTCTCACCTTTGCTCATAGTGAGGAGGGCTTCATCCCACTGGAAAAAAAATAATAACATAAATGAAGAAATAGGAAACAACATCAAATTTGGATCTACCACAAAACACAGAGGTGCAGCTGCCCCATAATTAATGCCAGTCTGTAGAAAATGATTATTGCAAGAAAAACAAGCAGTGCCAAAATGCAAAATGTGATCCAATAAGTAAGGGACTGTCTGGTGCCTAAGATGCATCTTCCAAATATTAATGCAAATTAATGTGCTTTAAGTACTTTAAATGCATGTTTTACATTTTGCATTGCTTAAAATATAAAATTAGATGCAGGAACCAATGAGAATAATTTCATTCAAATGCTGAATTTCTGGTCTCTCTAGTGATGTCATCAGACATCACTAGATGCTCATGTTGCACTGTTAAGAGATCCTACTGTGTACAAGAGCACGTTTGTCACAATCCACACAATGTATTCTATTCCTGCTGCACAGGAAGTGACTAGATGAAAACACAAACTTTATATTCTCAGTGTCTATATAATCAGTGCTTCTGCACCTGCAGTAAACATGCAGAGTAATCACTGGGGGAGGGCTTGAGTCAAATTCCAGCATCCAATCACACAGAGATAAAAGCCTGTGCATTATACAAGCAGTGATCTCCATCTTGCACCAAAGTGAGTTTGGGGACTAGACTGTCCATTTAAATGTTTTGATCACTTTATAAAATCTCTGAAATTCTGTTATAACACCCACCACATGGCATAGAAAGTTGCAAAGCTAGAAGAAACATGCTCTGAAGTCTTACCCCTCTTATCACCTTTCCAACACCAACTTTAAAGCTCAGAGGCTTAGTAGCTTTCTTCTTCTTAGCACCTGTCAACAATAAAAAAAAAAAAAAACTCCTTAAAAAGTATTTCTATTTGTGCAGTTAATGTTCTTAAAGTATACCTTCCAGAGATGGGCAGCATTAATCCTTAACGTGAAGAAATCCAAAACATACTATCCTAACGCGGCCCCACAGCTCACTGCTTGGTCAGTGAGCTCATTTCTAAATTGAGGAGGTCAGCAAGAGACAAAGAGTGAGTAAAATATCCCCATACAATGGAAAACAGAGATCTCATATCTATAAAACAGTTTGGGGTTTAATATCGCTTAAGGACATTACAAGGAAAATAACCTATGTATGAGATAAATGATAGCACGTAGTCTATAGTCTTTCAGCTTGTACATTTCATGCGATGGGCTTTGCTCTGGTCTGTATAACAGTGGAAATCAAGTGGAAGTAACAATGTTTTTAAACTTTTGCTTCATTAATTAAAGCAAAACGTTTTAAAACCTTTGGCCACATTCCCTACCAATGTGCGTCTCTTGCCAGAGTGCAATCATCCAATCAGAGAGAGGGTCGATCCCGTGCATCTCATCAAGGTGGGTCGCGGCAGACTGTCTCTCTATGCACATGCCACCAGAGGGAACCTAGGTAATGTCCCTTCAGTTAGTGGCATGCGAAAACAAAGGTCTTTCACTGTACTAACAAAGAGACTGACTGTCGTAGCCACAACAGTTCCTGTCAGTTTATCCTCATACCAATCTGTTTTTCTCATGTGGTTCTATATATTATCCCAGGGAAACCAACACAATGTTACTGCTCCATTTGGGGAATTCTCTCCCCTTTGCACAAAGCGAATCTCTGGATTTCTCACTTGTCGTGATGTTGGTGTCAAACACTTTGCCATCCTCTAAGGTGCCTGTGTACCAGCAGTGCACGGTGTCGCCTTTCTTTGGGAAGTTTGTTTTGTCTCCCTTCTTCAGGATGGATTTTGTGTATTTCGGAGGGCCCTAGAGCAGAGCAGTAATACCAGTTATCACTACATATCTCGTCTGGTTCAAGCAGATAAAACAATTCTAGTTTGTCAAGTAAAATATTTACTAAAAAAGCAAACTGTTCTTCAAAACCAATTCCTGTTAACCTCTCAACACAAAAGGATAAATAAGACACGTTCCAAACGAACATGTGGACGACAGAACATCTTGGAACAGCAGCACAATGTGCCCCCCGTCCCTGCAGCTCAGTGTTTTATACCTCGTCCACTATCTCCTCTGGTTTGGCCTCTTTTTCTTTCTCCTCCTTTATTTTGAGATTTGTCACTTCCTTCGTTAGTTTATCTTTGCCGTCGATGCTCTTAAAGCGCTGAAAGAAAGGACCAAAACCTCAGTGACCCATTCTGCCCAGATCCCATGTTACCAAACCCCACTTCATGCTCTATCCAGGAAAAGAGGGAATTGCAAATGTAATACTAAAATAGCAAGATTTGAAGTACAGCTGAATTCATTTTTCCAGCTTGACTACTTTGGCCTTAAAGAGACAAAGGAAGTGTGAACCACATCCTGTGGGGCAGCAACCAATGTTTACTCAATCCTCTCACAGTCACCAATATAGTGGAGAATTCTCCATTACTATATCAGACTAACCCCACCCGAAACGCCTAACAAGCCTCCTCTGCCCGAGGAACATAGCAACCACAGACATACGTTTCGGCCTATCATGGGCCTCGTCAGTATGGCGCGGCTGGTGTGCCCCTAGGTGCAGCCTCGTCAGTGTGGCGCGGCTGGTGTGCCCCTAGGTGCAGCCTCGTCAGTGTGGCGCGGCTGGTGTGCCCCTAGGTGCAGCCTCGTCAGTGTGGCGCGGCTGGTGTGCCCCTAGGTGCAGCCTCGTCAGTGTGGCGCGGCTGGTGTGCCCCTAGGTGCAGCCTTGTCAGTGTGGTGCGGCTGGTGTGCCCCTAGGTGCAGCCTTGTCAGTGTGGCGTGGCTGGTGTGCCCCTAGGTGCAGCCTCGTCAGTGTGGCGCGGCTGGTGTGCCCCTAGGTGCAGCCTCGTCAGTGTGGCGCGGCTGGTGTGCCCCTAGGTGCAGCCTCGTCAGTGTGGCGCGGCTGGTGTGCCCCTAGGTGCAGCCTCGTCAGTGTGGCGCGGCTGGTGTGCCCCTAGGTGCAGCCTAGCGTTTGAAATTCCTTCTTTCATGAATAAAGCTCTTGGTATTAAAACTCAGTCCTGTTTAATGAGGAAAACAAATGGTATTGTTTGTTTAAAATGTAATATATGTGTGAAATTGTATGTTCCTATTGTTTTTTATGGATATGACCAGGGGCATTCAATGTGTGGCCAGTGGATCAAACGACCACCAGTCACTCTATAAATATGTCAAATGTAATGGGGCCTTAAACACATAGTATTGCGGAACATGTTATATACTGCACTTACCTTAGTCTCAAACAGTTTATTGTAGGCGGTGACCAAGTGATCTTTATTTGCAGTTTTTGCTACATTTTTTATGTTTCCTAGTAATTTATATTCTGAAAGAAACTGAACAATAAAAAACAGTTAGCCAAAAACCAGAGATGTCAAACAGTTTTCGAATCTTGGGTCAGTTTCTTGGGGTGCATACCTTTTGTGTATATAAGGTCCACCACCTCCTCTATAGTAATTCTTCTGAAACCTGTCCTCAAGGTCTCCCAACAGTCCAGGATTCAGGGATTACCCACCTGTGTTATACATATACCTATTTAAACACAATTGGGACATCCTTAAATCATGGACCATTGGGGGTCCTTGAGAACAGGTTTGAGAAGCACCACTCTATAGGATGGATTGAATCTTCCTGGGGTGTCATTCCAAAAAAACGACAGAGTAATAGCCCAAAACAATGGTAGGATTGTAGATTAGTAAGAAAAAATATACAAAGGATACCATATACAAATTAGAAATATTTATTTTGGCCCTTTTCAAATTAGCTTCTTACTTGAGAGCAATCTAAAATTCACAAGTGATGTAAACACAAATCGGATCCATTTTGGATGAAGATCCACGTCCCCCTCCAGATCATAGTAACCACAGCACACTCCAGGAACTCACTGGGAATCTTCCCCAAGCATGTTGTCTGGCATCGGACACCACAGGGACAATCACTCCCCCCATGTGCAGGATCACGCCTACCACGCTGACATCCCAAACCCGGGAGGAGCGACAGTCCTACAGAGCATGCACGGCAGTGCTGACACAACCCCCCCTAGGTGGCCCCTCACGGTCTCCCTATTCACCAGGGTGAAAAGTTGGGAGGTTTGCCACTCAGAGCTCAGCCTCTTTTAGGAGTTAAAAATTACACCATACCCTCCAACTTCTTCCTATGGCAATGTGTGACGACGTGGGGGGGAGTGCCAGGCTACCATGCATGTGCAGTATCGTTCTCTGGTGTCCTGTCCATGCCTTTAAACCCGGACAGTCACACTTAAATGGATACCCTTAATTGGCTGAGATTTAAAGTGCAAGCTTTCAAGGCCCCTTATTCTGGGAATAGGAACATTTTAATTGGCTGGATGAAGCTGAAAATGTTTTTGTAAAAAAAAAAAAAAAGAGAGCTGCAAGAGTGAGGGAGCAGTAACGGAGCGGTGAGGGAGCAGTAACGGAGCGGTGAGGGAGCTGTAACGGAGCGGTGAGGGAGCTGTAACGGAGCGGTGAGGGAGCTGTAACGGAGCGGTGAGGGAGCTGTAACGGAGCGGTGAGGGAGCTGTAACGGAGCGGTGAGGGAGCTGTAACGGAGCGGTGAGGGAGCTGTAACGGAGCGGTGAGGGAGCTGTAACGGAGCGGTGAGGGAGCAGTAACGGAGCGGTGAGGGAGCAGTAACGGAGCGGTGAGGGAGCAGTAACGGAGCGGTGAGGGAGCAGTAACGGAGCGGTGAGGGAGCAGTAACGGAGCGGTGAGGGAGCAGTAACGGAGCGGTGAGGGAGCAGTAACGGAGCGGTGAGGGAGCAGTAACGGAGCGGTGAGGGAGCAGTAACGGAGCGGTGAGGGAGCAGTAACGGAGCGGTGAGGGAGCAGTAACGGAGCGGTGAGGGAGCAGTAACGGAGCGGTGAGGGAGCAGTAACGGAGCGGTGAGGGAGCAGTAACGGAGCGGTGAGGGAGCAGTAACGGAGCGGTGAGGGAGCAGTAACGGAGCGGTGAGGGAGCAGTAACGGAGCGGTGAGGGAGCAGTAACGGAGCGGTGAGGGAGCAGTAACGGAGCGGTGAGGGAGCAGTAACGGAGCGGTGAGGGAGCAGTAACGGAGCGGTGAGGGAGCAGTAACGGAGCAGTGAGGGAGCAGTAACGGAGCAGTGAGGGAGCTGTAACGGAGCAGTGAGGGAGCTGTAATGGAGCAGTGAGGGAGCAGTGAGGGAGCTGTAATGGAGCAGTGAGGGAGCTGTAATGGAGCAGTGAGGGAGCTGTAATGGAGCAGTGAGGGAGCTGTAATGGAGCAGTGAGGGAGCTGTAATGGAGCAGTGAGGGAGCTGTAATGGAGCAGTGAGGGAGCTGTAATGGAGCAGTGAGGGAGCTGTAATGGAGCAGTGAGGGAGCTGTAATGGAGCAGTGAGGGAGCTGTAATGGAGCAGTGAGGGAGCAGTAATGGAGCTGTAATGGAGCAGTGAGGGAGCTGTAATGGAGCTGTAAGGGAGCGGTCAGACACCCTCTGCGGTGGATAATGATCCCTTGGGGACACCATATAAAGCTAGCTCCCTGGCGTAGGGTAATAATACCGATTCCGAGCCGTGCTGCTGCAGGAAGGTGATAATATCTTTCTTGGATAAATCCTCACTGTGCAGCTGCTCCTCACTCCACTCCCGAGCGGGCTCCATGCTGGCCGCCATGACAGTAAGGGGACGGGTTGGCGCAGCCCGGATATCACGTGACCACGCCCTCACGTCAGGCCGCCATGACAGTAAGGGGACGGGTTGGCGCAGCCCGGATATCACGTGACCACGCCCTCACGTCAGGCCGCCATGACAGTAAGGGGACGGGTTGGCGCAGCCCGGATATCACGTGACCACGCCCTCACGTCAGGCCGCCATGACAGTAAGGGGACGGGTTGGCGCAGCCCGGATATCACGTGACCACGCCCTCACGTCAGGCCGCCATGACAGTAAGGGGACGGGTTGGCGCAGCCCGGATATCACGTGACCACGCCCTCACGTCAGGCCGCCATCCTTAAATCGGGCAGCGGCGTCTCTAGTCATTCTCGGTGCCTTGTGTCCCTCCTTGTACAGCGTGAATATACCGGAGACACGGCAACGCTTTATTCCGCCATATTTCAGACAGCTCGGTGCGCTCTCCGTGCAGGCCAAGCTGGAACGCATGGCGTCACTGCCGGGAGTGACGTCTATAATATGCGCCTGCTAGCTCAGACACGCCCCTAGATATAACTGAATGTAATATATGTGGATATATGAGGTGCATGTGCCAGCTGGACAGCCTGGAGGGATCTGGGGGTAATACCCCAATATGAATGGGAAGCAGAAAACTTTATTCCAGTCCTGGGGCTCCAGCCTTGCCCCTGATACCAAAGACCCCAGGGATCCCAAGCCCCTGAGGAGTAAAGTACCCAGTAAGGGGAAGGCACCAGGGTCTGTCAGACAGCCTCCTCCATGGCAGGGTATAGGTGGGGTGAGTAGGGGGGCTCCAGGATCTGGAAGACAGCCCCATCAGCCTCCTCCATGGCAGGGTATAGGTAAAGCTGGGGTGAGTAGGGGGGCTCCAGGATCTGTAAGACAGCCCCATCAGCCTCCTCCATGGCAGGGTATAGGTAAAGCTGGGGTGAGTAGGGGGGCTCCAGGATCTGTAAGACAGCCCCATCAGCCTCCTCCATGCCAGGATGATGATGAAGATGATGATGTGCTGCTCATAGCAGTCTATGAAGCTGAGAAAAGCTTGAACCAAACTACAAACAATAAACCAAGTGGTTCAGATGGGCCGCAGCGAAATCCCCTGGACCCTAACCCACTCCAGACTCCCAATTTTGATCAGAACCGAAAGCAATGTCCTAGCAAAGCCTTGAATTTTCCCCAAGTCTGGCATACGCTAGGACAAGATGAGACCGAGACCCCAAACCATACATCATCAGCGGCTAATGGGCAGAGCTATGCCCCCACATCTACGGCTCCCACGCATCAGATTTCCACAAGTGACATTCAAAACCTGCCTGGGTTTGACTTGTCTGCAGGGGATGTTTGGATCTATCCAACAAACTATCCTGTTCGAGATTATCAGTTCAATATAGCGCACACTGCTCTGCTACATAACACCTTGGTCTGTCTGCCCACTGGCCTGGGAAAGACCTTCATTGCTGCTGTGGTGATGTATAACTTCTACCGCTGGTACCCCTCAGGCAAGATTGTCTTCATGGCCCCCACTAAGCCTTTAGTGGCCCAGCAGATTGAAGCCTGCTTCAAGATAATGGGTATTCCTCAGAGTCACATGGTGGAGATGACAGGTATATGTTCATTTAAACACAGAGCATATGAATGTGCTTTTAATTCCAAACATGTCAGCCTTCGTATATTATCTCTGGAGGATGGTTCAAATCCATGGCAACTGTAGGAATTTCACATTTTATTATAAAATTACTAAGCTGAAAAGCATAAAAAGATGAAAACTGAAGGTGCGGTCTGAGCTATGGCAGCCCAGTAACTGGGGCAGACCTGATAGTTTTGGTATAAGATTGTTGTAGGTCAGCAACAATTAGGGTTTAATTCCAGTATGTTTTTGTTTTGTCTCCTGTTGATGACATCACCTTGTGGTTTGAGATGCAGATCATTTCACTGGGAAATGTGTCATTTGCATATCAAGGCACAAGGTGATGTCATAATGCGGAGACACCACAGACACTTTTGAAAGCTGTTTTTATCTTATCAATGTTCTTGCAATTCTGATAACCTAATGTATATATCATTTTTGGTCATGTTGTATTCTCTAAATTTGCCGAATAAACAATAGGGTTGATTGAATTTACACTGATTAGTCCTGAATTGAATTCTTAGCTGAATTTCACAAATTGCCGAAATGTGGCCTCTCAGTATCCTTACATTTGGGTCTGAATCGGCTGTGTGGAAACCTAAGCATGGCACCCGTTTTGGATCTGGTCGTTCTCGCAATGGAAAGCATAGATTTTTGGCTACTCGACATGTGCCGACCACCCACGCACACGCGTTACATGAGCGAAATACGTCCATTTCTGTTCTCCAGATTTTAGTTGGAAAATAGAATAGAAAAGTCTACAAGAATTAAACCTATTTTAAGCAAAAAATATTATTTATTTACAGTTGTGACATATCCTCCCACTGACTTCTATTAGATGACCAACTATTTGTAATAGCCATGGTCCCACCAAAATGATATAAGCTGAAGCCCTCCGAGAGATGATTTGGGTATCTGTAGATATCGGTGTGGAATTGGTGACCTAGGTAGCTTGACATTTGGCTCGCGATGTGCTCAGAAACTGTCCTCAGGTTCTACTCAATATGCGCCGATAATCTATTATTTAGGGGACTTACCCCGCTCTGGACAAGTTTATTACACAACCCTCTTGTTTAATTTACTAACACCAAAAGTACTGTGTCTAATGAGCAATCCTGTGTGCACTTCTAAAACTGATGCAATCATCCGGAGCTTTCCTTTGGTTTCCATGGGGATTGCTCCTCATTTAGAACTTTTCACCAGAATTGCTCTTTAAAAAATAATTTGGTATTATATATAAACATGGCGCACTCGGAAGTAGCTATCTGCTCTCAGGATAAAGCAGATATTATGAAAACTCTTAATATATTGTCTTTTTTTTTTTTTGTTTTGTTTTGCACCAGGGTCCGTCCATGCTAAGAACCGTAAGGAGATATGGAAGAAACACCGAATTTTCTTCCTGACGCCTCAGATCATGGTCAATGACCTCAGCCGCGAGGCCTGTCCTGCCTCGGAAATAAAATGCCTAGTTATTGATGAAGCTCACAAGTCTCAAGGAAATCATGCTTATTGTCAGGTATGTAATATGTACACAGGACTGTATAGGTTTATCATTTTTTCGCAATGAAAAATGCATGTGGCCCACTGCAAAAAAAAAACGTGGCCACGTAAGGCATGCTGTCTTTCAATATGAAGTTTGCGATTGCATTTCTGTGTTCAGTGTTGCTGAATACCTCGATATCGAGCCATTAAAGTAACACCAGCTGAGCAGAAATAGTGATCACTGATCGCTTACTCATGTAGACACATAACATACGTGTATGTCCTGTGTCGTTAAGGGATGAAAAGATTTTCCCAAGGATTCTCTTTATCGATCTGATTATAGAAATATACTTCACAATGTACATGTTAAACACTACCAGATGCAGTACAGTTTGATGCCTAGCATGTCCCTTTAATTTATGGATTATGTATCTATATCATGTTTAAGCTCTACTGTGTATGTTTAGGTTGATGAGTAACTTTAATAAATTCCACCTTTTTTTATATTGCATTGCAACTTATACATTTTTTTTTGCATACATTCCATTTATTTTATTTAGATTTGTATTGCTATTTCTTTTGTTTCAGGTTGTGAGAGAGTTGCTTAATTACACCAAGCAGTTTCGGATTTTAGCTCTTAGCGCCACACCAGGCAGTGATACCAAGGTTAGTCGGCACCTGCACAGTTACATGGTATTAAAGGCACACAGTGACCCAGTGTGAATGTCGAACAAAAAATATTCTATATACCTTTTATGGACAGTAATGCAAGTAAATGTGTGTGTGTATATGTGTATATATATGTTACCAGCCATTTTATTATCTTTAAGCTGTGCGTACACTGATCAGCCATAACATTATGACCACTGACAGGTGGCAAGATGGCAGTGTGATGCTTTGGACTAACAGGTGGCAAGCTGGCGGAGGCAGTGTGATGCCTTGGACGGACAGGTAGCAAGCCAGCGGAGGCAGTGTGATGCTTTGGACTGACTGGGGCAAGCCGGCGGAGTCAGTGTGATGCTTTGGGCTGACAGGTGGTAAGCCGGTAGAGGCAGTGTGATGCTTTGGACTGACAGGTAGCAAGCCGGCGGAGGCAGTGTGATGCTTTGGGCAATGTTCTGCTGGGAAACCATGGGTCCTGCCATTCATGTGGATGTTACTTTGACATGTACCACCTACCTAAGCATTGTTACAGACCATGTACACCCTTTCATGGAAACGGTATTCCCTGATGGCATTGGCCTCTTTCAGCAGTATAATGCTCCCTGACACAAAGCAAAAATGGTTCAGGAATGGTTTGAGGAACAACAACGAGTTCAAGGTGTTGACTTGGCCTCCAAATTCCCCATACCTCAATCCAATCGAGCATCTGTGGGATGTGCTGGACAAACAAGTCCGATCCATGGAGGCCCCACCTCGCAACTTACAGGACTTAAAGGATCTGCTGCTAACGTCTTGGTGCCAGTTACCCCAGCACACCTTCAGAGGTCTAGTGGACCCATGCCTCAGTATTAGGCAGGTGGTCATAATGTTATGGCTGATCGGTGTATATCCACTATAATACTTATTTTTAATAAGACATTACAGACCCATTACATTTGGTGAAAACAAAAACAGCCTATTTCGGTGTAGCTTTCGGTCTTATGATGCAGCGTAGGACAATATAGCACTAAAGCTTGCTAACAGGTGAGATTCCACTGATGGCTAACCTTGGCATTGCAGATGAACTCCATCCAATAATAAGGCTGACTGGGAACTACATGTCCCATGATGCTCAAACATCTGCACTGTCCAGATTAGACCTGGAAAGCTAGATTGTTTTATTAGTCTCTGGATATGATATCCCTCGGTCACTAATAGGCCAGGTCATCATGGCAACTATAGAATCAGCCAGGTATCGTCCCGCCCGATAATAGTCACAAGGGAACATTGATCTCCTGGGGTCTCTGTGTCAGTGAGGGAGCTGCGCAGGAGATCTGTGCTCGTGCCCCTACTAGACACCAAGGACGTGCGCCTGTGGTTCCTGCACACCTTACCCTCCTTTAGTTTAAAGGTTTATGTTTAACACGTCTCTACCGATTTTAAGAATCTAAACTGCACGTGATAGACATGTTCCATTTAAGTATGTTGGAAGATCTCACACGGGTAGGATGCTCCGTCTTCCCCGGTCACTGAAGCTGTGTTTATCTTCCAGTCGGTGCAGCAAGTGGTGTCTAACCTGCTAATTGCACACATTGAGCTGCGCTCTGAGGACTCCCCCGACATCCAATCGTATTCTCACGAGCGCCAGGTGGAGAAGTTTGTGGTTCCGCTGGGTGCCGAACTGGAAGTTGTTCAGAGATCCTACTTAAAGGTGAGTCTATCCAGGGAACTGCTCCTGGAAGATTTACACCTACGCTTGTGACATTACTATATGATTATCAGGGAGGTATGATTTATGTGCAGCCTTTTGCCGGAAGGTTATACTAGGTATCTACTACTCCTTCTGTGAAAAAAAATATTTTCATAGATCTGCTCTGATTTCAAATAAAGAATAGCTTATTAACCAGAGAAAAAAGGTTCACGTAATTAGCCGTTCCAGAAAAGCAGCTAGAAACACATTTAAAGTAACTTTATTCATACAAAAGTGTACATTTGATAGAGATAATGCATAGTTAAGTCAGGTGGGCCGCACGTTGGACATCCCTGCCTTAATATATTTAAGGTTTTTAAAGGACAATTAAACATAAAAATAAATAAACCCCAGGTGTCTTACTAGCAGCAGATCTGGAGGCTGGCGAGCGCTGACAATGTCAGAGTGGGGAGAGAGCCTAGTATTTACATGGAAATAGCAATGGGGGCTAGCTATGATCCCCTCTGCTGAACCCTTGCAAAAACTGGGGTCTATCTCTATGCTAGAAGAGACAGGCAGTCGCCGACCAGACTGGTCTGTCTGCTTCCCATGCAAACATGGCAGCTGCCGGTCAGAGTTTAAATAACTCTAAGGACTTAGAAAAGGTATAAGTAATCCATTTACACAGTGGTCCATAAATACCTTTTTATTTAAAAGAATCATTTTAGAACACAAACTGTGTTGCAGACATGTATACAGGAACATCTCAACCACCGGCATGGAGGTAATAAGCATTATCCAGGTTTGATTCAAATTTAGAAACCATTTGAATGCTAAAAAAAAAAAGTCAAAACAAAATGAACACATGCGCACCCCTTTCCTAGCAGTGTAAACATGACTTAACCCCTTCATGACCAGACTGTTTTTGGAATGTTGTGTCTTAATGGCCGTGGCTGATTTTACACTTCTGAGGTGTTTCTGTTTAGCTATAATTTTTACCTTTGTAATTTGCCGTACCAACACATTATATATTGTTTTTTTTAGGATAAAAATGGCTTTCTTTTGATGCTGTTATTTTGTTCATAGCATTTATATTATGAAAGAAATATAAAAATGTGATGTAAAATGTATAAAAACAACACTTTTCCTGACTTTTATTTGTAAAATATTTTACTAAGCTACAAAAGCAAATTAAAAAAACCTGCTAAATAGATTCTAATATTGGTCCTGAGTTTAGAAATACCCACTGTTTATATGATTTTTTTTCTGTTTTTTTTTTAAATGTGTTAGTGTAATAAATGCAAGTAGCACATGGCTGTTTCAAACCCATTGTTTTCCAAAATTAACGTTACTGATATTGTAACACCGATATGTTATAGACAGTTATGTATTGCTGAATCAGCCCCACATGTAGACATCCCAGGGTATTAAAATTGGGGTACTTTGACACTTTTCATGCAGTCATTTTCCAACCTATCTTTGACAAGTTTTGGCATAGTCATTTTTTGTGTGTTTTTTTTCCCACACACACTTTGTATTGAGGTATGAATTTAAAGGGGTTGTTCTGGGTTTTTTTTGCCAAACACCCCAATATATGTTCAGCAAGTTCCCCTGAGTATAGCTGTCCCCCACATGTATAGGTTTGCTAGGGTTATGTGGCAGGTAAAGGGCCACATTTAGGATACGGTTATTGCAGCTTTAAAACATGTATTTATTATGTAATGCTTGTGACTACATTTCCTATCATGCTCAGCCAGCCAAAAGTGACCATATCATCATAGGGAATGTAGTCTATAGTAAGAAGCACAGATTGTTGCTATCCTGTGGCTGCATGGACCATATATCCAGCTGCTTCGGGCCCCTATCTACTGTTGGGGGGCCAATGCAAAGCATTTGCCCCACTAGCAGTCATTTTTTTTTTTAAATAAAATATGCCTAGAGGACCACCAACAGACCTAACATGTCACTGGTCCTCTACGGATTAACGTCTTATTTTAATTTAATAGCTTTTCCTTTCTTTTTTTTTTAAATTTAATTTTACTTTTTTATTTATTTATATTTAACTCTAACTTTATCCTTACGGTTAGTACAAACCCTAATTCTAACTCTAGGGTTAAGGTTAGCACAATAAAAAGATACATAAGAATTATATATACATATACATACACATTTATTTATTTTTTAATTAAAAAAATCCGGGGGGGGGCTGGATGGGCTTGGGGGCACCAGGGGTAGACTTCCAGAACTATATTTAGTCGCAGTATCGAGACACTTAGCCATGTTGTTTAAATCATGAATGCGAGTATACCGCGATTGGACCGTCATGAGTCACGAAGGGGTTAATGCATCTACATCTAGTGATTTTTGCATTTGTTAACACATTGTTTAGGTGAAATGTATCTTATCTGTGGAACAATATACATGTTTGTTCCAGGTGTATAACCCCCCCCCCCCCCCCCATGGGGATTAGTGCAGCTCATGCAGCTGGACATTCTCCGTTCAATCATAGAATTCTCATAGAGCAGCTTCTAAATTAGCTGGTATCTGTATCTGCTCACACATTTCCCAATATAGCCTTTTCCCCCTGCTTTTGTTGTCCTCTAGCAAACGCAGGGGGAGTCCAGGAACAGTAAAGATTCCCCTTATGCACTTGTTTAGAGTACAGGTTAGACACTACCAAATGCACCAAACTTGATGCCTGGAATGTCCATTTAAATAGATGGCTTAAAAATTGTGCTACAACTATCAAGATGATCAATTGTCCTCAGGTACAAAAAATAAGTAGGGAACATTTAACACATTTGAATACATTTTATGCACTGATTTTTATTTTTATTCCACCTTCTGCAGCAATTTGTTAGCATAATGTTGATTTTTATTTTTTTTAGGATTTAAGTCAAATAGTTGTGTTTAGGATCTTAGCAAGTTTTGTTTAAAGCCAATGAAGAATCCCATCCATTACGTAAAGGCAAAAAAAGGATCATTGCAGCTTTTTGAGCAGCTGAGAATAAAAGACTGTAGTTTAGATAACGTTTTAATTTTTCAAAAAAATGTTAGGTCCTAGTTTGGAAATGTTTTGTTAGGTTTGGCAAGCTTCTGGAAAAGGGGCCAACCTGTATACATTACAAGTCCCAGCTGTCCAAGTCCAGTCCTAATGTATTGTACACTGGAATTAAGAGATTTGTGGGGGTTTGGAACGTGGGCAGGTGTGCCTAAGACACACATCTCCAGTAAGAGGATTACCTCTGTGTTAATTACCAACACTGCCTCGTCCATGCCCCTATCTACTCAGTCAGATGGTCTGGAGCAGGACACAAAGTAAATCAAAGCTCTTACCACATGGAAAGGTTTAATGTCTTGCCTTTTCATTTCTTATGCTTTTAATCTGATGTACATTCTAAAACTCTTAAACTTTCCTAAATCAGTTACTTTACACATAGAAACATAGAATGTGTCGGCAGATAAAAACCATACGGTTTTTTTTAGTACTTTTATTAGTCCCCCGTTCCCGGTCTTATAGCTAGGATAGCCTTGTGTCTATCCCACGCATGCTTAAAATCCTTGACTGTGTTAAACATGAGACATTTTTTTAAATGTTTGTTCTCTACATATATAGGTTCATGTATTTATTTATTTATTTTTGTTTGGTTGTTTCTTGTGCTGGATATATTTTTTTATTTATATCAGCTCTCTCAATCCGCAGAGCCACCCAGACTTGAGAAACCGGGTTGCTGTAACCCTATCTTGGAAATTAAGATCCTAAGGGGCCACGGGTGTGTACAGCGTTGAAATTTAGGACATTGACATGTCCTAAGTTGATGGAGATACTCATGGTTTAAAGGGGAATTATAATAGTGCTGTATTTGCTTACTTCTTGTTAAATAAGAGGAAATGTTAATCTCGTACCAATGCTGCAGGTAGTATAATATTAGTAATAATGGTTTTAAGTATAATGAATCTTATTTTAAGTCAGATCTCTCCTTCCTCTGACAAACTTGCCCCATTCAGCCCTAGAAAGTAATGTATGCCACTGTACTCCTTTTATCTAATCGGAAGGATGAAGGGCTGAGTCGACCCTGCCTGGAATTGAACCTTCAACCCTTAGGATTGAACAGATTCTCCAGTTGGCCCACTAAGCAATCATCTCCACTCATCTCAATAGCCACTAAAAGCCATCGATGCATTTTCCCAGTTTGTAAGCTCAGTCTCGACCCCTTTTAGAAAGACCCAAACAAGCAGGAAGGTCGTCTCTAATCCATCCAGCTGGAAGTGATGACAAACTCCTTCATTTGCAATGTTTGTTTTTTTACATAGTTCATCATTGATATCCATGTCCATACACCCTCTGTGCTTCATGGTCTCTGGAGGAACCAGATTTCATTTTGTCTATTGGCTGCAGCTGGGTTGGTGTATCCGGCTACAATAAAAGTGTCCTGCAGACACAGGTCTGGTGATTCCAGGAGCTCGGCCAACACATTGATTTGATGCATTATGGATTCTTCATTGGTGGCTCCACTGAATGACCTGGATCAATCAATACAGAACATATTAGTCTCTTTGATTTAAAGGTAATTCACAAGGCTCCCTTGTGTGCATAATATATATATAACATAGCAGAATCAAAAGTAATATTAATTTATCAACAAGTTTTTGTTTGGGGGGAAGACATTTTCCAGCTCACTTGATCATCAGAGCACTTCCTGTGCTGTAAAACGCTTCAACAAGTATAGCGCAGGTGAGAATTACATTCTAAATCCAGTGCTCTCAATATCTCCCTTCCCATTCCCTAACCGTATGCTTCTCAGGGCAAACATATGTTTTAACTGAGTCTATCATTAAATCAGGGACAGCGCATTATGAATTGTCACATCTGGATAGAAATATCTTTTACCAACCAGCTCATTGTACAATCTCTTGCAAAGTATTGTGATTTTTATAGAGCCGTTTTTGTTTGCCGTAGACGAGGACGGCAGCTCCTGTACACACCAGATCAGTCACACTTTCCTAAGACTCCATAAAAATGCTTGATGTGGCCATATCATACTTGGCCCACCACTACATCAAGGTACACCTTTATATATCGGTGGGTCCAAGCACCTAACCTACTGCTTCTGCGGATCTTAATCTCCAAAGCTATGTTCCTTACAAGGGACCAGAATATTTCCTATTAGTGCGCCAACCCAGTAGCTCTTTTTGCGTAGTTTGGTTTACTGTGATTTTTACTGGGGTGGCGGATGGGGAATTCTGATCCTGTCTTGATTATCTTAAATTACAGGCTAGATTGTCTCATGGCACCCAAAGAGTTAACCATTGCACATTTAAGATCTGTATACATGGCAGCGTGAATTCAAAATTCCTAAATCAACACTGACAGTCAGCAGACACTTCTTTTGTTTTTGTTTTCTTTCTCCTGATGTATATTAATCCCATTTGTTCAGCTCTGAAGTGGGTTTGACTATTACACTCCTGTTCTCTGTTGAATTGTTTTTTAATTCCTCTTTGTCTGACACTGAACTTCATTCTGTTTGGCTCCTACTTTCGGATTTATTCAGTAAGGATTCATCTGATAAATATGTCCAGTGCGATTTTATTTGACTATTTTTTTTTTTCAGTTTTGATTTATATTTTTGGAAACAATGAAGACTAGAAGTTGCTTTGTCTCCCTGAATGTTCCCTCTATTAATGGTATAATTACCCCTCGTCACTCCCGTGGAGTTCCCAGCTTGTGGCAGCAGGAGAAGCACTTTATGTTCCTGTTGTGTTTTTTTTCATACTTCTTGTGCCAAGGGTCTAGCTTGAACACCAAACCCCCCCCCCCCCCCCATGTCCTGTCCCTCAGGCTCTGCTCTCATCATAGCACAATTGATTGTCTAATGAAAGCCAACCTCTCGAACTGGTGGGGAGCAGTCATGTGTGAGGAACGTGATAATCTCTGGGATCAGGTAATTACAGGGGAAAAGCACACATAACATATCTAGACCTGTGCTTTACTCCTGACTCATTTCAAACCTGTTAAAATGTGTTATTTCACTGAACGTGGACGATTGTTATTCTTCCAACTGATTTAAGAGGCTATTGATGTCCACCTTGCTTTCCGAGAGACTACAATGTATTTTTTATAAACCTAGTTATTAAGAAAGAGTCATGACCTGGAATTATAATGATGGGGGGGGGGGGGGGGGGGTGTAATACAGGTGCACATACACATTATGGAATTGAATTCAGTAGGCCAGCTTAATGGGAAAATGTTTCCGACTCTGCTACTTTTGGTCTTTTAGTTTGAAGTTCCCTTCTTAATTCCCTGCACTGCTCTCTCTCTCTTACAAATAAAGCCCTAGTTTTTTTTTTTTTTTACCATTTTTGGTGTTGTGGAGATTACTGTGATGTGCGGAGGGGAAAGTGTAAATGCAGCAAAAGGCTTTCTTGAAATGTTGGTTACAACAAATGTGTTCATGTAGACCTTGTGGACCAGTGCTAGACGGCTAGAGCCCTTTTGTTGCTGTGTTATACTTGTGTTTCAAAGCAAAACAACTAGAATCTTGAGTCAGATCTTCCTTCACCTGACCCAACATGTCTGCCCCCTGATAGAGCTATGTGTAGCACAGCAGGCTCCATCAGATACTTTATATTCTTTCATTAAAGCATTGCTATTAAAAATGCTTACACTCAAAGAAATCTTTTAATTATATTTTTTCTTCTGACCATTGTCCTTTGAGACTATGATAAATCTACGATATTACTGAGAGAGTACCTCTTTTGATAAACTGGTACTCCCAAGAATACCAGCATGATTATCACCAGATAGTTTAGACTGATCTCTGAGGTTCATTCCCTAAATGGTGACTTGAGAAAACATTGGACCTAAGAAGTAGTTCCAGTTCTATTATCATGGCTTAACTTTCACAGATTAGAAGTGAACTCCTTACCGAGTAAACACAACTGTTGGAGGCCATTCTTCAATGATCACGTCCTGATCGGTCGGTTGGGGTGGCTGGTCCTGAAGATGCGTCGGCACGTAATACGCCACCGTGACCGAACGTGTTAGTGCTGATTGAGCCTCGTCAGCGTGTACTATGGTCAGAATGGGGATGGTCATCCCAAGATATAGACCTGTAAATTTAAATGTTGAGGTTACCCACTAAGCCTCTGGCTCTTTCCTGCACTACTACAGAGGTGCCATTGAACATAATTAAGGAGATGGTAATGGCAGAGCCAACCGTTTAACATATATAGATATATATAGTAAGGATACAACACTAGACTGGAGTAGGCTGGCCAAGGAGAGAGTCTCTGGTGTGAGGGAACCCGGAAACCTCATCTACTGTTTCAGAAATTAAGCGAGCTGAAAAATGGGGTAACCGAATTTGCCTGTAAATTAACTGCACCTATTTTATGTTGTAAAAAAAAAAAAAAAATCTGTCTGTACATTTCTGTAGTGTTGAAATTGCTTTTCAAGTGGTGACCAGCTTGAATTCCAATAGCACGCGCCCTGCCGGTTACTATAGCATCGGTTACCTGACGAGTTCTGCTCGCAGATATATCTCATTAGCTTCATGAATCCCAGGCAGATGCTCTGCTCATATCGTTCTTCGTTCATTTTGATACAAGCCCACTTGGCTTTTCCATACTGTCTCTTTTCGTAGAGCACTTCCCCACACTACGAAGACAAGACATGTCACATGATGGCTCAATCTCGTTTGTAAGGGTGTAAATGTACCTTTTTAATGCATTCGCTTTTCCAACCAGTAACCATACAAAGCTAGCAACAGGTCTCATTCTGAAGTAACCTAAATGATCTAGGTGTACATAATATCGGCTACATGTCTGTCATTACTTGGGGTCATTTAGAAATGTCCTTGTTTTTCATGAAAACATACATAAAGTGAGTTGCGAAATGAATAGGAAACACAGCCATGACAAGGTTACAAATAATTATTTGGATTCTATAGATGGCCAGTTTTAGCACAACTGTTTTTAGCTTTATACTATTTATGTATTCTTCCACTCAAAACCTTAGTTTTTGAAAGACAATGCACAGCTCTATGACCTGTATATGTGTAAGTAGCGAAAAACAATAAAACGGCCTTGTTTAGAATCGAAATCATTATTTGTAACCTTGTCCATGTCTTGACTCTATCTCCTATTCATTTCGCAACTCATTTGATGTATGTTTTCATGAAAAACAAATGCCTTTCTTAACGACACCAAACTTTTTAATTACCGTTCTATGTACATAAAGACCGATCCTGCAGTAAAGTTCTCAAAATGGAGCAATCGGCAGCAACCCTCCATTGGTTACCATGTTGACTGCCTGGATGCGATGGTCACTTCATCTAATGTGAACCACCTACAAGTGTAATGTTCGCTTTAAAAAGTTTGTCTTTGTATTACGGTATTTGATGGCAGGTACAAGTTAAAGTGGTGCTCTACGGTCCCGTTCCCACTCTCTATAAAATGGATCGCTCTCGTTACGAGCAGGTTGGCAGGCTGACCGCTGCAATTCTTTGCCTCGAGAGTTGTTTATACGGTTAGAACAAGGCTTCCACTCATTCCGGGATTAGAGAATTCTATAATCTGATTTTCTGCTTAGGTTTGACCCCAGTGAGTAAATACAGATGGCGACACGTGAATCTCACTTGTCAATCTCCTCTTCGTCTTTCTCTATTAACAAATCAGGGAGCCATTGGCTCCTAAAATCCCTTCTGCTGGCTCCTAAACCTTTTTATTTTTTTACGCTGAACTCCATGGAAGATCCATTTCCCTGGCTCCTGAATGTAACCAGGCTTGGCTCCTGAATTCATTTGTCTGGCTCTTAAAGGCTACAGATATGTGTCAAGCCCAGTTGGAGCTACAGTTACTACTTTATGAATGTGTGCTTGTTGCAGAGTGACAGGGCTGGTGCAGGCTGAGGCAAATGGAAGTTTACTCTCTGCCTTTTGAGTTCGTGAAGCATGGTCTAGGCCTGATCGTACTGGAAAAGCTTTCATGTCCAGAAGCGTTGCTGTGCTTGGCATGGTGCTAGGGGGATTAGTGGCAGACAGGCCACAGACCCTTGCACTAGTGACCATGTGTTCGCTCTATAGATCTGGTAGCTTGGTATAGAAAGTTTGGATTCCACCTGATTCTCCATGACCTACAGGACATAGTCTCATTGTTGGCACAAATCTTATCCCAACTCATGCTAGTTACTGTGTGAGATTACTGGTAACCCCAATCCCTGCCTCTGTATACTTGCCTTCTCCTTGCGGTTCAGTAACAGGAAGGGCACATTTTCGCGCTCCTCGGGGCGGTTGTTCCTTGACAGCTGTTGTATTGGCTCCGCCATCTCTGTCGAGACAAAAACAAACCTTGGATCACAGCTTGACGAATCCTGGGAGCCCTGGCTCCAAAAGTCCCTACTGCTGGCTCCTGAATTGGTCAGTCTATCTCTTAATGTCTACAGAAATCTGTCAAGCCTTGCCTTAGATGTGTTTCATAGTCAAGACCTCATAACTAGCTGGGATAAAATAGTGTTAGTATTAGGATACAACAGATCTTACAGCAGTGCTATCTGTCCATCTGTATAGTAGTAGATGCCTGGATTCACCTTCCAGTGGAAGTGGTAAAAGGTAACATTGTAATGGAATTGAGGACAAGGCTATCCTGAACAACATTTTCACTATACAAAGACTAATTGGCTAATTGATAATAATCTGCCAGCACAGGCTGTGCTCTTATGATTTCTATATTCTAATATTAAATAAACTTGTTTTGTGCTTTTTATTATGATGGATGTTTGAGCACAATGTAGCAGCTTTATAACAAACAAACCTAAATTGTTTACATGTTCTGAGTTGTTGGATCTGGATTTTAAAATTGTTTTTCTGTAACATAATGAGGGGTTTTCTAATACACCCTATGATGGTTATTTTCCTTCCAGCCTGAAGGCTGATTGAGATATTCAGGTCACGCCAGCATTAAATGCTGCCTAATAAGACGTATTTCATCTGATTGTGAACGATTCAGCTCTCTGTGTACTAACACAAACCAGACATCTCTCTGTCATTGTCGTTTGTAGAAGTGACGGCTGGGAATCCCTGTAATGCCACCATTACTCATACACATTTCATAGAATGAAGGGAACTGGGATAAATCTGTCTTTTCTTCACCTTTCTATTTGATAGTTTATTGTCCCTGAAATACAGGTTGAGTATCCCTTATCCAAACTGCTTGGGACAAGTAGTATTTTGGATACTTGGTCATTTTCACCAATAAGATATATTAGGGACAGTCTGGTCCCCAAACTCACTTTGGTGCAAGATGAAGATCACTGCTTTGTATAATACACAGGCTTTTATCCCTGTGTTATTTGATGCAGGCATTCTGGGTAAATCACAATTTTAATATTTGACTCAAGCCCTCCCACTGATTACTCAGCATGTTTACTGCAGGTACGGCAGCACTGATTATATAGACAATAAGCTATGTTGTCACTTCCTGTGCTGCTTGAATAGAATGTCTTGCGTGGACTGTTATAGACTTGCTCTTGTACACGGTAATATTTCTTAACAGTGCAACACATTGTCTGATATCACTAGAGAGACAGGATATTCCATTCACTTGTATGAAATTATTCTCATTGGATCCTGCAGCAAAAAAAAAAAAAGGAAATTGACTTTTACATACAGTCCATTTTAAAGCCTCTCAGCTCTCATGAAATGCAGTAATATCAATGCAAATACTGTATAGAGAAAATAACCCTCCTTTACTGTGATTAAGCTGTGATGTGAGACACCGTTGGTAACCTCCTGTTGGCGTGTCAGGTGTGGGGAATCTGAGCTTGCATGGAAAGACTATATCACAGCTTAATAGGGCGAAGGAAGATCTGACCCTACAAACCCAACATGTCCGCCCCGATAGAGGTACACAATTAGTGAGAGCTCAATGAGGTATTTTACTTATTTTCCTTCACTAAAACATTTCTATTTAAAATGTCTGCACTTGATGCAATCTTTCAATTTAACAGAACTTTAAAGGACAACTGTTGACAAAAAATAAGTAATGTTTCATAAAGTGTAGGCCTTAAAGAAAAAATACAAATAAAGTATCTTATTGTATACAGGGGGCTGACATCTTGGGTCAGATTGGACAGATCCTCAATCATCTGACCCAACATTCTACACATTTGTTCCCTCTAAACAAGCAAAGAGGGCTCAGTAAGGTACTTTTATTTTTATTGTTTCATTAAAACACTTCTATTTGCCTCGACTTGCTGCAATCCTTCAGTTAAACATAACTCCTTTTTTGTCCTTTAAGGAGTTCATTTGGGTAAACTGCTTTCTAGAATTTTCTTGCACACCAGATTGTGTATGATGAGGTGTGCTGGGGTAAAGTTCGAAAAGTGAAGCAATCACCATAGAAACCAATAGAATGTTCCTTCTGATGGATCCATTTTTAGAATGTTTCCCCAGAATTGTTCTGTATACGTAATAGCATGAAGCTTGTTGTGTCTTCACAGTAGCAGAAGTTCCAACGCATTTTCATTTAGACTTTAGATACATTTAAGGTACATGGGGGGTATATTGATAAACACATCACAGTATTCCCTTTTGATATTTCCTGGTCCTTTTCAATGAATTGTTAAGGTATTGTTCATTTAATACACGGATCAGGGATTTTCTTTGTACAAATCCTCTTACTGTGCGGATTACATGTGGAGCCTGGGTACAAACCAATAACCTCTTGTAATTCAGGGCTTGTGTGGCTGCTGGTGTTGTTACCATGTAGATTCCAACATACAAGGTGTGTGTGTATGTATGCATGTGTATATATACCTGCATTATTTAAACGGCGTAATAAATAATTGATTTGCTCTGTCTTACTCAGCCCTCTGGCGCCCATAGCATTCAGAATGGTCACACCTAACAATGCAAAGTAGCCTATTGCAGAGTAAACTTTTCACAAGCAATTAGTCGAATGCAGGAATTGATGGCATCAAAATGGCGGGGGGGGGGGGTGTAATGTTTAATCTTTCTAACTTCTAATTTATTTTTTTGCATATCTCAAGTTTAATCGATATACATCACATTGTGTAATTCTATGTAGCTGTTTATTATTGCTATGTGTCTGGGGGAAGTGATGTAGACAATTCACTCGACTTTAACAAGATACTGTGGCATAGTTAGTCATTAATTACTGGCCCCATGGCCCTCTTTCAGGGTACGCAAAGGATGATGGGAAATGTAGTTTATCCACATCTGCTAATGACTTACAAATCCCAAGAGGAAGAGAGGATTATGGGAAATGTAGTTTATCTTCAGCTGTTCAACAACACTGCTGCTTACAGCAAACGTAAGGAGAATGGGCGGCTTTTAGATCACCTATAGATAAAGTTCAATATATTCTTTCTGCTACAACTAGACATACAGCATTACCATGCTTTTTGCTTGCTGTAACTTTTTTTACAAGCTGAATGGACAAAGGATTGTTTGAGATTGGGATCATGCTTACCGTTTGGTACCTCCACCTGGTGTCCTCTCCCCACCGTTTGCCAGTAATCGAGTAGGCGATCTTGTCCCGCGTCATCCATCTGCTCCGCTTCTTCCTCTATGCTTCCGTTGCTGTTGTACGCCGAATCAGAGCCCAGTTCGTCCGTCATGTTGTCCAGGTCATCCAAAGTGATCATCCCTGCTACGGCGGGCTCCTGTACCCCACCACTCATCCTACATCCTTCACGCTGCATGGTCTCCCAGAATCCCACAACGAAGAGCTGGAACACAAGAAAAAGTTCTAGAACCGAACCTCAAACCGATTGTTTCACAGATGCCAGGAAAATGGGTATTGGATCGTTATGAAGACTACAAGTCCGAGTCCTAACTGGCTCTGTACCTACACTTTGATTTGGATTTAGATCTTCACCAAATCTACAACCCCGGTCTTATCACCATACTACTCTGCACGTGTCAAACCAGGATTAGAAGAACCTTGAATTCCTTTACTTCCAGTCTGATACCTGTGAGTTATGCAGATTTGGGGGATCTAACTTGTCTGCCGTGCACACAAACTGACCTTTAGAGTCAACAAACTTTTGTTGGTGTTGTTGTGTGTGTGTGTGCGTGTGTGCGTGTGTGTGTCCCAGGTCCAGTAGGGAACATTAACCTGTCTGCCACCGATCTGTCCACGCACAGGACTCTTTCCTGGTTGTGTGGCTGCCACTGAGAGGAAAGCAGACTTAGTGTTAAGTGTTTACCAGCTGCTGCTTTTAAAAGCCGAGCATATAAGAAGGCGTGCAAGGAAAACCTTCAGGGAGGGGAGAGTGGCAGGCATTCACATGCATGCATGGTGGGGGGGAGGTAGGAGTGAGAGGGCGGATGGGAGGCGAGCACAGAGAGGGCGGTGTGCTGCAGAGCCTGTGCTTAACCCCTGCACTGCCAGGGCCCTGTGGAATGAAACCTCTCTGTAGCATGCTCTATTCATATGGACCATGTATTTTATTTTGCAAAAGAAAGTCGCACATGCACCACATGGGTTATTTATTTAACCCTGTTGCCCCCACAAGTGTTGCAGTAGGCGTTAAGGGGATAAAATGTAACATTTTTAGTTTTATATGTTTATTATTATGCTGGAAAGTGTTTTGTCCAGGAAGGATACATTGAGCTTTCTCTCCCTTTTGAAGCACATCCTACTCGGCGTGGCTGGTTCCTTATCAACGTCTCTGCTGCTTGGATTGGTGGTGGGGGGGGTGTGTGGAGGGTTTTATTATCAGTCATTTGTATAACATTATTTGTTTAGTGGCTGAGTTTGAATACTAACTTGTTGCTGTGCAAAATATGATGTGAACGGGAAAGAGTTGGCGGTTTATTCTTTTTTTCTTCCTTTCTTTTCTCCCTGTGTTTTTCTGTAATCCCAACCCCATGGATCCCAGTTATAAAAATGTATATGCGTTGCTTATTGTCTCTATAATAAAAAAAAAAAAAGTAATTGTTAACCTCTTCACGTCACAGGTGCATCACGCCTCTCACATGTTTGTATGCCAGTGTCAAAGCCAATCCAACATGCCTAACTGACATGAAGCAAGAAACATGCAACATATCAATGGTAAACAGCCTTACACAGAAGCCACTGTACAATCCCAGAGTGACCACAGGCTTTCCGTGCTGCACTCAGTGCTGTTGAGACTGTAGTGTCTGAGAAAGGCTGAGTGTAGTGGGATTTCACTAGCTTTTGTGCTTTAGACAAATCAAACTGAATTGTGGACCTTGCTGTGTCTTTGTATATGTCACTAGTCCAGGACTGTGATGTGGAAGCGGTGGCACTCGGAGGCCTATCCCATGGCAATGTTCCTAAATTGTGGTAGTCAGTCCCAGAATAATGGGAAGGTGAGAGAGGTGCTATAGGTAACCTCAGGTGCTATAGGTAACCTCAGGTGCTATAGGTAACCTCAGGTGCTATGGGTAACCTCAGGTGCTATGGGTAACATCAGGTGCTATAGGTAACCTCAGGTGCTATAGGTAACCTCAGATGCTATAGGGTGTGGATGTCGGCATGGGGTTACTGAGAGTGAGCTAGTGCGAGGACTGCAAAGTTCTTGATCTGGGATGCGGGAAGTGTTGGTGAGACAGGTTGGGGAGCCAGCCCCTCAAAAAGCTCTCAATCACTCACTCAGGCATGCACTTTGGCAGGAATTCCCTTTCTTTGTCCTATGCCCCAGAAAAGATGACACCTGAGAGTTAGAACATGGGGTGACTGAACTGTGCCGGTCCCTCTGGATCTCGGATGGTATGAAGGCATTTTCACTTGTGTGGGATATATTTGTTTCAAGAGGGAGATAATCAATGTGTCCTTGGCAATGGATGGACCATAAAATATTATATTATCCATGTAACAATGATGGCATCTATATAGAATAATAGATTTATGTGTTGGTGTTTTTTGTTTCTTTTTTTAATTGGTCTGTATTGTACTAATGTACTCGTTACAAGCATTAAATGGTTAATTGGTACGCCTGTTATTACTTTATTTTAATTGGTATCTCGGTATAGGTCTCCTATGTCAATCTATCCAGGAAGATTGACCTGTAAGTGCAATAGACATAATCTATTCCATTAATTAAGTGTAGTAAGTAGGTTATGTTTACTGGCCCCAATAGATTGTGTTACCCATCCCCAGGTGTCTGCTCCCTGCTGGATTTGTTAATTTGCCTCCCGCGGGGGTTTGGGAGGATTGTGTTGGACTGGTTCCCCTGTGCTCTCTGCCCATTTTATCTCCTGTTTACCAGTCAGCACATGATAATAATGAATTGGTTTGCAGCGGAGTCATAGATACATGCTTCACATTATCAGTATATATATATCGGATTTACCAACTCCGGATGTGGAATTAGTTTTATTGGAAAGGATGGTTTGCACGGTACACAGTATATGTATCTTATATAATGCAAACTACCTTAACTATTAAAATTCTTAAAGTGACTCTCCATGCCTCTGATTTTATATGTGTGGCTAACTATATATACAAAGGTTCTTTCTAATCATAGTATGCCTTGTTCGCTCTGTAAGCAGATTAGACTCCATTGATCAGTTTCTGCTAACTGACCTGCATGTTCCATTATTTGGTGCTGTATTGTATTGTTCATCAATTCAATGAATTGTTTACTTCCAAGTTTAAATTGATTGTTACAGATTTGTACTTTTGTTTTTAAATATATTTTGTGTTCTACAAATAAGGTCGGGGGAAGCCAACGTTGTCCAAACAAGAACTCCAGTGTCCGTGACAAGGTCTGTGTAGGTCCCTGACCTGGTTCTGTTGGTGCAGAAGTGGGCATCTGTCTGTGCGCCTACTTAGAGCCAATCATGGTCATTCAGCACACAATTGTAAGGAGCGGTGGACATGCACTGCTGATGTATCAGTTGCACATTCGTCCGTACAGCTGTACATTTCTGATTTTTCAAGTACTGAGGATGGATTTAAGGTGTGTGTGTGTGTGTGTGTGTTTATTTTTGTTGAAGTTGCACCTTGCAATAAAAGTAAGAGATTCCCGTACGTTTCATTTGCTGTACTGGTAATGGTCTGACTGGTCTGTGTTTCCATTACTGTAAGGGAAGAGCATGGCATTTAAATGAATGTGATGTTCTGTAGTCACACCCGTGTTCGTGACTTTTATCTCCGAATCATTTTTCAGTTGGCATTGATCTTCTTATTTATTAAAACCTGTCTTACTTGTTTGTTTTGTTATTGCAGCAGATAAATTCTCACATCTGATTCTGAGCTGGGTGTAAAGTGGAGGACGTACTGCATAGGGCATCTTCCAAGTTCCCCTTACTCTGTCGATTTTTTTTTTTTTTTATTATTATTATTATTGTTCGAACTAAAGACTTCTGCCAGAATTATGTTTTATGCCAAAATAATTCCCATGAAGGCTCTATGGTAGTTCAAAATGATTCCAAAGGTCTTGTAAAGTTTAAAGGCATAACCCTATTCTTTTATTTATTAGGAGTTGCTGTCATGCCATTAGCCACACTTTATTAGGCAAATAGTTGTGTCCACGCTGGGCTGGGTATAGTTTGTCCACGCTGGGCTGGGTATAGTTTGTCCACCTGGGTATAGTTTGTCCATTCTGGGCTGGGTATAGTTTGTCCATTCTGGGCTGGGTATAGTTTGTCCATTCTGGGCTGGGTATAGTTTGTCCATTCTGGGCTGGGTATAGTTTGTCCATTCTGGGCTGGGTATAGTTTGTCCATTCTGGGCTGGGTATAGTTTTTCCACGCTGGGCTGGGTATAGTTTGTCCATTCTGGGCTGGGTATAGTTTTTCCACGCTGGGCTGGGTATAGTTTTTCCACGCTGGGCTGGGTATAGTTTTTCCACGCTGGGCTGGGTATAGTTTTTCCACGCTGGGCTGGGTATAGTTTTTCCACGCTGGGCTGGGTATAGTTTTTCCACGCTGGGCTGGGTATAGTTTTTCCACGCTGGGCTGGGTATAGTTTTTCCACGCTGGGCTGGGTATAGTTTTTCCACGCTGGGCTGGGTATAGTTTGTCCACCTGGGTTGGGTATAGTTTGTCCACGCTGGGTATAGTTTGTCCACGCTGGGTATAGTTTGTCCACGCTGGGCTGGGTATAGTTTGTCCACGCTGGGTATAGTTTGTCCACGCTGGGCTGGGTATAGTTTGTCCACGCTGGGTATAGTTTGTCCACGCTGGGCTGGGTATAGTTTGTCCACCTGGGTATAGTTTTGGTAATAATTGACTGAAACACATGCTTTAGCTGTGTGTACATTACCTCATGTACAGCTCATGCGTTCTAGCATGGTTCCAAGTGCAGAGTGGCTCCCATGGCGCCATTGGGTATTAAAGCAAAGGTTCGGTGTGATGTTGGGACTGATACATTGTTGTCCAGCCTGTATCTTGATGCCATTTCCTGCATCCGGGACTAGCAGTATAGCTGGCTTTAGCGGTAGTTTGTTTAATCTACATTTTCTTTTTTCCGTTCAATCAAAGCTATTTCTATTCTATAAGTAATACTTGACCTTAATGTGCTTACTTTGTTTACTAATGGTTGAACATCAAGCTACTTGAGAACAAACAGTACAGCTATTGCTCTGAAAAATACTGTTCATCATAAATGCTTTTATAATAATGGGATTTATTTTTTGGAGTATTCTTTATTTACTCGTAACCGGCACAGAGAGCCAGACCCTTTTGCCCTTCAATATGATCAAAAACCTGAAACCTTGACACAAACAGAAATATAATGATTTTTTTTTTAGGATTAGTAAGGATAAAGTACAACTTAGAGTAGAATAAAAAAAAATTATTTCAATAGTGATTCAGAATTTCTAAAAGAAGTTATAAAGAATTATATTAAAATGATGCACAATGAGAACCTATAACAGAGGAATCTGGGAAATATTGCTTTATGGGCAGGTATTGTAACTGTTAATGCTGAATAGTGCCTTAAGTGAAACGCATAAGGCATTTTCGTTGGTCTGCACTATGAGCTGGGTTACACTGGACAGTGAATAAAAGATTCTATTATAGTGCCGACCACTGGCAACGCCTTACGTGTTTCATGCTTAATGTGTACGAGTAAGTGCGAAACGCATAAGGCCTTCACTGTGACCTGGGTTACACGGGAAGGTGAATAAACGCATGCTATTAAATGCTATTTTTGTATGCACTCCCCTTATTCACTTTTATTTTTGTGTCTTCAGGATTGTCTATAAATTAGCCTATAGCTGTTAGAGCTGTCTCCAGTGCTGTCTCCAGTGCTGTCTCCAGTGCTGTCTCCAGTGCTGTCTCCAGTGCTGTCTCCAGTGCTGTCTCCAGGATCACTTGCCTATCAGCTAAAAACTGCTTAGAGAGTGTAATAGTTTGTATTTCTCTCTTGTCTGTTTCCCCAGGCCACTCCTTATCGCTGGTCACTGGATTTCGAGAGCCCACTGAAATTATTTTCAGTGTAAAATTACAAGAGAACAGTCAATTGGAATTTAAAATAAGTAAAATACTACACACATGTACGCTACACATGTACTACATCCAGAAAATAAGCTAGGTGGAAGTGCCAACTTAGGGCTCTTTAAAGCGGCAATCAATGTAGTTATATTAAAGGGACTGTATCACCTAAACATTGTTTTTACTGTGAATGTAGAGAATAAAAAATGATCTATACATTGTGTTGGCAAAACTGCAAGCAAATGCCAAAATTGGGAGAAAATGTGTTTTAAATGTGTCTGTGGGTCTCCTGTGTATGACATCACACTGTGGCAGGGCATGCAAATTACACATTTGCTATTGAAAAACCAGTTCATTTGCATACCGTGCCACAGGTGATGTCAGAAGCAGGCGACACATATAAAACATTTTTTTTTTTTCCCAATGGGCATTTGTTTGCAATTTCTTTACTTTTCAGGTGATACTGTCCCTTTTAAGATCCACTGATGTTGGATATAAGATGTGCCCTATGTGACCTTGAAGATCAAAGTGTTTCATTCTGGTGTATTGGAAACTGTATATATTTTGATGACTTTCCACCCACAATCCTCCCTGGTGCTGAGCTTTTAATCCGCAGGATTTTTACCAGTGTTTATTTTCTGAAACCCACAGGTCTTGGAGACATTTGCCGGACGTCTGATTCAAAGTAACGTGCTCTCCAATAGAGACCTTTCCAACTTAACAAAGTACCAGATGATCTTATCTCGAGACCAGTTCAGAAAGAATCCTCCACCCAACATTGTGGTATGTCCCAAACGCACCTTCACTTTAATTGAAAGATTGTAGAAGTTTAGGCATATTGAATAGAAATGTTTCAAAGAAAGAATACAAATAAGGGACCTTACTAATCCATTGTTGCGCTGTATAGCTCTATCAGTGGACAGACAGGTTATTTAGAATATTGAGTTGGATCGCGAAAAAGATTTGACCCAAGAATCTAAACAACATGGAGGCACACCATGATTCAAAGCTATGAAAGCAAAGAGGGATGAATAAGGTACTTTTATATTTATACTTTCAATAAAGCGTTTCTATTTAAAATTCCCTGAGGTGTGATCATCACTTGTAACCATCAAATCAAGGGATGAATCGATACAATCACATTATGCTAGTGAGATAGCTCAGCTGGTAAATGCCCTGACTACAGAGCCTGTACAAACCTCAAGGTCACAGGTTTGAATCCCTACATCCTTCAGAAGCACATTAAAGGAGTACCATCACCTGGGTAATAATAATAATAATACTCAGCTGCTGATTTGGTTAATTCTGAGTCCCACTGGGAGGCAGGCACTATTTAAATAGTGGAGGTTGTTGGCCCTCCTCGTTGTCCTCCTCGGTCACCTAAACATTGTTTATACTGTGACGGCTGAGAATACAAATCTGAAATATGACCTACACAAAGGAAATGTACAAAGAGAAGAATTGGGTATTAAAGTTCAAGAAGTGACCCCAAGGAGACCAGTTGAACACTCCAGCTGTTTAGAATACTTTTTAGTACATTTTCCCAGCAGTTAGGTTTTCTAAATATCCGCCCGTGTGCTTAAATGTCTTTCTCCTACTTATGACATCACCTCGTTTTGCAGTAGATCTGACCTCGTATATTTGTTTTATTCTTTCAGGGAGTTCAGCATGGGGTGGTGGAAGGTGACTTTGCTCTCTGTATCAGTTTGTACCATGGATACGAGTTACTCTTCCAGATGGGAACTCGTTCTTTATACTACTATCTCAGGTCTATAATGGATGGGTCAAAAGGTATGTCCAATTTCTGTCCCTTTCCTCAACCCTCCCACAGTACCCATTTTACAGGATATTTTATAGTGAATATGGTGACCTTGGTTACATTGAATCCCATGTTTGGGACCAGAAGTGTTTTGGATAACGGATCATTTTTACCAATAAGATATATTGAACCCTACTGTATAGAGCAAATAACTCCCTTGTACTGTGACGTGACACATCATTGGAACCTGCCATTATATTACCCTTTGTGGGCAAGCTTGCATGGGGGAATCTGAGCATGCATGGAAAGGTAACGGATACTCAACCTGTATTGCCGTACATATAACAAACCCTGGGGGGAGGGGAGGGGGTTGCAATGTTAGGGCAACAAAAAAATAAGTTATTTCTAACTGATTCAAGTGTGGGAAGTTTATATAGAAATACCTTAATGAAATAAAACAAATAAAGCTGCTTATTGAACTTTCTGTGTCTGGATAGCTCTCTCAGGGGGCGGACATTTTGTTTAGAATCTTGGGTAAGACGAAGGAAGATCTGACCCAATATGTCTACCCCCTGATAGTGCGATACAAGCAAAGCGGGTTCAGTAAGGTGCTTTATTTATATTCTTTAAATTTCTGTCTCACAAATGTCAGCACTTGATGCAATCTTTCAGTTAAACAGAACTTATTTTTTGCAACCCGTTGTCCTTTAACAGCCGGTAATTTAACAAGATGGCCTCCGTCACGTGGTTCTCTCCTTGTATCACAGGCATGACCCGTGCCCGAAATGAGCTCAGCAGAAATAGTGACTTCATGGAAATATTCGGGCAGCTGGAGATCCTGTTTTCAGTCCCAGGGGGAAATGGAAGTCTTCACTCAAACACCGATCCAGGTTGGCATCGTTTAATACCTGATATATGCGTATTTCTTGCATTGATAAATGGCCAGATTCTTCTGCTCTTTTTGCCTTTGTCCCATGAGCTTGCCTGGGTGTCCCGTCTAGCATCTTGTCATAATACCTGTTACTCTTTGTCATGTTTAATTCCCTTCGATTCAGCCAGGTAATTACAGCTTCAGTACACACAATAGTATATAAAGGATGCAGTGTACACACGTATTGATAGTAGGGTTAATAATACACTCACTTTTAATAACTAACTTGGAGTGGACCCCAATAAGTGTATACAAAGAGCACTATTGTGTTTTGTTTTTCTCTTTGCATGTCAACATATCATATGAGAAAATACATCTGAATACGGTTCTGCTGGAGCCGGTCCACTTTAAACAGAAAGAGTAGGAGCGCCAGCTGTGCTGCACAGAGGCAGTCTGCCCATATAGAAACATAGAATGTGTCACCGGCAGATAAGAACCATTCGGCCCATCTAGTCTGCACAATATTCTAAATACTTTTATTATTACCCAGTTCACTATCTTATATCTAGGATAGGCTTATACCTATCCCACGCATGCTTAAACTCCTTCACTGTATTAACCTCTACCACTTCTACTGGAAGACTATTACATACATCCACTACCATCTCAGTAATGTAATACTTTCATTAGTCCCTGGCCTTATCTTATATCTAGGATAGCCTTATACCTATCCCATGCATGCTTAAACTCCTTCACTGTATTAACCTCTACCACATCTACTGGAAGACTATTCCATACATCCACTTAACCCATCTTAGACCAATTGGGAACTTGTGTCCCTAAAGTAAACCGTACAGATTTGTCCGTTTCCAAAGCTGGAACAGATATCATTAGCACTACTGAATCAATACCAACTGTTTCTTGGTGGGCTTCTCCGCTTCAGACTGGGAAGGCAGCGTGTGTCACTGGCGAAGCCATGGTACATGTCTGTAACCCACTTTTGGGTCAGGACTCACCAGTTGATACTCACTGTTCTAGTCTATCCATAGATCCTTCACTGGAATCGATGAACAGCTGTCCATGAATCTTTAGTCTAACTTACAGGCCACAAGTTGGGCATTGTCTTTCTTCTTTATGATCTACGCACCTGGTATTTTAAAATAATGTTCCACACAGGCGTGTTATGTGCACTTCCCTAGGTTCCCTGTTGGCTTGCTTGCTGTTTGGAGCAGTGCCCCCGCCTCAGCCATTCTGTATATTAAGTTATCTTGATCCTAATCCTCGCTGTGTAATCAGCTGTTCTGTGTTGTGGCTTCTCCCTGAGATATTAAAGATTAAGCTCTTGGTATCCCAAGGCTCCCAGGGCTGAGAGTTTCCATTTTATTAAAGGGTTTTATGTCCAGATTCCCTGGACCCCCTTCTTCTATTTCTCCGGGTTTAAACAATCAGGAATTTGTAGCTTTGCATTATTATAATTGTTTTATTTCGCTGTGATGGTAAGTCCTTCTTTGCTCTTTGTTACCTTGTTTTTGTGCCCAGGTTCACAGTTGGACAAATAGCCCATTGTATATTAGTGTGTGCTGATCTCGTGTATATTCTGCCCACTTAGTTCCTGTATTCACCTACTTTCCAAAGTAGTCCTGGAACAGTAGAAATCAAACTGAAATCACTGCATTGGCATCTTGTTATTTAGCTATTTTTGGGGGGGGTTTGTTCTGTTCTCTTGATTGTCCGCTTGCAAGCATGGCTCTATACCTCGTGTATCAGTCTGTCCTTTGTTCATGTAACTTAGTACGTAGTCCCCCTCTGTGCTCTGTACCTAGCGCTATGTAAATTGTTGGTGCTATATAGATGAAATGTTTTGTATCTAATATTGTGGTTAATCATGTGAATTAATATGCATATTTTTCCCCTCACTCTCTTTACTGTACATGCTAAATTTGTAGATTTATTTATTTATTTAAATATAGTTTATTTAAATTTATCGTGTAGTGCAGTCATTTCATGGTGGAAAGTTTTAAAAATTGGTATTTTTTTTTTCTTTGTTTCATTTACAGGATCTGGTGCGAAAAAGCCATTTGTTTACAGCCACCCTAAATTAAAAAAACTAGAAGAAGTTGTTGTCCAGCACTTTAACTCTTGGAATAGTTGTGAAGGTAGGTTTAGAAACCCTTTTGATTAAATATGAATTGTAATGTGTATTCACCCACGGCCATTCTGAGACATTGACCAGACCTCCATTAACCAGTGTACCTATTTACACCCAATACTTCCTGTTTTTTTGTTTGTTTTTTTCTTACCCCATCACTCCCCCACCATGACCTTCATTATTTCAACATACCCCATCTTCACATCTTTTCGGAATGTTCTAGAGTCTGTCGGAACATTGAATGCCCTACTCGTTTCATGTTACAAGGAAAGGATTATGATGATCTGTTGGAACAAATTAATCCTTGAGAAGATAAAACAATTCCTGATTGTTAGACCTAAATTTTTATTTTTATTAAAAATAAAAATATATTAAAAGATTACTCCTGGTGGGGGTAGTAGCGGATAATATTCAAAGCTGTTTTATTCCATGAAAATGGTATAAAAGAAATTAATATATTCTTACTAAACAACGAGGTGAGTTCTGACGGGACTCACAATCACACAATACAGTCCCCGTTTTAAGTGTGAAACAGGTCGTGCTAAGTTATCCATGTTTTTTTTTCACATTTTCCTCCATTAATATTAGTATATTATTTTGTGCACCGCAAATTACCCAATGCATATCTGGTATGCATAACTTTTTGCTCGCCCAATATTCTATGTTTTTAAATGTTTGTTTCTATATTTTGTGCAATATTTTACCTTTTCTTTTTTCCCGTTGGATCGCCGTGCATACAATGATCTTTTCATTCAGAAATGGTCATCCCCAGCAAGTATTTCTCAAGCCTGCTCCTTGGAATCACTTGGAAGCTACTCCAATGCATATTAATGTGCATTGTTCCTTATTAATTACAATGGGGCGATTGCTGGGTGTGCATCATACATCATACCATACAAGTGGTCTAGAGGTTTGAGCATTTTATTCTGAGCAAAAGGGGTCAGGCTGGAATCTAGATGCAAAGGCAGTAAACATCTAGCGACACTGTGCAGGATGACTTCCCTCCCCACCGGTGGAGCACTTGCTTTGAGTGGCCTTAAGCAGAGGGCCGATTGGTTTACCCAGGAGGAGTAAGAGGCACCAGAACAAATTATGCAATGCTAAGGGTCAGGGAAGGCTGAAAGAAACCCAAAACGATAGATCTAACAGGCTTAGCAAATGCATCAGCACTGATTACTGGGAGTATGGTGCTGATATAACACGGGATCTAATTCCCACCCGAGCAATGAGCAGAGCATGAAGTATAATACAGCTTAGGCAGGCAGCAAAGCCATTGCAGCGGTGTCCAGAACCGGAGCATATACCGGGGAACTCAAAGATTATTAGGTTCAAATCCTGACTTCGGAATTAAATAATGCATTGAAGGGACCACTAATGAATGAAAACAGTTGACTTTTTTTATTTTGTATTGCTGATTTACATATGTATTTTGTTTTTGTTATGTGACTGTATTTAATAAAATATTTAAGTGTGACTGGGCGCTGCCATTTTGTGAAATAGTGTTTTTAGGTGCCCCCCCCCCCCCCCCCCCCCAGTGACGTTACAGCACTAGTATGTCACTTTGGTGCTGGGGACACAGAATGCAGTCTATAAGTCAGAATTCTGACCAGGGACTTGAATAAACCAGTCCTGCCTAGTGATACACAGGAGCCAGTAAGAGAGCAGGGCAGTATCTTATGACGTCATCATGCAGGCTTTGGCCACAGTTGTAAAGTAAAAGAGCTTTGCAATGTGTTAAAATTATACCAAGTACTGGAAATCAAACGGCTGCTAATTACAAGCTGTACAACTGAAGTGGGTTTATCTTTCTCTTAGCTAACATTGTACAAGGCTTTTATTCATATTGCAGCATGAATGATTCCTGTTCCCGTTATTGATTTGCCAGTCTTTTTTTCTAGGCCAGTTCACAGTGGCTCATTTCATGCAGATAAAATTGCACAGAAATCAATTTCTTTGCTTTGTTAATTTCATGCAAAGTTGTAATTAAATAAAAAGTGCTGGCAGTTGTGGCATCTATTGATCCTTTATTCCGGGGGACTCAGACACACTATCACAGTATTCATTTATTGTGGATTGTTGTCAGTTTGTCTTTTTCCTCTTCTGATCTGAGATGACGAGTTCTTATTTTGTCTTAATTTGAGCGGTAATTCAGTTCGATCTGTACATCTCTGCCAGTTAAACAAACTATCCTGGTTTCATTTGGTCTAATGTTTACAGTGGTTTTGTCACCGGGGGATATTTAATTTCAAAAAGCCTGTAGAGGCGTTTAGGAGCTGAACCTCCATAGGATTCATGTAAAACAAATTAGGTCTATAAAACGTAACGTTTAACGATAAAAATAACATTTATAGAGTCCAAATCCACTCTTTATTATATATATATATATATATATATATATATATATATATATATATATATATAATATATACCCACCAACGATATGAAATTTATAGAGATAAATCTAAATATATATTAGTAACCTGCTCCAGACAATATTTTCAATTACAGGCTACATATAATATACACAAGTCATACAAATAATGTTAATTACAATAGCCGATAACAGCTTAGCGCACTTAGACCACCCATAAATTTCCCACAAATAATTAAAGGGCTTGTGCTCCAAATCCAATAATTACTTCTCAATTTGACTTTATAAATGAGCGAGAACCTGTATGGTAAACACTTGTTGATACTCTAGTCATTGCAGAGAAAATGGCGCCCACTAGTGATATCTAACCATCGGGTACCAAATATCGTCCCTCAGTGAAGCACAGCTGTGAAAGTCTTTGTAAATTTGACAGCGGAGTCGATACCTTGAGAAATTTTGATCCAAATAATGTCAATGGATATAGAGGAGAGATGGCCAGATCATCTAAGAAACGTTGGACGATGTTTGGTACTAGCTAGTTAGACATCGCTATTAAGCATCATAGTACATTTTCTCTGGGTTTGTATTTCTAGATACATCTTGATAAACAAGGAATTGAGTATTAACGAGTGTTAATGAAGATGTATCCAGACATGAAACAATGAGGAAAAAACCTCTAGGTAGTCGAGTAATGGAACCAGGCTTGTAACGCCAAAAATCCTGAATTATCAAACAATGATCCGAACCTCTTCATGTCATTTTTTTATTTCCAGGTTCAAGCTCTTCCAAGCAAATACCAAAAGACACTCGTATTATGATTTTCTCTTCGTTTCGGGACAGCGTCCAAGAGATTGCCGAGTTGCTGGAACAGCATCACCCAACTGTCCGCGTTATGACCTTTGTGGGACATTCTAGCACTGGAAAAGGTGTCAAGGGTTTCACCCAGAAAGAGCAGCTGGAGGTGCATGAAACTTTAATGTTACTAATTCCACGTATAGAAACTTAGAGTAGCATTCAATCCCCTGCAGGTTGCAAAGCCTACCCTTTGTAATATTTCCATGGGTTTCTCTTGTTGTCTCTTTGTGGTTGACTTGCTTTCTTCTCATTGACTCAGGTGGTAAGACGATTTCGTGACGGTGGATATAACACTCTGGTCTCCACGTGCGTAGGTGAGGAAGGTCTCGACATTGGTGAAGTGGATCTGATCATTTGTTTCGATGCCCAGAAGAGTCCAATACGTCTTGTTCAGAGAATGGGGCGGACTGGCAGGAAACGTCAAGGTCGGATAGTGGTACTGCTGTGTAAGGGACGGGAAGAGAGGGTGAGCAAACTTAGGAACGTGTGCAGCATCCTATGTTTATTCAGGGTTAGAGAGACTGTATCACCTAAACATGGCCTGAATGTAGAGAATTGAAAGTGATCTATACATTGTGTTTGCAAGTTATGTGGCCCACTTCAGAAAAAATCACCTGCCATTTTTAAATGTATTGCTTTGCGTCAGAGTATTTCCTGACCCTGTCACAATTTTAGCTCGCAGGCACGTTTGTATCTCAAAGGCGGATACAATGTATCATGTGCAAAGGACAATCACAGCGGCAGACACTAATGTACCTCCTACTACAGCTGTGGATTTTGATGCATTCAGCATATTGTACACTGAGATAGCAACATTGTTGTGTTGACAGTCAGCAGATTTTTTTTTGTGTCATATTGTTAGACGTTTCTCCAGTAAATCACAAGCAATAAAAAGAAAATGTAAAAAAATATTTCACTCGCCCTAAAGTGTCCTGCTGGCAAGCTTACAATCCAGAAGAACAGACTGGTACATGAGGTAGAGAGCCCTGCTCGCAGAGCTTACAATCCAGAGGAACAGACTGGTACATGAGGTAGAGAGCCCTGCTCGCAGAGCTTACAATCCAGAGGAACAGACTGGTACATGAGGTAGAGAGCCCTGCTCGCAGAGCTTACAATCTAGAGGAACAGACATATACATGAGGCAGAGAGCCCTGCTCACAGAGCTTACAATCTAGAGGAACAGACTGATACATGAGGTAGAGAGCCCTGCTCGCAGAGCTTACAATCTAGATAAAAGGGAATTACAGACTGCGTTATATGAACAGAGACAGACTGATACATGAGGTAGAGAGCCCTGCTCACAGAGCTTACAATCTAGAGGAACAGACTGGTACTTGAGGTAGAGAGCCCTGCTCTCAGAGCTTACAATCTAGAGGAACAGACTGGTCCATGAGGTAGAGAGCCCTGCTCTCAGAGCTTACAATCTAGATTAACAGACTGATACATGAGGTAGAAAGCCCTGCTCGCAGAGCTTACAATCTATAGGAACAGACTGATACATGAGGCAGAGATCCGTGCTCACAGAGCTTACAATCTAGAGGAACAGACTGATACATGAGGTAGAGAGCCCTGCTCACAGAGTTTACAATCTAGAGGGACAGACTGATACATGAGGCAGAGAGCCCTGCTCACAGAGTTTACAATCTAGAGGGACAGACTGATACATGAGGCAGAGAGCCCTGCTCACAGAGTTTACAATCTAGAGGGACAGACTGTTACATGAGGTAGAGAGCCCTGCTCGCAGAGCTAACAATCTAGAGGAACAGACTGGTACATGAGGTAGAGAGCCCTGCTCTCAGAGCTTACAATCTAGATAAAAGGGAATTACAGACTGCGTTATATGAACAGAGACAGACTGATACATGAGTTAGAGAGCCTTGCTCACAGAGCTTACAATCTAGAGTAACAGACTAGTACATGAGGTAGAGAGCCCTGCTCGCAGAACTTACAATCTAGAGTAACAGACTGATACATGAGGTAGAGAGCCCTGCTCGCAGAACTTACAATCTAGAGTAACAGACTAGTACATGAGGTAGAGAGCCCTGCTTGCAGACCTTACAATCTAGAGGAACAGACTGGTACATGACGTAGAGAGCCCTGCTCGCAGAGCTTACAATCTAGAGGAACAGACTGATACATGAGGCAGAGACCCCTGCTCGCAGAGCTTACAATCTAGAGGAACAGACTGATACATGAGGTAGAGAGCCCTGCTCACAGAGCTTACAATCTAGAGGAACCGACTGATACATGAGGTAGAGAGCCCTGCTCACAGAGCTTACAATCTAGAGGAACAGACTGGTACATGAGGTAGAGAGCCCTGCTCGCAGAGCTTACAATCTAGAGGAACAGACTGATACATGAGGTAGAGAGCCCTGCTCGCAGAGCTAACAGTCTAGAGGAACAGACTGATACATGAGGTAGAGAGCCCTGCTCACAGAGCTTACAATCTAGAGGAACCGACTGATACATGAGGTAGAGAGCCCTGCTCACAGAGCTTACAATCTAGAGGGAATGGGAATGAAACACATAAGGGAGTGAAGAGGTCAGAGGGAAGGAAGTTGTAGTAACAGTATTGGGGATGGTTGGCGCTAGGTAGGTTTGGCCAGTGATTGTGTGCTTTCCAGCTGGATGAGTTGGAAGCTACCTGATCCTTACAGTGATTGAGGACGGTGAGAGCTGGGTGGGTATTCTCGTGGGATGGGTAGTAAGCTTCTTTACAGAGATGAGTTTTGAGGGACTTGTTTGCCGTTTGAGAAGGCAGGAGAGAGCTGGATGCTCTGCGGAAGGGATTACAAGTTATGTGTACAGAAAACTCCTGTGAAGACCATGTGTTTTTGTCTTTGTGTGGTTGCCGGCACATTCTTTTCACCCTTTTTATTTATTTGTTTTTTAACCTGTTTTCTGCATTGGATTTGTGTAGAAAACGCTGTGAAACTCATTGTGAATTGTTTTTACCCCTACAACTCCTGCTGATTTTTAAATCTTCTTCTCTTAACAGACCTATAACCAAAGCCAAAGCAGCATGAGAAGTATTTACAAAACAATTCTAGGAAATAAAACCCTTCACCTCAGTACTGTAAGCCCTCGCATGGTGCCAGACGGGTTAAACCCTAAACCACATAAGATGTTCATCACCCAAACCTTGTTTGAGACCAAAGACAGCACGCGCCCTTTCTCCAAAGACAGGCGATCAAGTCTAGGACACCGGAAATCTGCTGTGACCTGCAACAGGGAAGGTATGACCCCCGGCTACGTATTGGAAACTGATGGAATGGCCCTGTTTGGATCTTTACCCCAGAATTGCTCTTGGTATTCATCTCGATGTTTCAAAGAGTCTCCGAGGTTAGATCCAGACGGCATTGTCATTCAATAAATGATTACAAAACTGTTACCATCCATTTGATTTAAAAGAAAGCCCTAGATACAGGATGGTTACATGAGAAGGCATACTTGTATCTGATTAGAGCATCGCTGGCTCATTTGTACTTACTATCTCTTCTTACAGTCTCCTGGCTTGAATTATTACGAAGATTTCAGATACAATTGGGATTATGTCAAGTAAATTCTGAATATAACCGTCTGATTGGTTAAAAAAAATGAAAAGGGGGAGTGTAAAGAAAATTGCTGCCCCCCTTTTTTTTATTATATCTTGACCATCATCTAGTGCACCAGATTAGACTGCAAAGATACAGCACCACATCCTGACTTTCTTATTTGAATTTTGCGTTCGCCATTGCTGCAGGATATCTAAGGCCACTGTAATACAAAATAATAAGGTACAGCAACTAATCTATTCACCAATGTGAACGAAATGTCAATTCATAATTAAACTAGTGATGGCCCTTACCACCCCTTAAAGAATGGGTGCAAAACACAAAATATACTGACGTGTCTTATCCTTCGAAATGTCCCAAGGCCAAGTATGAGTTAAATAAACTGTACACTACCATGGGAGTCAGTACTCCTACGTAAATGTACAGATATGGTAATGAGGTAACAAAAATTAAATGATAAGAGGTGGATAGTGCTTACAAATTAAATACACCATAAAACAAATTCCAATACTAGGATTTAATATAAAGATTTTTTTTTAAAAAGATGTAATATATAAAATGACAACACAAAAACATATATATATATATAGTCTTAAAAAGACTCCAGCTGGGCAGTAACACGACTCCAGCTCAGTCCCACTGTACACGGTTTTTCCAGCAGATTACCGCTATTTGGTAGTGTTATACGTAACCCTGTATATATTCAGCTTTTGAGACGAGCCATATAATTCAGAATTATTGTCTAATCGTAAAAGGACTGAGGATGATAGAGCTGTAACTAGCTCTTTCTGCTCCCAAGACATAAACTGGAACTTGCACACCCTTTTATAGGAAAGTTATTATGATCAGTGATGGTGACGTGGCTGAAGGTTTATCATCTATCCGTGCAGCCATACTTCCCGCATGCTGGGCTAGGTTATGGTGACATGGCTTCATACCCCACACTCCGGCCTGATTAATCCTGAACACAATGAGAACTGGCCAGAAGGGGCAGAGACCTGTAGCACCAATGCTTGTGGACTCTTGACGCTAGTGCAGTTGTTATTATAGTGCAGATATGCGTATCACAAATCACTTATCTGAGATGAAACTATTGGAGACTTAAGGGTCCACCCAATATAGTGTGATCTGGCCTCAAATGGGGCCGATTTTCACCCCTTATTCACTTCAGGGGGAAATTTATCCAGGAATCCAAAGGCTAAAATTGCCCGGAATGCAGCTAAAAATTGGGCATTTCCATTTGTCAATATATTTGATACCACCAAGGTGGTCCAAATTGGCTTGTATTTTGGGAAAACCGGCGCTACTGGAGTATATACCCTCTATTCACACCATATGGCCATACCATGCTTGACCCACACCATGCTTGACCCACACCATGCTTGACCCACACCATGCTTGACCCACCAGCACTGTGTCTCTACATTGGCACCTCACTGCTTCATGAATCCATCTGGTAGAAAATGAATACATCGGTAGAAGGTATTTACATTTATTTCTATGTTTCACAGTTTTATTAGACATTTACCGATAATTTTCCTAGATGCTGCCACAGAAGATGGTTGTTTGACACGTACAGAGTTTGAAACCTGGAACAGACTGTACCGACTGCAGGAGTCTGATGGAATTACAGACGTGGTGCTCCCCAAAAACCAATTTGAGATCTTCAAAGATCCTAAAGACACGACCGTGAGTTAATACACCCAGGAGAAGCCGCGTCACAATATACGTTTTTACCTCCAACATTGTGATACTTCAGTGAACAGTCACTAGAATCACACAGAGTCCATACAGTATATTAAATTGCATGTGATATTCCAGCAGTACATAAAGGCCTGACCAGCAGGTTACCTTCTCTTTACAGTGGGAATCATGCTATTGAGTCAGGTATAGCATTACAAACCAGCCTGGTAGAGTTTGGTCACAAATGGGCGGAGCTCTGTAATTTAAGCATCCCTTAAAAAAAGGAGAGATGGGGGTCTACAGAAGTGCCTAGTCTACCGAACGGGAAGTCCGCCACTGGTACCCAAGTGTATCAGATTGATTCCTGCCACCCTCTGTTACTATACACCCCTGAAGTGTGTGTGTGTGTGTGTGTGTGTGTGTATGTATGTATGTATGTATGTATGTATATATATATTTATTTTTATATACACACAATTTTTTCTTTCACTGGGCTTTTCGTTTTATTGAAAATGTTTCTATGTTCTGAAATGCAGAAAGTCGAGCCTCTCCCCGGCACTGTTCGAGAACTTTCCCTAACCGAGTGGAAGGTTTGGCAGAACCGGCCTTTTCCCACGGATTTCGTGGACCACTCAGACAGATGCAGAAACTTTGTGGCGGTCATGGAGATGATCGAGCTGATGCGACTTGAAGAGGTCAGGATGGGGCTGCTGGTTGTCCAGTTCTAGATTTTGCAGTGATGGGGGGGATATTTTATTTAGCTCTTAATACAATACATTGATTATTATGCAAATAGACAGATGGAGACAAAAGGGGCAACCTTACACGTTTCTTTTTTATTTATTTAAATATATTTCAGTTAATGTTGGTTATTTCTACTATTTATTAAGCTTCACCTGCCTAATTCAGACACAGTATTGGCAAGCATACCATCCTCCAGATATTATTGAACTACAACTCCCATAATGCTCAGCCAGCATTGCTTCTCCCCCACATATGAACTGGATTCTTCTTGTGGTTGCAACCATTGCCTCAGTGTTGGCATATAAATTGAATATTTAAATAAGAAATGTATTTATTTGTCTTTATTATTTAAATCCAAGCTTTGGAAACGGCATGGATGATATTCAGAAATAAGTGGGACAGACCGTCCTCCCATCCCTGCACATGACCCCCCTACCTTTATCCCAACAAAAAAACAGCTGTACAAAGGTCGGCTAATTTGTAGGACATTGAAGGGAATGGACAATAAAACCTGTTTCCTAAAACCAATTTTATATTCTCTTCAAATGACTGTGTTGTGAATTAAAATTGCTCTTGACCCTTTTTTCCTCTCTTCGCAAATAATGACCCATTAAGAGTACATACATACATATATATTTATTTTTTTTTTTTTCCTTTTCCCCATATGCCATTTTAGAAATTAACGAATACTCAAGCTTTCTCTCGTGTGACTGATAATGGATTTCTAGATGCGTTTCTTTCAAGAGAGTCTTTAGAAAACAGAGCATTCTTTGCGTAGCTGTTTTGAACCGTTATTTATTTATTTTTTTATTTTTTTTAAATGCCATCTTTTTTTCAGTTACAGTGGTAAAGCATTGTATTCAACGGAGTCCTTTTTATATATGTTAAGACGGTAATTACAGCAGCCTATTCTCAGGAATGGACTGATGAGGCATCTTATTAATTTAGCAGTCTTTAATTTTAATTTATGTGTAAATCTAGCAGCAACTGATTGTTCTTAACTGCCCTTAAAATATACTGGTATTTATGCTGTTAAAATAAATAAGGGTAAATTATGCTTTTAAAAGTGCAAATCAGTCTTACACTTCATGTCATTATCTCATAGGTGTAGATTTATTCCCTAAAAATTTTACCAGATTTATTTGGATATATATATATATATATATATATATATATATATATAATATCCAATTAATATTTGTTTATGTAAAATAATGAAATGTATTATTAAATGCCACCCACTACTCAACCTGTATAAGTAAAACAAATTGCCAACAATTCATTCTGCAGCACTGAATATACTCGCTAAGTTTGCTGGCCTTGTGTGACCCCTGGGTATGTTATATTGGAATTCTTTCAGGCTAACTGCAGCTATGACATAAAAATGATGTGTTACTTCAACAAGGAAGATGTCGAAAGAACGACGACCACAAAAGAAACTCTTCAACACTCCGCTGCTAATTCTAAACCCACAAAAAAGCTGTCGTCTTCACGAAATGCAAAGACTTGTAAAAAAACGTATTTATCTGTATTTGAGCCGGATGAAGACTTTATCTCCTCTTCCAAGTCTAACAATGTCAAGAAAAGCTCCAAACCCCCTTTCCCCAGTGGTGAAAGTACAGAGACTCTGGTCCACACTTCAAGATCAAAGAGTGGAGGAGCTTTGGGTTTGGAGTGCGGAAATTTTGCAATAAAAGATGCAGGGGTTTTGGAGGGGTTCAGACAAACTGATAAGGCCGTGCTACAGCCTAGAACCACAAACATGTCTGTGTCTGACCTCTGTGAGCAATTACCGTCTCGATCAGAAGATATCATTTCCAAGCCCCAGACACCAACAGACTTTGGCTTTCAAGGTTTTGGTGCAGGCTCCTTTGATCTATTGACGATGTTTCATGATCTTCAGTCCCCTGCTAATCATGACGTGTCTGCAAGTTTTGATAAGGAAGGAAACTGCCAACTTGAGAATTTATTATCATGTGTAAAACTATTTCTATCCCGTTCACCTCCATCAATTAGTGAATTTGACCTTACTGATCTGGTAGAAGAAATGGGCGAAGAAATGTCTTATCTGGAAAGTGCTGTATCACCAAAGAAAAGGCAACTGAAAGCAGGACCAGCTGTAACGGTCCCCATCAAGAATTCAGAAGTCCAGATCGAAAACAGTCTTGTTGAGATGTCAGATGAAAGCAAACATTTGCAGGGCGTTCCCTGTAAGCAGGCCAGGTTGTTTTTTAAATCTGATGAGGATCCACACAAAAGAAAGACAGATACTTATCAACACAGTGCTGCTTCTCGTAAGGAAAGTCAAGTGAAATCGATAACGCCTGTAACAGAACCCCTCGATGGTCCAAAAGTACAAAAAGAAAACTGTGCCATTGAGGTGCCACATGATCGGAATGAGTCACAGGTTGTCCCTTGTAAGCAAACCGAATTGTTTACTGAATCAAAATCTGAAGAAGGTCCATATGAAAGCAAGACCGATGTTGCCCACCAAGAAGGCTTCCCCAATCGGGAGACTCTGTCAATGGATAGTAATGCCAACGATGGTGAAGATGATGGAAATAAAAGCAATTTTGAGTGGGATTACCTCTTTGATAGTGAGGAAACGCCTGTCGATACAATTTCAAACGCAGGAAGTCCCACCGACCTGAATAGCAAAGAAGAAAGTCTTGCTGGAGAGAAAGCTAATGGAAAGCTAGTGTCTGACCACCTGGAAGTTAGCATTGAATTGTTTGATGATGATCTCTTCTGCGACATCGACTTGGAGACTTGTAAAGACGTTGCCAACAGCCCTCTGAAAGGAACCCCTGCTGTGACTTTTAACATTTGTGATCCATCTGTCTTATTTCAGGACCAGCCTGAGCAAGATGATGATTTCCTGTCCCCAGATAACATTGGGAACCAGGCAGACGAGAACAAATTTGATGGTTCCGAGGAATTATATTCTGTTAATTTTGATCTTGGGTTCTCGATTTCTGACCTTTCAGAAGGCGAAAACTCTCCGAATGAGGGCTCAGAAACCGAATGTGACAGACAGACCCCTCCCAAGCCTTTTAAATTTCCCAGCCCACCTAACAGGAGTAACACAAATGTTGTTGGAGGAAACATGTCCACTCCCATGACACCAGTCTCTAAAGGATCTGCTGTTGGGCATCTATCTTTGTGTTCACCGCTATGGCCAGTCACCTCCAGATTCTCCTTAACGCCTCACAAGCCAGTGTGTTCTTCATTTCTCACACCGAGAGGCAAAATGTCGCTAACACCTTTAATCACTTTGACTTCTCCTGTTAAACATAAGCTGAGGACACCGATGACTCCAAAAACAAGTGAGAGATTTGCAAGCTTTCCAACACATCCAGATAGTGATGCGGACCTATCAGAAATGGGACCACCTAGAACAAAGAGTGACTTATCCAATACCTCTGTAACCATAGGTAAGTCTTTACCTTTTTAATCATTATTATTTACTTTCCTATGTTTGTTTTGTTTTGTTTTTGTCTCCTCCCTCCGGAAATGGGTAAAAACGTTCAACAGATGAGCCTAAATAATATTGCTTTAGACCAAGGATGTTAAACTGCACCTCTACTGTTTGGAGGACTACATTTCCCACACGCCCTTTCCAACTTGAGTACTGTGGGAGATGTAGTCCACCAGCAGCTGTAGGGCCAAAGTATGATACCCCTGGTCTAGACCCTACATCTTGAATCCTGGTCAGTGCATGTTTAAAACTTTTATGTTTGAGATTTTATTGGATTATAGCTTATTTAAAAGGGCTGTATCCCCTAAATGTTGTTTTTACTGTTCATAAAAATGTTCATGATTATTGAAAATGAGGTATATATTGTGTTAGCAAAACTGCCAGCAAAATGTGTAAATTAGGAGAGAAAAGTGTTTAAAACATTGTTTAAGAGATGCAGTACCTTGTAAGGTCTTAAAGCGTATAGTATTTTGAAATCTTTCCTTTATTGAAAAGGCCAAGTAGCTGCATCTCACAAACAGCCGGGGTCCCGATGCCATTATAGCTCCTGTAATTGGCAGGCATTAGCGTGGATGGTACATTGTTTTGTGCTTTGCCTCTTCATGTTGTGCGTCATTGTGCCGTGCTGCTAAGTTTTGTCATCTCTCATCAGGAAGCAGTTCAGATAGCGAGGAGGAGGTGGCTTTTACAAGGAAAAGAAAATTAACCAAGGGTCGTGTCCTTCGATCCCCAGAGGTGAGCCATGAAAAGACTCCGCTAACAGAGCATTCAGTCATCTGTGGGGCAAGCGGATAGCGCTGTGTGAGCCTTTGTCTGTTCCCTGTTAATTTGCTTTTCCATTTTGTTTTCAAGACGGCAAGCAGTGAATGTGATTTCGATTCACCCATTCCCGCTGTTAAAAAGCGCAAGACTGTCTTTACCACGGTAAGCCTGGATGTCCGACAAGACTGCATTATTGACGTCTGTTCACTAACGGGACAATGTTTGGACTCCTAGGTCAGTTCAGTTGTTGTCAGAGTTGTGAGTAAAATGTGCGGCTGGGTGAAGCCAAGTTTAGATCCGACTGATTTGACTGGAGAGTCTGCGACCTCCAAGGACATGGGTAACCCAACCAGATCTTCAGCTCTTCCTTTTACAAGTTGGTCTACTTAGGGCAACTTTGAGTTGAATTCTTGATTGTGCTCCCCAAGTGGCAAGACAATCTTCCTGGGAGTTTATTCTCTAATAGTGAGGGGCAGCCTCCTTGCCTTTATTTGATGATTCTAAGCATACAGCTGTACATTCAAAACAAAGTATGGCCAGAAGAGACCCTATGACAATCAACGCAGGAGGTGCACACTGTGCCATGCCCAACTAGCCATGCATTTATACATAAGGACTCCCTACTTCTCTCCATAATGCACTGAAGGAAGCAAGGGTTAAACAAAACATGTCCTGGGTCTTTTAAATAAACCCAGCGTGTATCTTAATAGACACACGCGGGGTTACTATCTGCTGTGTCTCACATGCGAGGCCCTTGTTTTTGCATGGGATCAGCAGGGGGGACCCTATGGAAGCATGGCAGCTGCCGCTCAGAGGTTAAACTGGCATGTACATATCAGTTTATCATCACACTAGGAACACGTGTGCCTCTATATTAGAAGTACACGTGAATTATAACGTTTAGTGTCCCTTTAAATGTCACCTTTTAATATGGATTCATGCACTAAAACAAGAATGATTTATCCTCCCCCTTGCTAGTAATGTATTAGTCACTGTACATATGTTAAACCCTGATAGATTTACCCTTTATTGTTGCACTGTGGCTAAGCGTTCTTTGATTTTTTTGAGGCTTATTAGGAGATTACTTTTCTTACTAACTAAAAAGGAAACAATTACCAATAATTTTCCCTTGTTAAACATCCCTGACATTTCATGCGACCTCACCTTTATTATAACTGTACATATTACAAACCTCGTCTGTGCTGCTGCCTCCGGCAGGGGATCCTGCTGGAGAACTCGCTGTGTCTGATAGAATAAAGCAGATAGACCCAAAGGTCCTCCGTGATGCAGGATATTACAGCTCAGAACTAGCAGCAAAGCTATGTTCACATCATACAGCACAAGTAGCAGTTATGATTTGGGGAATTTCGTGACCCACAAGGGTTTGAGGGATGCAACAGCAGATTGGTTTCTTATAGAGTTTGTGCTCCCCATATTCTAAACGTCCCTGGGAGCTATTCGCTAAAGTCAGGCGCAGATGAGTTGAGGGGAGATGCACAGTTCCAGTACTATCCACAGAAAGGTGGTTTGAGGGGAGATGAACATTTAATCTCACTGACCTTAGCATGGATTGTGCAGGTGAGTTTTCTCCAGCTCGACAAACTCGCCAGGTATGTTCCTGCGCAACGTAAGCCAAATATTCATCTTACTTCAGTTTACCCACGCTTCACTGTTAGTGACCTGCTCTCCCCTCCAAGCTAGCCAAGAGAATTGTAGACTTGCCTCCTAGAGTGTGAAGAGGGCCATGGAGTGCAAATAAGGATTGCAACCCTCGCAGGCAGCAGTACAGTTGGGATGTTTTCAATGTTTTTATTATTATAAAGTGAGACAAGGTATAAAAAACATAGTTGGATTTCTGTTTAACAGCGTAAGTTGTATATAACAACTTCTATAGTTAGGACATACCGGGCCATCAATTATAAAATACAAATTAATAATAGAGCTTCTTGACACAAGGAGAAATCATTTTGCCCCTTGGGGTCAAGAAGGCAGTGGCAAAATTCAAAATGGCTTCCTAAAGGGTTTATGCCTTCTTTTGGATCAAAAGTGGGAATGATAAGTAGAAGAGTTAAACTTGATGGACTTAGGTCTTTTTTCAACCTAAATTACTGTTACCACACACAGTGCTTTTATTTTTATTTCTCCTCAATGCTTTATGTCGGCTTGTATACGTTGCACGCTGCTACATAGATTTACAACAGAGTCTTACAGCCAATGACGTTCGTCTGATCTCTGTTTAATTATCATCCGCTTTTATTTGCTTCATACGCCCAGAGAACTTCTATTTATGCCGTGTGTTAAGGTAATATCTGCATTTCGTTTTCCAGTCAGATAATACTGGGAGGCTTTACGTAAAGTCTGTGATGAAGATATAAGACACAATCAGCCATCAGTTTGTTGGGGGCGGAGGGGAGGGGGAGAATAAAACGTAATCAAAGGCAAGGTTCCCTTAGCAACGCATGGCTGATTCCTAATCCACGCACAGGCCTTTTTGTCAGCAAGGCCAGGAAATGGAAAGCATTGAATGGATGGTGGGGGGGCATGTCCTTGCAGCTAAACTCTTATGGGTTATCGCTCTGTCTCAGTGGAACAAAAGCTTATTGTCAAAAGCATTCGATGCTTTAAAAAAAAAAGAAATTGGATTTGTCTTTCGTCACAATGCCAGCCAACCTAGCACAGTCTAAATCTGCTAATGGATGACAAACGTGGCAATAACTTGAACTGTTTTAAACATAAAATGTGGAGAGTTGTTGGCTGTAGGTTGATTTGCACCAAGTTAACATGTCTAGTAAATCTTTTTACACTTATGCTATTCCCTATTTTGCATTAGTTTGTAGTTCTGCTTCGATTAACAGTCCATTCCACGCCCTGGGTTTTTTTGTTTTTGTATAATTGTTCTTGAGATATGTTTTTTTTTTGCTGATGCTAAGCATACAGCTGTACATGCAAAATTGAGCATGCTCAGTAGTTACCGCATTAAACACAACCGAGGAGGGCACTCGGTGTGCCATGACTCCCTACTCCTCTCCATAATAGGCGAGTATCCTGCCTTTCCACATATGCACATTGGCCAGTCCATTGCGTCTCTAGGGGGAGCTCTCTGAAGGTTCTCCCAAAAGATCCTCTATGGAGATTTGATAAGCCTGATGCTTGGTGTGACTCCCTTTGGTATGGTTTTATGATCTGAAATGAAAATGTTTTATCTTCTACCTTCCTAATACGGTGTGGATATGTTTCACCCTATAGAGGCATATGTCACATACGGGATCACTTTATGATGGATTAGCAGTCTTTATTTCTGCTCTTTGGATAAACCTTCTTTGATTTTTGGGGCCGTTTAGAGATCATTCTTGATTTGTTTCCTTTTTTGTTGGTAAGAAAAGTAAATTCCCCTTCTCAATCGGCCATGGTATTCCATGTGACCTCACCCTTTATTATTGCTTCCTGCATGGGAAGCTGCTGGAGAACCTGGTGTGAATAAGCAACCTCTGATTGTGGCCAAAAGGTCCACCATGATACATGAAATGGCAGCGCAGAGCAGGCTTTATCTGCTAATCTTTGGGAAAAGATGCGCTCACTTCATATTACTCCAGTAGCACACTTTGGTAAGTTCATGGCCATGTAAATATATAGATCATTCAGACACACTAGGTTTGGGGAGATGTAACAGCAGAATGGTCTCCGGTATCTTTTGGATTCTCATTTGTTTCTACACCCTTATTAATCTGATCACCTTTAATTTATCAGCCGGATACATGTGACCATGAGGACAAGTTGCTTGCCGGTTCCCTTGAGGATTCTGTTGGAAATAACAGAAAAACATCAGTCGGCGTTAAAAGGTCTAAGACCAAAAATTGCTCAAAGGTAAGAAAACCTTTAAATCCTTAAAGCTACAGACACATTAAAAACATATTTGAATTTATATGCAATTCTGCCACCTAATGTGTAGATAGTGTTTGGTTGTTCTGTGCTTTCAGTTTAGAGGACAGTCTGTTTGATTCACTGACTAAATTACCAACACTTACTTAAATTAATATTAACCTTTTAATCTATGCACTTGAGTTATTTTAATCTACATGCACCAGGACATGGATTCATTAAGAAATCCAGATAGGTTCTCTCAGTAAGGTTTTAATACAGTACATTTTACACCATGGCGGGTCATGGTCCTTTATAATATTGAGTAAATGGGGTTTTTGTGTAACAAAATGGCCTCTTTCAGTTGGTAGTTGTCGTCCCCAATTATTTTCTCTAATGAGCAAGGAGGCTTAAGAGTCAAGTGACAACTACTGTTGGATGCAATTTTGAACAAAATGTAATAATAATACTGTGTTTAACTAAGGATGGTACATTCAGATATTCTCTGTTTTTCAAGTACATCCTGGGGATGTTACTTTTGCCCAACATCCACGGGATCTTGAGATTACCCAATTTAGCAGTAGCATTCATTTTAACTACCTCAGAAGGATGATGGGCTGAGTCAAACCTGCCGGGGATTGAACCTGTGGCCCCAAGTACTGAACAGGTTCTACAGATAATGCATTAGCCCAGCAAGAAAACCGACTTACACAGAACAACTCATTATGATGGCAAACTGTCAGTCTGCCAGCAGAAGACCCAACTGTCACTTCCTGAGACTGCTGAATTGTCTCCAGCTAATCTCAGGCTAAATGTCATTAGCACAGCTAGTCTAGGACTGAATGTCCATATATTTATTTATTGTAATTTTAAGAAAGTCTGTAACTTGTTCCTTTGTGTTTTTTTGTGTGCTTTCTCCCTAGCGCATAGCAAGGCAATTTATTGACAATGAAGCAGAATTGTCCTCTGAAGGAGCAGAGTTTGTGTCCTCCGATGAAGACGTGAACACAGACAATGAAGAGAACACTTCGCTGCTGGCATTTCTGGATGACAACTCTCAGCATTCTCAAGCACTGAACAGTAAGGATCCCCAGCCCATGCTACTAGTGTATAACCTCCTCACACAAGTACAAATATATGACTTTTAGATATACTTTTTGGTAATCTCTTTTTGTGCTCTTTATGGATTCTATCTGACAGATCCTTTCCAGAATGTCCATCCCAGAGTTCCCGGGTCGCCTCCATCCCAACTTACGCTTGTGCTTTTTCCTGCTCTATCCCCCACTCATTCTCTCTATCCTCATCCTCTCTATTTTCTGAAATTGGGGGGACCTTTTACATGTTTTTTTTCTTACCCTTGTGTTTAGATTCAGAGATGCACTGCGTTTACCTAAAGTCTCTCCGAAGCCCAGCGCTTGGCAACAGGCGCCCCATGGTGGGCAAGAAGAAAAATAACATGGCTATCTTTTCCCAGGTACATCCTGGAGTATTTAAAGGTCACATTTATTTATTTTTTAATAGTTTTTATTGTAATATAAATTTTGTCAGAATAGCTACAACCAAAAAAAAAACATTCCCCAAACCGCCTCCCATCGACCAAACTCCTTCCCCAAAGTCTCTCCCCTACCCCTCACACAGTTCATACTTAGAAAAATAAAATGCCATATTGGACATTGAATTTTAGCCATCTTAAGTTTGAGGGTCACTTTGAATATGGGGTGTAGCTTTCATAGTCTGTACATGGATTAAAAGTCCCGGTTTTGAATATGAATGGTGAATATATGCGAGATTGTTTTTCGACCTCTTTCCTCCTCTGTAACCCCTAAATCCCACATTAACCTTCCCAATCATTCCACGTCTGGTTCTCAGATCCCAGAGCAAGATGAGAGCTACGAGGAAGACAGCTTCTGTGTTGAAGATGATGAGGAATTACAGGAGTTATTGTCTGATGAGGAAGTGGGGTGCGACCTGGAAGCCCTCCAGCAGGACAGCTTTATTGGTGGGAGGAAACAGTACTGTACCCGAAGAAGGGCACAGCTCAAGGGAGTAGCACTAAGACAAACTATTGACACACGCCCCATCAAAAAGAAAACCAGGATTGTTGTTCTGGACGATTCCAGCGAGGAAGATACCGGACTAAAGCAAACCATGCCGCAAAGAGCAAAGCCCAGTTTATCAGTTCCTGTCAAACCATCGTACAGTTCTTATTCCACTCCGATCAAAGGACCATCTACGCCAGTGAACATTGGGTTGCGGGACAGGTGCCAAGCCCGGATTAACCTCAAAGCTTCCTTGTCTGAAGTGCTGGACTTTCAACCAGAAAGCAAATCTGTGAGTCACATCCCTGAAGCTAGGACAGCTAATGGGATTATCCACTCTACTGAACAGGTATCTCATAATATTACTCTGTCATTTTACAGTGCTTTGTGTTTTTGTTTTTCTCCTGCAAAATATTTAAAGGTCCACTTTAACCTATTTTTACGATCTGCTCGATAGAGCATTGCTTTTTGTGTAATTGAGGGAGCAATTAAATAAACCTTCCCCACCACTAGGCTCTGTTTCGAAAAATCTACCAATACAGCTAAATTCACAGTCGACATGCACAAATGCAAAGATCTCACACATGCCCATTGAACATTCATGTGTAACGCTGTTTTTTTTGTACTTGCACGTTTCGCACCTGGTGTGCGTAATCATAAGCTTCTAGCATTTTGTGCCTTCTTTATTACTATGGATTGCTGTATCACGGTTTGAACTGTGTGACATTTTTTGGCTTCTCTATACGATAAACATTTGATTGGAATAGTGTGAGTGCCAGACCTGCTTTCTCTCTATTTGAGTTAATGTTCCTCCCCCCCACCCCCCATTCGTTTATATTCAGGCAGAAGATTGCACTACAATGTCTAATAAGCCACACGCAAGCTCCCCTGCCATGCATGGTCTCTCCCACGGATCGACAGCCAGAGAGCAGAGCTTGATCATTCTTGCAGACAGCCGGGAAATCTCCTCGGGCCCAGAGGTCATCTCCTGCATGAGGACAGCGCACAGTGTGAAAGTGGAGGTTTGCTCCCTTGGGAGCTGTGACTACATTGTCAGCAACCGTCTAGCGGTGGAGAGGAAAGCCCAGTCCGATCTCTTGAGCAGCACCAACAAGTGCAAACTGGTGGACCGCGTGACGCACCTGCAGAATGTGATCCAAAGGGTTTGTCTGATCGTGGAAAAGGATAGAGTTAAAGCGGGTGAGTCCGTAACTATCAAAACCTCCAAAAAAACAGAACAGTGATTATTAAATGGTCAAACTGGTCTGTTTGAACGGACCATGAAAAATCTGTCAAAGGTTTTTTTCAAACACTTGGGGTACCATGACTTATGGTGAGACCTCACTGGGAGAATTGTACAGAGTGCTGGTTAGACCTCACTTGGAGTATTGTACAGAGCACTGGTGAGACCTCACTTGGAGTATTGTACAGAGCACTGGTGAGACCTCACTTGGAGTATTGTACAGAGCACTGGTGAGACCTCACTTGGAGTATTGTACAGATCACTAGTGAGACCTCACTTGGAGTATTGTACAGAGCACTTGTCAGACCTCACTTGGAGTATTATACAGAGCGCTGGTGAGACCTCACTTGGAGTATTGTACAGAGCGCTGGTGAGACCTCACTTGGAGTATTGTATAGAGCACCGGTGAGACCTCACTTGGAGTATTGTACAGAGCGCTGGTGAGACCTCACTTGGAGTATTGTACAGAGCACTGGTGAGACCTCACTTGGAGTATTGTACAGAGCACCGGTGAGACCTCACTTGGAGTATTGTACAGAGTGTTAGTGAGACCTCACTTGGAGTATTGTACAGAGTGTTAGTGAGACCTCACTTGGAGTATTGTACAGAGCGCTGGTGAGACCTCACTTGGAGTATTGTACAGAGCGCTGGTGAGACCTCACTTGGAGTATTGTACAGAGCGCCGGTGAGACCTCACTTGGAGTATTGTACAGAGTACTGGTGAGACCTCACTTGGAGTATTGTACACAGAGCACTGGTGAGACCTCACTTGGAGTATTGTACAGAGCGCTGGTGAGACCTCACTTGGAGTATTGTACAGAGCGCTGGTGAGACCTCACTTGGAGTATTGTACAGAGCACTGGTGAGACCTCACTTGGAGTATTGTACAGAGCGCTGGTGAGACCTCACTTGGAGTATTGTACAGAGCACTGGTGAGACCTCACTTGGAGTATTGTACAGAGTACTGGTGAGACCTCACTTGGAGTATTGTACACAGAGCACTGGTGAGACCTCACTTGGAGTATTGTACAGAGCGCTGGTGAGACCTCACTTGGAGTATTGTACAGAGCACTGGTGAGACCTCACTTGGAGTATTGTACAGAGCGCTGGTGAGACCTCACTTGGAGTATTGTACAGAGCACTGGTGAGACCTCACTTGAAGTATTGTACAGAGCACTGGTGAGACCTCACTTGGAGTATTGTATAGAGCACCGGTGAGACCTCACTTGGAGTATTGTACAGAGTGTTAGTGAGACCTCACTTGGAGTATTGTACAGAGTGTTAGTGAGACCTCACTTGGAGTATTGTACAGAGCGCTGGTGAGACCTCACTTGGAGTATTGTACAGAGCGCCGGTGAGACCTCACTTGGAGTATTGTACAGAGTGTTAGTGAGACCTCACTTGGAGTATTGTACAGAGCGCTGGTGAGACCTCACTTGGAGTATTGTACAGAGCACTGGTGAGACCTCACTTGGAGTATTGTACAGAGTACTGGTGAGACCTCACTTGGAGTATTGTACACAGAGCACTGGTGAGACCTCACTTGGAGTATTGTACAGAGCGCTGGTGAGACCTCACTTGGAGTATTGTACACAGAGCACTGGTGAGACCTCACTTGGAGTATTGTACAGAGCGCTGGTGAGACCTCACTTGGAGTATTGTACAGAGCGCTGGTGAGACCTCACTTGGAGTATTGTACAGAGCACTGGTGAGACCTCACTTGGAGTATTGTACAGATCACTGGTGAGACCTCACTTGGAGTATTGTACAGAGTGTTAGTGAGACCTCACTTGGAGTATTGTACAGAGCGCTGGTGAGACCTCACTTGGAGTATTGTACAGAGCACTGGTGAGACCTCACTTGGAGTATTGTACAGAGCACTGGTGAGACCTCACTTGGAGTATTGTATGCAGTACCGGAGACCTCACTTGGAGTATTGTACAGAGCACTGGTGAGACCACACTTGGAGTATTGTATGCAGTACCGGAGACCTCACTTGGAGTATTGTACAGAGCACTGGTGAGACCACACTTGGAGTATTGTATGCAGTACCGGAGACCTCACTTGGAGTATTGTACGCAGTACTGGAGACCGTATCTCCAGAAGGATATTGATACTTTGGAGAGAGTTCAGAGAAGGGCTACCAAACTGGTTCATGGGTTGAAGGATAAAACTTAACAGGAAAGGTTAAAGCATCTTAACATGTATAGCATGGAGGAAAGACGTAACCGGGGGGATATGATAGAAACATTTAAATACATAAAGGGAATCAACACAGTAACGGAAGAGAGTATATTTAAAAGAAGTAGTGGATGCATGGAATAGTGTTCCAGTAGAAGTGGTAGAGGTTAATACAGTGAAGGAGTTTAAGCATGCGTGGGATAGGTATAAGGCTATCCTAGATATAAGATAAGGCCAGGGACTAATGAAAGTATTATTTTACTGAGAAGGTAGTGGATGTGTGGAATAGTCTTCCAGTAGAAGTGGTAGAGGTTTATACAGTGAAGGAGTTTAAGCATGCATGGGATAGGTATAAGGCTATCCTAGATATAAGATAAGGCCAGGGACTAATGAAAGTATTACATTACTGAGAGGGTAGTGGATGCATGGAATAGTCTTCCAGTAGAAGTGATAGAGGTTAATACAGTGAAGGAGTTTAAGCATGCATGGGATAGGTAGAAGGCTATCCTAGATATAAGATAAGGTCAGGGACTAATGAAAGTATTACATTACTGAGAGGGTAGTGGATGCATGGAATAGTCTTCCAGTAGAAGTGGTAGAGGTTAATACAGTGAAGCAGTTTAAGCATGCATGGGATAGGTATAAGGCTATCCTAGATATAAGATAAGGCCAGGGACTAATGAAAGTATTACATTACTGAAAGGGTAGTGGATGTATGGAATAGTCTTCCAGTAGAAGTGGTAGAGGTTAATACAGTGAAGGAGTTTAAGCATGCATGGGATAGGTATAAGGCTATCCTAGATATAAGATAAGGCCAGGGACTAATGAAAGTATTACATTACTGAGAGGGTAGTGGATGCATGGAATAGTCTTCCAGTAGAAGTGGTAGAGGTTAATACAGTGAAGGAGTTTAAGCATGCATGGGATAGGTATAAGGCTATCCTAGATATAAGATAAGGCCAGGGACTAATGAAAGTATTACATTACTGAAAGGGTAGTGGATGTATGGAATAGTCTTCCAGTAGAAGTGGTAGAGGTTAATACTGTGAAGGAGTTTAAGCATGCATGGGATAGGTATAAGGCTATCCTAGATATAAGATAAGGCCAGGGACTAATGAAAGTATTACATTACTGAGAGGGTTGTGGATGTATGGAATAGTCTTCCAGTAGAAGTGGTAGAGGTTAATACAGTGAAGGTGTTAAAGCATGCATGGGATAGGTATAAGGCTATCCTAGATATAAGATAAGACCAGGGACTAATGAAAGTATTACATTACTGAGAGGGTAGTGGATGCATGGAATAGTCTTCCAGTAGAAGTGGTAGAGGTTAATACAGTGAAGGAGTTTAAGCATGCATGGGATAGGTATAAGGCTATCCTAGATATAAGATAAGGTCAGGGACTAATGAAAGTATTACATTACTGAGAGGGTAGTGGATGCATGGAATAGTCTTCCAGTAGAAGTGGTAGAGGTTAATACAGTGAAGGAGTTTAAGCATGCATGGGATAGGTATAAGGCTATCCTAGATATAAGATAAGGCCAGGGACTAATGAAAGTATTACTTTACTGAGAGGGTAGTGGATGTATGGAATAGTCTTCCAGTAGAAGTGGTAGAGGTTAATACAGTGAAGGAGTTTAAGCATGCATGGGATAGGTATAAGGCTATCCTAGATATAAGATAAGGCCAGGGACTAATGAAAGTATTACATTACTGAGAGGGTAGTGGATGTATGGAATAGTCTTCCAGTAGAAGTGGTAGAGGTTAATACAGTGAAGGAGTTTAAGCATGCATGGGATAGGTATAAGGCTATCCTAGATATAAGATAAGGTCAGGGACTAATTAAAGTATTACATTACTGAGAGGGTAGTGGATGTATGGAATAGTCTTCCAGTAGAAGTGGTAGAGGTTAATACAGTGAAGGAGTTTAAGCATGCATGGGATAGGTATAAGGCTATCATAGATATAAGATAAGGTCAGGGACTAATGAAAGTATTACATTACTGAGAGGGTAGTGGATGTATGGAATAGTCTTCCAGTAGAAGTGGTAGAGGTTAATACAGTGAAGGAGTTTAAGCATGCATGGGATAGGTATAAGGCTATCCTAGATATAAGATAAGGTCAGGGACTAATGAACGTATTACATTACTGAGAGGGTAGTGGATGCATGGAATAGTCTTCCAGTAGAAGTGGTAGAGGTTAATACAGTGAAGGAGATTAAGCATGCATGGGATAGGTATAAGGCTATCCTAGATATAAGATAAGGCCAGGGACTAATGAAAGGATTACATTACTGAGAGGGTAGTGGATGTATGGAATAGTCTTCCAGTAGGAGTGGTAGAGGTTAATACAGTGAATGAGTTTAAGCATGCATGGGATAGGTATAAGGCTATCCTAGATATAAGATAAGGTCAGGGACTAATGAAAGTATTACATTACTGAGAGGGTAGTGGATGTATGGAATAGTCTTCCAGTAGAAGTGGTAGAGGTTAATACAGTGAAGGAGTTTAAGCATGCATGGGATAGGTATAAGGCTATCCTAGATATAAGATAAGGTCAGGGACTAATGAAAGTATTACATTACTGAGAGGGTAGTGGATGTATGGAATAGTCTTCCAGTAGAAGTGGTAGAGGTTAATACAGTGAAGGAGTTTAAGCATGCATGGGATAGGTATAAGGCTATCCTAGATATAAGATAAGGCCAGGGACTAATGAAAGTATTACATTACTGAGAGGGTAGTGGATGTATGGAATAGTCTTCCAGTAGAAGTGGTAGAGGTTAATACAGTGAAGGAGTTTAAGCATGCATGGGATAGGTATAAGGCTATCCTAGATATAAGATAAGGCCAGGGACTAATGAAAGTATTACATTACTGAGAGGGTAGTGGATGCATGGAATAGTCTTCCAATAGAAGTGGTAGAGGTTAATACAGTGAAGGAGTTTAAGCATGCGTGGGATAGGTATAAGGCTATCCTAGATATAAGATAAGGCCAGGGACTAATTAAAGTATTTATTTAGAATATTGTGCAGACTAGATGGACTGAATGCTTCTCTGCCAACACATTCTATGTTTCTATCCAGATGTAAGAAAATGGCACAGTAGACAATCAGATTATGCTGTTAGTATAGGATATGTAATGGTGTGTTCTGTCCTGTCAGGGGAAACATCAAAGATCTTCCAAAGAACAAAGTATTACGACATGACCTTGTCAGCGTTAATCAGCGTTGGTGTCCAGATCCTTTTCAGTTCCAGCCAAGAAGAGACGGCCAGGTTGCTGAAAGAGCTGGCTTCATTGGAGGACAGAAAGAAAATGGCTATAACGGTACCCACGGATGTAACCAGATGCAAACAGGAAGCGCTTCAGTTCTATCTGTCCTTCCCCAACATGAGTTATATCACCGCACTCAACCTATGCCATCATTTTGAGTCTGTGAAGCAGATGGTAAACAGGTATAGCCCCCCTCTGCTCCAACTACAAATACTGTGCCCATGTTATCTGTCAGTGCTTCTAAGATAAAAGTACTCAAAAAAAAAATAAAAAAATTGTGCAGACTAGATGGACCGAATGGTTCTTATCTGCCGACACATTCTATGTTTCTATGTTTCTAAGATGCGTTATCCACCATAAGAAATGGCAGAAACCTTTTCCAAAAGCAACAATATTATCAGCAAATTAAAAGGAAAACTGTAGCAACGAATGAACTTAATGTTAATGTTTAATTGAAAGGTGTGCAGGCATTTTACATAGCAATGCTTTAATAAAACAATATAAATAATGTAAGTTATTGATTCATTCACCTGCATGAAGGTTACTGCAGATCTGACCCCGCATTCTATCCAACATGTCTGCCTCCTGTTAGCGCTATATGAAGGGCTCAATAAGGTGCTTTATTTGGATTCCTTCATTAAATCATCTCTGTACACATTATCTATAATTGATGTCATCTTTCAGTTTAGACAGGAGTTATATTTTGCCTACAGTTGTCCTTTAAAGGAAGTAACTATGTTTCTGTTAACATATTGGCCATATTCTGTTGATTTTCAAGCGATCATTTTGACTGCTGTTGCTTTATCAGGAGGCAGACATGTTGTTTAGAATCTTAGGTCAGATATTCATTCATCCGACCCAAGATTCCAAACATGTCAGACCCCTATTAGAACTCTGCGGAGCAAAGAGAGCTCAGTAAGGTACTTTATTCTATTTAAAATGCCTATACCTAATGCAATCTTTTAATGAACCGTAACGTCAGTTGTCCTTTAAGCATAATTATTGCAAAATGCAAAAATGTTTTAGCAAATTCCTTATCCCATCCCAAGCTATCCTTTCTCTCCTATTTTATATATTTATAGTTTTCTTTCTGACTGCCAACCCTTGATGGTTTTTACGCATTGCTCTGTTTTGCAGCTCGGTGGAAGAGATCGCAAGACGGGGTCGGGTCTCTGGTCAGAAAGCAGAAGAAATCTATCGCTACTTCAGTTACATCTTCGAGCCTCAAATGCTCACAACAGATAATGCTGGAAAGAAGCAGATACTTTAATATGAATCGGTCTGACATAATGTTTCACTTCTACCTCCAGAATGTTAGTTTGTGTTTTGTACATATAGTCATTTTGTACGTTTCGGGTGTATATATGTATATACTTGTTATCACGGGACGAAGCCCACCCAATGTGATCAGCAGATGTATCTTATGTATATTATTGTAAACTTTGTAAATAAATATCTAACAGAGTTGTTTTAATTCAGTCACACTACTTAAGGTGAGAATTGTAAGACGTAAAATATATATGCCAGCACTTTCACTTGGAGTAATGGGAGTTGCATACCTTGTCAGTAATCCCTTCTGTGATCAGCCAACCCTTTAAAACACCAAGGTGGTGATTCATGAACGAGGTAGGTGACAAGGGAGTTTCCAAATGAAGGCCAAACAATAATAAGCGGAATAAAATCTCCCATTCAGCTGAAAGCCGCAGGAGAGTGAATAAGAGGTACCGTGACTTATCACAGTTATATGCAGGCCCTTTTCTTTGTGCAATTGTAGGCACACTTCTGTACCTGGTGCAAACTGGACCAGAGCAATCTGGAAGTTTGTAATTGGAGGGCAAATGCCCCAACTTTTGTTGATCAAGAATGGGAGAGAGGAGCAAGACAGAGGAAGCTGGATCAAGAAGGGGAGGAGCCAGAGAAGCTGGATCAAGAAGGAGAGAGGAGCAAGACAGAGGAAGCTGGATCAAGAAGGGGAGGAGCCAGAGAAGCTGGATCAAGAAGGAGAGAGAGGAGCAAGACATAGGAAGCTGGATCAAGAAGGGGAGGAGCCAGAGAAGCTGGATCAAGAAGGAGAGAGAGGAGCAAGACATAGGAAGCTGGATCAAGAAGGGGAGGAGCCAGAGAAGCTGGATCAAGAAGAATGAGATAGAAGAACTGGATAGAGAATGAGGGAGGGAATCTTAGAAAATGGATAAAGAAGAGGAAGGAGGGAGATGGAGAAGCTGGATCAAGAAGGTCAGAGGGGAGAACACTGAGGAGCTGGATTCTAATCATATAAATCTGTAACAGCAGACAGGCAAGCAAATTATTTGTATTTAAATGTAAAAGAAAAAAATCTACAGTTGATGCAATCTTTCAGTTAAACTTTTTTGCCAACAGTTTGCTTTTAAACTCTCCATCACCCTGTGGTGGAGGTGCAGTTTCAGGCTGAAAAATTGTGGTTTGTATGTAAATAAAACAAAACTGGCATTATACATAAGGTGTCCGTGATTGTGCCCCTTTTTTTCTTTGAGTGTTTGGGAGACAGATTATGGTTGAGTGGGTCTCAATCATGAAAGAGTCAGAGACCGACAGAGCCAGTGTTTAAAACTTGGAAGTACGCCAAGTTTCTTTTTCTTAATTGTAACTTAGAAGACAAGTACAAGTTGCTTATTAGGGTTCGGGGGGAGTCTAGGTTTAGTATGGGCGTTTGGTTTGGGGTAACTTTTAGGGGGGTTAATTTATTAGAGGGGGTTACTCTGTAGCGCTTACATTGCCTTTTACCTCTAACAGTTCAGCGCTCAAACTGCTGCGAAGAACTGTCCTAGACGCCAGCTCCGTTGGGCATCTTAACATGTATAAGGGGCATTTCCACCTACTTATTTTCTGTATCATGTACACATTAGTATGAAACAATCTAGATATCCTAGTAAAATCACTTTATCTGGTCCTCTAAATTCACGGACATCTAATAATTGGGAAAACGGATCTGAAAAAAACACATTTGTGTGCAACAAAGAGACAAGTAAAATCGTACATTAGAAACCGCAGCGTCCAATCAAACGCTTGGAACAAAATGTCCTTTGTAAAGTTCCCTGTGCGTCAGAAAACCTTCCGCCAACCCATTTCGCCTGTAACCATGCACCATTGTGCAGGCTCATCCAGGCTGTGTCCAGGCGTATCTGTATCTGTATCCTTCTTGCTTTGCTTTCATGTTTATTATTTGTGCTTATTCCTGCCATGTAGCCCTGTCATGGAACCAGTCATGTTTTCCTTTCTGCCTGTCTGTTTCTCTAATTCTCTCTGCATTGTTAGTTTACTTCAAACCCCAGCGGTTCCTGTTCAGTCCTTAGTGCTGGCTACAGGTATTTCCTCTGTGTTTAAATATTAATTCAATGGATGTCTATTAGATTCTATTATTTATTTTGCTAATAGTCTGTTTTAGGTAGGGACTTGCCTAATGTGGGGTATCTTGACGTGGTTGGCAAGCTAACATCTAATTGGCCAATAAGTGAACCAAACCCCCATCATTTTCCCATCTTTAGTATGAGGCTAGTTCCTGTATTTGTTTGCTCCTTTGTATGTCTCTCGAGTTCCTTAGCCCTGTACTCCGTATGTAGCCTTAGTGATATATGTGTCTGTCCCTTTAAGTTCTGTATGTGCCCTTAGTCTGTGCCCTGCATTATTCCTTTATCTGCAACCCTGTGCCTTGTATTGATTATCCTTAGTTTGGATTCTGCGTTATCTTGCTTGTGTCTTGCCTCTGTCCTGTATCCCTGCACTCTGTATTTCAGTTCTGTTCTCTTGCAGTTGCTTTTCTGTTTTAGCGCTGCTTGGCTGTCATTTAGTTCTGTCCTAGCCTTGTGATCTGGATACAGCAGCTGCTTCACAGGGCCTGGGATGTGGCTGAATAAACTTGGGGTCCCAAACCTCCGAGGGATTGCAGTTACCCAGCACCAGGTCCTGTGTCTCCATCCTGCAATGTAGCTCCTGATATCAGGCGCTGAGGGTCCTATACCATCACGGACCCCATGCTTTGAAAAAGCCTTGAGCAAGAGTCAAAATGCACTTGTTTACCAATATGTGGGTGTTTTTTTTTGGGGTGGGGGTAAGTCTTGTGACGCAGAGGGCACTATGGCAAGTCCTGTGAGAGGGATGGATGCTGGGGTAAATCCTGTGTAATATTGGTGCTCTAGCAAGACCAGTGGATGCAATGTGGGTGCTACTCTGGGTCAAATCTAGGCACTGCAGGGCAGATACATTTTTGCTGAGGGCCAGAGGCGGCCACCATGGCGTAGGTTTCCGACCCCAGATATAGATTGCTTATATCCGTAGTAATTAAAAGTATAGCTTTATTAATAAATTGAATTAATAATGTTCCAAAAATAGACATGAAAATAAAGAGAAACAACTATCAGTGTTAAGTGTTTTTAACCATGAAGTACATAAACAGATACTGAAAGGCAAGTTTTCTTAGAAGCCAGACTGTGTGTCCAGGTACAAGAGAGGTCAGTGACGACCAAAAAGTTACCTCTGTAACAGCAGCACCTCAAGGACTCACCATGACACAAGCTGCAGACAACTTCATCTCAAATGCCTTAAAATGGTTAATAGGAGCCTGAAGGTAATCTGCATAAAATGCCATTCGATGTGTAAGTTAAGAGCACTACTGGAGCAGCTAGTAGTCAGTTATTCTGATGGCGGGGGGGGCACACATTAATTATTCTCTATAATGCTCCTATCTGTTATACACCACCCAAGTCCTGTCAAACTTAATTTGCCATAATAATAAGCATGTTTAAATACAGTAATGCTGGCTGGATACAGGGAAGGGCAACAGCAGCAAAGTTAATTCAAACACTCTTGATCCCGGACTATTATAGACACGAGCATCCAAAGGAACATGCCAATGTTTGTACCGAAGCCATCAGTTTTAATGTATGGGGGGTAGAGACTGTAGGGAGCAGCTATCGGAGCTCCATCCAAGATGGAGGAAAAAAAAAAAGAAGTTTTATAATGCAAAACAAAACTTTATTTTAAATTATTTTCATAATATTGAAACAGCTGTGAACTCATGGAGACGATTCGAAGTAATAGTCTTCCTCCTCATCAGAGGGAATTACTTTCTTTGGTTCCAGTAATTTCTTAAAGAGGGACATTTCTTCTGGAATAGAGACATGATATAAAAACATTATACACTATGTGCACCTCGGTATAAATGATATTCCCACCAAGTGTCAGGAGTTTGTGCTGCTCTGGTTCTCCATGCACAACCCATGTATTCCGAGAGGTAGAGAACCTCTGCCAAGGACAGGTTGTTACTCCAGCACACAGTAACGTCAGGGTGTATAAAATAGGTGCAATCATTGTTATATGCAACAAACTAGGACGAGGCCTCAGACAGATGCTTCTAATTTTGCACTGGGAGCGGTGCTTAGCCAGGTTAACTCCAAAAAGGAGAAGAACATCCAATACTCTACCTTAGTAGGAAGCTGGCCTATGCAGTTATAGAGAAGGAGTGTCTAGCTGTGATATGGGCTTTGCAGAAATTACAGCCATATCTGTATGGCCGAGACTTTACTGTTATAACTGATCACAACCCGCTGCATTGGCTGGGCAGAGTGTCAGGTAACAATGTTAAGCTACATCGTTTGAGTCTTATCCTCCAACAGTATGACTTCACTGTGCAACACAAAAAAGGCAGTCTGCATGAGAATGACTTTGGCCACTTATGTGGAGGAGGATTCATACATAACCCCCCATAGGGGGGAGTTTAGATTAATAATGGGGAGGAATATAAAACCTATACCTCTCAACTAGTGCCCTATGCAGTAACACGGGGACAGATAGTAAAATGATGTCCATTTACCTTCATCCGGTGAGTAGTAGGTCCTTCGACTGACGGGGGTAGTGTGAGAGGTTTCACCCTAAAAGAATAACTAATTACATGCGGGGACACACTGTATACAATATGGCAGAGAGTCTGTGAAGGTGTAGTGAGGACTGGAAAGTGACAGAAGAGACAAGTAAACCAAATCTACTGGGAAAAGACTTGCAATGGGGGCTGGCAGATCAACAACAACAACAGGTATTTATCCATGAAAGATGATCGCATTTTCACGTAGGTGTGGGGGAATGGTACAATCACCCCATTTCAATATCTGTGCCGATATTGGCATTGGAGTGTTACATGGGGGGGCTGCCCCACTTTCCATTTCTAAAGCAGAAGCAGCGTACCAACATATCCGGCTTACTCTTATTTGCGTCTCGGATGATGAAGCCCCCCTTTAGGAAGATCCATTTGAGCCAAGATTACAAATAGGAATGCTACTTTACTAGTATTCGCTCACTAAGGTCTACTTACAATTCCTGCAATCTTGGAAATAAACCGTTTCAGTTTTTTTGCATACAGCGGTGTGATCTGCCTTTATTAAGGGGGTGGGTTAGGCATAGCCCACTCGGCCATCATAAGATGGTAAGAGGACAGACAGGGCAGGTATTGCAGAAATATTATATTACCGATCTCTTAAGCTTGCCAGAAAATACAAACTGGTCTCTCTTCATAAATTTCTGTAATTTCCAGATTCTCTTGTCATTAGCAGACCTGTGGATATAAAGACATCACCGTTACTGTAACACATACCAGACCCCGAGACATTCAAACACCAAGATCTGTGTGAAGTCTCAGGCATCAATCACTGTGGCAAAGCAAATGATATCCCAGCATGCTCTGTTATTTCTTTACATAAAACCTTTCACCCCAACTAGACTGCAGACCGTGGCAGTCTCTATGCACACTATGTATGTTGTACTCTACTCATGTGGCAGTCAAGAATCAGATGACTTTGTATTATTGTGTGTGTCCCCCCTCCCCCCCCCCCCCCAATCCCCTCCCCTTTTACCCGATTTACTCAGCTAGTGTGGGCAGTCCAGGCTTCTTGCAAACTGCTGTCATTTCACAAATTAATCTAGCTGTAAGTATCTTATATTTTAAGCAATGTAAAACAGGCATTTTAAAGTACTTTGGTGCCCAAAATGGATCATACAAATGTTAATGCATATTAATGTGCTTTCAGACAGTATAACCTGCACAATAATTATACACTCCCCCTGCATCCTGTAATGTCAATGTGTGTCATACGTTTGTTTGACCAACAAGATAGAATGGTTCGGCCCATGGATCTAGACAGTGACTCCCCCCTAGCTGCTCAGTGTGGATATTAGCATAGTTAATGTATTACGGAGGACACAGGGCTCATCTTACCAATCAATAGGCTGGAGCATGTGTGGCGTGATGGCACCACATTGTGGAGTGGTAGGATAAGGGATTAGAGGTGTCGACGGAGTTGGACAGGTATCAGCCAGTTCGAAGACGTCATCCTCTTCATCTCGCGCATACAATTTTGGCAGCTGTGGGGGGGGGGGGGGGGGGTTACAGGTGACAATGGGTTAAGGCTTCAGAGAGATTGTGCTAAATGTTCACTACTGCCCAAAAGAAAGAAAAGTATTCACCGGATTTAGGAGGTGTATAGATAAAACATTTGGTTGTGCTGGTAGCATTTGTTTTAGCTGCAATTGTCCTTGTACTTTCTGTAGCCACACAAATTATGTCATTTTGCACAAGAAGAAGGGCTTCCTTTTAGATACCATTATTTTGCTCAAATCACATAAATTTACTAAAACACGTTTAAAAAAACCCATAACAAAAATACACTCTTGCTTTTACACATCAAAAAAAAAAAAAAAGCTCATGGGAAAACCAGCTTTAGGAATCGAATATTTGTCCAGAGTTTGATGGTACCTTGTATTGTAATATTTCCCCCAAGTTTTAAGGCAAGAAGAACAAGTAGTGCATTGCAGGGTGAAGGGAGCTGCTGGATCACCGCCTGTTAGTTTTCACATCGGTGACGTTTCACACAGTACTAATATAAAAGTACCGTTTTATTTACCGTTACTTTAAGATCGTCTAATGGACCAGTGCTAAAAAAATCGTCATGATTGTCCTTCGGCAATCGGTCCATAAATTCACGCATCTGCCGCCTCCATTTCAGCGTTCCCACCCTTGCAGTTATCTTTGTTTCTTCCTCTCCAGAGCCAACGACTGCTAATGATAGGGATAAATACAAAGATGTATTTTAATTACACACACACACACACACACACACACACACACACACACACACACACACACACACACACACACACACACGTCTAGTACCCCATCCAGACACCCGAGAACTGTATTAACAAGCACACAATGCAATACTTGGGCTATGCACCCTAATTTTGCCAGTAGTTTGGTAGATCTGCTTTAATGCTAAACCGAATGCCAAGGCACATACTGACATCTAGTGGAGGTTCCTCACATCTGGCCAACTTAATAAAAAAAGAAATTAGTCCCTGGCCTTATCTTATATCTAGGATAGCCTTATCCCATGCATGCTTAAACTCCTTCACTGTATTAACCTCTACCACTTCTACTGGAAGACTATTCCATGCACCCACTACCCTCTCAGTAAAGTAATACTTTCATTAGTCCCTGGCCTTATCTTATATCTAGGATAGCCTTATACCTATCCCACGTATGCTTAAACTCCTTCACTGTATTAACATCTACCACTTCTGCTGGAAGACTATTCCATACATCCACTACCCTCTCAGTAATGTAATACTTTCATTAGTCCCTGGCCTTATCTTATATCTAGGATAGCCTTATCCCATGCATGCTTAAACTCCATTACTGTAACATAAATGTACCCTTTCAGTGAAGAAATACTTCTGGATATTGCTTTTATACAATTGACCCTATAAAATATGTCCCCTATTTGTGTTCATTTTACAAATATACTCTCCTCCTTTATCATATGTATTCCCTGGTGTCTTAAAAATGTTTTCATCATATCCCCTCTATCTTGTCTTTCCTCCAGGTTATACATGTTAAGCTCCTTTAACCGTGTCTGGTAAGTTTAATCCTGCAAGTCTATCCTTGTGTCAGCCACCCGAAAACCCAGGTTCTTCATTTTTACATTTGGATCCAAGACCCCCCACCCAGTAAACACAAACTTCCCAAGACCTTTTTTCTTCTTTTTTCTCCTCTCATCCTGGCTTTCTGAAGGGCTTTTATACCCCTCCAGCTGATAGGACAGATATTTCTCCTGGCACTCTTCCCCAGAGTGGTTACCAACAAATATCGCAACATCTCCCCAGAAGCCACTTTTATCCTTTGGTAAAATAGAGATGGCACTGGAAGAAAACAAACATGTGCTAAATGAATATTCACATACAAGTCAATGGGATGAAGGGAAACGGCACAGTCAGAATTGGACAGAACAAGAGGGGACATGAATTCCTACAGCTTAAAGAGGTGATTGTCATAGAAATGTATTCCCTCAATACTTCATATCTCCTAAAAACTGCAAACTTGTTGCTATAGTAAAAGTTCTGCTCATCGCCGTACTTACAGAAGAACCGTAAACAGTTTGAAAAGTAAACTAAGGGCATTTCTCATGTCTACAACACAGAAAACCAGCTAGATGGAACTGAAGCGTTAATCCTGCTCCCCCTCTTCCCTTTTCACATATAGAAAAACCTAGAATGTGGCACTGGCAGAGAAGAACCAGTCACCCCAATGATCAGCATCGTTCCATTAGTCCGGGGCCTTATCTTATATCTAGGATAGCCTTATCCCATGCATGCTTAAACTCCTTCACTGTATTAACCTCTACCACTTCTACTGGAAGACTATTCCATACATCCACTACCCTCTCAGTAATGTAATACTTTCATTAGTCCCTGGCCTTATCTTATATCTAGGATAGCCTTATACCTATCCCATGCATGCTTAAACTCCTTCACTTTATTAACCTCTACCACTTCTACTGGAAGACTATTCCATACATCCACTACCCTCTCAGTAATGTAATACTTTCATTAGTCCCTGGCCTTATCTTATATCTAGGATAGCCTTATACATATCCCATGCATGCTTAAACTCCTTCACTGTATTAACCTCTACCACTTCTACTGAAGACTATTCCATGCATCCACTACCCTCTCAGTAAAGTAATACTTTCATTAGTCCCTGACCTTATCTTATATCTAGGATAGCCTTATACCTATCCCACGCATGCTTAAACTCCTTCACTGTATTAACCTCTACCACTTCTACTGGAAGACTATTCCATACATCCACTACCCTCTCAGTAATGTAATACTTTCATTAGTCCCTGGCCTTATCTTATATCTAGGATAGCCTTATACCTATCCCACGCATGCTTAAACTCCTTCACTGTATTAACCTCTACCACTTCTACTGGAAGACTATTCCATACATCCACTACCCTCTCAGTAAAGTAATACTTTCATTAGTCCCTGGCCTTATCTTATATCTAGGATAGCCTTATACCTATCCCATGCATGCTTAAACTCCTTCACTGTATTAACCTCTACCACTTCTACTGGAAGACTATTCCATGCATCCACTACCCTCTCAGTAAAGTAATACTTTCATTAGTTCCTGGCCTTATCTTATATCTAGGATAGCCTTATACCTATCCCATGCATGCTTAAACTCCTTCACTGTATTAACCTCTACTACTTCTACTGGAAGACTATTCCATACATCCACTACCCTCTCAGTAATGTAATACTTTCATTAGTCCCTGACCTTATCTTATATCTAGGATAGCCTTATACCTATCCCATGCATGCTTAAACTCCTTCACTGTATTAACCTCTACCACTTCTACTGGAAGACTATTCCATACATCCACTATCCTCTCAGTAATGTAATACTTTCATTAGTCCCTGACCTTATCTTATAGCTAGGATAGCCTTATACCTATCCCATGCATGCTTAAACTCCTTCACTGTATTAACCTCTACCACTTCTACTGGAAGACTATTCCATGCATCCACTACCCTCTCGGTAATGTAATACTATCATTAGTCCCTGGCCTTATCTTATATCTAGGATAGCCTTATACCTATCCCATGCATGCTTAAACTCCTTCACTGTATTAACCTCTACCACTTCTACTGGAAGACTATTCCATACATCCACTACCCTCTCAGTAATGTAATACTTTCATTAGTCCCTGACCTTATCTTATATATAGGATAGCCTTATACCTATCTCATGCATGCTTAAACTCCTTCACTGTATTAACCTCTACCACTTCTACTGGAAGACTATTCCATATATCCACTACCCTCCCAGTAATGTAATACTTTCATTAGTCCCTGGCCTTATCTTATATCTAGGATAGCCTTATACCTATCCCATGCATGCTTAAACTCCTTCACTGTATTAACCTCTACCACTTCTGCTGGAAGACTATTCCATACATCCACTACCCTCTCAGTAATGTAATACTTTCATTAGTCCCTGGCTTATCTTATATCTAGGATAGCCTTATACCTATCCCACGCATGCTTATACTCCTTCACTGTATTAACCATTAACCTCTACCACTTCTACTGGAAGACTATTCCATACATCCACTACCCTCTCAGTAATGTAATACTTTCATTAGACCCTGGCCTTATCTTATATCTAGGATAGCCTTATACCTATCCCATGCATGCTTATACTCCTTCACTGTATTAACCATTAACCTCTACCACTTCTACTGGAAGACTATTCCATACATCCACTACCCTCTCAGTAATGTAATACTTTCATTAGTCCCTGGCCTTATCTTATATCTAGGATAGCCTTATACCTATCCCACGCATGCTTAAAAAGATCAACCTAAACATTGCCGATACTGTAAAAATGCATCTGTGGCGTTTTAGTTTGATATGCAAATTACACATTACCCATTAATTTGCATATCAAGTAACAAAGCAATGTGATAAGCAGTGGACACCAAACATCATATTTTACACCTTTACAGATCATAATCCCATCATGTTTTCCCCCACTCTTCAGTAATAGTATGAGAAATGAGGATTAGGCTGACAAAGTCCCTATAAATACAGAGTGGCAGAGACCGTACATTGCTGTACATGTTCATCATGGAGGCCTATTTATGTGTAGCACAGATCACAGAATTATTATTCTAATCACTGTAAACCCACCAATGTTGTGCAAACACCAAGAAAGGTGTTGATCTAGAAGCCATTTTTACAAATACCTTAAAATTTGGTGACTGGTTTATTCCTCTGTTGACTGATAGGAAGTGACCAACCTGCTGTCATGTAGTGTAACTGTCCCTTTCCCATATTTTTGACCACAGAAGTTAATAACTTACTCGTACAGTAGCTTACTTACTCGTACAGTAGCTTACTTACTCGTACAGTAGCTGTATCTCTTTCTCAGTCCATTCATCTTCAAGATAAAGGTTTGTGGCTGAGGTAGATGGCCTTGGACTTTCCAGCTTACTGGATGCCTTTTCAGTTTTCTTTTTTTTGGGAGGCACTGGCTGATGTCGACCTGGTGATAACTTTCTGCTCTTTCCCAATCGGGTGGCAGCATTGGAGCTGGAAGCACTATGTGCAGCACTGTCAGCGAAGGGCTTTATTCCTTTCAACGCATTTCTACCAGAAGTTCTGTTGGCGTTACATTGGTGGTAGCCCTCAGTTGAGCCTTCGAGATCATTATGTAACTGGACAGTTCCGCTTTCTCTCGGTTTAGAGGGTGTATTCTGAGAATCAAGATGGTATTTGTTTGGTAAGCTGCACTTTGGAGCACACATGCGATATTCAAACACGTCATCACTGGCCACAGATGGATTAAGAGCAGCCGCCTTAAAGGCTGCCGGAGACTTCGTACTGAAATTCCGGTAATTGGTGGGGGTTTTTGGTGGAGTGCCATTACCTCGTTCAAGACCACGGTAATCTGTGGGGCTCTCCAATGCGCTTCCAAATCCGACATTATACTTCATACATTTTGCCCTCAGCTGACTTTTTGATACCAATGGGGTCAGCATGACAATGGGTTTTCTTTTATTATATTGTTCAATATCACTTTCTTCTGAAATGGAATCGCTGATCGTTAAATAGTCATTTCTGGACAACTTTGTATTCCTTTCAGAGCTTTTTGGTGGTGCTAAAATGAAAAAAAAAAAGACAAGTCAGTCTCATGTGGGAAAATAAAAACGTTCTAAGATTACACCTCTTGGACCTGAAACTGTTAGATGTAGCCAACAGGACAAGGGGGATGGGACACTTCATTGCGGCTGCATAAGCTTCACCGCCGTCACTTCACCACACGACAGCTCGTTGCGGGACATTTCATCATTAAAGGTGAGTTTTAATGTGTTAGAGTTAGAAGATAGAGTGTTAAAATTTTAGTATTGGGGTTCGGGGGTTAGTATTCATATTGGGGTTAATTTTAGTATTAGGGTTTGGGGGGGCACTTGGGGGGGGGGGGGATTCATTTATTGGGGGATATTTTGTTTTAACTTACAATTGTAAGAGCCAACAGTTCAGCGCTGAACTGTCAGCTCTTACATGGCCGCGTACGCAATAAAGCAGCCGCGTTATTCTTCATTGCCGACAGTTCAGCGTTCTGCCGTGCTGAACTGTCAGTGATGAAGCCGCCACGCTGAAGTGTCCTAGACCCAAAACAAGGAGGCTAATCTAAGAATTAATAGTTTGAATGTAGAGAATATAGGATATAGTATAAAAAATAAAAAAAAATCAATAGTGAAGGGGGCTGACAATGGGAAACACCAAGCACCAGATCCCTAGAAGCAGGGATCCACAAACGGCACAATAACCAACACCGAGCACCAGATCCCTAGGAGGACCAGACAGGATCCAAGGTGCAGACTGTGTAGAGAAACCTCTGTTCCACACATATGGGTCTACTTTGTAGGTCAAATTCAGCAACAGAGTTCGATTTACTCTCAAAAAATAGCTTTGATCATTTCGCCTACCATTACGGTCAATGGAGAAGGATTGAACCTGGGGTTTTGTTTTTTTTTGTAAATCAAACTAAGGTGCCGAATCGGCCCAAGTCTCAAAATGAAAACAGACCTCCAAAAGGCGAATTTTAGAGAATAGACCCAATCAGGAACAGCATACACTTAACGGTACAACCAAGTAGCTGGCATTGTGCACAGGAAGATCTGCACAGCGTACGGGATCCAGATGGGAGATCCCACAGAGTCATGGAGAACAACAATATCCACAATAATGTACACCTTCTTCCTTGCTGCTGCTGTTAAATTGTGTTTCCTCTTCAGAGCAATCAAAAGCGCCCATATAGGTGAATAAACATACCCCATACACATGAGCACTGCATTCCAGTCCGACATCCTCTATGCACAGTCACCGCACAGCTGTACTCTCAAGTACAGGACAGTAGTTTGAAAAAGTATACACCCCGCCCTTTTAATGGCTTACACCACACTACAAATTCCAGGCCTTTTAACAGACATATCGCAAAACATTTTGCATTGTTATTCCCCCCCCCCCCAATACTTACCATTCACATCTTGCATAATGAGCTGGGGCTCCTGAGGTCTCATCCCCGTTTTAGCTTTGTTTTCTTGCCATCTCAGTTCCTCTTGGTCACTTGATGAGCAAGTAGAGAGATAGCTCCCTTGATCAGAGGGTTTCACCAGGAAGGTCCCTCCAAAGTACTCATCAGACTCTTTTTTGATGTTGGCACCCGCAGATCTCGTCACAATAGAGCTCTTACTGTTCGGGTCGCTAGAGGAGGACTGCAGAGACTTACAAGCTTGGCTTTGATCTCGAGGTCGCAAGATGCGCGTCACAGAGAGCCTTTGGTTCAACTCATCCTCTTCTTCAGAAGATCCTGAAACATTGTTTGGGACAGAATTCTGCAGGCGGGCAGGACCTGACCGCTTACTGCTCTGACCACTGCAGGAGGACCTTCCAATGGTGGATTGCAGAGACTTACGAGCTCTGCTTTCATCCCACGGTCTCCGGTTGCCCGTCACAGAGCCCCTATGCCTCACTGCAACTTCAGACGATCCTGAAACCTTGTTCAGCAATTTGGATTGTGAACAAGCAGGTCCAGACTGCTTTATATCCTTCTCACTACAAGAGGAGCTGTCTGTACTTGATTCTAGTGGATGCCGAACTCCTACCAGACCTCGTGATCTCAGGTTTCGGGTCACATGTTTTCTATTTAACACCTCTTCATTAGAGGACTCCAAATCGTTTATGATCTGATCACTCACATTAGATTGCAAGCAAGCAGGGTCGGACCGCTTTTTATTCTGCTTTGTGGAAGAGCTGCCAGTGTTCGATTTCAGTGACCTCTTAGCAGTTCTTGGGTCCAATGGTTTCAAGCTCTGGGTTACCGGTTCCTCATCATCTTCAGAAGACTGTGCAACATGGCATTTTGCAGTTTGCTTCTCATTATGTTGGAAGTAATCTGGGCCCGAGTGCTTTCTATTCTGTTTGTCAGAGGAAGGTTGCAGATGGTTCTTGGCGGAGCCAGATTTATTTTGCAGCTCACCCACTTTGGCTGCACCTCCAGGTGACTCTGGATTACATATGAAAAGCTTATGTCTTCTGCATACCTCCTGTATTTGTTTCTTCGATTTCAATGGTGTAACAAGCAAAACAGGAAGTGCCTCATCTGCCCTCTCCTGAACGTGCATGGTTCTCTCTAAAAATAAAAAAATGATTTTTTTTTAATTGTGCGAGATAGGTGTAAACAAGATATATACAGTGGATACAGAGACCAATAGGTGATCAGTGTTAACCTTATTTGCATAGGGCTATCTATAATCCCTTACAGTGGTTGAAGCAATTCTGAGAGATTGTCTGGTCTAGGTCTCTGCAAGTTTCCAAATTGAGGTGGACGCCCATCACCTTCACCCCACCATAACTTATGGCGTGTATGCAGGATATAAACAGGGGTGGAGGGCAGGAATTGGGATATTTAATGTTGTCTAGTAATCGAAAGAACCTTAACCCCTACGTGACGTCTGACGTGCCTGGCCCGTCCAGCCTGCAGATATAGGACGCACCTTCCACGTCCTGTGGGAAATTAGCAGTGCTTGTGATCAAATCTCCCCAGAAGTGATGTGTTATTGCTTTTGGTCACTAGATTTCCGCTACAGACAGTCAGCAACTTAGCAATACACCCCCCCCCCCAAGAAAACTAAAATTAGCCTGAGATCTAGGATCCAGGTCAAAAGGTCCCTAGGGTAAAATGGTTAGGAAACAAACACCTCCTCCCAAACTTCAGTTATTGCTCAAAAACTTGTAAACACTGCATATTTCTATATTACAAACTATTGTCGTCGTCCCCCTCCCCCCCCCCCCGTGAAGCAGTGCAGCGTCTGCTTCATGGGGGAGCCATGGCAGTATAAGCTCTCTGTGTTAAACACACACGGAGCTCAGTACATGCACCTTGTGCTTCATGCACTTAGTGACAACGCAGAGCATTTGGTTTCACATATTCAAAAAGGTGACATTTGTATATGCCTACCCAGAATCCCTTGCAGTGGCGATAGCACTGTGAATGTGAGATTTCTGTGGGAAACGCAAATCTTCGGTCTTGTGTATATTAGAGTTTGATAATGAGTCTGCTACACCCTACAGCAGCGACCCTATCTAGGTCTCCTCTACTAATTATTACAACTAGCACATGTAGGCAGTCTGACCAGACAGACTGATTGGTTTAAATGATAAAGGAATAAATTAACCAAAAAATAACCCTAAAACCAAGTGAAAAATATACCCGATATAAATCATAAGGAAATAGTACGATTACGGCAGTGGGGTTTCCTGTAAACTGAAGGTTATTCTTCATAGAGAAGCTGAAGAGCTTACATTCTGATAAATGCCACAAGCCATAATTACCTCTTCCTTGAGGCCTCCGTATTGCGGCATTATGGCGATTGATCCGGGATCTCGTTTTCCGAATAACCTAACAAAAGAAAAAAGTCCGGGTTATCCTTGTTTTGGTGGATGTGTAGGCCTACTGCTAGTGGGAGTTTAAGAATTACTAAGTCTAGCACACTACAACCGTTATTAATGGAGCCATTTACAAATCCCAGGAGCCAGGACTCCTAAATCCAGGTTGCTTTACATAGAAGGCTTTGGAAGTACCACCTCCTTGGCTCCTAAATGTTAGTAGGCTGGCTCCTAGATTGGTCCTTTTGGCTCCTAAAGTCTACCAACATTGATCAAGCCCTGTATTAAATTACGTGCCTTAATAAGACAACACATTTCACTCATCAAACCTCCCACCCACGTTATATATCTGAAAATCATACAAAATGTAATGCATATTAAAAGGGGACACTAAATAAATATTAGCTTATTCCCGTTTTTCTCCTGGTGGCCAGAGAGCTCCAGTAGAGAGACATGGGAATACCTCAAACACAGGTGCAAGATGTCAGGGACATCCCAACTCTTCTGCAAAACTGGGAAGCATTTACTTGCTTCTGAAAGAAACTTACTGCATATATCATATTTGCTTGAAGACTAGGTTTATTCAGAGTAAATATTCTGAAAAAAGTAATCGTCTTTTTTTCCCGCCCCCAAGTTTCATCCATCTTATAGTCAGACTTCAAGTAGACATCAGACTAGAAACTACTATGATCAAGCAGAGATGCAGGGGGTCCTCCTGCCAGGCAGGTTTTAGGGTACTTGGTGCACAAAAAAACACCACCACAACTTACTTTCTGTGTGCACAGGTGGTCTTCTCTCCCTTCAATTGTCACATCTAATTCCTTGTCAACCACTAATCGTTCCCCGCACCAGTATTTCAGAACTGGCTTTATGGTTCGCCCACTACGACTGACCTTGCAGCCAGGGAAGGAAGATTGCAAGGAGGAGTTACGCTTGTCTAGAATATAAACAAAACAAAAAAAAAGAGGACTATTAACGGACAAGACATATATGCTTTGCACGAAACATCCAATTTACAGCAAAAGTATTTATCATAGTTACTGTGCAAAGTTTTGCTTAAACCAGTAATGAAACTTTAAAGAGCAAACAAAAGCTATATTTATAGCTCAGCGGTTATTAGGAGGATATGGAATAGTAATAAAATGTAATAATTGCAGATATTTGATATAGAGCAGCCACTGCACTGTCATCAGGCTGAGATTGAGCTACCGCCAAACTGTGGTTGGTGAAGATCCTCAATGCATTTTTAATAACCTATTTATTTCAAACAAATGAATGGTCACTGTGGCAAGGCAGGGCTTGACAAATCCCAGGAGCCATGACTCCTAAAATCCCTACTGCTGGCTCCCACCTTTCTGAACGGGTGCGTACGCTGATCTCTATGGAAGTTCCATCTTCCTGGCTCCTAAAAAAAACACCAGACTGGTCTCTGAACTGGCTACAGAAATTTGTCACAACTTGCCAAGGGTTCCTCAGCAACCTAGAGGGAAGTTTCTGGCAGATGTATTGTCAGCAATGCAATATTCATGGAGTCCCTAGCAAATTCACTTAAGTTAATTGACGCAGTGTTAAAAAAAAAAAAAAAAAAAAAACCACAATTTAGTTTTCCTTTAATACAGCACCTGATTTACCAGATGCTGATCAATATGACGAGACAGCTCTACAAATATTTGTTAGACCACCTAACATACTCAATACACCAGACAGATCTTGCCTTTTAGATCTGGGCCAATGGAGTAAAAGGTAGAGGATTATAATATAGACCCCTCCACAGGAGAATGAGTTACCAGCCTCTGCACTCACTGCTCAAGGGAAGTTCTACTCAGTGTCCAGAAAAATATGTCCATTAGTACCAGACTTATCAGTGTTTTCATCAACACTTCCCCATCTCCCAAAAAGACAGAATGTGTCTGCCCAATTTTCTAAATACTTTTATTAGTCCCCCCCAGTTCCCGGTCTTATAGCTAGGATAGCCTTATACCTATCCCATGCATGCTTAAACTCCTTCACTGTATTAACCTCTACCACTTCTACTGGAAGACTATTCCATACATCCCCTACCCTCTCAGTAATGCAATACTTTCATTAGTCCCTGACCTTATCTTATATCTAGTATAGCCTTATACCTATCCCATGCATGCTTAAACTCCTTCACTGTATTAACCTCTACCACTTCTACTGGAAGACTATTCCATACATCCACTACCCTCTCAGTAATGTAATACTTTCATTAGTCCCTGGCCTTATCTTATATCTAGAGTAGCCTTATACCTATCCCATGCATGCTTAAACTCCTTCACTGTATTAACCTCTACCACTTCTACTGGAAGACTATTCCATACATCCACTAACCTCTCAGTAAAGTAATACTTTCATTAATCCCTGGCCTTATCTTATATCTAGGATAGCCTTATATCTATCCCATGCATGCTTAAACTCCTTCACTGTATTAACCTCTACCACTTCGACTGGAAGACTATTCCATACATCCACCACCCTCTCAGTAATGTAATACTTTCATTAGTCCCTGACCTTATCTTATATCTAGGATAGCCTTATACCTATCCCATGCATGCTTAAACTCCTTCACTGTATTAACCTCTACCACTTCTACTGGAAGACTATTCCATACATCCACTAACCTCTCAGTAATGTAATACTTTCATTAGTCCCTGGCCTTATCTTATATCTAGAGTAGCCTTATACCTATCCCATGCATGCTTAAACTCCTTCACTGTATTAACCTCTACCACTTCTACTGGAAGACTATTCCATACATCCACTAACCTCTCAGTAAAGTAATACTTTCATTAATCCCTGGCCTTATCTTATATCTAGGATAGCCTTATACCTATCCCATGCATGCTTAAACTCCTTCACTGTATTAACCTCTACCACTTCGACTGGAAGACTATTCCATACATCCACCACCCTCTCAGTAATGTAATACTTTCATTAGTCCCTGACCTTATCTTATATCTAGGATAGCCTTATACCTATCCCATGCATGCTTAAACTCCTTCACTGTATTAACCTCTACCACTTCTACTGGAAGACTATTCCATACATCCACTACCCTCTCAGTAAAGTAATACTTTCATTAGTCCCTGACCTTATCTTATATCTAGGATAGCCTTATACCTATCCCATGCATGCTTAAACTCCTTCACTGTATTAACCTCTACCACTTCTACTGGAAGACTATTCCATACATCCACTACCCTCTCAGTAAAGTAATACTTTCATTAGTCCCTGACCTTATCTTATATCTAGGATAGCCTTATACCTATCCCATGCATGCTTAAACTCCTTCACTGTATTAACCTCTACCACTTCTACTGGAAGACTATTCCATGCATCCACTACCCTCTCAGTAATGTAATACTTTCATTAGTCCCTGGCCTTATCTTATATCTAGGATAGCCTTATACCTATCCCATGCATGCTTAAACTCCTTCACTGTATTAACCTCTACCACTTCTACTGGAAGACTATTCCATACATCCACTACCCTCTCAGTAATGTAATACTTTCATTAGTCCCTGGCCTTATCTTATATCTAGGATAGCCTTATACCTATCCCATGCATGCTTAAACTCCTTCACTGTATTAACCTCTACCACTTCTACTGGAAGACTATTCCATACATCCACTACCCTCTCAGTAAAGTAATACTTTCATTAGTCCCTGACCTTATCTTATATCTAGGATAGCCTTATACCTATCCCACGCATGCTTAAACTCCTTCACTGTATTAATCTCTACCACTTCTACTGGAAGACTATTCCATGCACCCACTACCCTCTCTGTAATGTAATACTTTCATTAGTCCCTGGCCTTATCTTATATCTAGGATAGCCTTATACCTATCCCATGCATGCTTAAACTCCTTCACTGTATTAACCTCTACCACTTCTACTGGAAGACTATTCCATACATCCACTAACCTCTCAGTAAAGTAATACTTTCATTAGTCCCTGGCCTTATCTTATATCTAGGATAGCCTTATACCTATCCCATGCATGCTTAAACTCCTTCACTGTATTACCCTCTACCACTTCTAATTGGATGACTATTCCATACATCCACTACCCTCTCAGTAAAGTAATACTTCCTGATATTACATTTATATCGTTGCCCCTCTAATTTAAGACCATGTCCTCTTATTGTGGAAGTTTTTCTTCCTTTAAATATACTCTCTTCCGTTACTGTGTTGATTCCCTTTATGTATATAAATGTTTCTATCATATCCCCCCCCCCCCCCCCCCCCGTTATGTCTTTCCTCCAAGCTATACAGAATCCAATCTCCAAGACTGCCATGAAAGGGTTACTGACGTTGCTATGGCAATAGTTCTGCCTCTAAGCCCCTCCTATTTCAGAGACCCCGGTGAAATAACTTTTTAATGTAAAACTACAGGAGGAGAACTGAAACAAAAACCAAGCGACAAAATGTTAGTTGGAACATTCCCTTTAAAAGAAGAATTCATGAAAATGGCAGAAATCTTACCCGTATGTATGCCGCTCTCTGGCGAGACGTCATAGGTCTGGTCTTTTATACAGACTGTCTGCCCAGTTAGATTTTCCAGTTCCTTCAATACAGAAATACGCTGTTTTTCCGCTTTACGCTGGTTGGTCTTAATGGGCTTGGAAGAGCTTGACGGAAGAAAAAAAAAAAAAGGTGGTTTAAGGAAAGCAAATACAACTCATCAACAGCTTAAAAAAAAAAAAAAAAAAAAAAAAACACAAAGTAACATATCCATTGCTCATACAGTCTATGTACAGAGAAAATAAAAAATAGTTGTTGCAGCAGAACAAGCAAACACATTAAAAGGGACACTACCACTTACATAAGATGTAACCACATAACCTGGTAGTTTGAAACAAACATATATAAATGACACCGTTTTGTTTCCCCATATGATTGAATTAATTGTATATAAAAAAGAAGTTTCTCCTGGCTCCATTTTGTGAATATTTCTCATGATGCAACATAGTCCATCTTCCAGCCAGTCTCACTTTACAACAACTGTGGCCAAAGCCTGCATGATGATGTCATAAGATACTCTCCCCTGCTCTCTTACTGGCTCCTGTGTATCATAGTGGGCAGGACTAGGTGGCTGTGTACAACACAAAGAGAGGAGATTAACCTGATCAAACATGATCATAACTCCGCCCCCTTGTGATGTAATAGTTACATTACCCTCCCATTTAATGCAATGACTTATAGACTGCATTCTGTGTCCCCAGCCCTAAAGTGACATACTAGTGCTGTAAAGTCACTGGGGGGGGGTGTGGCACCCCAAAACACTATTTCACAAAATGGCAGCTCCCGGTCACACTTGTTTAGTTACATATTTTATTAAATACGGTCACACAACAAAAAATACATATCTGAAATCAACGATTCAAAAAATAAAAACTTTTGGTGGGAGTGTCCCAAGAGAAAATGGAGGTCAAGTACAAACACGGCACACAAGCCGATAGCACCAGATAGTGGCGCTGTCTGTGTGTCAGTATATGTATAAAAGCAGACTCCTGACCAATTTCGTGAGTTTACACTACTTCTACCAGAAAAGTACTTCCAGGGTGTGTGTATGGAGGATCTCAGACACCAAACACATCTATCTATACAAACCAATATACTATAAAAGTGAAATTAAAGGAGCTCAAACAAATATTTAACTGCAAAACCACTCTACTGCAAGTGCTTCAACATACACCAAAATAGTGACTGTAAAATAAGGGTGGGCACGTGTGAAAGATAAACAACTGATGTCCAAAAGGAATATTGTAAACCGTCATATAACCAAGTAGAGTTAGGGAGACAAAACAAGGACATGGGTTTTAATCATTGCTTCCTTTGAGGAAACCAGGCCTAAAAATAACAAACAAGAGAAACAATTCTGCTTTAAGCAGAAATCACAAACCTGTCTGAGGCCTGGACAATGTGTGCCACGCAAGTCTTCCAATCCACGGGAAAGCCACGTTTAAACTTCAGAAGGAAAGTCGAAGAGAAACCTGACGTGCGAACAGAATATTTTCATTTTTCTAGTCCAGTACTGAAATGGCAGCGTGGACAGAAAGTAAACCTTACCTGCCGCCTTCATAGCGTCCTGATCAGAGTGTCCGTTTAGCTGATAAATCTGACCAGATGCAGTTCTTACTTGGTTATACCGGATGCGATCCACAATAACACTGCTGTGCCAGTACACTTTGGGCAGATCTCTGAGGAACAGGAAGAAGTCGCACAGTTATGGTTTGTACTGATCAAATCACAGTTGGCATTAAATTACCATTCTTTTTCTGGTGTTCATAAAACCTATTAATCTTAGTTCCACCCACCTTATTTTCTGTATGATATACACGTTTCTAGTATTGGAATCTGCACTTATGTTTAAGGTTCATTAGAAAGTTAGGGGAGATACTTACAATCGATTTCCCTCCACGCAGACCCCATCGTTCCCCAGACGTTTCACGGCCCAATTAACCAACCTCACAGGCTTGAAGAAAAAAAAAAAAGGGTGGGCGGGGGGGAGACTATTATATAAACCAACATCAGTGAAAGGTTCTTGGAAAGAATATACAAAAGGCATATTAACGCAACGTTCAAGAACATTCTCTAACTCTTGGCCTCCTTCGAAATGGCCATCCTTTGGTTAAAAGGACCAATCCAACATGCTTTTATTAATGGAAATCTGTAAAGTCTCCTCTGATTCTTCTAGAAATGGGCCATCCTCCAGACCTAAATCCAGGCCATTCAAAAAAGTACCCATAGAAATGCATGACATGTCCAATATGGAACTGCGCCATTTGTCACCTTACACCTTTCCGGACAGGCAGAGGGATATTCACTAAGAGGCGAATCGAGGTGACAAACATTTCATCTCACCAATTTAGCTATACATTGCGCAGGGACAAAGCTGGCGAGTTTCCATAGCAGAGGAAACTTGCCATGTTTGTCCCTGAACAATGCATAGTTAAAATGGAGATTAAATGCTTTAGTGAAAAAGGCCCAACAGATGCACCCAAATGCATACGATCATCTCCAACACAGACAGGGATAGCTAGCGCAGGGAGAATTTAACAGATGAGGCGCAGGGGTTGGTGGGAGAAATGCTATCTGTGCTTACACAGAAGAGATGCGGCTGCACATTTGCAATACCGAGGGTTGCCACTCGTCGAGAACTTCTATAGGCAAGTATTTTTAATGAAAATAAAAAACTGAAAGTGACAGTCTAGTTCACTCTTTGGCGCCTACAAGTTGCACCACAGTCATAAAGGTGACTAGACTGTCCCTTTAAGTTTAACAAGTGTCAGTAGGAAAACTCTTCATTTTAAATTCCACCAACCTCTTCATTGTAATCAGACACTGGACCAGCACCAGCTGCTACATTTGCCTCTCTGGGTATTTGTTTTCTTGGTATATGAATATTCACTGGAGAGAACAAGATGTCACACATGTCCATGTATGGATTAGAAGATTTCGATAACTTCTTTTCTTCCGCTAGGACTTTTGGCTCACCGCTGGTTAAGTTAATTGGGTTGTAAGGAGGGGTATCCATCTTGCTCTGCATGGTACTTTGCTGGCTATTTAAAGACATTTCGTCATCCGCCTCATTTGCCTTTTCACATGCACCAACGTTGGGACTGTATAATGTGCTGCTCACCAAATGCTCGTCGTTGGCATCTGGTACTTTGAGCGGCATGTGTGGAGGGGGCAGGCTGCAGATATTTCTGTCTGGAAGATTTCCTGGAAAACCTATTGGAATGGAACGAAAAAATAGTTACTGACACGATAAATCCAAAACGGCCAAAAATAATAATACAAACCACAATCTCTGAGGACAGGAAGAGGGTTGTAGGTTTCAGCAAAAAAGGCTCAAGAAAATACTGGACCCCTCTTGATAAAGTCTTTAGCCGAGATGGCAGGTTGTTTCTTGTGGCTTCGGTAAACCTTGGTACCTGTCCATAACGTAATGTATTTTAGGTAGAGGTTTCAATAGGGGCCCTCTACCCTACAACACAGAAAATCCTTGGGTTCAGCACTAACAAAAAAGACCCCTTACAGTTTTCCTGCTCTGAAGCATTTAATCCATAGGCGCTATAGATAGAGCATGCTCTGGCCGGTCATGTGGAAGTGACCAGAATGGTTGTCTGGCAAGAAATGTCAACCCAATGTTTAGTTTCGGGATGGAGGAGAGGAGTCCCACGGTAACAGGGGGATCTTTCCTCCTCCACGACTCTGGGAGTACTCTATTCAGGGATATTGTAATTATGTGAACGAAATGTATTTTCAATATGCCAAAACATCACTGCTCCCATGGAAGTGCCAGAGGTCATTTTTGCAGTGCTCAGACCGCTCTGTAGAAAACACAAATTGATCATGTACATGGCCCATGCTCATCCCATCATCATCAATGAAGATACAGCTCTTATATTGCAGCATGAATTAGCTTATTACAAACTACACCAATAAATAATAAAACTTAAACAATACAGTATACTGCGCCAATAACTGTGATGGAGTAAGCTAGCACTTGTGCACAGCTAGTGTCTCACTCCTAGCAAACCAGTGAAAACAAATACAATAAAGTGAACATGTGCGCTAGTGACCAACACTAGAAAAAAAGAGGATTACCCTTTTCTATGAGACGAAATGCTCAGATATTATGCAAAGGGAAAAAAACAAAAACAATAATAGTGTAGTATATCAGTGCAATGGTATAATAGTGCAAAGTGCATAAATGGTACACTCACATTTACATGAGCAATACCCTGCTCACTTGAAAAAGCCTCAACAAGAGGGGAAACGCGTTGTGTGAGAGGAGAGGAGTGCACAGACAACACTATTGGTTTTATGGACAAGCATCTGGGACTTTTAAAACGTTTTTAAATGTAAGATCTTACTGTTTGTTGGTTTTATTGCTTATATATTAAAATACTTACTTGTGCAATCCTGCCTTCTCCTTCCCATGTGATCTGGATATCTGGGCTGCCTCTGGAGCTGGTTTACAAGATCTACCTGCTCTTATCTGAGCTCACCCACGCTATTTATCTTGAGCAGGGTATTGCTCATGTAAATGTGAGTGTACCATTTATGCACTTTGCACTATTATATCATTGCACTGATATACTACACTATTATTGTTTTTTTTCTTTTTTTTCCCTTTGCATAATATCTGAGCATTTCGTCTCATAGAAAAGGGTAATGCTCTTTTTTTCTAGTGTTGGTCACTAGCGCACATGTTCACTTTATTGTAAATAATAAAACTTACCTGGAATCTAACATTTAGAGGTAAATTTATGGTTAAAAAAAAAAAGTGCATTTGTAATTTATATACTGAGAGGTTATTACAGAAACCTCAGATCTCTATCCAAAAAGGAAGTTACATGCGACACAATGGACATACATGAAGCCCAATGACTAACACAGCAACAGTTACCCTATCCAAATAATTACACACCGTGTGGCCAATCGCTGGCTGCAGCATCATTATTATTGGCGTTCCTCTGTCTCTTCTGAGCGGCCTCTTTCATAAACAAGAACATTTTCAACGAAGAGGCCTTTAATTCATTAGGTAGTCTGTTAAGGTTTGGGGGCTGTGCAGTGGCTTCAGAACCTGCATTGGAGACCAAATACAAAAGGAAACAATGAGGGGGGAACGGGAGAAAGGAGAAAAGTTTGTTATTCACCATTAGAATAAGGTCAGGAATTTCGATACTCAGAGCTGAGCCAAAAGGATCAATAAGGTGAAAAATGAAGCCGTTTTTAATTGAAAGATTGCATCAAGTGCAGGCATTATAAATAGAAATGCTTCAATGAAGACAAATAAAGAACCATGTATGAGCTAACTGCAACAATTCCTGCGACACGTACAAGACAATACGGACAAAGATGAGGAAATAATTCTGAGATCGCCTGCTAATTAACGGCACTATATATTATATATAGGTATAGCATGTGTACCATGTCTGTGCTCAGACACAAACTGCTGTGATAAAATGTAATAGATCAGCAAACCTAACACAGCGTCTGTGGAGTCGCCATCATTTTTAAGGGGATTGTGGACGCCTTTTCGGTTGTAACGCACAGTCTCAGGAAGCGGAGTCAGCAGAACATCCCTCTGCCAGTCGATGGTGGAGATTCGGTTTTTGGTTGGGGTCTTTTGCAGCTTTCCCCGGGCACGTATCGCTCTCCTCCTTTGGAATATTTTGGTTGGGGACTCCAACACGATCTCCGGAGGGCAGATATTATTTTGTTTTTCCTTTTTCTTGCCAACTTTACAAGATCCACTGCCAACACTTGAATTAATGGAACTGAGGTTGGGAAATTCAGGGCCAGACATTCCTCCATGAATTAAGGTAGAATGAAGGTCTGGCGCTTTCGAGGAACTTTGCTCACTCGACTTTGGTTGAACCTGCTCTTTCCTCCATAGTTTCTTTAGCTCATTTAATGCAATTACCGAATTTGGTGGTATTAAATCGAGAGGAACAGACTGCATGCGGTGTGAGTTTGCCATTATAACATCAGATTATAAAAAGCTGAATCCTGATAATAGTGGTTTAATAATTCCACAGTCATGACATGTTTCCATTTTCATCTAGGGGGAAAAAAAAAAAGTACTTTCATTATGCAACATAACATTATCTGCACCATGAAAAATTATAAATACTGTTTTTTTTTCTCTTATTACAAATTAAATAAGTTAGAAACCTAATAGAGAACAAAATGACACAGACAGGACATACCCTCCATGCCACCCCCACCCCGTGTAACCCTTAGTGTACACACACAGGACATGCCCCCCCCCCCCGTGTAACCCTTAGTGTACACACACAGGACATGCCTCCCCCCCGTGTAACCCTTAGTGTACACACACAGGACATGCCTCCCCCCCCGTGTAACCCTTAGTGTACACACACAGGACATGCCTCCCCCCCCCGTGTAACCCTTAGTGTACACACACAGGACATGCCTCCCCCCCCCCCCGTGTACACACACAGGACATGCCTCCCCCCCCCGTGTACACACACAGGACATGCCTCCCCCGTGTAACCCTTAGTGTACACACACAGGACATGCCTCCCCCCCCCCCCCCGTGTACACACACAGGACATGCCTCCCCCCGTGTAACCCTTAGTGTACACACACAGGACATGCCTCCCCCCCATGTAACCCTTAGTGTACACACACAGGACATGCCTCCCCCCCCATGTAACACTTAGTGTACACACACAGGACATGCCTCCCCACCCCCCCCGTGTAACACTTAGTGTACACACACAGGACATGCCTCCCCCCCCGTGTAACCCTTAGTGTACACACACAGGACATGCCTCCCCCCCCCGTGTAACCCTTAGTGTACACACACAGGACATGCCTCCCCCCCCCGTGTAACCCTTAGTGTACACACACAGGACATGCCTCCCCCCCCCCGTGTAACCCTTAGTGTACACACACAGGACATGCCTCCCCCCCCCCGTGTAACCCTTAGTGTACACACACAGGACATGCCTCCCCCCCCCCGTGTAACCCTTAGTGTACACACACAGGACATGCCTCCCCCCCCCCGTGTAACCCTTAGTGTACACACACAGGACATGCCTCCCCCCCCCCGTGTAACCCTTAGTGTACACACACAGGACATGCCTCCCCCCCCCCGTGTAACCCTTAGTGTACACACACAGGACATGCCCCCCCGTGTAACCCTTAGTGCCCCCCCGTGTAACCCTTAGTGTACACACACAGGACATGCCCCCCCCCCCCCCCCGTGTAACCCTTAGTGCCCCCCCGTGTAACCCTTAGTGTACACACACAGGACATGCCCCCCCCCCGTGTAACCCTTAGTGTACACACACAGGACATGCCTCCCCCCCCCCGTGTAACCCTTAGTGTACACACACAGGACATGCCTCCTCCCCCCCCCCCCCGTGTAACCCTTAGTGTACACACACAGGACATGCCTCCCCCCCCCGTGTAACCCTTAGTGTACACACACAGGACATGCCTCCCCCCCCGTGTAACCCTTAGTGTACACACACAGGACATGCCTCCCCCCCCATGTAACACTTAGTGTACACACACACAGGACATGCCCCCCCCCCCCGTGTAACCCTTAGTGTACACACACAGGACATGCCTCCCCCCCCCCGTGTAACCCTTAGTGTACACACACAGGACATGCCTCCCCCCCCGTGTAACCCTTAGTGTACACACACAGGACATGCCTCCCCCCCCCCGTGTAACCCTTAGTGTACACACACAGGACATGCCTCCCCCCCCCGTGTAACCCTTAGTGTACACACACAGGACATGCCTCCCCCCCCCCCGTGTAACCCTTAGTGTACACACACAGGACATGCCTCCCCCCCCCGTGTAACCCTTAGTGTACACACACAGGACATGCCTCCCCCCCCCCGTGTACCCCTTAGTGTACACACACAGGACATGCCTCCCCCCCGTGTAACCCTTAGTGTACACACACAGGACATGCCTCCCCCCCCCGTGTAACCCTTAGTGTACACACACAGGACATGCCTCCCCCCCCGTGTAACCCTTAGTGTACACACACAGGACATGCCTCCCCCCCCCCCCCCGTGTACACACACAGGACATGCCTACCCCCCCCGTGTAACCCTTAGTGTACACACACAGGACATGCCTACCCCCCCGTGTAACCCTTAGTGTACACACACAGGACATGCCTCCCCCCCATGTAACCCTTAGTGTACACACACAGGACATGCCTCCCCCCCCCCGTGTAACCCTTAGTGTACACACACAGGACATGCCTCCCCCACCATGTAACACTTAGTGTACACACACAGGACATGCCTCCCCCCCCATGTAACACTTAGTGTACACACACACAGGACATGCCCCCCCCCCCCCCCGTGTAACCCTTAGTGTACACACACACAGGACATGCCTCCCCCCCCCGTGTAACCCTTAGTGTACACACACAGGACATGCCCCCCCGTGTAACCCTTAGTGCCCCCCCGTGTAACCCTTAGTGTACACACACAGGACATGCCCCCCCCCCCGTGTAACCCTTAGTGTACACACACAGGACATGCCTCCCCCCCCGTGTAACCCTTAGTGTACACACACAGGACATGCCTCCCCCCCCCCCGCGTAACCCTTAGTGTACACACACAGGACATGCACCCCCCCCCCCCCCCGTGTAACCCTTAGTGTACACACACAGGACATGCCTCCCCCCCCCCCGTGTAACCCTTAGTGTACACACACAGGACATGCCTCCCCCCCCCCGTGTAACCCTTAGTGTACACACACAGGACATGCCTCCCCCCCCCGTGTAACCCTTAGTGTACACACACAGGACATGCCTCCCCCCCCCGTGTAACCCTTAGTGTACACACACAGGACATGCCTCCCCCCCCCCCGTGTAACCCTTAGTGTACACACACAGGACATGCCTCCCCCCCCCCGTGTAACCCTTAGTGTACACACACAGGACATGCCTCCCCCCCCCCGTGTAACCCTTAGTGTACACACACAGGACATGCCTCCCCCCCCCCGTGTAACCCTTAGTGTACACACACAGGACATGCCTCCCCCCCCGTGTAACCCTTAGTGTACACACACAGGACATGCCTCCCCCCCCCCCCATGTAACCCTTAGTGTACACACACAGGACATGCCCCCCCGTGTAACCCTTAGTGCCCCCCCGTGTAACCCTTAGTGTACACACACAGGACATGCCTCCCCCCCCCCATGTAACCCTTAGTGTACACACACAGGACATGCCTCCCCCACCCCCCCCGTGTAACCCCTTAGTGTACACACACAGGACATGCCTCCCCCCCCCGTGTAACCCTTAGTGTACACACACAGGACATGCCTCCCCCCCCCCGTGTAACCCTGAGTGTACACACACAGGACATGCCTCCCCCCCCCCCCCGTGTAACCCTTAGTGTACACACACAGGACATGCCTCCCCCCCCCCGTGTAACCCTTAGTGTACACACACAGGACATGCCTCTCCCCCCCCCCCCGTGTAACCCTTAGTGTACACACACAGGACATGCCTCTCCCCCCCCCCGTGTAACCCTTAGTGTACACACACAGGACATGCCTCTCCCCCCCCCCGTGTAACCCTTAGTGTACACACACAGGACATGCCTCCCCCCCCGTGTAACCCTTAGTGTACACACACAGGACATGCCTCCCCCCCCCGTGTAACCCTTAGTGTACACACACAGGACATGCCTCCCCCCCCCCCCCCCCCATGTAACCCTTAGTGTACACACACAGGACATGCCCCCCCGTGTAACCCTTAGTGCCCCCCCGTGTAACCCTTAGTGTACACACACAGGACATGCCTCCCCCCCCCATGTAACCCTTAGTGTACACACACAGGACATGCCTCCCCCCCCGTGTAACCCTTAGTGTACACACACAGGACATGCCTCCCCCCCCCGTGTAACCCTTAGTGTACACACACAGGACATGCCTCCCCCCCCCCCCGTGTAACCCTGAGTGTACACACACAGGACATGCCTCCCCCCCCCCCCCGTGTAACCCTTAGTGTACACACACAGGACATGCCTCTCCCCCCCCCGTGTAACCCTTAGTGTACACACACAGGACATGCCTCTCCCCCCCCCCGTGTAACCCTTAGTGTACACACACAGGACATGCCTCTCCCCCCCCCCGTGTAACCCTTAGTGTACACACACAGGACATGCCTCTCCCCCCCCCCGTGTAACCCTTAGTGTACACACACAGGACATGCCTCCCCCCCCCGTGTAACCCTTAGTGTACACACACAGGACATGCCTCCCCCCCCCGTGTAACCCTTAGTGTACACACACAGGACATGCCTCCCCCCCCCCCCCCCCCGTGTAACCCTTAGTGTACACACACAGGACATGCCTCCCCCCCATGTAACCCTTAGTGTACACACACAGGACATGCCCTCCCCGTGTAACCCTTAGTGTACATACACAGGACATGCCTCCCCGTGTAACCCTTAGTGTACACACACAGGACATGCCTCCCCGTGTAACCCTTAGTGTACACACACAGGACATGCCTCCCCCGTGTAACCCTTAGTGTACACACACAGGACATGCCTCCCCCCCCCCCCGTGTAACCCTTAGTGTACACACACAGGACATGCCCCCCCCCCCCCGTGTAACCCTTAGTGTACACACACAGGACATGCCTCCCCCCCCCCGTGTAACCCTTAGTGTACACACACAGGACATGCCTCCCCCCCCCCCCGTGTAACCCTTAGTGTACACACACAGGACATGCCTCCCCCCCCGTGTAACCCTTAGTGTACACACACAGGACATGCCTCCCCCCCCGTGTAACCTTAGTGTACACACACAGGACATGCCTCCCCCCCCGTGTAACCCTTAGTGTACACACACAGGACATGCCTCCCCCCCCCCGTGTAACCCTTAGTGTACACACACAGGACATGCCTCCCCCCGTGTAACCCTTAGTGTACACACACAGGACATGGCCTCCCCCCGTGTAACCCTTAGTGTACACACACAGGACATGCCTCCCCCCCCGTGTAACCCTTAGTGTACACACACAGGACATGCCTCCCCCCCCCGTGTAACCCTTGGTGTACACACACAGGACA